>BPTQ01000004.1:96721773-97331827 GCA_019973895.1 Chrysanthemum seticuspe
ACTTTCGTTCATTTTAGAGCCATAACCTAACCTCCAAACTAATAGTTGATGAATTTTACTGATTAATTTGATTTACTGTTCATTTAATTTACTCTAAGAATACTATCCATTTTCGTACAAATGAATCTAAAGTGATGAGGGATCAATAGAGGATAACTAATCAGTTTAACAATGTAGGAATAAATTAACCGCGCAACATAAGGATTCCAGCATCCCTCCACGGTTTACGGGATAAAGATACTTACATGACTATTTGGTACGTTAAGTGCGTTATTTGTGTTGCTCTTCAAATGATCACGTGAGATCCTCTAATTATGTAAAAATCCTACAAGTTCGAGCGTTGTGATTTCCTTCTTCGTTCAAAAGGATTGGATTACTAAGCAAGGTTTGACAGTTCAAATAATGTGTTCAGTTGGTGAACACTTACCAGTTGGCATTATTTTAAGTTTGTCAGATTTTGGTTACATTAAAGGGAACCTTAAATCACCTAAGGGCCTAGCAATTCAGGGTGCCTCCTAATTACCACAAACTTTTGCAAGTCTACACAATCCTTAATCTTTAAGGGCCATAATTTCTCAGCCAGTGGAGTTCATATACATAAGCAATCTTTCGAGCATCAGCATCAAGAAAATTCAATTCATCATTAAATCAATTCATTGTGGCACCTCCTGCCTGCCCAGAAATGGGTGACATACGGACTAGGTGTCGGGTTTCACACCGCTCAATACATTCTGATATATATGAGAGATGGAAGGTTCCATCTCTCAACCTCGAGTATTATTATAGAAAGTGAAAGAGAGTGATTCAAGGGATTTGGAGATTGAAAGAGAGAGATCTTAAGGTAGAATAAGCGGTGGAACACAATACCAAACTACACATACACTTTTCAATATAGAGAGTTAACCATAGTTCTCGGTACCAATCTAGTATAGAACGTGTAGAAACCTAAATATCACCAAAAATCCACCAAAAACTCAAACTTTTTCAAATCACCAAAAACAGAGTATATATAGTCTTACATAACTCGCCACACTTTGGGCTGTGGATCAGGCATACAGTGGGTAAAGACCCGTCCGTCCTCCACGGTGTTACTTAACTAAATTACTACTTAACTTAAAAGAACTACGACTACGAGCTTTCTAACGAATACATATACTTGAGGTGACCGACTCTTTAATACCGGGAATTTCTAATTCCTAACACATCTGAACGTTTTCAAACACCATTAATCCTCCGTGGGACTTAACGATCCGGGAATCCACTAAATTCCAAGGGAAATTACATTGGTTTTAGACTGTTTGAATTTTATTACGGTTGACCATTCACAAGTGGTTGACTTGTGTAATAAACTTGACAGTTTGGAACGAATCATTAGGTTAGGAAAACTTGCTTCTTCCTTTAGTGTTGCGAGCTTGAACATCCTAAAAATGTATTAATCTCCTAGAGTGCACTAGTAAACTTCTCGTTGTGTTTATTGCGTGAATTGCATGGTTTATCAGTACATTCATAGAAATAGGGCATTTGGCACCTCCCTACGACCTTAGGAATACAACGCGCCAATTAAATAAGGATGTAACAATTTGACTAATCAATAGGAGATAACTAGGGAGTAGTGAAATCTAAGTAAACATGCTTTTACCTATCATAAGAATCTCATTTAATTTACTTGTCATTTAGTTTAATTAGTCATTTTAAGTAGTTGATAATCAAACCTCCAATCCAATACCGAGATTTTACTTGCTTTCATAAAATATAAAAAAGATAAAAAGAATCATCCCTCACCTTAGACCTATTTGTTATACATCTCAACCTTCCCAACACTATTCCTCTAGAGAATGATCAATCCCCCGTGTCTTACCTATACTACACTACAATGGTTTGGTACACTGTCTAGGAGAATTGTAAAACTCATTGTGAGGTTTGCAAGAATATGCATCAACTTGTAAGAAATGTTAAACCTTATCAATATAGTCTATACAAGTATACTAAATGAGTGATTAGTTTAATGGAGTGCATAAACATTGTTAAAACTTAAAAACATAGGTTAAATACGCGTAGAACGTATGAAGTTTACATGAAAATAGAAAAAGTAAAATGTGACTTTTCAAATATAGTTATAAGGAACCTAAAAGGCATATAATGTGTAGATTGGGCCTAGTCTAGTGTCGGTTGGTGTTAAATGTATGTTAAGTCTAAAATCGAAAGCGTTAAATCACGTTTGCTGACACCGGTTCTTGATAAAAATAATGTAAACTATAAAAAATGATCTGACTTGTCTAAAACTCAATTTATGTTATAAAAATAATATAAATGCTTAGAAATGTGCCGAGTGGCTATTGCTCATGTTTGGTTCAAGTTTAATGCACGCACGCGAGTGAGCTTATCCGGCTACTCGTAAAAGTAAATGTACTTGAAATAAAAATATTTAAATGACGTAATAAATAAAACAATGAAATCATAAATTGATAAAGGTTACATGAAAGAGCTTAAGATGATCAAGATGATGGTGATTTTGGTGGTTTTGGGTCTTAGTAGCAGCAACATGATCAAAGGGAGAGAAATATTTTTAGAAGTGAAAGTGGTAAATGAAAGAAGTTTGGTTGTTTTGATCTTATATATGCATATGTGTCACATGGTTTTGAAAATTACATGCAATACAAGTAGTATCATATGTTTCTGGTATGCCACTACATAAAAATAGAAGAGTTGTGTTGTATTTTTGTAAAATAATGTATAATCTAGTTGTTTTGATGATATAACTAAGACACGAAGTCTCAAAAACGTCTAAAACGTAAAACTGGTAATGTAATAGTCTAAAACTTATAAAAATGTTATAAGTTGTCAAACTAAGTAAATCTAGTAATTTAAATATGACACGAGCATATTTGGACGTTTAAACGACGTTACACCAAAGACATAGGTTGTAGACACGTTCGTTGAGACAAGTTCCTAATAAAATGGACGTAAACCATAAAAATGACCCGACAAGCATAATATGAATGTAAAAATAATAAAATAAGTTTATGAGTGTTTATAAATATTATTGATGTAGACTAAACTTAATCTATGGCTAGTATACGTTAAATTATGTTTTCTGATGGGCCAATGACTTAAATAGACCAAGAGAATTTTTTCCCCATCGCATAGACCATTTTCTCTATTTGGAAAAAAAAATTCCAAATATAGACTGCTCGACTGCGCGACTACTCGACTCTAATTTTATTTGGAAAAAAAAAGTCGCGAAGTATAAAGGCTGGAAATCAAGTTTTTTTTTGTCTGTTTGTGTCATTAACTCTTTTCTAATTTACGAGATTTAATTAAATAGTTACGCACGAATGTAAATATGTAAATTTTCAAAATAAAATATTTTGAGTTTTTGGATAAATATTTACTTGAAATCTTCGAGTTGTTACAAAACACTTGGGTATAAATTCTTTGATTTACTTCTAATACGAATTTAAACGTTGAAAAACCTTTGTATCTTTACTTTAAGTATCTTATTATCGGTATTTCATTAAATTACCTAACCATGGAACATGATTAGATTAACTTTGTAGTTAAGCTAACCTTGTAAAAGAGAACAACAAATTTAACTATACATATCATCTTTTAGACATTATGCATGTTTTATAGCACGTAATAACCTTTGAAAAATTATTTTTCCGGATATCCTTATTTAAACTATTAAAGAGTAATTACGTGTGTCGTTTCTACATGTGAAATCCTGTGTATTTATTTTTATCTCACAGTACCCATGGAGCCGTGCCTTCATTTTTGATATTTATATTCATGTTAATAATTATTTTAGACGTATTTAATTTTTAAACCCGTGTAAGTAGGGTTAAACTTATAAAGAGGAATAACATAAGTCGTTATTGAATATGGATAGTAGAAAATAATTACTTTCCCAGACATGCGTACTTAATCTCATAAACAAGAATGTCATGAGTAGTTCGTATATGTACAATCTCGAGCATTCATTTGCATATCACATAAGCTTTTGAAAAAAAAGTAAAAACCAAAAATGATGCTTTTGAAATTTAAGGTCTTAGGAAAGAAATTAGAAATTCTAATTGGTTGTTCAATTATTTCAATCTGAATCGATCATAGTTGAGAATATGATAACGAAGTGTAATTTGGGGCCTTTTGTGACAAACATGGAATCTCTCATAATTTCTCGGCTCCTCGCACTCCTCAATTTAATGGGGTTATTAAGAGGAAGAATCAGAATTTACAAGAGATGAGTCGTACAATGTTAAATGAGCAATCCATCCCACAAAAATTTTGGTGTCATGCCATAGATACCTATACTTACAAACTTAATAGGGTACTCATTAAGAAAAATATTAACAAAACACCCTATGAAGTTCTTAGAGATAAGAAGACATATTTATAATACTTTAAGGTCTTTGTGGCTGTAAGTGTTTAATACTTAACACCAAGGAGTACCTCACCAAGTTCGACCCAAAGTATTATAAAGCTATTTTCCTAGGATATTCCCAAATAAGACATAGTGTTTAACAAGGAAATTTTGAGGATTGAGAAATCTCTTAATGTAACCTTTCCCAAAAGTCTACTCGAACCTAAAACATCATATTTGATAGATGATGATGTGGTAGAAGAACAAGTCGTTCAAAACCATGATAGCACTTCTTCACCTAATGACGATACTGCGTAGTATAATATGCTTTTGTATATATTTTCCATTTTACAGTTGCTATTAATCAAGACTCATGAATACGTTTTATAACAGCCCAATTTATAAGTAATAAACCAAATTTGTCCAAGTCCAACTGTCCAAGTCCAACCTCATTATAACCCTATCTATTTAATGCTAACAAACCATAAATATTCCTACAATAAACACACAACCTCTTTTTGATTCTCTAATACCTCTCAACAACTAAGAACCCTAAACTTATTTCACCCAAAAATCCCGCAGCCACCATACTCTCAAACGAATCACCAAGCCACCAAATTAAACTTTTCCAGTCAAGATAATTCGTCCCTTTTAAAACTGATCCACTACACACATTAGGATACCTATTTTAATCGCGTATCTCTTTGTTTATTCGAACACCAAACAGAAATGAAGAACCCTTTTTGATCTCTTGGTTTGGAGTAACCCACACCACAAACGTTTTTTGGCTTCAAGATCCTATACACGGGTCTCGGGTAAGGTGCGTGTTTTGTTTTTTTAATATCTATGATGAGATTGTGTTTTAAATCTTTAAAGATTCACTTTTATAACACTAAACACGAATCTAGGATCTTTGATGTTTCGTTCTTGTTTAAAGTAGGATGTAGATTGTCAGTTGGAGAGTGAAGGGATGTATCTTGTTTTTGTTCTTTATATAGATGTTATTTTGCCTTTTTTTTTAAACCAAATAAGCTACAAAATGGTTCTTGTTTATATTAAGTGATGTTTGTCATTTTTTTTGCCTCATTCTAGTGTTGTACTGTAAAAGCCCAGATGTGGTACGTCTCTTTTTTTAGTCAGGTACTCTTGATATGAATAACACGACAAAAAAGGGGCAAACACACTGCACAAATGCGAGACATATTCTTGGGCTGATAAAAATCGTAGCATCAAGCCCAATACGGACCCAACGTGGGAACAACACCGTTTCCAGTCACATATCTCCCTACCACCATACATCGCAGCCACGACTCTATTATTTTGCTCTCATGCATTGTGTTTCATTCTTGTACTGCTGAATAGGTTTCTAACTCATATATTGGTCTTATGCTTTTAGTGGTAGAGTGGCAGGATTCTGTTTTGTTTTGTTTTGCTTTCAGTGATGTGTGTTTTAGGTTTTAATAAAAGAGTTATGGGCATGTTCTTATAGTGTCAGGATTGTAGAAGTCTAATGCTGATTTTGTGTAGTTGTTACAAGTCTGGTGGGCTGTTACAGAAACAATAAATTATGTTGTTATTGTAAAGTGTTGTTACGATTTTAAATTGGTGTGTGCTAAAAGGAAGACTATGTATATGGACTTGTAATTTCACAAGTGTATTTAATATTCAGGCCATTTGTTACGTGAATCTGAAAAAGATATTGAATGTATTGATTTAATAGACTTTATAAAACACTTTCCATTATAAGTAATTTATTGAATCTGAATTTTTTTTGAACGGCAAATTTTTTAAAAAACTAGCAAGATGCTAGAAACTTACAAAGAAATAAGATTAGGGTTCTTAAGCCAATCAATCCAAGACAAACTAATTTTACATCTAGACCGAATCCAAAAAAAAGACCGAGAGACAATATCATCAAACATCAATGTCTTCGAGCGAGATCCAAGACCGAAGATCAATTGATTACGCCAATTCCAAATATACCACCACACAATGTAACAAATACCTTCGAAAACCTTTTGAAGTTTACTAGGGAATCGGATACTCAACATCCAGTCGACCCATTCTTCATATGAATTAGTCTCCCGATAGACCAAGTCCCACCACCTCAAAATCTTGCACATGATCTGTTTGCTTAGCTCGCATGAAAAAGAACAAATGCATGGACGATTCAACCGTACAATTGCACATAGGGCAAACAATAGTCCCGATATCCATACCTTTGCGTGAAAGATTAAATCTGGTAGGAAGGTAATCATTGATAAATTTCCAAGCATGAATATTAATTTTGATTGGCACCTCTTTAACCCATCTAGTCTTCACACTGCCACATGGAAGGAAAACAGCATCGATAACTTTCTGAATCGACGAGACTGAAAATTCACCCGAGCCCTCTAAAGACCACATCTAACTATCTTTCAAATCGCTTAAAATGCAGCCTTCAATCTTCTCCTTTAACAAAAACATCTGGACCTGTTCAACACCACCCCTCGGCTTACGTCTAAAAGACCACTCCAAATCCTCATGCGACAATTTTGTAGCAACCTGAATATCTTTCATAGATTCAAGCATATAAAGTTTAGGCACCAAGTCTTTAAACATAATATCCCCCCTCCAAGCAACGTTCCAAAACTAAGTATTCTTACCATCTCCACATTTCGGCTTAATGAAACTAGCAATATCAATACCTTGTGATTTCAAAACATCCACTTCTTGGATTATGTTAAGCCATATAGACGGAACACTATGATTCACCGTCTTACCAATCTTACCATCACCACCATGAATCACTTTTATCACTCTAGCCCATAAAGACTTCTTTTGAGTGATGAAACGCCACACCCACTTAAACATTAAGGCCCTATTTAAAGCGAATAAACTTGCCACCCCAAGACCTCCTGTATCCTTTGAAGCCATCACCTGATTCCAGGTAACCCAACTCGATTTTCTCGAGTTATTATCTGCTCCATTATAAAACCTAGCACGAATGGTCTCCATAGTATGTAGCACCGTCTTAGGAACTTTAAACATAGACATATGATAGATCAGGGTCGAACCTAAAACCGATTTGAGAAGGGTTAGTCTCCCTCCTATAGAAATAGTCTTAATTTTCCATATTGATAATGTAGCTACCATAGTTTCAATAACTTCATTCCAAGAATTGATACGCGACATACGGTCGCCCACTTTAGATCCAGGGTATTTGAATGGCATTTTTAAAGCCATGCAACCTATCTTCTTAACAGCCTGCTCAACTTTAGACGAGTTCACAGAAACCCCCATTAATTTACTCTTTTTCATGTTGATATGAAGACCCGGCGCACTATGAAACACATTAAGCACACGAATAATAGTATCAATATTGGTTTGATTCCACTGTCCCATAAAAATGGCATCGTCAGCATAAAACAAATGTGAGACACTAAGCGAGGTGTCCAACATGATCCCTGAAAAAAGACCAGCATCCACCACTCTTTGAAATGAAATATGAAGACTTTCCATGAACAAAATAAATAAGAAATGAGACATTGGATCCCCTTGTTTAAGGCCCTTGAAGAACTGGAATTCGGACGTAGGACTTCCATTTATCAATATCGAGCCTCTAGAAGACTGAAGGCAACTAACGATCTACTTACACCATTTGTCTCCTAACCTGAACTTCTTCAATGTGGCTACTATAAAATCCCACCTAAATGAGTCGTAAGCTTTTTCAAAATCAACTTTAAAAATCATAGTTTGTTTTCTCTTCTTCTTACACCACTGAACCACCTCATTTAAAATAAATGGGCCATCCAATATTTGCCTATCCTTTACAAATGCAGATTGAGTGTCGCTAACCAGATCCCCTAACACCATGACAAGACGATTTGCCAGAATCTTGTCAACAATTTTATATACACTACCGATGAGGCTGATAGGTCTAAATTCCTTCACCATATTAGCATTCGAAACCTTAGGAATCAAAGTAATGAAAGACGAATTACCTCCATTCGGGATTCTTCCATGATGAAAGAACCATTTAACAGCATTAACAACATCACACTCTATGAGATTCCAATAGCGACGATAGAAACCGAAAGAAAAACCATCCAGACCGGGAGCTTTATCGATACCATAATCCCACACCGCTCTCTTAATCTCATCTTTAGAAACCTCACTTTCCAAATCATACGTCTCGTCAGAATTAATTCTATTAGGAAACTCTATATCTAACTGAATACCACTCATACTAGGTTGCTCGAATTGTTGTTTGAAATGATCGTAGAATTCGTTTTTAACTAAAGGAGGAGATTCCACCCAGTTACCGTCAACCAACACACCACGAATAGCTAAATTACTTCTTTTTTTTATTAATAACACCATGATAATACTTAGAATTCTCATCACCCTCTACGGCCCATTTTATTTTAGCTTTTTGGGCCATTTCCACAGTTTCGGTCTTCTCCAACTCTTGCAGAATACGAACAACTTCAAAACTGAATCAATATTAGTTCATTCAGTTTTAAGATTATTCTTCCGACAATTCATATGCTCCATGTATGAACTATTCCATAATTTAATTCTCTCTTTCAAAACTTTGAGTTTTTTAAGAAATTTCACATAATCATTCGTATCAGTGACATGAATTTCATTCCAAGAATCCTCCACAAATTTATCAAACCCATCAATCTCAAACCAATAGTGATAAAACTTAAAAGGAGTCGGCCCATAATCATACATAGACTCGCGCATTAAGATGGGCCGATGATCAGATAGATACCTATCCAATGTCACTGTTACATATTGGATTTCACATACACATCATAACACAAACATACATGGGCGTATAGATGATTTTAGAGAGAGAAAGTGGGATATTCTAGAAAGAGAAACTCATGTAAGGTTAGATTACCAAAGAACATCCAACCCTCTACCTTGCAAGGTAGAGGGTATTTATAGGTTACAAACTAAACGACCTCTTGACGGGCTGTGGATCAGGTATACAATGGGTAAAGACCTGTCCTTCCTCCACGGTGTTACACTAGACTAAAACTGAGCTAATCACTTACTTAACAACTAACATAATATCCGATATGTCTACGAGCTGACTCAAGCTAGATTATACTTGGGGTGACCGATGCTTTACAATAGAATTTCCAATTCCTAACAATCTCCTCCTAAGGGAGGTCACCCCATGAATTACATTGTGAATCCTAGCATTCTAATAAATCTACAGTCTTGAGCTCGCAGACTTCTCTTCATCAAGGTATACAAACTATGTGCTTCTGTGGTGATTTCATCATTGTTCAACTACAATGTATGTTTCGTGGAGGTTGTTGAGCTGATCCACCTTGATGACCTTTTGAGCATTGCTAGATATCATCAGCCACTGTAAATCTCAGCATCACCCATTGTTGGGTTGCTAGCATATGATGTTGTGACATTTGGACCGACATGCTCACATTTTGGATCATGATTTCTTCTTATCAGAGTAGCGGAAGCTTTCGTTAATTCATGATATTGGCAGCATCGTAGCAGAAGCATGGAGTGGAAATATCAGAGACATTGATGCACTAATCATGATTTCTTTAGATATAAATGTGATGTGTGAGCATGCGGCTATGGATTGACCGCTTCATTCTGATCAGCTGCAAACATCAGGGTGCACCTGCATGAGACAGTTAGCAACAAAGCGCACGAAAGTGTCTTTGATCACTTTCGATGAATTGAGGTACACGGCCCACGGTTCCCCGTTGATCAGTACAAGTACTGCCTATGATCAGGTATAATTTCGAAGAATTTCCTTGACAGGGTTTCTCAGCTGCTCTAGTTGTTCTCAAACCAGAACGTCTTAAAGAAGACAACACGGAGTGAGTGAACCAGCGAATTGAGATTCACCGATTGATAAAAAGAGATTTGAAAAGCAATCGTGTACTGCTTACTAGAAATTGTTTTTGCAATACAACGAAGGTTTTGATGAAAATCAATTATCAATCATAAACACCTTTTATTTTGAAATATAAGTACACAGTCGATGTGATAAAGAAAAGAGTTTTTAAGCACAATGACCAGTTTTTCAAAGGTATCCGTCAATCCATAACATGAACCAGGATTGATTCAAAAGATTGAATCGCCCCATTGTTTCTGTTCAGTTGTCACATGTTTGAGCTATAGAATAGATCTCACATGCCACCCACCAGGAGCTTGTTTGATGTTGGCTCCAAAAGGCTTTCCATCTTCATTGTGAATATGTTTGCATATCACTCGGATGTTCTGGCAATACCACAAGGATAATGCGTAGGACTCAAGATATAATCTCTCTTTCCACATTGTGTGAAACAGAGAGTCTTCATTGAATGTGTCCTAATGAGATTTATAAGATGATCTCGTGGCTCTAGACTCAATTGTGCATATTTGGATCTTGTGCCAGAGACTAGGGAGAGGGTCTCCTTCTTCAATATCAACAATCTCTAAGAGAAGGTCAATAGATTATGTAGGTTCCCCGTGAGAATGAAACAAGCCCTTTTAAGAGGAACTTGAGTAGTTTGGGAAGTTTAGTGCAGTGCGTCACTGGGTCCATGACGTCTTGTCTTCAATACCAGTGTTACCTTAGTAACCACCAGTAGCATATGTATTGAACCCGGTTTCTGCCCTAAGGTTGAATAACTGGATGGCTATTTCTTTTCACCCTTTTCACATTTAATTCTTTTTCATTCTTCAACCCCTTCAGTGCTTACCGAGACTTCATTACTAGAACCTTGTTGGGTTTATTCTAGTACTAGCTCTGTCTCAGTCCGCACTCTTCCCATATCTCATTTTTCTCCTTTTATCATCATACCTAAGGACACTACACTATCTAGTGGATTGTCCCTGGGTAGATCCCTCCGGCTCTAGTAGGATCGTGGGAACTAATACCTAACCTAACCATCCTTATAACACCATGCAAAAGTAAATTGGTCGGTCTTTTGGTATTGTTCTTTCCTTCTCGAAACTAATTGAAAAATCATTTGAAAAAACAATCAAGGTACTTGTGATACGAGATCAAAGCATTTTGTACCTTAATAGTTTTGATCATTTAGAAAGCCTCCCCCTCAACATGTGCATATGATTTAGAAATTGTTTAGCACATGGAGGCAAGAGGACTTTGAAATATTTTCTTTAATCACAATTTTCATAGAAAAAGCCATTTGATTTTCTTGGTAAATGCCCCCCCTCAATATGTGCATAGGATATTTGAAATCATTTTATCACATAGAGGAAGAAGACTTTTTGAAGTACTACCACGATTGCCAAACATTTAGAAACCATTTAACACACAATCAAGGTACCATAAATAAAAGCATGGAAAACCTTGTACCTTGAAGGTTTGAATTTGTTTAGAAATGATGCCCCTTAATATGTGCTTGGAGATTCGAAAATAGTTTAGCACATATTAGAGAGCAGTATGCACTTTGAGACAGAAAATGGTCATTTTTTATCATCTTTCATATTTATATCACATTTTCTCCCTCGATTAAAAATTTCAAATCCTTTGAGATTTTGGATCTCAAGTGATTTAAATATGTATGAGACAAAACATTTGTTGGAGAAAAATGTGTCCAATTTTATATGATCAGAAGTGGACAACACTGAAGTTCCCTTTTTAGACACAAAGGGAAACCACAGTACATAACCTAACACTATTACATGCATTATAGTTGTTCATAGTTTGTACACCACATATTACACATAAATATTACAAAACAGAAACTACTTCCGGAAGATGTCTTCATTCAGTTCTTTGAAGTAGTTTGTAATGACCTTCACAAAGTCTACCACCAACAAAGCTTTCAAGGCTGCGGAAGATCATTCGAGTCTTAAGTCTTTGCTTGATTGTAGCAATGAAATCTTCACACCTCTTTAAATCCTCATCAGTCCAAAATTTTGTTTTATTCCACGGCTTCATATCAATTCTGATTTCTTTCACTCTAGAGTTCAGTTCTTCTTCGATCATCTTGAGAGTACCATCACTGAATTTGTAGAGCTCGCACAATTTCATCAGCATGCGAGTCCCGTATCTGTCGTGGAAGAGGACGGCTCTGGGGGTGTCAAGCACTCTATAGTCGTGACGAAATTCATGTCCTTTGGCATTCCATTGTGGCCTTGTTAAATTGACCCGAGTCTGGTAGCTTTCCATCCCAAGCTGAAAGTCCTCAACCCATTTTCGGATGACTAATCCTCTGATCCAAAGATTGACAGCGGCAGAGAGAGCTTTCTTTTCACGAGCAGGAAGGTGTTCAAGGTGTCCTTGAAGGTTCAAAAGATAGAGATCTTCAAAGTCATTTGGCATCAGATGTTTAAAGTCGTTTTCTTCAATAACATAATCCTTCTTGTCCGCTCTTCGAAGAACAATCTTCTTAAGGTAATCATAGCCATAGATTTGGAAGACCTCTACACTGACAACACTTAAGATTCGCACCTTGGATCGAATAGCTTTGCGACTCTTATCAGCACCATGTCTTTCGATGTAGAAATTCTTCTTTTTGTACCACCAGTGAGAAATATCATATGAAGCGGCAATGTCATACTTTTGTTCGTTGTCAGCCCATAATTGATCCGGAACCATCTGTTCAAGGCCTTGATCAGAGTAGGTAGCAGCTTTCATCTTTGAGATTGATAAGGCTGGTATTCTTTCAGTAGTATGGGCACAAAGATAATCCAGGTCATGGTTGAAAAAGAACTCAGACTGAATCGTTATTTGTCCAGGTTCACCACCAAGAGGAAGGGGCCTGTTTACATTGAATCGACCAATCTACTCACTGACTTGATCATTCAGCATCTTGTGGCATTCTTCCATCTGGTATTGGAGTTGATTGGCATCTGAATGGAACACCTTGACAATTTCAAAGGCAGGTCCTTCAAGATCCTTCGGAATGATAGATGATATTCCTTTCTTTTCACAAAACCACTTCATAAAGCTACCCATATCTCCAATGATGTGTAAAAGAGAGTCTTCATCTGGGGCTTCATAGTTATTTGTGATAGTTGATGCCCAGTTGTTATCAGGAATCATCATGCTAGATTCTGGGATGGACCATGAAGGTTCTGGAGTATGAGGTCTCTCTTCGGTGAACCAGCTTTGAATTGTGTCCTTTGAAGGTGCCACTCTAGATGTGTTAGAGCGTTCTCCTGATACGTATGTATCAAACCATTCATTTTCAGACGGCTTAGGAATATGCTTGGTGGATGCATCATCTTCATCGGATTCCGATTCTGCCATGACATACGACTCTTCATGAACTATTTGATCTTCAGGAATTGAAGAGATGGTGGGTGTGAACCTTGAATCAACCGTTGTCCAAGCTGCAGATTTCTTATGAGTCCCCTTATCTCCGGAAGGACAAGATTGCTTGGAAGGTTTTGGTGGTGATGATGGTGGTTGTGGTGAAGGTGTAGTAGTTGTGCCAGAAGTTCCACCAGTACCAGAAGCTCCAGCTCCTCCAGTTGGAGGTGGTGGCTTGGGACCTCCAGATTTATCAATAGTTTTCTCTAGAACAGTCTTTCTTTTCTTCTTATTATCTCTTTCACGAACATCGACTACAAACTGCTCATAATCATCTTGCCTCATAGATGATTTGAGAGCCTCGTATAATTTCTTATGTGTACTGTGCAAGTGCTCTCCTGCCTCATACATTCTTTCTGAGAGAGCTGATCTCATGTCGGAGATCGGCAAATCTTTGAATCGCTGGAGAAGTGGAGCCTTCATTGCCCATTCCACTGCATCTTTAATATCCGCTTCTATTGCCTCATTGACGACTTCATTGAGATTAAGATTCTCCAGTTTCTTGACACGACTATCAAGATTGTTGACAGCTATAGGAAAATATTTCTCAATAGTTGCAATGCGCAACATGGCCTCTTCAAGCAATTCCTCTGTTGTTTTAACAGGAGGAGGTGAGGTACGAGGTGGTGAGGCAGGAGGAGTGACAGTATCAGAGACTGTAATCACTGGTTCAAGTGATTGATCATTAGTAGGATCATGTGGTGGAAGTGCGGTTGATTGAGCAGGTTTGGGTGGCTGAAGTGCGGTTTTAAGAGTAGGAGCAGACATTGGCGGGATTGTAGAAGTGTCTTGTTGTATGTCGACGGTGAACATGGACTCTACTTCATCTTTCTCCTTACCTTGCTTCAGATTCTCAGTGTCTGTGGGTTTGTCGTTTATGAACTGATCAGCAAAGGAGATGTCTGTATCAAGATTCTTCAAAGAGGGTAGAGAGTCATTTGACAGATTTGGTTCTTCCAAGTGCCTGGTCTCATCAGATCTTGACTCAAGGTTCTCCTGTGAGACATTTTGCAACTCTTCCTCAACATTTTGCTCAGACTGGGTATCACTTGATGCAAGAGTTTCTTCTTGTGTTTCAGATACCTCCTTTTCTAGTCCAGATTGTTCTTGAGCTGATGACGATTCAACACTTCTTTTCTTCAGCTCAAATTGAGTTGTAGTTCTTGATGGTGAAGAGGAGAAGGTCAGAAGCGTGTGAGCAGCTTGTTCTACACCAACAATCCCCTTCCCTTTGTCTTGTGTAATAGGTGTTGTTTGGCGAGGCACTTGTTCAGGTTCTCTTAGCACTACTCCTCCAATTGGTGCTCTCACATTCTAACTTTCTAGGCTTTGCTTGATCCCCAGTTGTAGAGCAGCAGCATCTTCATCAATCAAACTAGTCTTACCCCTTGAAACCTCTGTTTCCTCAACATTTCCCTTTCCCACTTCCTTCTTCTTTCTTTTCTGCTTCTGGGTTGTGGTGTCAGTAGTTTGTGATCTTTCAAATCTCTTTTTAGGGAGAGCAGCGTATGAAGTCTTTGAATTCTTTGAGCCAGAAACAGACTTAGTTTATTTGGATTGTGGTGGAGTGGGAGAGACATCATCATTAACATCGGATCTGGAAGCCCTTTTCTTGTATAGTTTAAAGTAATCCGTCTTCTTAATATCGTCAGTGAAAAGACTATCAGGAATTGCCAGACCAAAGATCTCCTTATCCATACCTTTAGGAACATATTTAAGGTTACCCAGAACAAATTCTTCCTTGGCATCATGAAGGACTGATTCACTCCTATGATTGAAGTTGTGAGTTTGTTGCAAGTACTGGATGACAAGTTTCGAGAATCTGATACTAGGGATCACAAGTTTGTTAACTTTCTTTCTACCCTGAGCTTTATTCTGAAAGTTCGTTCTATCAGTGATAAATGTGTTCATTGACAACGAGAATTTTTCCCAAATGCGTTCAGTAACATAAACATTCACCCCATTGACTATACCCTATAAAATTTGCAAGACGGGAATCCTTACTTTATCAAACCCGGATGTTTTGCCTGACAAGCATAAATTGAGAACTGTAGTCATTGCTCTCCAGCGTTGATACATGTGTCCTGTGATGATGTCAGAAGCCCTTGATATGCTGACTTGATAACCTAAACCAATCAGAAAGACTATTAGATCTTCCGCACTAGGTGGAGGTTCAGTTCGTATGGTGGGGTTACAGGGTGTGATTCCAAGAGCCTTGCTGAGAATGTCCGAGTTGATTACAAATTCATTATCATCCAGCTTGCAGGTGTAATGAGTTGTGATATTGTCATATTTAATGGTGTTCCAGAATTGTTGGATGTAAATGGTGGGAATTGTGCATTGCTTGTTTAGGGCACTGAAGAAGTTGGTGTTTTTGAGTATATCAATTGACACTTTGAGGATTGGATTTTGTTGCAGTTTTTGCATGTCCACATAACAGTTACTTTTTCCTATCTCTACCCATTTATCTTTAGGAAGGATTTCGTTGTCTGTAAGCACTTTGGGTGGAGCAAAAGATGCAATTTTCTTGGCTGAGGTTGTGTTTGCCATTGAAAATCTAATGATACACACAAACAACAGCAATGATTGAGAGCATGTTAGATTATAGATGGTTAGTTAAGCAACATTGAATACACCCTTATGTCATAAACACTATAACATAGTAGTTTAGACAGAGTTCCCATAAGCATGTTGAAAAAGAATGAGAGGCATCAAAGAGTTTTTCTAGGTACAGGTTCCATTTGGTATAGTTTTCGAGTGACAAGTTGTTTTAGTATCAAATTATTTAAATGCACAATTGCTATTAACAATTTCATGGGGCATGATACTATTATGTGGATGATATAGCAGGTTATTTGAGATAAGTTTTCGTACGAAGTTACTACAAGAGGAACCAGGTACAAATTTGTAAGATATTGGATTTCACTTACATAACATAACGTTAACACACTAAGCACATAGATGATTTTAGAGAGAGAGAAAGTGGGATATTCTAGTAAGAGAAACTTGTGAAATATTAGATTACCAAAGAACATCCAACCCTCTACCTTGCAAGGTAGAGGGTATTTATAGGTTACAAACTAAACGACCTCCTGACGGCCTGTGGATCAGGGATACAATGGGTAAAGACCCGTCCTTCCTCCACGGTGTTGCACTATACTATTCTACGCTACTACTTATCTAATAACTAACATAAATAGTGACAAGTCTGCGAGCTAACTTTGACTAGATAATAATTGGGGTGACCGACTCTTTTACTTATGGAATTTCTGATTCCTAACAATCTCCCCCTAAGGGAGGTCACCCCATAAATTACATTGTGTATCCTAGCTTTCAAGTAAGTCTTCATTCTTGAGCTCGTAGACTTCTCTTCAACAAAGTAATCAAACCAAGTGCATCTGTGGAGAGTACAATATTGAACAACATAAATGAATAATTCGTGGAGGTTGAGTGTCTGATCTACTGTGATAACAATAATTTTGAGCCAGCCTTTGAGATCATCAGCTAACGCAAATCTCTGAGATATCCATTGTGGTGTTGGTATTGTGTGATGTCGTGACTTTCGGACCGACATGCTCACATTCTGGATCATGAAATCTTCTCATCAGAGTAGCGGAAACATTCGTTGATTCATGATATTGGCAGCAGCGTAGCAGAAGCATGGAGTGAAAATATCAGAGTCATTGATGCACTAATCATGATTTCTTTTGAGATGAATGTGTTAAGTGAGCATGCGGCTATGGATTGACCGCTTCATTCTGATCAGCTGCAAACGTCGGGTGTACCTGCATAAAACAGTTAGCAATAAAGTGCACGAAAAGTGTCTTTGATCACTTTTGTTGAATTGAGGTACACGGCCCACGGTTCCCCGTTGATCAGTACAGGTACTGCATGTGATCAGGTAAGATTCCGAAGAATTTCTTTGACAGGGTTTCGCAAATGCTCTAGCTGTTCTCAAACCGGAACGTTCTCAAAGAAGACAACACGGAGTGAGTGAACCAGCGAATAGAAATTCACTGATTGATGAAGAGATATTTGAAAAACAATCGTGTATTGCTCAATAGAAATTATTTTTGCAATACAACGAAGGTTTTAATGAAAATCAATTATCAATCATAAAACACCTTTTGATTTGAAATATCCGTACACGGTCGATTTGCTAAAGAAAAGAGTTTTTAAGCACAACGACCGGTTTTTCAAAGGTATCCGTCAATCCATAACCTGAACCAGGATTGATTCAAAAGATTGAATCTCCCCATTGTTTCTGTTCAGTTGTCACATGGTTGATCTATTGATTAGATCTCACATGCCACCCACCAGGAGCTTGTTTGATGTTGGCTCCAGAAGGCTTTCCATCTTCATTGTGAATATGTTAGCATATCACTCAGATGTTCTGGCAATACCACAAGGATAATACGTAGGACTCAAGATATAATCTCTCTTTCCACATTGTGTGAAACAGAGAGTCTTCATTGAAAGTGTCCTAATGAGATTTATAGATGATCTCGTGGCTCTAGACTCAATTTGTGCATATTTGGATCCTGTGTCGGAGACTAGGGAGAGGGTCTCCTTCTTCAATATCAACAATCTCTAAGAGAAAGTCAATAGATAATGTCGGTTTCCCGTGAGAATGAAACAAGTCCTTTTAAGAGGAACTTGAGTGGTTTGGAAAGTTGAAGTGCAGTGCGTCACTGGGTCCATGACGTCTTGTCTTCAATACCGATGTTATCATCAGTAGCATATGAATTGAACCCGGTTTCTGCCCTAAGGTTGAATATATGGAGGGCTATTTGTTTTCACCCTTTTCTCATTCAATTCATTTTAATTCTTCAACCCCTTCAGTGCTTACCGAGACTTCATAGCTAGAACCTTGTTGGATTTATTCCAGTACTAGCTCAGACTCAGTCCGCACTCTTCCCAAATCTCATTTTTCTCCTTTTATCATCAAACCTAAGAACTCTACACTAACTAGTGGATAGTCCCTGGGTAGATCCCTCCGGTTCTGGCGGATCATGGGAACACATACCTAACCTTATCATCCTTATATCACCGTACGTAAAGTAAAGTTGGTCGGTCAATTTGGTATTGTTCATCTGCCATTGGAACCAATTGAAAACCATTTGAAAATCAATCCAGATACTTGTGATATATTATCAAAACATTTTGTACCTGAATTGTTTTTGATATTTTTAGAACAAGTGCTCCCCCTCAACATGTGCATCAATTGTTTGAAATCGTTTTGCACACGGAGGCAAGAGGAAGAATTTACTTCTTTGATTACCATTTTCTAAAAGATATCAATATCACTTCCCTGATCAAATCAAGTAGATAAAGCATTTCCGGGAAGGATGAGGTTTTCATAAGTTTGCTCCCCCTCAATATGTGCCTCGAGATTTGAAAAGATTTTTGCACATACTAGAGGGAACCCTTTTTGAAGTGCAGACATGATCACCAAATGATTAGAAGCCATTTAACATACAATCAAGGTACCTTAGAAAAATGGAAAATTGTGTACCCTGATGTCTTGAATTTGCTCAAAAAAATGCTCCCCCTTAATATATGCTTCGAGATTCAAAAATTGTTTAGCACATATTAGAGAGTAGTATCCACAAAAAGTTGGTCATCTTTTAACATCTTTCATATTTATATCACATTTTCTCCCCCGATCAAAAATTTCAAATCCTTTGAGATTTTGGATCTCAAGTGATTTAAATATGTATGAGACAAAATATTTGTTGGAGAAAAATGTGTCCGGTTTTATATGATCAGAAGTGGACAACACTGATGTTCCCCTTTTTGATACAAGGGGAAACCACAGTACATAACCTAGCACTATTACATGCATTACAGTTGTTCATAGTTTGTACACCACATTATACATAAATTTAATACATAACAGAGACTACTTCCCAAAGATGTCTTCATTCAGTTCTTTGAAGTAGTTTGTAATGCCCATCACGAAGTCTACCACCAACAAAGCTTTCAAGGCTGCGAAAGATCCTTCGAGTCTTTAGTCTTCGCCTGATTGCAGCAATGAAATCTTTACACCGCTTTAAGTCATCATCAGTCCAGAAAGTAGTCTTTACCCATGATTTCATATCAATTTTGATTTCTTTCACTCTAGAGTCAAGTTCTTCTTCAACCAATTTGAGAGTTCCGTCACTAAACTTGTTGAGCTCACATAGTCGCATAAGCATGCGAGTCCCATATCTGTCGGTGAAGATGACGGCTCTAGGGGTGTCCAGAACTTTGTATTCGCGATGAAATTAATGCCCTGTTGCATTCCATTGTGGACTTGTAAGGTTGATCCTTGTTTGGTAGCTTTCCATGCCAAGCTGAAAGTCCTCAACTCGTTTTCGAATGACTAAGCCCCTGATCCAAAGAGTGACAGCTGTAGAGAGGGCCTTTTTCTCACGGACAGGTAAATGCTCAAGGTATCCTTGGAGATTCAAGAGATAGAGATCTTCGAAATCATTTGGCAGAAGATGTTTGAAGTCTTTTTCCTCAATAGTATAGATTTTGAAGTCTGCTCTTTTAAGGACTATCTTCTTCAAATACTCATATCTATAGATAGGGAAGATCTCTACACAAACAACACTTAAGATTTGCAGCTTTGATCGAACATCATTGCGTCTTTTATCAGCACCATGTCTTTCGATGTAGAACTTCTTCTTTTTGAACCACTAGTGAGAAATACCATATGAAGCAGCAATGTCATACTTTCGTTCTTCATCGGCCCAGAATTGATCAGGAACCATTTGTTCAAGCCCTTGATCAGAGTAGGTTGCAGCTTTCATCTTTGAAATTGATAGAGCTGGTCTTCTTTCAGCAGAGCGAGCACACAGATAGTCCAAGTCATGATTGAAGAAGAATTCAGCCTGAATGGTCATCTGACCAGGTTCACCACCAAGAGGAAGAGATTTGTTGACATTGAAGCGACTAATTTGCTCACTGACTTGGTCATTCAGCATCTTATGGCATTCTTCCATCTGATATTGAAGATGATTGGCATCTGAGTGGAAGACTTTGACAATTTCATAAGCTTGTCCTTCAAGATCTCTTGGAGTTATGGATGAGATACACTTCCGTTCACAAAACCATCTACTAAAGCTTCCCATATCACCAGTGTAGTGTAGAAGAGAGTCTTCAGCTGGAACTTCATAATTATTGGTGATAATTGATGCCCAATTGTTGTCAGGAATAATCGAGTCAGACTCTGGGATGGTCCATGAAGGTTCTGGAGTAGGAGGTCTATCTTCAACAATGCAACTTTGAATTGTGTCCCTTGAGAGTGCTACTCTGGATGTGCTAGTGCGATTACCAGCCATGTAAGTATCAAACCAATCTTCTGATGACTTAGGAATATGCTTTGTTGATGCATCATCTTCATCAGATTCCGAATCTGCCATGACATGCGACTCTTCGTGAACCATTTGATCATCAGGAATAGAGGTGGATGTGGATGTGAACCTTGAATCAACCGTCGTCCAAGCAGCAGATTTCTTCTGAGTACTCTGTTCTTTTGTAGGACTTGATAGATTGGAAGGTTTTGGCGGTGATGATGGTGGTTGTGGTGGAGGTGTGTTGGTTGTCTTAGAAGATACACCAGCTCCAGAAATTCCAGCACCCCCCGTTGGAGGTGGAGGTGGAGGAGGATCTTTACGGTCTTTCCGCAATGTTTCCAACACAATGGCCCTTCTTTTCTTCTTAGCTTCCTTTTCCCTGATGTCAATCAAGTACTGTTCATGATTGTTGTACTTAATTGATTCTTTAAGCGCCTCATATAGCTTCTTGTGGACCTCATGCTTGTCCTCTTCAACATCATACATCTTTTCTAAAAGAGCAGCTCTCATATCGGCAATAGGTAGGTCCTTGAACCGTCTGAGAAGTGGAGCTTCCATTGCCCATTCCACAGCATCCTTAACTTCCCCTTCAATGGCGGCTGCAACCCCTTCATCGAAGTTGAGGTGCTCCAATCTATAGACACGATCCTCAAGTGAATCAACAGATTTCGGAAGTTGCCTTTCAAGAGCTTCTATCCTTTTTACTGCTCTGTCAAGCAGTTGATCTGAAGTAAGGATTTGAGGTGGTGACGCAGGTGGAGCATCCATATCAGCAACTGTAATGACCGGTTCAGAGGAAAGTGAAGATGTAGATGGTGTTAGTATAGTTGATTGATCAGGTTTGGGAGGTGGAAGTACAGTTGTGAGTGAAGATGCTGACATCGGAGGAATGGTTGATGTATCTTGCTGAATGTTGACCGTAAACATGGATGGTGCAGTATCTAAGGGTTTGTCATTAAAGTATTGATCTCCAAAAGTGAAATCTGTATCAAGATTCTTAAGTGAA
Source organism: Chrysanthemum seticuspe (assembly GCA_019973895.1). Classification (NCBI taxonomy): domain Eukaryota; kingdom Viridiplantae; phylum Streptophyta; class Magnoliopsida; order Asterales; family Asteraceae; genus Chrysanthemum; species Chrysanthemum seticuspe. The sequence goes on from BPTQ01000004.1 coordinate 96,743,784, forward strand.
GAAAGAGAGTTGGTACACAGATTTGGTTCATCCAGGTGCATGGTCTCATCAGATCTTGTCTCAAGATTCTCCTGTGAGTCTTTATGCAGCAAATTATCAACATTGTGAACAGACTTGGTCTTACTAAGTGTAAGAGATTCTTTTAATGTTTCAGACACTTTTTCCAACCCAGATTGTTCTTTAGCAGGAGATGATTCAGTTCTTTTCTTCAGTTCATATTGATTGGTGGTACTTGATGGAGATGATGAGATTGTAATAAGCAAGTGAGCGACTTGTTCAGTTTCAACTCTAGCAACTCCTTTTCCTTTGTCTTTCGTGTTTGATGTGGATTGTCGAGGTAATTGATCAGGCTCTCTCAACACAACTCCTCCAACTGGCGTTCTCACATTATGACTTTCTAGGCTTTGCTGGATTCCAAGTTGCAGAGCAGCATCATCTTCATCAATCAATCTCATATTACCCCTGGAAACCTCAGTTTCCTCAACATTATCCTTTACCACTTTCTTCTTCTTACCTTTCTGCTTCATGGATGTGGAGTCTGAATGTTGTGAACTTTCACGTCTCCTTTTAGGAAGAGATGCATAAGACGCTTGTGATCCTGAGGTGGACTTGGGAGCATTGGGTTGTGAGGGAGTGGGTGTGACATTATCAGATGATCTGGCAGCAATTTTCATGAACTGTTTGAAGTAGTCCTTCTTCTTGATATCGTCCGTGAGTAGAATATCAGGAATCGGCAATCCAAAGATTTCTTTATCCATACCTCTAGGAACATATTTAAGGTTTCCTAAAACAAATTCATCTTCTGCTTTATGTAGAGTTGATTCAATCCTAGGGTTGAAGTTGTGAGTTTGTTGCAAGAACTGGATAACAAGTTTTGAAAATCTGATGTTGGGAATCACAAGCTTGTTCAGTTTCTTTCGGCCTTTAGCTTTGTTCAGAAAATTTGTTCTATCAGATATGAATGTGTTCATTGATAAAGAAAATTCTTCCCAAATACGATTTGAGACATTCACATCAACCTTATTGACAATACCCCATAGGATTTGCAAGATGGGAATTCTCACTTTATCGAACCCTGATGTTTTGCCAGATAAGCACAAGTTGAGAATAGTTGTAATAGCTCTCCAGGGTTGATACATGTGTCCAGTGATGATGTCGGAAGCCTTTAAAATGTTGTTCTGATAACCCAAACCAATTAGAAAGACAATTAAATCATCAGCACCAGGTGGAGATTCAGAACGAAGGTTGGGGTTGCATGGGGTGATTCCAAGAGCCTTGCTAAGAATGACTGAATCAATCACGAACTCCCTATCATCCAGTTTGCAAGAGTAATGAGTTGTGATTTTGTCCCATTGAATGGTGTTCCAGAATTGTTGAATGTAAATGGTGGGAATTGAGCATTGCTTGGTAATGGCACCGAAGAAGTTAGTGTTCTTGAGGATATCAATAGACACTTTGAGTATAGGATTTTGTTGCAACTTTTGTAGGTCCACGTAACAGTTACTCTTTCCAATATCAGCCCATTGACTCCTAGGAAGGATTTCTTCGTCTGAGAGAACTTTGGGTGATGCCGAAGGGGTAACGTTCTTTTCAGGGATAGAACTTGCCATTGATGATCTGAGTATACATACAATCAACAGTAATGATTAGGAACGAGTTAGATAATAAATGATTAGTGAGACAATCATTGAGAGCACCCTTATGACATAGACACTCAGAAATAGTAACTCAGAAGGGGATCCCATATGCATAAAGTGAATGATTGAGAGGCATAAGTGAGACATTTTAAATGAAACAGATTCCTTTTGATAGATTTTCATAGGACGAGTTGTTAAGGGATTAAAGGTTAAAGCATGCATTGCAAAGGAATCATATCATGAGTCAAGATACAAATGTAGAAGTGATATAACAAATATGTATGAAACAAGATGTAACATTTGGTTGCCACGAGAGAAACCAAGTACCGCTTGCCCAAACAGAAATGTTATAGCAAGTTACATAGAATAAGATGACCCTACAAGTTGCTTCAGGAGATCCTGAGTCAAGTATTATGAGAATGAGATCATCCTAGAAAATTACCTTTAAACAATTTAATAACCCTAGACACTGAGAAAAAGAAAAAACCCACCAAGCAGGTCTCTAGTCATAAATGGACAGGCAGCTAAACAGGACTAATTCGCTTCATGAAAATAAACTATGTCGCTAACTTGTAAGGACAAGTCGCCTTCACCAGTACCACATTCAAGTCGCTACCAGTTTAGTTCACTAAGTCGCTATATTTGCTAACTCGCTAACTTGTAAAGACAAGTCGCCATGAACAGTAACATAGCCAAGTCGCTACATATCTGTTTACTAAGTCACTACCGTTATTAATTCGCTAACTTGTAAAGACAAGTCGCTGATAATAATGATACAACTAAGTCGCTACCCAAGTCGCTAGTAAATAATTCCCTAAGTCGCCACAGCAGCTTAGTCGCTAAGTTGAGCAGTATTAACAGCAATAACTCGCTACGATGAGCATTTAAACTAACTCGCTACCAAGAACAATATTAAGTCGCCATCAAGAACAATTTTTCGCAACAGATAATCAACCCAAACCAACACAACTTAGTCGCTATCTTGAGCAGGCTTAAAAGCTCTAACTCGCCATGATGAACATATAAACTAACTCGCTATCAAGAACAGTACTTAAGTCGCTAATAAGAACAATTGTTACCTCAACAAATAAACGACCCAAACCACCATTTATACAACACCAGTACTTGGACACACATTAACAAACACTCAAGAACAGTTATACCAAACATTTAACACACTTGCAAAATCATCATTACAACAAAACATGATTACATAATAATTCGAACCTATGCGGGAATCAAATGTCACGAATCCTAAGCACGATGAGATCTGGTTAAAAGGATGTGTTAGAAAAGCAACACAGACATGTATAGGATAACAAATAGTGAAAAATTAACTTTATACCACTCCTAAATCGCTATGTCGAATGCTTATGAAGAGAAGAAGAGAGAAGAGAAAAAAATGTTTTAAGACTTATGAGAAGAGAAAGAAAAAAATACTAAGTCGCTAGGGGTAAGAGGAGGAGACTTTCAAGAAAGGCTAATTGACACATTCGGTCCTTGTGGTTTAGAGGCTAGTGTGGTAATTCGCTATCAAAGATTTTAAACTAAGTCTCTAGTGTTTTTCATATTCTGCATATTCTGCAACAGGGTCATTAAAAAGTGTAATCCATGGCCATAACAGAATTATCAGATAGCATAAATAATCACAATGATAACCATGAATCAAATAAACATTCAATGCAAAGCACTCAATTCATGGGAACACAAAGATAATCACAAAAGCAAGACACGACCGCAACCTACAACTAAGCAAACACCATAACCAGCACTGAAGCAGATGTAACCAAGAAAAACTTACACAAAAAAATCTCCCCCTCAATCAATGTCAACAAAGACCATTGATTGACATTAACCAACCCGTTTTTTTTTTCTTTTTTTAAATGAATATCAGTTGTTCGAACTTCATCTATGATCCCGTATCAATATTGAATGATATTTCTAGGATCGTAGATGTTATCGATGACAACGAATAAATCTTTTATTAGATGGACGAAAATGACAAAAATTATGAATTAAAAAAAATGAAATTATAACATATAACGAATATAAGATAAAATAAGTAAAAAATAATATTAAAATAAGTAACTTTTTTTTTGAAATTAATTTATACTCAGATATAACGGAGCGAGTCCTGATTCAAGGTGAATAGGAGTCAAAGTAATAGGTACATTAATTCTGGCATGCTATAGCTCCTGAATAAGCCATGTTCATTTCTGATGGAAACCAAGTCATGAGGTTCCTGATTGAGTTGAACATTGTACCTGAAAAAGACTGAGAGCACATTGTACTGGAAGCACATGTAGGATTGCACATAGAAGGGTTAGTGACATGCTTAATCTCACAGTTGGATGCATCACAGTATAATACAGACGTATCATTAATGGGGATCCTATTAGGTTCAATATTCTTGAAGAGTTTTCCTGTGGGAATCCACTTGAGGTAAGATCTAGGAATGTAAGTCCGTTTGAGTCCTGTAAACTTAAAAAATCTGCCAGTGGGAATCCATTTGAAACAGCTGTTAGTAGAATTGAATGTGTGCACAGCCTTGTTTTGACTATTGGTCCTTTTGTGATTAGAGTATTTCTTAGGGTATTGATCAGTCAAATGATGTTTTGCATGAGAGCTAGTTGTACTTTTTGTATTACTGATCTTAGAGCATTGAACATAAATCTGAGGTTTGAGATTCATCATATCGGAACTAGGCAATGAAGTGACTGGTTTTGACAAAACAGAAATATTATCAACTTGGGAGGTAAGCCTAGATTTCGATGGTTTAACTCTTTCAGATCTAAAGGCATTAGGCTGTTTAATAACTGTACGTTTCGAGTGGTTCTGAACAGTTGACTTTCCCAAAGTTGAAGGTTTTGCAAACTTAGTGTTCTTCCTATTTCCAATAGATTTCCTAAACTCATTTTTTAGGGCAACAATATTGAAGCTCTTATCCTGAATTTGTGCTTTGAGGTAATCAATGTCTTTCAGCAAGAGGTTAGATTGATTGACTAACTTAGAATTTGTTTCCTCAAAGTTCTTTCTTAAAGACTCATTTTCTCTTAATAGGTTGGACACACATAGAGCTAGTTCAGCATTTCTAGATTCTAGTGTATCACTCATCTCATGACAGTCATATTTCTGCACTTCTGAAAGACGTAATTTCAGATTGCCTATGGTCGAATCTTTGTCCTGAATCTGGGATTTTAACTGATTAATTTCAAAAAATTCTCGAAATTCTGGAAGTTCCTGATTAATACAAGGTTTTTTTGCATAAAAGATTTCATCCTTTTGTTGTATTTCAATTTCCAATGAAATACAATGTTTTTCAAGAATTGAAAATTTATTTGAAAGCTCATCATATACCCTTTTTTCAATCATGTTATTAACATTAGATTCAGGCTCAACCAAGATCGATTTCATGATGTTATGTTCAGAGTAAGAGTCAGGTACTTTTACATAAGAATTTCTGTGATCAGTTAAGTGTACCTTATCGCTTGAGACCTTTTCTGGCTCTGAGTATTTGAGATCCGTGTTGTTGTCTTCATCCTTTTTCATTGCGACAGAAATTCTGCAATCGGTATCATTCACTGGTTCAACTGGTCTATTGCATGACTTGTCACAATCGTTCCATAGTGTCTCTTGACACTCATTCAATTCATTCAGCTTATTATTCTCTTTTGCAGCTTCCTTGATGTATATTTCCATATTACTCATAAGTTGAATGAATGAGTTTCTGAACTCATGAATTTCCATTCCCGTGTGTTTCTTGAATGAGATTCCAGTCATGTTATCATCAAAATCTGAGGAATATTCCCCCCGGATAAGTGGCTGAAATTGATTGAAGATAGTTTGAAGAGCTGCATGAGAATCATCAGTTGAGAACTTTTCTTTGGTAATTTGAATCCTCAGTCGTTCTAAGTTAAGTAAAACAGTTCTTGTCAAAGTGGGAAAATCATGACGAAGGATAGCACAACTTGTTCGATCCATAGTTGTAGATAACAGTAGTTTGAGAAGCTGGCTGAGATGTTGAAAGGGCTCACTGGTGCATTCCATTTTCTTTGCATCATTTGTAAACATTAGGAGTGACTCATCTGAGTTGTTTTGATTAAGCGATGCTGAATCATTAAATGTAGAACATTCAGGGAAGCATCTTTTTTCACTATTCTGTGTGGTGTCATAGAGAGCAAGTACTTTGGTGATTAGAGGATCAGTGATGAGTGACATTGTGTTATCTTGAATTACTACACCAAGGTATTAAAAATCCAAGTAGCTAAATACCAAGTATCTAAGATATTAGTAACAAGTCGCTACCCCCCCCCCCAAGTCGCTAGGGAATTTGAACCAACTCGCTAGCAACTAAGTCGCTATACCACCAAGTCACTAAAGTCCCAAGTCGTTAAATAAAAGACAAGTCGCTAAATAGTAACTCGCTAAGCCTCTAGTCGCTAGCAAAATTTTGGCAGCAATTCGCTAAGATTCAAGTCGCTAAGGAATCAAGTCGCTAAATAGCAACTCGCTACTTACCAAGTCGCTAACACCAAGTCGCTACCCGTAGTGGAGAATCCACTACTTGTACTGTCAGTCGCTAAGCCTAAGTCGCTAACTCCACAAACTGCAACTCGCTACAAAAATGTAAAGCAAGTCGCTAGCAAGAAAAGAAATCCGTAGCTCAAGTCGCTAGCAAGAAAACTTCACAAACATCACTTTTCAATCCAAAAACAACCCAACCAAGATGATTCAAGCTTACCAAATGAAAACTTAAACACTTGTGATGATTCAAAACAAAAAAGTACTAACAAAATCCAAGCTTTAACACAAGAAATCAACCAAATGATGCACAAACCACTAAACTTTTTCAAACTCAAAAACCACCTAAAAACCACTAGAAATCCAAAGATGTGCAAAATATGATCTAACCATGGCTCTTGATACCAATTTTAAGATATTGGATTTCACTTACATAACATAACGTTAACACACTAAGCACATAGATGATTTTAGAGAGAGAGAAAGTGGGATATTCTAGTAAGAGAAACTTGTGAAATATTAGATTACCAAAGAACATCCAACCCTCTACCTTGCAAGGTAGAGGGTATTTATAGGTTACAAACTAAACGACCTCCTGACGGCCTATGGATCAGGGATACAATGGGTAAAGACCCGTCATTCCTCCACAGTGTTGCACTATACTATTCTACGCTACTACTTATCTAATAACTAACATAAATAGTGACAAGTCTGCGAGCTAACTTTGACTAGATAATAATTGGGGTGACCGACTCTTTTACTTATGGAATTTCTGATTCCTAACCAAATTTGCTCAAACAAAGATGTTATAGCATGTTGCTAAGAGTATGTTGTAAAATCAAGTCGCTACATGTAACCCTGAATCAAGTCTCTAATCATGAGATTGCAATAGCAAGTCGCCTTGAAATAAGTTAACATACCAAGTCTCCACAAGAACAATTAGCCAGCAAGTCGCTAAACTTATAAAACGTAAGTCGCTATCAAAAATGATCGAACCAAGTCGCTATACGAGTGACATCATGCAGACTTGTAAGTACAAGTCGCTACCAATTTTTAATGCTGATAAGTCGCTACGAGTTACAAAGGTAAGTCGCTAAATAAGAATAAGCAAGCTAAATCGCCACCAAGAATATTGGTAAATTGCTACCTAGAATACTCAAGCTAACTCACTACGAAGAACACCTCTAAGTCGCCATCAAGAACATACAAGCCAACTCGCTACGAAGAACTTATACACCAACTTGCTACCAAGAACATACATATCCAACATGCTACGAAGAACAGATCTTAGTCGCTATCAAGAACACAAGCAAATCATTCGCACAATATCACAATCTATTCATCACAATCAAACCGCTACAAAGAACATGTGCATATAATCCATAAACACAAACTATTTCAGCAACACAACCCAAATCAAACCATATACTCGACGCTCACAGATTCATTAAAACAAATACCTATAAAACATTACAACAATCCTAGAGCATCCAAACATCCCTTAAACCATTTACACAACATATATCAATAGCTTCATTACAGAATCCATTAACAAACCTAAGCGAGGAAATCAATTGATGAGGATCAAGATGAGAGAATCTGTTTAAGGAAAATGAGTTAGGGGATGCATATAATCTACAAATTTAGTAACAAGAAGCAGATAAAGATGATCTTACCACACAAGTTGCTACGTTGCAATGTTCACACGAGAGAGAGAAGAGAAATTTTGTTTTTATAAAAATTTTGAAAAAGAAACGAATGGCAAGTCGCTAGGTTAAGTGGAAGGGTTTTAATCAAGAATACCAAGTTGTCACTATCAGTCCCTGTGGTTTTGTGAATGCTTAGCAAGTCGCTATCATAGAATTTTAACAAGTCACTTAGGCTTTTCAAAGCAAGTTGCTAACACATTCATGGTAAATTGCAAAGGCAAGTAGCTATCATATCATATTATGTAAAGTAGACATTTACAGTCCATGAACTTATCAGATAACATACTAACATAATCATAGTAAGATAAGCAGACTAGCACAGTGGACACCATGAAACAGATAAGCAAACTACACAGAAGACACCACGAGAGCAAGACCAGAATAAAAAATGCATTCATCTGGGTACAATACATGTCCAGCAGTGGTACAGAGACAAGCGAGATATCTTGAAACATTCTCCCCCTCAATCAATGTCACCAAAGAACATTGATTAAATAAACCCCACCCGTTGTAAAACAAGAATATATCATTTGTTCGAACTTCATCTATGATCCCGTGTCATTATTGAATGACATTTCTAGGATCGTAGATGTTATCGATAACAGAAGATATATCCCTTATTAGATAGAGGAAAATGACAAAGAAATTATGAATCCAAAGAATGAAAATTAATTAATTAAAAAAAATCTATAAATTTTTTTTTTTTTAAAGATGATTTGTACAGAGATATGTAAGAGCGAGTCCTGATTCAAGATGAATAGGAGTCAAAGCACAAGGTATGTCAGGTCTGGCAAGCAACCATTCCAGAGTGAGCACTATTCATTTCAGATGGAAACCAAGTCATGAAGTTCCTGAATGAGTTGAGCAATGTACCTGAAAAAGACTGAGAACACATTGCACTAGAAGCACATGTAGTATTACACATAGATGAGTGAGTGACATGAGTAGTCTCACTATTGGATGTTGTACTGTTTGATCTAGGCATATCATTGGTGGAGATCCCTTTAGGTTCACTATTCTTGAAGAGTTTTCCTGTGGGCATCCACTTAAGGCAAGATCTAGGTGTTAGCCTTAATAGTTTTATTAGAAGTGATGGTCATTCACATTTAGGAACTTTGTAACGTGTGTGAGATATCGTGCTAGAATAGTCAACGGGCTCGTGGATTGGGCTAAGCTAATTGGTTATTAGTTTAGTTAAGCTAGCATTGTATAAGTTCATGTAACCCAATCCATGTCCAAGCCCATATACGGCCCATGGCCAAGCCTTAGGGCATCCTTTGTCTTGTACTATAAATACCCCTCAAGTATGTCATTTGAGGGGTGTGCTTGAAAGTGTGTGTGTGTGTTTTTCCTTGAAGCAATATACAACTTATTGTTTTCATTCTTCTTTCCTTTCTCTCTCTAAATACATACACGATCTATCATTCAAGTCACCAAGTTCTAACCTTCATCTTTCTTATTTATTTACGCATAAGTCTTAACGTTGTGTTTGTGTTTAACGTGATATTCTTGTGGTAACGTGGGTATTTGATAAGGTTGAAATATCTAAGGTCCTAACAATTGGTATCAATCGCCTAACAATGGTTTAGGAGTGTTTGTGTTTGTTTTGAAGGGTTACGCGTAAAGGCTCTCGTTTTACATATTTGTCACGCTTAAATCTTTAATTTTTGCACTTAAAAGTTCAAGATTCTTGTGGTTTAAGGTTTATTTGGTGCTAAAGTTTTAGTTTTTTGCAAAAAGTTCAAAGCTTTACGCGTTTTGGTTAAGTTTTAAACTCGTTTTTGGTTCATTGGTCATTTCTACTCGTAACTTTTCTAAGCACTTTGGGTGAAAAAGGTCAACATTTTTGGGTTATTCGAGTGTTTTTAAGGATATCTGTGCAAGCGAAATTGTTTGAATCGTTGGAAATTTTTTACGAGTAGGTCAAAACCCTAGTTCTACGCGTAAGAAAGTCAACTACGCATAAGGTTCTACTCATAACTTTTTGGTGCAGATTCTTCGAGCTTAAACGGTGACTCAGTGATTCCCTCACTTGGATAAGTGTGTGGAACACTTCGACTTTTGGATATCCCTTACGCTGTGACAGTGTAAAGGATTTTTGGTTCTTAACCATAGTTTACGCATAAGCTAAAAGCTTACGAGTAACTCTACGCATAACTTCACAATTACGCGTAAGGTTTACGAGTAACTTTGTGTCTACGCATAAGCTTAAGGTTACGCGTAAGATACTGTTTACGCATAAGAATTTTCTACGCCTAAGGAATCCTACGCCTAAGATCCTACGCCTAAGCTTCCTACGCATAAGATCCTACGCCTAAGCATCGTCTACTCGTAACTTCCTGTTTCTACGCCTAAGCTCTTTCTACGCATAATTCAAATTTAAATTTTTGAGGAGACTAAACGTTCAATTTTTACGCGAAATTCAAATTTTGGTTTAACTGTGAAAATTTTGGTCAAAAATTCAAATTTTTGGGCCTAAATTCAAATTTTCGGGTCAAATTTGGCGTCAAAATTGTCATAACTCAAATTTTTCATACGATCTTAGAATTGATTTTTATAGTGAATTTCAAATTTTGGGCGAAAAGTTTTTAAGAACCTAGGTTACGAGTACGACTTTCAGAAACACCTCAACCGAGCTTAATCTTCATCAACCACAACTCCTTTATCGTTGAATCGATCCTACATCAACTTTATCAGATCATACCTTCATCAATGGCAACTCAACAAGACATTCATGCAGTCGGTGCCGAAAACCGTCCTCCTATGTTGGCAAAAGGTGGTTATCTTCAATGGACAAATCGAATGCTCCGCTACATCAAGACCAAACCTAATGGGAAACTCATGATTAAATCCATTCAGGATGGACCCTTCAAGCCTCGACAAGTCCATGTCCCTGGAAATGCTGATGCAACACCTCCCATCCCACCATCCTCTCATCTTCAAACTGAATCAGAATACACTGAAGAGGATCAGAAACAAGTCGATGCAGATGACATGGCAATTCATATTGTCCAACTGGGTTTACCAATAGACATTTTTGCTGCTGTAGACAGTTGTGAAACTGCTTTCGATATGTGGGAACGTGTTAGACGGCTATGTTATGGAACAGAAATTGGTAAACAAGACATGGAGAACAAGCTGCTAACTGAATGGGAGAAGTTTACATCTACACCAGAAGAATCCATTGAATCCTACTATGGAAGGTTTTGCACTTTGATGAATGAGCTTATCAGAAACAAGTTGGCACCCAGAACAATCGTTCAAAACATCAAGTTCCTGAATAATCTTCCAGAAGAATGGGGACGATATGTCACTATTGTCAACCAAACAAAAGACTTGCATCATGTGAACTTTGATCAACTAAACGATTTTCTGAAACAAAACCAAGCTGAAGCGAATGAAGTCAGGAAAGAAAGATTGGCAAAGAATCATGATCCATTGGCACTTATTGCTAAGACTCAAACTACAGTGAATACACAACAACAAGCTTCATCATCTTCCAACAACAACTTGCAACAATACATTCAACAACCACAACAAAAATTCTATCCACCAGAACAACAAGTCATTCAACAACCGTATCCACAATACCAGGAACAAGGAATCACTGATCCTGAAACTGAACAAGAAAATGCTTTGCTACAGGTATTTTCTTTATTGGATAAAGCATTTAGCAGTCGCATGGGTAATCAGGCGGTTCCGTATCAGGGTAATCAGTCGGGTCAGCATGTTGGAAATCAGATGGGACAGAATGTTGGGAATAGAGCAGTGGGTCATCAGAATGGCAATGTTGCAGCTCCAGTCGTTGGGAATTATGGAAATATGAATCAGGGTAATCAGGTTACGTGTTTCAACTGTCAAGGAGTGGGTCACATGACAAGGAATTGTCCTACTAAGCCAAAAAAGAAGGATTTTGCGTATCTTCAGAAAGCTATGCTGTTAGCACAAAAGGCAGAATCTGGAATGCAGTTGAGTGCTGAGGAACATGACTTTTTCGCTATTATGGATGATTTGGAAGACCTCGAGGAAATCAATGCAAACTGCATCTACATGGCAAATCTTCAGGAGACTAAGTACGACATTGAATCTGACGCACCTCCTGTCTATGACGCCAGCGTAGTATCTAAGGTACCAATCATTGATCCATGCTATAACAATGTCATATGTGATGTGTTTACTCATGACGAACAGCATTCTGTGACGCCAGCACCTACTTATGATACATACATGGACAATCCGAGTTGTAGCAATACTAACTCTGAAACTCCATATGTGGATCCTAATGGAGGCTGTGTGGCACAAAATACTGAGACTGATGAGGAAACACGTGCTTATTTTGAATCATTAATCAATAACTGTGGCATTGAAATCGAAAAAGTGAGTAAGGTCAATCGCGAAGTTAAGGCCGCGAATAAGAAATTGACCACTGAGCTTGAGAGTTACAAGGAGCACGCCAAAGCTTTTGAATTTCATACAAACAAAATGTCCGAATTAGAAATTGGTTATCGAGATTCTGTTTTAAGAGAAAAACAATTGCAACTCAAGTATGACACACTTGATGTGAATCTGAATTTGAAAATAAAATCTTTAAACAAGGAAATTTCTGATCTAAACAACCAACTTTCTAAACAAAAAGCACTGTTTTCTGATCTTGAAAAAGAGAAGAAAAAGTTGATTGCTGATTTTTCAAAATGAGAAGATTCTCTTCTTGATGAAATTCTGGATAAAAATGAAACAATCAAAAAATTGGATAATTTGCTTCTTACAACGGGTCATTCCGCTAAAACAAACAAGATGCTTTCTAATCAAGCAAATCCGATTTTTCATACTTCACATAAAATGGATCTTGGTAACTCACCTCCTTCGTTCCTCAAGAAAGCTCAGAAATCTCAGAATGTGTTGAACAATGGAAAACCTTTGCATGAACCCATAATTGTTCGTGATTCTCTTGAAACGTTGGAACTATCTGAGGAGAGTAGATCAAAAATGAAACAAAAGAATCCAGATCTTAAACCGATTGATTATTACAAACGGAACAAAATTAATGGAATTACTTTTGTTAATCAAAAAGAACAATCAACGTTTTCCACCACACCAAGTGTTTCAAACAAAGTGTCAACACCAGTTTCAAAACCAGTTTCAAAACCAGTTGCAACTCCTGTAGTTGTAGTTTCCAAATCTCTTTCGAAAATCGAACAAATGTCTTCAAACAATCCTTTTAACACAAGTGAGGCTAGAAGCATTTTACATGACGTTAAAACTATAATTGGGTATCTTCAAGAGACTGTCAAGTCTAAAACCAATATTACAACTAACATCTGGTTTACTCGTCATGATGACGAAACAAAAGAGTTTTTTAAAACTCAAATTGAACCTCCGTTAACTGGCATCAGTGCGAGGGTAATTCATTTCGAACAAGCGTTTTTGAAAGAAACATCTGACTTTGTCAAGGACCATAAATCCCTGGTAAAGCAAGCTAATGAAAGTGTTGAACACATCAAAGTTTTGGAAAATTTGAATGATTCTCTCTTCGAAGATGTTATGACTACCGATATCATGTCCATTATTTTACAAACATATTCTGTTGAAGATCATGAAAGACTCCAGTCTGAGACCTCCGCAATTGTTTCAAAATATGAAAAAGCTCTTGAAAAACTTGAAAAAGAAAACGTGTCCTATTTTAAACAGCTTGATCGAAAAACTGAGGAATGCAAGTATGACAAACTGTCGTATGAGCATGCCTACAAGGACATGCAAGAGCAAAATGATCTTTTGAGAGCTCAGCTGGGAAGTCAAAAAGGAAAGGCTGTGGATACTAAGTTTGCAAAACCATTGACTGAGGAGAATACAAATGTTCCCAAACCGGTTTTCAAACCAAAAATGTCTATTTCTCAGTTTGCTCCAAAAGTCAATGAGAAAAATGATTTGTCAAAAACAGTCACTCCACAGTCTTTGCCTATTAAAAAAAGAATTATCAAAGGTTTTGAAAAACCTGTTTTTGATAAAGAAAATGTCATTACACCTGGCATCTCTAGGAATAGTACACGGAATGTGACCAAAAATCCAGTTAAAGAATCTGTCGGTTCTAACGACATGGTCGACAATCACTATCTAGAAGAAGCTAGGAAAAAGGCACAGACTCGAAAAGACGGAATTCTAGGTGCAACATCTAAGGTGATGAATTCTACAAGATTTCAAGGCACTGCTAGTAGTAGTAAACCATTACCTAGGAACACTCTACAAAAGACTAGGGATTGGCTTGCATCTAAGAGTAGTTGCGCAAAAGAAAATGCTATGCCCTTAGAAAACAACACTAGGAATCCTAAGTCTTTTTCGAACAAGAATCAATTTCCAAAAGACTGTAGTGACAAAGTTAAAGTTGCTGTTTTAAACAAGAATATTGAATTTGTCTGTACTACATGTAAAAAATGTATCTTTTCAGCTAATCATGATGCATGTGCCTCACTATATCTCAAGAAAGATAATTCTCGTGCCAAGGCAAAATCCACTAAGACACCAAATAGAAACAAGCCCGTTGATAAAATGTCAAACAAAAAGAAACCTAATAGGTGGATCTCTTCAGGACGTAGTTTTTCCAAAAATGAGTCTTCCGCTGCATCTGAAAAGAAAACAACTCCTAGATCTTACCTTAGGTGGATACCCATGGGCAAAGTTTTCAACGAAATAGGTCTTAGATGGATTCCCACAGGAAAGATGTTTGATACTTGCACCTACACAGATAATAGTGAAAATCATCAGGATAAGGAAGTAAAAACCACTACAACCGTTGATAGTGATCACCCTCGCAGTGAGGAATCTTGTACTTCTAACACTGTTATTTGTGAAAACTCTTCTTCTTTGGTTGCAGGTGAATCAAATATCTCAGAACCCAGCTCATCAGAGGGTTCTAATTCTGTAAACTCTTCTTCATCATTCTTTCTATCTTCTTTATTGATTTTCCATTTCTTTTAAAAAACCAACAAAAACAAAATACAAAAATAGAAAATTTTCAAAATACAAAAACAATATAAAATCAACAAAATCCAAAAATATTCTTCTTACGACATGTCTCTCGTATAATCGATATTCTGTACGTTTCTAGAAATGTCATTCAACAATGATACGGGCATGTACAGATGCTTGAGCGAGAGTTCTTTATATGTTTTCTAAAACATGTCGTTTCTCAAAATTTCTTCATAATAATGGCTTTCGTATACTTCAGTACGAAACCCGGACTTCAAAGAAAGGAAAGTGCTTAACCAATCAAAGGTCTTAAATATTTTTCAAAGCACTTTTCCTAAAAACATAATGGCTTACAGTTACTTCAGACTGTAACCCGATCTTTAAAGAAAGAAAAGTGCTACGCAAAATCGATTTTCATAAATAACGAGCACTTATCCTAAAACAAATGAAGATAATTCTTCTTCAATATCTTCAAAAGATTTTTTTAAATCTTCATCTTGCGTACCATTGATTCGAAAGTTTTCAAAAAGATTTTTCAAAATCTCTCACACTTGGTACCAAGATAACTCCCTCTAAACCCTTAATTGATTCTAAATTTTCTGTATGAAAAATATGCTTTCGTTAAGGGGGAGTATAAACCAAAACTGTTCCAAAATTCATGCTAATCAGTTTCTCTCCAAATGTTTTTCGAAAAACATATCTTTTAATCATTTTGTTTTAAAAACATCATGGATATGCTATTTTTGAGGGGGAGAAAACATGATTAAAATGTGATCAAAATGTTTAATGATCGTTATTTGAATCTCAAAAGAGCTCGACTCAGTCGTAATCAATGAATTGACGAGAAATCAAAGTCAGGAAATGTACCATTTCGAGAAACTTTCTATGACTTGACCAGGACGGGTAATAATTTCAAGCTAGTTCTCTAGTGATGTAAACGTGTCTCGAATCGGTCTAGTTCATTTAAAGTCGATCAATTCAAAAAGTGTGAACTCTACCCTCTATGTGCAGATTTCTGTCAAAACTTATAAGCACATGTGAAGGGGGAGTGTTTCTGAAAATATAAAACTCACGGAGTGTTGCAAACATGTTTTCTATCATAAACACTCTGAGAGATTTTCAAGAAAAATGGTTTTATGGCAACAATAGGACAGTCATGGAGTTATAAGGTGACTAAGGATAGGAAATTCGTCCTATGATCTGCCAGAGCCAGAGGGATCTACCCAAGGACATCACCAATAGTGTAGAACTAGAAGTCCTTAGGAATGATTGAAAAAAGGAGTAATGTGAGAAAGGAGAAAGAAGGGGTTGAAGAATTAAAAAGAAATGTGAAGAAAGGGTGAAAAGAAATAGCCCTCCATACTCAACCTTAGGGCAGAAACCGGGTTCAATACATATGCTACTGGTTGTCACTTAGATGACACTGGTATTGAAGACAAAGACGTCATGGACCCAGTGACGCACTACACTAAACCTTCTAGCCACTCAATTCCTCTCAAAAGGATTTGTTTCATTCTCACTGGGAACCCTACATAATCTATTGACCTTCTCTTAGAGTTGGTTGGTATTGAAGAAGGAGACCCTTTCCCTACTCTCCGCTCAGGAAAACCAAAATGCACTTATTGAGTCTAGAGCCACGAGATTCATCAAAAGATCTCATAGGAACACTTGACATGACATCGCTTGCTGTTCATCAATAAGGACACAAGTGATATATTATAGAGTCCTACGCAGATCTTAGCAATCTGCCAGAACATTTATGAGAAGTTTCACTTCTGTGATCTTCAGTGATTGAATGGAAACTCCTGCCAGGATCAACATCAAGCAGCCCTGACAGCAGGTCACTTCGGTAACTCCCCGTGGATTACGCTTAGTGTATCTCAAACGGTCTACAGTCATGGGGTGATGCTTCGGTGTACCTCAGCGACTCATCTGAACTGTAGATGTACTTCGGTATATCGCGTTATCTCACTTGTGGGACTCCAGTTCAGGAACGGCCTTTGTAAGAATTAGAGATGTGTTTTCACACTATGCTGTTAACACCCTCGAAATTCAAACTTATAAGTGCCGGAGTCCGCTTATTACTAACCTGTTTTTATGTTTTCTTCTTATGGAAGCTCCGAAGCGGATGGATCGTGCAGACTCGCCACATGCTCATACCAACAACACATGAAAGTTCTCATCAAATCAAAGGCAACTCAAAGTTAAAGATGATTCTTCGTTAATGTCAAAGAATCTACATAGTTTAAAGACTCGAGAACTACATCATTGGTAACTCAAAGTCAAACTGAAGTGTAAGCATGGTGGAGAAAGGCGTGGAGACACCTAACCAACGAAGTTGACAACGGCAGACAACCACATTATCTTATCACAAAGCATGAAGGAACAAAGAATCAAGACTATTCTATATCTACACACAAAGTTCTTGCTCAAGAAAAGTAAAGACCAAATCAAGTGGAGCATCATTTGAATGACCACCCCTTAGGGGGAGATTGTTAGCCTTAATAGTTTTATTAGAAGTGATGGTCATTCACATTTAGGAACTTTGTAACGTGTGTGAGATATCGTGCTAGAATAGTCAACGGGCTCGTGGATTGGGCTAAGCTAATTGGTTATTAGTTTAGTTAAGCTAGCATTGTATAAGTTCATGTAACCCAATCCATGTCCAAGCCCATATACGGCCCATGGCCAAGCCTTAGGGCATCCTTTGTCTTGTACTATAAATACCCCTCAAGTATGTCATTTGAGGGGTGTGCTTGAAAGTGTGTGTGTGTGTGTGTGTGTTTTTCCTTGAAGCAATATACAACTTATTGTTTTCATTCTTCTTTCCTTTCTCTCTCTAAATACATACACGATCTATCATTCAAGTCACCAAGTTCTAACCTTCATCTTTCTTATTTATTTACGCATAAGTCTTAACGTTGTGTTTGTGTTTAACGTGATATTCTTGTGGTAACGTGGGTATTTGATAAGGTTGAAATATCTAAGGTCCTAACACTAGGTATATAAGTTAGTTTGGATCCTATAAATTTGAATAGCCTGCCAGTGGGAATCCATTTGAAACAGTTGCTAGTAGATTTGGGTGTAGGCACATTCCTCTTTTGAATATTGGTCCTTTTGAAATCATTGGGTTTCTTAGGGGATTGATCTGCCATTTGATGCTTCTTATGAGAAGTAGATGACCTCCTAGTATTCCTGATCTTAGAACTATGAACATTAATCTGAGGTTTGTTATTCATCATATTAGAACACGGTAGTGAAGTGACTGGTTTTGACAAAACAGTATTCGCATCAACTTGGGAGGCAAGCCTAGATTTCGATGGTTTAGATCTTTCAGTTCTAAAAGCATTCGGCTGCCTAACTATGGTATGTTTTGAGTTGTTCTGAACAGTTGACTTTCCCAAGGTTGATGGTTTTGCAAACTTAGTGTTCACCCTATTTCCAATAGATTTTCTAAGCTCATTTTTTAAGGCAACAATATTGAAGCTCTTATCCTGAATTTGGGCTTTGAGGGCATCAATGTCAGCCAAAAAAGAATTTGTATGAACTATTAACTTGGAATCGTTCTCTAATAAGTTCTTTCTTAAGGACTCATTTTCTCTTAATAAGTTGGATACACATAAAGCTAATTCATCATTCCTAGATTTAAGCTCACTACTCATCTCATGGTTAGGATTGTTCATCCTAAGATTGCATTTCTTATGCAGATCTGAGAGTTGACATTTCAGATTGCATATGGTTGAATCTTTGTCCTGAATCTGGGTTTTTAAGTGATTAATTTCAAAGAATTCTCAAAATTCTGGAAATTCCGAATTAGTGCAAGATTTTGTAGCACGAAAACTTTCTTCCTTTTGTTGTATTGCAATTTCCAGGGAAATACAATATTTTTCAAGAATTGAATATTTGTTTGAAAGTTCATCATAAACCCCTTTTGTTACCATGTCATTTGTTTCAAAGATTTTAGATTCAGACTCAACCAAGACACATTGTTCGATATCATTATCAAAGATAGGGTCAGTTAATGGTACCTCAATGCATGACACATGTTCATTTTTTGGTATGACATCTGTGTTTACCTTATGCACAATAGGATTTACTGACATGAAAGCAGTTTCAAGTTTTTCGGACTCTGAGCCTTTGTGTTCAGTACAGCCAATTACATCATTCATTTTATTTTCTGAAATTCTGCAGTCAGCATCAACATCATCCGTTCTTTCAACTGCACCATTACCCAAAATATCACACCTTTCCTTTAATTTTCCATGACTCTCATCCAACTTATTAAGACAATCATTCCTTTGAGCAGCATCCTTAATGTAGACTTCCACATTATTCATGAGTAGGATATATGTGTTGATGTACTCATGAATTTCCATTCCAGTGTGTTTCTTGAATGAAATTCCAGTTATGTATTGATCAAAGTCAGCAGAATATTCCCCTTTGATAAATGGCTGAAATTGGTTGTAGATAACTTGAAGTGCAGCATTAGAGTCATGAGTTAATACCTTCTCATTGGTAATTTGAAGCTTCAGTTGTTCTAAGTTCAGTTGTTAGATATTGGATTTCACTTACATATCATAACATTAACACAATGAGCATATAGATGATTTTAGAGAGAGAGAAAGTGGGATATTCTAGTAAGAGAAACTTGTAAAATATTAGATTATCAAAGAACATCCAACCCTCTACCTTGCAAGGTAGAGGGTATTTATAGGTTACAGAGTAAACGACCTCCTATCGGCCTGTGGATCAGGGATACAGTGGGTAAAGACCCGACCTTCCTCCACGGTGTTGCACTAGACTATTTTACGCTACTGACTAACTAATTAACTACATAAAAACGTAAATAACGACAAGTCTACGAACTAACTTATGCTAGATAATAGTTGGGGTGACCGACTCTTCAATACTGGAATTTTCTTATTCCTAACAATCTCCCCCTAAGGGAGGTCACCCCATGTTTTACATTTCAAATCCTAGCATTCTATTCTTGACTTTGTTCTTGAGCTCGTAGACATTAATACTTCAACTTCGCAATCTTAGTGCATAAGTAGTGCAACTTCAAAGTCTGCAAGGATTTGTACTTTAAAGTGGAGGTCATTAATGATCCATGAGATAATAATTATGAGCCATCTTTTGAGATCATCAGCTATCAAAAATCTCTGAGACATCCTTTGTGGTGTTGGTATTATGTGATGTTGTGACTTTAGGACCGACATGCTCACATTCTGGATCATGATGTTTTCTTATCAGAGTAGCGGAAGCTTTTGTTGATTCATGATATTGGCAGCAGCGTAGCAGAAGCATGGAGTGAAAATATCAGAGTCATTGATGCACTAATCATGATTTCTTTTAAGATGAATGTGTTAAGTGAGCATGCGGCTATGGATTGACCGCTTCATTCTGAACAGCTGCAAACGTCGGGTGTACCTGCATACAACAGTTAGCAATAAATCGCACGAAGGTGTCTTTGATCACTTTCGTTGAATTGAGGTACACGGCCCACGGTTCCCCATTGATCAGTACATGTACTGCCTGTGATCAGGTATAATTCCGAAGAGTTTCCTTGACAGGGTTTCGCAGCTGTTCTAGCTGTTCTCAAACCGGAACATCTCAAAGAAGACAACACGGAGTGAGTGAACCAGCGAATTTTAAGTCCACTGATTGATGAAAAGAGATTTGAACAACAATCGTGTATTGCTCAATAGAAATTGTTTTTGCAATACAACGAAGGTTTTATTGAAAATCAATTATCAATCATAAAAAAACACCTTTTGGTTTGAAAAATGAGTACACGGTCGATGTGCTAAAGAAAAGAGTTTTTAAGCACAAAGACCGGTTTTTCAAAGGTATCCGTCAATCCATAACCTGAACCAGGATTGATTCAAGAGATTGAATCGCCCCATTGTTTCTGTTCAGTTGTCACATGGTTGATCTATATAATAGATCTCACATGCCACCTACCAGGAGCTTGTTTGATGTTGGCTCCAGAAGGCTTTCCATCTTCATAGTGAATATGTATTCACATCACTCAGATGTTCTGGCAATACCACAAGGATAATGCGTAGGACTCAAGATATAATCTCTCTTTCCACATTGTGTGAAATAGAGAGTCTTCATTGAAAGTGTCCTAATGAGATTTATTGATGATCTCGTGGCTCTAGACTCAATTTGTGCATATTTGGATCCTGTGCCGGAGACTAGGGAGAGGGTCTCCTTCTTCAATATCAACAATCTCTAAGAGAAAGTCGATAGATAATGTCGGTTCCCCGTGAGAATGAAACAAGTCCTTTTAAGAGGAACTTGAGTGGTTTGGAAGGTTGAAGTGCAGTGCGTCACTGGGTCCATGACGTCTTGTCTTCAATACCGATGTTACCATCAGTAGCATATGAATTGAACCCGGTTTCTGCCCTAAGGTTGAATACATGGAGGGCTATTTGTTTTCACCCTTTTTTCATTCAATTCTTTTTAATTCTTCAACCCCTTCAGTGCTTACCGAGACTTCATAGCAAGAACCTTGTTGGGTTTGTTCTAGTACTTGCTCTGACTCAGTCCGCACTCTTCCCATATCTCATTTTTCTCCTTTTATCATCATACCTAAGGACTTCTACACTAACTAGTGGATTGTCCCTGGGTAGATCCCTCCGGTTCTGGCGGATCATGGGAACCAATACCTAACCTTATCATCCTTATATCACCGTACATAAAGTAAAGTTGGTCGGTCAATTTGGTATTGTTCATCTGCCATTGGAAACCAATTGAAAACCATTTGAAAGTCAATCCAGATACTTGTGATATATTATCAAAACATTTTGTACCTGAATTGTTTTTGATATTTTTAGAACAAGTGCTCCCCCCCCAACATGTGCATCAAATGTTTGAAATCGTTTTGCACACGGAGGCAAGAGGAAGAATTTACTTCTTTGATTACCATTTTCTAAAAGATATCAACATCATTTCCCTGATCAAATCAAGAAGATAAAGCATTTCCGGGAAGGATGAGGTTTTCATGATTTTGCTCCCCTTTATATGTGCCTCGAGGTTTGAAAAGAGTTTTGCACATACTAGAGGGAACCCTTTAAGAAGTGCATACATGATCACCAAAGGATTTGAAGCCGTACAATCAGGGTACCTTAGAAAGATTGAAAGTTGTGTACCCTGATGACATGAATTTGCGAAGAGAATTCTCCCCCTTAATATATGCTTCGAGATTCAAAAATTGTTTAGCACATATTAGAGAGAAGTATGCACAAAAAATTGGTCATCTTATCTTTTAACATCTTTCATATTTATATCACATTTTCTCCCCCGATCAAAAATCTTAAATCCTTTGAGATTTTGGATCTCAAGTGATTTAAATGTGTATGAGGTAAAATATTTGTAGGAGAAAAATGTGTCCGATTTTATATGATCAGAAATGGACAACACAGATGTTTCCCTTTTTGTTTTACAAGGGGAAACCACAGTACAGATCCTAGCACTATTACATGTATTACAGTTGTTCATATTTAGTACACCACATATTACACATATTTAAAAACACAACATAAACAGCTTCCCGAAGATGTCTTCATTCAGTCCTCTAAAGAAGTTTGTAGTGACCATCCCGAAGCCTTCCACCAACAAAACTTTCAAGGCTGCGGAAGATCCTTCGTGTCTTGAGTCTTCGTCTGATTGCAGCAATGAAGTGTTCACACCTCTTCAAGTCATCATCAGTCCAAAAAGTAGTCTTAACCCAAGATTTCATATCAATTTTGACTTCTTTCATTCTGGTGTCAAGTTCTTCTTCGACCAATTTGAGAGTACCATCACTAAACTTGTAGAGCTCACATAGACGCATAAGCATACGAGATCCATATCTGTCGGTGAAGATGACGGCTCTAGGGGTGTCAAGGACTTTGTATTCGTGATGAAATTCATGCCCAGTTGCATTCCATTGTGGACTTGTAAGGTTGATCCTGGTTTGGTAGCTTTCAATGCCAAGCTGAAAGTCCTCAACTCGTTTTCGAATGACTAAGCCCCTGATCCAAAGAGTGACAGCTGCAGAGAGGGCCTTTTTCTCATGGACAGGTAAATGCTCAAGGTGTCCTTGAAGATTCAAGAGATAGAGATCTTCGAAATCATTTGGCAGAAGATGTTTGAAGTCGTTCTCTTCAATAGTATACACTTTGAAGTCTGCTCTTTTAAGGACTATCTTCTTCAAATACTCATATCCATAGATAGGGAAGATCTCTACTCGAACAACACCTAAGATTTGCAGCTTTGATCTGACATCATTGCGTCTTTTATCAGCACCATGTCTTTCGATGTAGAACTTCTTCTTTTTGAACCACCAGTGAGAAATACCATAAGAAGCGGCAATATCATATTTTTGTTCTTCAGCAGCCCAGAATTGATCAGGAACCATCTGTTCAAGCCCCTGATCAGAGTAGGTTGCAGCTTTCATCTTTGATATTGATAGAGCAGGTCTTCTTTCAGCAGAGCGAGCACACAGATAGTCCAAGTCGTGATTGAAGAAGAATTCAGCCTGAATGGTCATCTGACCAGGTTCACCACCAAGAGGAAGAGATTTGTTGACATTGAAGCGACTGATTTGCTCACTGACTTGGTCATTCAGCATCTTATGGCATTCTTCCATCTGATATTGAAGATGATTTGCATCTGAATGGAAGACTTTGACAATTTCGTAAGCTTGTCCTTCAAGATCTCTTGGAGTTATGGATGAGATACTCTTCCGTTCACAAAACCATCTAATAAAACTTCCCATATCACCAGTGTAGTGCAGAAGAGAGTCTTCAGCTGGAACTTCATAATTATTGGTGATAACTGATGCCCAATTGTTGTCAGGAATCATAGAGTCAGACTCTGGGATGGTCCATGTGGGTTCTGGAGAAGGAGGTCTATCTTCCATAATGCAGCTTTGAATTGTGTCTCTTGAAGGTGCTACTCTGGATGTGCTAGTGCGATTCCCAGCCATGTAAGTATCAAACCAATCTTCTGATGGCTTAGGAATATGCTTTGTAGATGCATCATCTTCATCTGGTTCTGAGTCAGCCATGACATGCGACTCTTCGTGAACCATTTGGTCATCAGGAATTGAGGTGGATGTGGATGTGAACCTTGAATCAACCGTCGTCCAGGCAGCAGATTTCTTCTTAGTACTCTGTTCTTTTGTAGGACCTGATTGATTGGAAGGTTTTGGCGGTGATGATGGTGGTTGTGGTGGAGGTGTGTTGGTTGTCGTAGAAGGATCACCAACTTCAGAAGTTCCAGCGCCCCCCGTTGGTGGAGGGGGTGGAGGAGGATCTTTACGGTCCTTCATCAATGATTCCATCACAATTGTTCTCCTTTTCTTTTTAGCTTCTTTTTCCCCGACGTCAATCATAAACTGCTCATAATTGTCGAACTTAATGGATTCTTCAAGTGCCTCATAGAGTTTCTTGTGAACCTCATGCTTGTCCTCTTCAGCATCATACATCTTTTCAAACAGAGCTGCTCTCATATTGGTGATAGGTAGGTCCTTGAATCATCTAAGAAGTGGAGCCTCCATAGCCCATTCCACAGCATCCTTGACTTCTCCTTCAATAGCGGCAGTAACCCCTTCATTGAAGTTGAGGTGCTCCAATCTATAGACACGATCCACAAGAGAATCAACAGATTTAGGAAGTTTCCTTTCCAGAGCTTCTATCCTTTTTACAGCTTTGTCCAGTAGTTGATCAGAGGTAAGGATCTGTGGTGGTGAAGCTGGTGGAGCATCCACATCAGCAACTGTAATGACAGGTTCAGGGGTTGGTGATGATGTCGGTGGTGTTTGTACAGTTGATTGAGTTGGTATGGGAGGTGGAAGTGCAGTTGTGAGTGAGGATGCTGACATCGGAGGAATTGTTGATGTATCTTGCTGAATGTTGACTGTAACCATGGATTGTGCAGTATCTAAGGGTTTGTCATTTAAGTATTGATCTCCGAAAGTGAAATCAGTATCGAAGTCCTTGAGTGAAGATAGAGAGTTGGTAGACAGATTTGGTTCATCCATCTGCAAGGTCTCATCAGATCTTGTCTCAAGATTCTCCTGCGAGCCTTTCTGCAACAGAGCGTCAACATTCTGGCCAGAATGAGTCTCACTAGGTGTAAGGCTTTCTTTAGAAGTTTCAGACACTTTGTCCACTCCAGATTGTTCTTTAGCAGGAGATGATTCTGTTCTTCTCTTCAGCTCGTATTGATTGGTGGTGCTTGATGGAGACGATGAGATCGTTAAAAGCATGTGAGCAGCTTGTTCAGTTTCAACACTAGCAACCCCTTTTCCTTTGTCTTGTGTTATTGGGGTTGTTTGTCGAGGCAGATGATCAGGTTCTCTTAGCACAATTCCACCTACTGGAGCTTTCACATTCAGACTTTCTAGGCTTTGCTGAATTCCAAGTTGTAGATCTGCATCATCTTCATCAGTTAACCTTGTAATATTCCTTGATACCTCGGTATTTTCACCACTTTCCTTTTCCACTTTCTTCCTTTTTACTTTCAGCTTTTTGGATGCGGTTTCAGAATGTTGTGACCTTTCAAGTCTCTTTTTAGGAAGAGAGGCATAGGATGCTTGTGAGTCTGACATGGACTTGGGAGCATTGGGTTGTGGTGGAGACGGTGTGACATCAGCAGAGGAATTGGTAGCTCTTTTCTTGTATTGTTTGAAGTAGTCCTTCTTCTTGATATCTTCTGTGAGAAGACAATCAGGAATTGGCAATCCAAATATTTCTTTATCCATACCTCTAGGAACATATTTCAGGTTTCCTAAAACATATTCATCTTCTGCTTTATGTAGAGTTGATTCACTCCTAGGATTGAAGTTGTGAGTTTGTTGCAAATACTGGATAACAAGCTTAGAAAATCTGATGCTGGAAATCACAAGCTTGTTCTGTTTCTTTCGGCCCTGAGCTTTGTTCTGGAAATTGGTTCTATCAGATATGAATGTGTGCATTGATAAAGAAAATTCTTCCCAAATACGATCTGAGACATTCACATCAACCCTATTAACAATTCCCCATAGGATTTGCAGGATAGGAATTCTTACTTTATCGAATCCTGATGTTTTGCCAGATAAGCACAAGTTAAGAATAGTTGTAATAGCTCTCCAGGGTTGATACATGTGTCCAGTGATGATGTCGGATGCTCTTGAAATACTGTTCTGATAACCCAACCCAATTAGAAAGACAATCAGATCGTCAGCACCAGGTGGAGATTCAGAACGAAGGTTAGGGTTACATGGGGTGATTCCAAGAGCCTTGCTCAGAATAGCAGAGTCAATCGTGAATTCCCTGTCATCCAGTTTGCAAGAGTATTGAGCAGTGATTTTGTCCCATTGAACGGTGTTCCAGAATTGTTGAATGTAAATAGTGGGAATAGAGCATTGCTTGGTAATAGCACCGAAGAAGTTTGTGTTCTTGAGGATGTTAATAGAGACTTTGAGTATCGGATTTTGTTGAAGCTTTTGTAGATCCACATAACAGTTACTTTTTCCAATATCAGCCCATTGACTCCTGGGAAGGATTTCTTCGTCTGAGAGAACTTTGGATGATGCCGAAGGGGTAACGCTCTTTTCTGGGTTTGAACTTGCCATTGATGGTCTGAGTAAACATACAATCAACAGTAATGATTGGGAACAGGTTAGATGATAAATGATAAGTGAGACAACATTGAGAGCACCCTTATGACATGGACACATAGAAGCAGTAACTCAGAAGGAGTCCCCAAAACACATACAGAGAAAGATTGAGTGGCATAAGTGAGATATTTCAATGAAGTAGAATCATACAGACAAATTTACACACGACGAGCTGATAAGGGATTAAAAGGCAAAAAGAGTGCATTGCAAAGGGATCATGTCATGAGCCAAGATACAAATGTAGAAGTGATATAACAAATATGCATGAGGCAAAAAGTAACATTTGGTTGTCGTGAGAGAAACCAAGTACCTTTTGCCTAAACAGAGATGTCATAGCAGATTACATAGAGTATGTTGACTCAACAAGTTGAATCAGGAGATCCTAAGTATTGTGAGAATGAGATCAACTTTAGCAATAAACCTTTGAACATTTTAATAACCCTCGACCCTAAGACTAATTCGCAATATGAAAGTGAACAGTGTTGCTAACTTGTAAAGACAAGTCGCCATCACTAGTACCACAGACAAGTCGCTAATAGTTTAGCTCTCTAAGTCGCTATGCTAATTCGCTAACTTGTAAAGACAAGTCGCCATGAACAGTAACAAAACCAAGTCGCTACAAATCTGTTAACTAAGTCGCTAAGGTTACTAATTCGCTAACTTGTGAAGACAAGTCGCCATGAACAGTAACACAACCAAGTCGCTACAAATTTGTTAACTAAGTCGCTAATGTTACTAATTCGCTAACTTGTAAAGACAAGTCGCCGAAAACTAACTCGCTACCCAAGTCGCTAGAATAAAATAAACTAATTCGCTACCGAAACATAGTCGCTAAGATGAGCGCTAACACGCCATGAAGAACATTCAAGCTAAGTCGCTACCAAGAACATGTTAAGTCGCCATCAAGAACACTCATAACAAAAACCCAACAACCCAATCCACTAACCATTCATCACTAGATCTCGAAGACAAATTATCAAGCAATCAAGATAAGATATTCCAAACAATTTGTACACATTCAATCATCATAATAGCAACAAAAAAAACACGATTTCATGACAAATCGAACCTAGGTGGGAGACAAACAGTCACAAATCACGAGCTCGAAAGGATCTGGATAAAAGGACAAGTTAGATACTAGACACAAACGCATAAGAGAGAACAAATACGGTGTGATTCGAAACTTACCACAGTTAAGTCGCTAGAAAGAGCAAATAATTTAAACGAGAAGACAAAACGAAATAAGAGAGAAAAAAAACTTATAAAAGAGAAATGTAGTAAGTCGCTAGGGGTTTAGGGGGGAACTATTGCAATTTGACACATTTGGTCCTTGTGGTTCTAAAATGAAGTGATATAAGTCGCTAGTGCAACACAACTTTCAAATATATGACAAGTTTGGTCCCTATGGTTTTGATGAACGAGTGGTAAGTCGCTAACACGGATTATAGACTACGTCTCTAGCATAGATTATCACAATGATCACCATGAATCAATTAAACATTTAGTCAAATAGGCATTTCATGCTAGGCACTTAATACATAGGTACACAATGATAATCACATGAGCAAGATACGACCACAACCTATAACTGAGAGAAACACCATAACCAGATATTACAAAAGCATAACCAGTTAGTCACACAAGCAAGACACAACCACAGCTTACAAATGAGCAAACATCATAACCAGCACAGAAGCCAATGGCAAATAAAACTAATACAAAATCTCCCCCTCAATCAACGTCATCAAAGACCATTGATTGATATTAACCAACCCCATTATAAAACAAGAATATATCATTTGTTCGAACTTCATCTATGATCCCGTGCCATTATTGAATGACATTTCTAGGACCGTAGATGTTATCGATAACAAGGAATGTATTCTTTATTAGATTGGGAAAAAATGATAAAATTGTAAATTTGAAAGAATGACATATATAAAGATTTAGAAGTTTGAGAAAAATGATAAAGGTTTTTTTTTTTTTTTTTTTTTATAAGAAGCTTGATTTATACACAGATATAGAAGAGCGAGTCCTGATTCAAGATGAATAGGAGTCAAAGTAAGGAGTACATCAACTCTGGCATGCTATAGCTCCTGAATGAGCTATGTTCATTTCTGATGGGAACCAAGTCATGAAGTTCCTGATTGAGTTGAGCATTGTACTTGAAAAAGACTGAGAGCACATTGTACTTGAAGCACATGTAGACTTGTACATAGAAGGTTTAGTGACATGTTTAATCTCACATTTGGATGCATCACAAAGTAACACAGACTTATCATTAATGGGGATTCTATTAGGTTCTACATTCTTGAAGAGTTTACCTGTGGGAATCCACTTGAGACATGATCTAGGAATGTAAGTTCGTTTAAGTCCTGTAAACTTAAAAAATCTGCCAGTGGGAATCCATTTGAAACCACAGTTAGTTGACCTAAATGAGTGCACAACCTTGTTTTGACTATTTGTCCTTACGTGATCCGAGTATTTCTTAGGGGATTGATCAGTCAAATGATGTTTTGCATGAGAGCTAGTAGTACTTATTGCATTTCTGATCTGTGAGAATTGACTGTAAGTCCGAGGTTTGAGATTCATCATATCTGAACTAGGCAATGAAGTGACTGGTTTTGACAAAACAGACATATTATCAACTTGGGATGTAAGCTTAGATTTCAATGGTTTAGCTCTTTCAGACCTAAAGGCATTAGGTTGTTTAATAACTGTTCGTTTCAAGTGGTTCTGAACATTTGATTTTCCCAAAGTTGAAGGTTTTGCAAACTTAGTGTTCATCCTATTTCCAACAGACTTCCTGAGCTCATTTTTTAGGGCAACAATATTGAAGCTCTTATCCTGAATTTGTGCTTTGAGGTTATCAATGTCTTTCATCAAAAGGTTAGATTGATAGACTAACTTAGAGTTTGTTTCCTCAAGGTTCATTCTTAAATGCTCATTTTCTCTTAGAAGGTTGGACACACATAGAGCTAGTTCAGAATTCCTAGATTCTAGTGCATCACTCATCTCATGACAGTCATATTTCTGGGCTTCTGAAAGAAGTAATTTCAGATTGCCAATGGTCGAATCTTTGTCCTGAATCTGGGATTTTAACTGATTAATTTCAAAAAATTCTCTAAATTCTGGAAGTTCCGGATTAGTACACTGTTTTTTTGCATAAAACATTTCATCCTTTTGTTGTATTTCAATTTGCAATGAGATACAGTGTTTTTCAAGAATTGAAAATTTGTTTGAAAGCTCATCATATACCCTTTTTTCAATCATGTTACTTACATTAGATTCAGGTAAAACAAAGATTGATTCCACAATGTTATGTTCGGAGTAAGAGTCATGTACCTTTTTATGAGAATTTGTGTGATCAGTGCTGTTGTCTTCATCCCTTTTCATTACAACTGAGATTCTGCAATCAGTGTCATCCACTGGTTCAACTGGTTCAACTGGAATGTTGCATGACTTGTCACAATTGCTCCATGGTGTCTCTTGGTACTCATTCAACGCATTCAGCTCGTTATTCTCATTTGCAGTTTCCTTGATGTATGTTTCCATATTACCCATAAGTTGAGTAAATGAGTTTCTGAACTCATGAATTTCCATTCCCGTATGTTTTTTGAATGATATTCCAGTCATGATATCATCAAAATCTGAGGAATATTCTTCCCGGATAAGTGGCTGAAATTGATTGAAGATAGTTTGAAGAGCGGCATGAGACTCATCAGTTGAGACCTTTTCTTTGGTAATTTGAAACCTCAGTCGTTCTAAGTTAAGTAAAACAGTTCTTGTCAAGGTGGGAAAATCCTGACGAAGGATGGCACAACTTGTTCGATCCATGGTTGTAGATAAGAGTAATTTGAGAAGCTGACTGAGATGTTGAAACGGCTCACTGGTGCATTCCATATTCTTAGTATCATTTGCAGACATTAAGAGTGACTTATTTGAGTTGTTCTGATTAATCGATGCTGAATCATTAAGTGTATGGCATTCAGATAAGCATTCAGTTTCACTATTCTGTGCTGTGTCATAGAGAGCAAGTACTTTGGTGATTAAAGGATCCATGATGACTGACATTGTGTTATTATGAATTACTCCCCAAGTCTCTAGAGATTTTGAACCAACTCGCTAGCAACTAAATAGTAATAATCCCAAGTCGTTAAATCAACATCCAAGTCGCTAAGTACAAGTCGCTAATCCTCTAGTCGCTAACACCTAATTCGCTATATCACCAAGTCGCTAAACAATTGCAAGTCGCTAAGTAGTAACTCGCTAAGCATTAAGTCGCTAGCAAAATTTTGGCAGCAACTCGCTAATCAAGTCGCTAAATAGCAACTCGCTACAGACCAAGTCGCTATCACCAAGTCGCTACCCGTAGTGGAGAGTCCACTACTTGTACTGTTAATCGCTAGATCTAAGTCGCTAGCTTCAAAGCTGTAACTCGCTACGAATTTGCAAACCAAGTCGCTACGAAGAAGAAAGTCCGAATGTCAAGTCGCTAGCAAGAAAACCACAAAAACATCACTTTTCAATCCAAAAACTACCCAACCACGATGATTCAAGCTTACCAAATCAAAACCTAAACACTTGTGATGATTCTAAACATAAAAGTACACTCAAACTCCAAACTTTAACACTAGAAATCACCCAAATGATGCAAAAACCACTAAACTTTTTCAAACTCAAAAACCACCTAAAAACCACTAGAAATCCAAAGATGTGCAAGATATGATCTAACCATGGCTCTTGATACCAATTGCTAGATATTGGATTTCACTTACATATCATAACATTAACACAATGAGCATATAGATGATTTTAGAGAGAGAGAAAGTGGGATATTCTAGTAAGAGAAACTTGTAAAATATTAGATTATCAAAGAACATCCAACCCTCTACCTTGCAAGGTAGAGGGTATTTATAGGTTACAGAGTAAACGACCTCCTATCGGCCTGTGGATCAGGGATACAGTGGGTAAAGACCCGACCTTCCTCCACGGTGTTGCACTAGACTATTTTACGCTACTGACTAACTAATTAACTACATAAAAACGTAAATAACGACAAGTCTACGAACTAACTTATGCTAGATAATAGTTGGGGTGACCGACTCTTCAATACTGGAATTTTCTAATTCCTAACATCAGTAGCACAACCTTTTTCAACGTAGGTAAGTCTTGGAAAAAGAGAGCACAGCATGTTCGACTCATAGGAGTGGATAACAGTTGTGTAAGGTGCTGATGAAGTAATTGAAACGGCTCAATGTTGGATTCTGAATGCTTTGCATCATGGGTCATTAACAGTTGTGGTTTGTTGAAGTTTGACTCAGAAGGTGAGGAGTTTTGATCATAATTTGTAGAATCAATCAAGGTAGGATCTTCAGAAATGCAACCCGTTTCATTGTTCTGTGAGGTATCATAGAGTTCAAGCACTCTGGAGATAAAAGGGTCAGTGACGTAAGACATTGTGGGTGGATGAGTATTTGCTGCATGAACGTCCTCAGCTATAGTAGATATGATTGTAGGCATGTTGGTAGACATGTTGACAGACTATACGGGATTTTATAACTCAATGATTAAACCGGGAAATAGATTCTTTCACGGGATTTTACTAAATCAAGAGAAAACCGTATTACGCACAAAAGTCAACCAAGTTGCTACGAATCTATGAACCAAGTCGCTAGGCACCAAGTTGCTAAGTAACTTAAGTAACAAGTCGCTAAGTTACCAAATCGCTATGAATTTTGATAGTAAGTCGCTATGAACCAAGTCGCTAAGACGTCAAGTCGCTAAATAGAAACTCACTAACGACCAAATCGCTACCACCAAGTCGCTACGAAACTTAAAGAGCAATTCGCTATCAAAATTGAAAGCAAGTCGCTACCTTACCAAGTCGCTATCCGTAGTGGAGAATCCACTAACAGTACTTTTTGTCGGCTTGTCTCTAAAGGCAAGTCGCTACCACAATACACTACAACTCGCTAAAGATTTACAAAGCAAGTCGCTACCAAGAAAATTACACCGAGAGCCAAGTCGCTAACTTGAAAAACTTCCAAAACACACTTTTCAATCCAAAAACAACCCAACCACGATGATTCAAGCCTTCCAAATCAAAACCTAAACACTTATGATGATCCTAAACACAAAAGTACAATCAAAATCCAAACTTTAACACTAGAAATCAACCAAATGATGCAAAAACCACTAAACTTTCTCAAACTCAAAAACCACCTAAAAACCACTAGAAATCCAAAGATATGTAAGAGATGATCTAACCATGGCTTTTGATACCATTTGTTACATATTGGATTTCACATACACATCATAACACAAACATACATGGGCGTATAGATGATTTTAGAGAGAGAAAGTGGGATATTCTAGAAAGAGAAACTCATGTAAGGTTAGATTACCAAAGAACATCCAACCCTCTACCTTGCAAGGTAGAGGATATTTATAGGTTACAAACTAAACGACCTCCTGACGGCCTGTGGATCAGGTATACAATGGGTAAAGACCCGTCCTTCCTCCACGGTGTTACACTAGACTAAAACTGAGCTAATCACTTACTTAACAACTAACATAATATCCGATATGTCTACGAGTTGACTCAAGCTAAATTATACTTGGGGTGACCGATGCTTTACAATAGAATTTCCAATTCCTAACAGTCACCAAAGAAATACGTGGGCATTCACACAAAAGACTATCAGAAATAAGGAAACGGTCAAGCTTACTCATCTTTGAGGCGGATTTATGACACCATGTGAACGAACATCCACCAAGAGGGACCTCAACTAAACCAACATTAGCAATGAAATCATTAAAAACCTTCGCACCTTGTTTATTAAACACCGATCCAAATCTCTCGCTACTATCACGTACTTCATTAAAATCTCCCATAGTAACAACATCACCATCCCAATTGCATATAGTAAAGCATAAATAATCCCAAAACATCCTCTTCTCAATTAAATCTTGTGGAGCATAGATCGAAATTAATGAGAAGACTTTTACCACTAGAAACCCACACACCACGGACCAAAGTACAATAATCGGACACTGTATGATTTAATTTCTAAAACATATTAGGATTCCAAACACTTAAGATCCTACCCGACTGCCCAACAGCTTTGCTATACACATAATCGAAAGCTAAATTCCCCCAGCACCTCTTAATACACCACAAATCAATGTTTTCTATTTTAGTTTCTTGAAGCGACAAAAAATTCACCTTATTCGATAAACACAACTTCTTAACCTAATCTTGTTTGGCCTTTTGGACTAGGCCTTGAATATTAAGAGATAAGAAATTCATCGATAACCCTTAGCCACTCCTTGTGATTCAATGATTTCTTCCATATTTTTCATTCATCCCGTCATATCATATCCCATAGTTTGCCCCACATTAACAAGGTCTTCAATTAATTGAAGTATAAATCCACCCGTTCGTGGTCCAATCGATTTCTTAAAGTGCCCAGAACATGTAGATTCATTCGCGTTAGTAGCCACATCATTTCTTGTCTGATCCTGTGTGCCTACGAATTCTCCCTCTTCCCTATCTTCATTATGTCTATGCTCTTCCGCCTCCACATTGGATGTATTAGTAATATTCTCACCGTTGTCATTAGGCGTAAAGCCAGGTGGGTATGCAGGAGTAGTATGGGACTCGCCTTCATTATTCGAGACTTTCTTCTCTTTATTAAGTAACTCATATACCCCAAATGGATCCTCAGACTGAGTCTTACTATGCCGAATTGATTTTTCATCACCAAAGTTATCGACTGGTTCATCCTCAAATTTTGTTTCAAGAACTTCTACGTCGCTCTCCCCTTCCAGATCATTAAATTTTCCAACGTTCTCCCCTGGACCTTCATCAGCATGATTTCCATCATAGGACTCGTTCATTGTCACAATCATCCTCAAAATCCGGAACCCAACCTGGAACTTCAATGGCACAAATCCAGCAAAACTTACTACGATACGCCATTTTAAATGACTCAAATACAGCCGTTTTACTTTTCGTACATATGCATAATCGATTACTGTGATATCCTCCCTGTTCCAACTCCTCAGCGTTAAGAATAGTACCCCACCTGGAAGCAATAGGGGTTGAAAGTGTTTTTCGACCACCATTTACATGGAACCCCCTCGATCTCCACCCATATAACCCTCTCCTCAGGAATAAAATCATTATGAGCTTGAATAATTTGGGAGAACCAAGATCCCACTGAATTATTAACATGAAAATACTTCTTGCACTCTTCCTCTTGAAAGACAATTATCACCCAAAAACCTCCCGTATATTTTAATTTAATATTATCAAAACCTTCTTTAGCTAGCACCACCTTCAAATTTGTTAATGATTCAAATTCCTTGACCTTACCCAGCAAGCATAGCGAATACTCCTCCTTATTCACACATGACTCATCCAAGACCATTGTAGGAACATCGTCAATAATCTCCTTCTGAACTATGGGTTTTTTCACTGCATGAGCGTACGAATTACCTGACTTATTAAAGCCACCTACATTCTTATTATCTCCACCATTAGCCACATTCGTCCCCTTATTAAGCGTTTGGTAATTATTCTTCACCGATTCTCTATGGAACCGTGTTACATTGGCGTGTAATTTGAAATCCCCAATCCACACAGTACACAAATTAAGTACCAAACGCTCCACATCAAAGACGTTAATAAATCGAACAAAGCCAAATCTCTTACCTACTTTCGATCTCCTGTCAGGAATGTACGCATCAACAACATGTCCATAAATCTTGGAAGTATTCCACAGATCCTTAGCGCCATAGTGTTCAGGAAAATTAGTAACATAATCGACGTTGAAATTTTCTGAACATCATCCTCTTTCAACCTCTGACTGCGAACATTAACCATGACTAAACACCAACCTCGAACAATTGTGAAAACAAGATTGGAAATCGACAGACACGAAAACCCTAGGAAATTCAAATAAGGGTTTGAAAAGAAAATAAAAGGAAAAAAAGATCAAATTGGATTAAAAAGGAAATCGAGGGATTTGGATTGAAGGGAGATTGATGGATTTGATTAAGGTGATGAGATCAGGAAGATGAAAATCTCCATTTCCCAGAAGATCTGAACGTCGACTTCAAACAGTTGGTCAAGAGTATGTGCAGATTCTGAGAATATTGAATCTGAATATTTAAACATTCTATTAATAACATATGCCGAATGTTTTATATAGTAATATAGATGTGTTAAAAACATGAAATGAAATCGTTGCACCAAAAATTTGACAAACAAAATGTATAATGCATGTTTTCATGCATATCTTTATTGATCAATCTCCTCATAAAGTAACTCTTTGGTAATAACATTGTTTATCATTCTTGGTTTAGTTTCCCAAGTACTGCTGATAAACTAGTAGGATCGGTTGCACCTGCTCCACCATTATCACATTCATTTGCTGAGAAATGATTGAGATACTTAAAAGTTATGATTAATTTTGTGTCTAAACATGTGTGTCAACATTGGTTGTATCAACCGGACCTACTTCTTCACAATCTAATAAGTTAATGACACATAAGTTAGACACAAAATTAGTCATGTTTTTTAGGTCTTTCAATCTTTTTCCTAATCTGCCGTAAGCTAAGCTGATCGTTTCAACCTCATTTTATGGAACATAACGGTTACTTGTGATCTGGTATATCTATATGAATTTATTACTTATCTATTTTTTAATCTAAAAAATTGAGTATACTTGTTTTAGTTCATAAACTAGTTATAATACCCGTGCACTCACGGGGTTTTGACAAAAAAAATTATTTTGTATTAATACTGAATATTTTGTATTTAAAGGTAATTACATATAATTATATACTTATGCACGAGTTTTCCATTATATATTAATATCCATTAGAATTTGTTAAAATATAATTTTGTAAAAATTTTTCTTAGATAACTCAAGATTTAACTATATTTAGCAGACATATATGTTGATGTTGCTATTTAAATTTCACTATCGATATTATGTTGTACATAAGATGCAAGTTTAGTAACACATAATTAGCGTCGATGAAGTTAAAATATATTCTTTAAAGTTTAAAAAAAATGTTTTTCTACATATCCTTATATAAATAAATAAGAATTACATGATTCGTTGTTATAAGTACAATCACGTATATTTTTTTTCATATTACAGTAACCCGTACTTACAATTTGATAATTATATTTTCGTTTTCAAAAATTTAGCCGTATTTAATATTAAAATTCGTGTTCACATAATCATACTTTTAAAATAAAATAAGTGAGTCTTTACTGAACTTATATAGTAAAAGAAATATTTTGATATTTATAATCCTATGCATATTTATATGTTGTAATTTTAAAACAATATATATATTGTATTTTTAATATATAAAGTATAGGGGGTGTAAAGTATAAAGGTGAATTTGTTTAATTTCTAAAGTTATTATAAAACATGAAAATTTATAATATTACACTTAACCTTATATAATTTTTAAAAATTCAACCACTAAAGTTCTATTAATTACCTCATATTTTTTTAAGTTTTTGTTTTTACAAATATTGTTATAAGTATAATCGCGTATATTTATTTTTATATTAAAGTAACCCGTGCTTACAATTTGGTAATTATATTCTCGTTTTCAGTAATTTAGCCGTATTTAAAATGTAAACTCATGTCCACATAAGTTAAACTTTTAAAAATAAAATAAGTGGGTCCTTATTGAACGTAAAAAGTAAAAAAAATTGATACTTATAATCTTATGCAAATTTATATGTTGTTATTTTAAAACAACATATACATTGTATTTTTTAAGATATAAAGTATAAAATGTATAAAGTATAAGGGGGTATTTGTTTATAATCCAAAGTTATTAAAAAACATGGAGGCTTATAATATTACACATAACTCTATATAATTTTTAAAAATTCAACAACTAAAGTTTTATTAATTACCTCATCTTTTTTTAAGTTTTTGTTTTCACAAATTTGACACCTATATTTTTATGTGTTTTTTCTATCAACCAAAGTTTTTCATCAAATTTATTAAAGTTTGACCAAAATCAATCTAATTTTGACTTTTATTAACCAATCACATCACACGATTTTGCTTACGTGGCGAAATCGAGCTCTCCTATTGGCCCAATTGTTTTTTCAATAAGAATGAATTCTCTCCGATGACCACACACGACCAAGTTGCCACAGTCGATGACCAAGTTTTAAAAAAAGATTGAAAAGAAAGTGTGTGTAAATATCAGTTGAAAAAACAATCGGTTTTCGTTTTTGGGTTGCCTCGACCGATCCTCGACCTACACCCCACATTGGTCATTTCAAAGTTATTTTGTCGAGAAAGCTGATGTGGCACCCGGTGACCTGGGTCACGATTGTGTCCAGCATTAAAGGTTGACCAAAATCAATTTAATTTTGACTTTTATTAACCAATCACATCTCACGATTTTGCTTACGTGTGTTCCCCAATAGGCTCGCGTATTTTTAACCGTATAACATGCGTATCCGACTCACATATTCGAACATTCCTACCATAAAATTCTCTATATAGGCACTAAAACACATCTTTGGTACATTAAAATACATTCATGTATTATCTGAATCAGCAACTCAACTTAATATACATTCATACCTTGAGCAGGCGTAGAAAATCCTTCCACGACAATCATGTGTTGATACTTAATCCTCTTCTAAAAAACATACACAAAAAAATGGCATTACACTTTAGTATGTGCGATAAGATCATAAAACTGCAAAAACCACTAACATGTTGCATTATACTGAGGATAACAACAAAGTTAGTCATAACATCAAATAAGAAAACTTCATATTAGAACAAAGTTAGCTATAAGCTTTTTTGAGAAGTTTGTAAAAAAAACGCCGAACTCACAACTAATTCTATCATAGTTTACCGTGTTTATAGTAAAAACACAAATATTAAGCGTATAACTTTTCAATAAAACATTAAAATAAAAATAAATAAATAAAAGTTACTAAAAGTTGGTGTGTATAACAAAAAAGTTAAACCATAAAAAAAGTTACTAAAAACTATCAGCTAGATAAGGCATAAGTCAAAGTTCTGTTGAAGTCTCTTTTGGATTCTATTCAGAAGTAAAAAGAGGTTAACACATAAATCATAAGTATAGAAGAATGGTTGTATCTCACATCCGTGATTACCAACTCAATAACATTATCGCAATATAATAACGTAATAACCTGATTAAAAACTATATATTTTTGCTTAATAATTCTCATGTACATACTTTTATTTCTTTACAACAGTCAACTATTACGTTCTTCTTTTTTTTTTCTTTGATGAAACATCACGTCAATGAATAAAGTTAAGTTATCGCCTACGTAGTTTTTTTTTTTTTTTTTTTTTTATTTAGGAGGTGATTGTTATGAAATAAGGATTTTGATGCGTGCATTTTTTTAATAATTTAAGGAAAACACCTTCTAAATTAACAAATATATGACTATCTAACCCATGTTTTTTTTTTTTTTTTAATAATTAGCTTTGTAAAACGTTTTTAACTGACAGACATGTTGAGGTTGATGTTTATGTTTAACTTTAACTATTGATATCATGTTGTACAAAATGTGCGAGTTTAGTAGCACATAATGAGCGTTGATGAAGTTAAAATATGATCCGTAAAGTTTTTAAAATGTTTTTATGGATATCCGTATATAAATTTTAAATAATAATTCACTAGTCGTTGTTATAGCTAGAATCGCGTATATTTATTTTCATATCACAGTAACTCGTGCTTACCATTTGATATTTATATTCCCGTTACTAATATTATAAAGTATAGGGGGTATAAAGTGTAAGGGGTTATTTGTTTTTTTTCTAAAGTTATTAAAAAACATGGAAACTTGTAATTTTACACTTAGCTCTATATAATTTATTTAAAATTCAACCACTAAAGTTTTATTAATTACTCCCTCTTTTTTTAAGTTTATGCTTTCATAAATTTGACACCTATATTTTTATGCATTTTTTTTCTTAACCAAATTTCTCCACCAAAATTATTAAGTTTGACCAAAACCAATTTAATTTTGACTTTCTATTGACCAATCATACTGCTCGATTTTGCCTACATGGCAAATTCGAGCTCTCCTATTGGTTTAATTTTTTTTTCAATAAGAAGGGTTTTGCAAAAACACTCTGAAATGATGTAATTTTTTTATTATATAAAAGATACATCTAAAACATGCTCACTACATTAAACATTTAAAAAAACAACGGACATAACTCATTACTCCGTAAGTTTTATCTATTCTTGACAAACTTATTCTCTTTTACTTGGCATGATTTTAGTTGTCATTCGTCTTAATTAATGAGAAAGTGAAATGAGTTTTTTTTTCGTTAGCAAATAGAGTGCAAGGACAAAATAAATCATACTAAAAAAACCAGTTTTTTAAAATTAGGAAAAACATAATAGTAAATAAAGTATTTATACTTTTTATCCGCAATTAGTCGAATTCAATCTAATCCATTTTAATTTTTATATGCCAAAATGTTTTTTGACGCAACAAACTATTGTTTTTCAAATAAAGTATTTATATCTTTTATCCGCAATCAGTCGAATTCAATCTAATCCATTCTTTTTTATATGCAAAAACGATTTTTGACCCAACAAACTAAATCTATGGGATACCCCGCTCGGCTAGATTGACTATTGTTCTTGTATTGCAGAACTACTCAATATGTGGGTCCAAAAAGCTTTAACACCATTATTGTATTGACCAAGGTAAAGGGATAAAGAGTCGAGGTTTTCTTTGTTCAGATTGTCTG
Organism: Chrysanthemum seticuspe; assembly: GCA_019973895.1. Taxonomy (NCBI): domain Eukaryota; kingdom Viridiplantae; phylum Streptophyta; class Magnoliopsida; order Asterales; family Asteraceae; genus Chrysanthemum; species Chrysanthemum seticuspe. Next base: position 96,784,072 of record BPTQ01000004.1, read on the forward strand.
AGGAGGAAAGCTTTATACTAAGATGTGTGCGGCCTAACCGATATATTCGTGTAACTGTTTCCGACCTTTTTCCAATGTAGGTAACTTAAGCGGTCGTAGCCGTTTATCAACATTTTATGAGAATACAATAATAGGTGAATAACTAATTTTGCTTGTCACAGAGAAATAAATTGAATCATTCATAAAGATCTTTTGGCTTTTGGTATCTTTGTCTCACAAGGCGCACAATAGGAATAAGACCAATAGAGGTTTCATAAGAGACCATTTGAGATGCAGATCATAATGCTCCTAGAAAGGCATATCTAATTTTGATTGATGAAAAGCATCCCTATTTTGTCCCTACTGACCAAACCCGTCATAAAAAATATAATTAGATAAAGTTTTTATTTCCGAGAGTTACGTCGGAGACATCTTTATCCGAGAAGGAGTCTTTGTCGTATGGCTCCTCATAAATGATGTTAGGATAGGATGGGTCAGCTCATCCTCGAAATCCTGGAAACAAAAAGGGAATAATTTCACTTTCTTTCAATGACATATCTAATTAATCTGTATATGATTTAAGAGTTGTCATGATCAATCACATCTATTTTAGTATGCAGGAAAGGCATGGAAGCTATCGTCCCTAAAATAGCACGCTAGCGACTTTCTTGTTATCAAAGGAAAGGGGCATTCAGAAAGCGACTAGTCACTTCTAGAGAAGTTGTAGAAGGCAGACCACAACATAAAGAACAACTTTCTGGTAGAATATGCAATATGAGGGTCAAAAGTAGCGATTTCAACAACTTCTACCCAACCACATATATTGGGGAAGTCAAGGGTTTGTCGGGGGAATCGGTGTCGTGGTGGTGCTTCGAGATCCGATGAAAATTTCGCTTACACTTTGGTCTTTTGACATATGAAAAAGAAGGTTGTAACTAAGGGAGTCATCTCGAAAGACGCAAAATATCTATTATTAGCTTATTTATAACTAACAAAGATCCTTTAAAGCCTTTCTTTTAGGCTTACAACTTACTTGCCTTTTTTTCTTTCTTAAAGCCTATCTATATAGACTAAGGGCATTCTCGACATCCATATTCCTATAGCGACAATAGCACCGATTTTTAAAGTTTTCATGTATGTAGCTCAAGTTTTCGCCGCTTTAACTGAATACGTAAGTCAAGATTTCCCTTACTTATTCGTAGGTTTTTCAAGAATCTCCAACTTCTTGTCAATCTTCATTTCAAGAATATCCTGAATGATAGATCTCTCTATAAAAATCTGATAGAACAACCACATCACGTTAATCATGAGGAAATGCGATATGCTATAACATCACTAAAGAGAATATGACTTAGCTTTTGCAAAGCTTTGGCGTAGAAGGTAAAGTCTCCCAAAAAGTAATAAAATAAGAGGAATGAACCAACCCTTTGCCATAATTCTTATTTGTATTTTACTTTTACTGATGTTGCTTGGAATTTGAACAAATATGATTGCATACTTGGTCACCTCATGAAATGGAAGAGCTAGCATAACCAGAGCTATTGAGTATACTATTCATATTCTCCACAGGAGAAATGGAATAGCAAGTCAACTAAGGCTTTACTTTTAGTTGCATTGGAAGTTACACGTTTCATGTCATAGCCTGCTAGAAATGTGTTTTGTCTTTTCGCTCTCAATCGACCATATAATGAAGTGATAATTAAATCGGATATAGTACCTACTTTTTATGCAATAATACCATTTTAGAATAACTTAAAGTCCTAAACTGCATTATGCTACCACAAGATTAAATACTAAACCTATGCCAAGCACTCAAACCTAACATTTAAACGGAATATGACTTAACTTTTGCAAAGCTTCAAACGAAGAAGGTAAAGTCTCCCAAAAAGTAATAAAATAAGAAGAGTGAACCAAACCCTTATGCTATAACTCTTATTTGTATTTTACTTTTATTGATGATGCTAGAAATCTACACAAATAAGATCACATACTTGGTCACTTGATGCTATTGAAGAGCTAGCATAACCAAAGCTACCGACTATACTATTCATATTCTCCACAAGAGAAATGGGATAGCAAGTCAACTAAGGCTTTACTATTAATTGCGTTAGAAGTTACATGTTTCATGTCATAGTCTGCTAGAAATGTGTTTTGTCTTTTCGCTCTCAATCGACCATATAATTAAGTGATAATTAAATAGGATAGAGTATGCCGCTTTTTATGCAATAATACCATTTTAGATTAGCTTAAAGTCCTAAAATGCATTATGCTACCACAAGATTAAATACTAAACCTATGTCAAGCACTCAAACCTAAACTTACCCGTTCCCCCAAAAAGTAATATGGATATAGTACTTAAAGTCCTAAACCGCATATACTACCACAAGATTAAATACTAAACCTATGTCAAGCACTCAAACCTAACATTTAAACGGAATATGACTTAACTTTTGCAAAGCTTCAAACGAAGAAGGTAAAGTCTCCCAAAAAGTAATAAAATAAGAAGAGTGAACCAAACCCTTATGCTATAACTCTTATTTGTATTTTACTTTTATTGATGTTGCTAGAAATCTGCACAAATAAGATCACATACTTGGTCACTTGATGTTATAGAAGAGCTAGCATAACCAAAGCTTCCGACTATACTATTCATATTTTCCACACGAGAAATGGGATAGCAAGTCAACTAAGGCTTTACTGATAATTGTGTTAAAAGTTACATGTTTCATGTCATAGTCTGCTAGAAATGTGTTTTGTCTTTTCGCTCTCAATCGACGATATAATTAAGTGATAATTAAATAGGATATAGTATGCCGCTTTTTATGCAATAATACCATTTTAGATTAACTTAAAGTCCTAAAATGCATTATGCTACCACAAGATTAAATGCTAAACCTATGTCAAGCACTCAAACCTAAACTTACAGTCCTAAACTGCATATGCTACCACAAGATTAAATACTAAACCTATGTCAAGCACTCAAACCTAACATTTAAACGGAATATGACTTAACTTTTGCAAAGCTTCAAACGAAGAAGGTAAAGTCTCCGAGAAAGTAATAAAATAAGAAGAGTGAACCAACCCCTTATGCTATAACTCTTATTTGTATTTTACTTTTATTGATGTTGCTAGAAATCTGCACAAATAAGATCACATACTTGGTCACTTGATGTTATGGAAGAGCTAGCATAACCAAAGCTTCCGACTATACTATTCATATTCTCCACACGAGAAATGGGATAGCAAGTCAGCTAAAGCTTTACTATTAATTGCGTTAGAAGTTACATGTTTCATGTCATAGTCTGCTAGAAATGTGTTTTGTCTTTTCGCTCTCAATCGACCATATAATTAAGTGATAATTAAATAGGATAGAGTATGCCGCTTTTTATGCAATAATATCATTTTAGATTAACTTAAAGTCCTAAAATGCATTATGCTACCACAAGATTAAATGCTAAACCTATGTCAAGCACTCAAACCTAAACTTACCACCCCCCCCCCCCCCCCCCCCTCTTCTTAAGTTCGTGTTTGCACTCCCCTCCTTTATTTTCTTTTACTCCTATTAATAACAAGCAGTGAGTATATTTTTTGTGTAGTTTATTCCAGGAATAAACTTGTTTCGCTATTTTTAGTTTTGGTTGTATTTTTATGTCAGTTTGTTGCAGGAATAACAAGCATTGAATTTTTTTTTTCCTTCAAATTATGGTATTTAGAGAGGGTGCAATTAATACATTTAGAAGAAAAATAATAATAATTTTTGTAATATGATAGAACGTGCAAATAATGTGAAAGCGGTGCGAGTAACACCACCTTGTATATTATTATGATAACTGACATTGATCGTTCCTTGTTGAAAAAAAACATGCATATTTGTTTTCACTATTATCTCATCGTACCGTCAGACATATTCACTTGATTTTTATTGGATCTTAAACAATAGACTGATTTATACATCAATAAAATGGTTGTGCACCACAAAAATACGTAAACAAAATATAAAATTATCAACTTTAATGATTTAAAGTCAACTTCCTTGAACAAATTACGGACACACAACAGCTTTAATAGAGTATAGTTTTCCGGTTTTATTGGAAACAAGGTGCAACAACTTAAACTTTTATTTAATGATCTAGGGTCTATTGACATTAATGCCGAAAGGATATAAAACATATCATTGGGTGACGAGGTCAAGAGGTGGTTCCTCCTTAATTACAGTATTAGCCTTAATCCTCATCTCCATTTGTGACTTGTCCCACCAAATTCTTCAAATTACAATTTTAAACAGTTTTGACTTTTTATATAAAAAATCACTTTTTTTTGTTTTTTTTCATTTATTTAATCCCACCGCATATTTTTTATACAATATGCATTTAAATTCAACAAGATTTGTGCTGTTTTTGCTTTGTAATATAACGAAATTCAGGTTGTAATGCTCTTTAATGAGCTGATCCAAATAGTTGTAAAACAAAATATAATCAAAGTTTTCTTTTATGGATAAATACTCACTCACACCTTGCAACACTAAGGTGTGTTTGGTAGAGAGAAAAGAAATTATAGAAATGGAAATTGGACTCATTTCCATTGTTTGGTATAGAGAATTAAAAAAGCGGAGAATTTGGTAGAGAAATGGAGAGAATTGGGTAGTGTAATTTGGTTAGCTTCATTTCCCTTATTTTAGTGGAGAAATTAGAGAAATGAATTATTATTATTTTGAAAAAATGTTTTTTTTTTTTTTTTTTTTTTTTTTTTTACAACTATAATTTTGTTAAATAATAAAAAATAATTTTTAAACTCGTTTTTTAAATAAATAAATACATTTTTAAAAAATAATTTAAAAAAAAATATTTTTTTTAAAAAAATAAGGTTTTTTTAAATAAATACATTTTCAAAAAATAATTTTTTTAAAAAATATTTTTTTTTAAAAAATAAGTTTTTTTTTTAAATAAATACATTTTTAAAAAGCATTTTTTTTAAAAAAGCAAGTTTTTTTTAAATAAATACAGTACATTTTAAAAAAATTTATTTTAAAAAAAGTACATAAATATTTAAAAAATAAATTAAAAAAAAAAGATATATTTTTTTTAAATATTTTTTTTTTAATATTTTTTTTTTTCATTTCTCGGGTCAAGTATCTGTTGTTACCAAACATTAGAATTGAACAAAATTCTCTACTGATTTCTATTCTCTGCTTCATTTCATTTCTTTGAAATTCTCTCTACCAAACGTGCCATAAGCTACACATAGTATGTTAATAAGTAAAGTTTATCGAAAACAAAAACACTAGTATCTATACTATTTATAAAGCATTTAGCGCCATTTTTTCTATTTTTTTTAAGATGTTATTAATGTGTTTTTTAAGCATTACAATTTTTAATGCATAATGTACACAATAAATAACTTTTAATAATTTAACTTCCACAACATTTTAATGCTTCATTTATTATTTCTTTTTGAATTAGTATAGTTTTAATGCAAAAAGCACATATAAATGAATATGATTTTAAAATGCATGCAAAACTACCAAGTTTCAAAACTATTATTATATCGTAAAAGTATTTCGAGAACCAATCTAAATAAATTTTGAATTATTTTAAATAAAATTAACCATAAAAGTAGAAAACGGTTTTTTGTAAAAATCGGGACAATTTTTTGAAGACAAATGATGCAAAGTGCTAAGTGCTAATTCAATTATTAATATATTAGTATGTTAATTATTATACTTTTCATGGATAACTCTAAATGATTGCTTAAACATGTAAGTTTTCTTTACATTATAAGCATTCTTTTATTTATATATTCTATCTATGTGGGACAAATGTTATAAACAATATTAATGATACAAACATTTTCATAAATATATACTTTACAAGATATATACATTATAAGCACTCTTTTATTTATATCTTTTATTTATATGGGACAAGTGTAATAAATAATATTAATGATCCACCATGTTTAAAAATATATTTTATTTACTTATTACGAAGTGTTGATTATTATATATATATTTCATAAAAAAATGTTTCAATTACTTGTGACTACGGACCACTATCAACTAATTTGACCATAACCCCATAACATTATTGACTATCGCGACGCAAAATCACGCCACTTTCAATTATTTTTATATGAATTAGTTTGATATTGCCGTTCAAAAAAAAATGAATTAGTTTGATATTATCCATCACTTTTTTTAAAGTTACTCAAACTCGTTATGTTTTCGCTATTGGTAAAGTTATTGTATGAGAAAACATAAAATTGAAAACATTTTTTGCCGAATATTTTATTACTTGATACCCGCCGTCGCAACGCGCGGGTACCCTATTATAATATTCTAAAAAGTTAAAATATGCAACATGAAACTTTTGGCATCCTCAAATTTATCGTCACATAAAATATTTCAGATTATAAAGCATGGTTTATTTAAATTTTTTATTTTAAGATATCCGCCGCCGCATCGCGCGGGTACCCTACTAGTATAGAGATAATATATGATGTATAAAAGTTAGAGAGGACTAACAGGTAAGAAAACACCTTGTATTATCATTAGAAATTAGTTATGTCACACAATTCCTTATATGATTTTCAAATATAAGATTATTTTAGCTCTAAAAGATCAAAATAACTATTAAAATCTATCAAATACTACAAAAACGATTACTAGAACATCAACCGTATGTTTTGCACCTCCTATAGTCCTATGAGTGCAAAATGACACTTGATCGTTCACTTGTTTTGTAGGTCCAGTTTAAGACGGTGACCAAACGTTACGTAGACACTAGAAACACATGATGTATCTCTGTCCATAAATCAAGGTCCTCTGGCACGCAAAGAATAACATTCTGTATGTTTGTGTTTTGTCCTGTTTGTAAACGAATGAATTAGTAAAATTCCATCTATTAATAAAAACAACATTATAAACTTTGTAGTTTAGTGGTGGAGGTTTGAAAATCTTTATTGGAAGAGTTCAATACTACAAATAACAATTTTGGGGCTACTCTCAAGTCCTTAACAGAAACGTTTTTGTGTGCAAAAAGGAAAATATGACCTTCGTAAATATTTCATGCATCTCATCTTAACTTCTTTCAACTCTTAAAAAAAAGTTGAGCGCACTAAAAGAAAATAGACATTTAGTGACAGAGATTCTAATGACACAATAAAATGTCATTAAATCCAACCTTTTAGTGACAATCGTTAAAAAATATAGGCAAAAGCTTAATATTTTCTGATTTAATGACAATTTTTATAGAGAAATTGTGTCACAAAGGGCAAAATTTTGCACTTGTACCTTTTTTGTGTCATTGTAAATAGACTTTATTGGACTTTTACCTACACTTTTTAAGTGTGGGAGAAGCAAATAAAATTTTTAATTACATTTTTTTATACTTTTGGTGACACTATTATTTTTAGTGACACTTTTTTGACTTTTGATGACACTTTTTCCTAAGCATCATTAGATGACAATTTTTTTGTAGTGAGTGTTACGTAATGTGCGGTCCTTAAAATACTGCTAGATTGTGGGAGTGTGAATAACAAGTAAAGATTAAAGGCGCAAATCGAAGATTAAATGTATACCCATAAGTAAAATTACACCTTAGAACTCGGGTTTTAGTTCTTTTAAAGTGTATGGAAATGACATGGACATGAATCAAGAAATAGAAAATGTAAAGTTGTAAAAAGGGGTGTTTGGATCATTCTTTTTATCATGGGAAAATAGATGTTTGGCATGTAGGTAAGAATATAGATGTTAATAACTCTCGCGATGTTTATTTTGATTAACATCTATGTTTTATCTAGATGCCAATATTATTAATGTGTCGTAACTTTTGTTAGGGTTAAGTTTGTAATTGATTTTCTAGTTTTATTACTTTCTCCCCAATTTATTTTTTCCTTATAAGCACAATGCTTCTTTCATTGTAATTAAATCTTTTTATCTTGACTATTAATAAACTACGTGTTTTTAAGAGTATATCTCTTGTTAGGGTTTTGTTCCCTGGGGTTTCATCATCGTTATCAACTCTTGGATTAGCGTTAATAAAATCCGCTTTTGCGTCATGAGCCAGTTGGCATTTAGATCTTGTTAGTATCCTGGATCGTGAGTCGTGTAAAAAATTCAAAAACCCATAGGGTGCGTTTAGTTGGGGGAAAACACCCTTGTTTTCCACAAAATATTTTGTGGAAAACAAGGAAAATAGAGATCGCGTTCAAATTAGAATTTTTCAACAAAATGTTTTGCAAAACACAAAATACCCTATTTCCTAACTTAACAAAGAAAATTATAAAACAAATATTAGTCTTATTCCTTGTTTTCCTTTGCAACCCACAACCTCCCTCCCCTTCTTCAAATAGAAGATACAAACATCAACTAAACGTGTTTTTTTATAATTTCTAGTGTTTTGTGAAAATAAATTTCATTTACAAATTTTTACAAAACTAGAGATAGAAAACAAGAGAATTTTTTCTCCAACTAAACGCACTCATACTATTTGTGGGGAATGGTCTGAAGAGTACATGGATCATGGTATAAATAAATTCATGAAAAAACATGATAGGATTTCCAATATGTTAGAAGAACTATATCCCATGATCGTACGTGGGGCATCAATCCACAAGAATCACTGGAGTAGCAAACATGAGAGTCAACGAATTCGTCCAACTATAGGCAGATCTATTGACAATCATAGATGCAATCAATCCCACTTCAACAATAAGAGGTTTAATGAGTGAGAAGAAATGATGAAGATGGAGATTCGACTATCATCAATCAAGTTGTTTTATTCAAAAAAATTGATCAATAATAAGGTTAGTTATTTAATTATTGACAGTTATGGTTCTGGTAATTTGTTGTCGATAAAATTGGTTAATTATTTATTTTATTAGAAGAACACAAGTTTGTTGAATTCCAATATCCATTGATAGGTCTTATAACCGTGAAGTTTATTGTGAGTAACCGATAATGAGGAGAGTCATATATTATTTTGAAAATTGTGGCGACAAAAAGTTCAAGGAACTTATGATTTACAACGCAATATTTACATTTTCATGTGGACTGATAGAAGAATCGCTATTGGTGCAACCAAAGAAGAGGACAAAGTTCCGAATGTAAAAGTTAAATTAAAGGAAACAAACATAATAGACGCGAGTAAAGAAGAACATGTTGAACCCAATATTTCAAAAACTCAAGTTTCAGAGCAAATGGATCACAAAATTGCAACTTTATTGCTGGAAATAACATATGAAGTTGGCGTTTTAAAGACTTGACGGGAAAAAGTTATGGATTCTAAGGATGATGAATATGTAAAGGGTTGTAATTGTGGTTTATACATGAATGTTCAAATTAAAAATCCAACATTTTTTTTTCCTAATGGTGGTAGACAAGAAATTAAAGGTTTTGGTTGAGGATTTAAAGATACTTGAATTTTCCAAGCTTCGTTAGCTCAAGCTATCTATCACGAGAACTTGAGAACAAGTTCTTTCCAAGATAGGGAGAATGATAAGGGGTATTTATCCAACATTTAGGTTCATTTTGGAATCTTTGGGAGTGAGTAAAACGTGTGAAGAAGCACAAAGGAATTAAAAAAATAAGGTCAAGACTCGAAGATCCAATTCATATGTTAATTTGTGGGAGTATGGAAAACGGGTCAAGACTAAAGGCGCTAATCAAAGATTAATGTCTACCCCACAAGCAAAATTACACATGAGAACTCAAGGTCTAGTTCTTTTAAAGTGTGGGGTAACGATGAGGACATGAATAAAGAACATGCAAAATTGTCAAAATGGGTGTTTGGATTGTTCTTTTTATGGTGGGGAAATAGATATTTGACATCGAGGTAGGATTATAGATGCCAATCACTCCCTTGACAGATGTTTATTTTGATTAGCATCTTTGTTTTACTAAGATGCCAATATTATTAACGTGTTGCGACTTTTGTTTAAGGTTAAATATTTTTCTAGTTTTATTACTTTCTCCCCAATTTATCTTTTCTCTATAAATACAGTGCTTCTTTCATTATAATTTTATCTTTTGATATTGACTATTAGTAAACTATGTTTGGGATCTAGGTAGGAATATAGATACCAAGGTTATAAATAGCGTGAGGCATGGCGTAGTGGCATTACCAAGCCTCACGCCTTAGCGGCTAAAGCGAAGCTTTTTCGTCTTTAAGAGGTGGCATAAGGCGGCACAAAATATGAAAATATTTATATATTTATACCATATTTTATATATATCAGGTTTACAAAAAAACGTTTGTTAATACAAATAAACCATAAAAACGTTTATTTATATTTTACGATCTTCTAATGTTTTGTCGATAACAAACGTTAAATCATTTTAAAGAAATAAATAAAATACGTAAAAGCTTTAAGCCAATAGTTTACCAACATACTTTTACTAAATATTATAAAATCATCAAAACATGTTTAGTTGAATAAGTTATACCAAAACTATTTTTATAAAACACTTACAAGTAATGTTGTTTACTTATATTTTATAAAAATGTATATGTGCTTAGTATAACTTGTAATGGGTAAATAATGGGTAAAAACTAAAGTCCATAACCCATGACCCAAGACCCATGATCCATTGACTATGTACAATGTATCTTGTTGGGTAAAAACCAAAGTCCATGATCCATACCCATGGAGCATGATCCATGACCCATTGCATGACATCATGCATGAAATCATATTGGATACTATCCATGAACCATGACTCAAAGTCGATGACCTATGTCCCAAGATCCATGACCCATTGACTAGGTACAATGTATCTTGTTGGGTATCCATGATCCAAAGTCCATGACCCATGGTCCATAACCCATAACTTGGTTTGAAACCCAAAATCCAGACTAGTCTGACTCAACAGCCGGATCCCTTAGATTGCACTGGCCGAATCTCTTGTGTAAGGGATCCGCCAGAACCGTGGAAACTGTAGGCAGTTTTCCTATAAATAGTGAGCCATTTCTCTCTTGCTCACTAATCCTTTTAAACATATCTTCTCTCTATGTACTAACCTTTCTAACCTCATATCCAAAAGATCATTCTATGTAGTTTTCTCTTTGTGTGATTCTATATGTTCCTCTTAAAGGCGATATCACAACCTCTTGAAGACGTGCAAGCTCAAGGTCATGAGTTGCTAAGATTCGTCATCATCAAGACCACTGAAGTGAATCTTGTTGATAGTTGTTCTCTCCCTCCATTAGTGTGTCAAGTTGAAGGCATTGGTGTATAATGCCGAAGGTGTACATTCGATACGGGGCGTCGATGTATATTTGTGTAGTTTGGGTTAAAGGGTATTTATACCATTTGAAGTGTTGTAAAAAGGATTTTGTCTCCTTTGGGTTGTAGTGTTGGGTAGTAGTTCCTCCCTTGTAATGGAACTCGGTATCTAGCCTTTTACTGGATAAATTGTAGGCGACGTTGTGATAGGTTTGGTTCTACCTCGTGGAAGAACTCGGTGTCTAGCCTTGTACTGGATAAAGTGTAGGCGACGTTGTGAAGGCTTCTCCGCCACATTAAGGAGCTTGTATTGCGTAGTTCTTAGAAACTCGCGAGTTAGATACTCGGGGAGTGAAGTAGGGTAAGGAAGGAGTCCTTGTAGCCGAACCACTATAAATACTTGTGTCGTGGTTTTGTGTTCCTTTACTCTTTATCTCTTTGCATTATTTATGTATATGTATATCTATCAATATCCAACACATGATCTAAATGGATTGACATAAGTCGATCTAAATACTTTAAAACAAAGTTTTAATCGGCAAAACTATTCAACCCCCCTTTCTAGTTTTCCACAACGTTGTACATAATGAATAAGGTTAAGAAACTATCCTTGTATGTAATATTCTTCATTTTTTTAATTTTTTTGATCGGAGTTGAATAAAAAAACTAACCACGCCTTAGCGCGCCTTATCGTGCCTTTTCCCTTCCCATCTCACGCCACACCTAGAGTCGACGCCTTGGTCTATTTCGTAACATGAACGTCATGCCTCACGCCTTAGCAGCACCTTGGTGCCACCATAGCGCGTCTTTTAGAACCATGATAGATACCAATAACTCCCTGGACATGTTTTTATTTTTATTGATATGTATCTTTTACCTAAATGTCAATATTATTAATTTAGTGACTTTGGTTAAGTTTAGAATTGATTTTTTAGTTTTATTACTTTCTCCCCAATCAATTTTTTCCCTATTAATATAGGGCTTCTTCATGGTAATTTTATCTTTTGATCTTGATTATTAATAAACTACGCGTTTTAAGAGTTTATCTCTGTTAGGCTTTTACTCCTTGGAGCATCCTCGTTATCAACCATTAGGTTAGGGTTAACGAAATTCACTTGTGCGCCTTGCGTAGTTGGCATGTGGAGCTTGTTATTAACCTGGATGGTGAATAGTATAGAAAATTCAAAAATCCATACAGTTGGTGGGGTATGTTTTTGAGAACACATTTATTATGATTTTATTAAAATTGTATCCAAATTCGACAAGAATTTCAAAAACTATGTGCCATGTTCGTAACTGGAGGTAACAATCACGAAAATCATGAGGGTATCAAACACAAAGGTTAAAGAATTCGTCCAACCATTGCAAAATAAACCTATTATAAGAGTGACTGCCATGGTTTATGCCACCAAGCGTCTTCAACCCACATAATGCGTCTATATCTTACCATTTTCACGCGTGATCAACATATTTTAAAGGTGATTTGTTCAGAAACTCAACCATTTTTTTTTTTATTTTTTTTTTATTTTTTTCACGTGCATAAGTGTATTGTAGCCTCTAAGGTATGCTTGTTTCAAAATAGAGCATGTATATGTGATTGGTTTATGCTTTGATGGTTATCACCCTATCTAGTCTCGTATCGACATTTCCACCCTTATGGCTATATCTTTATTTTGATGGTTAACCATTATCTTTAAGACATGGATCAATACATACTAAGGGTGCGTTTTATTCGCAAAATATTTTTGAAAGCATTGTAATCTTTGGAAGGAATTATAATTTGAATGAATTGTAATTCAAAAAATTAGAGTGTGTTGGAATTAAATGTGTTGGAATTGTAATTGATGAAATCTGTTATCGTGTTTGGTTGACTCGCAACTTAATGTAATTCGGAAAAATAATAATAATAATAATATAATAATAATAATAATAATAATAATAATAATAATAATAATAATAATAATAATAATAATAATAATAATAATAATAATAATAATAATAATAATAATAAATAGTTATATTATTTAATAATAATAATAATAATAATAATAATAATAATAATAATAATAATAATAATAATAAATATTGAAACAGTTAGGGCATTTGTTAATAGTGTTTCAACACCTCAAGTGTGGGCGATTTGGAGACTCGCCGTCTTCTTCATTCGACTATCTTTTAACCAATCGCACCCCCACTAATTCAATATCTTTGTTGTATCGGTGGTTTCAGCTTCTTCGTTGGAGTAGGTTCTAGGATCGGTGGGTGTTTCTTGGGTGGTGGGTTACGAATTTTGTAACTTGCCTCGTCCTTAGGGGGTGGAGTACGTTTTTGGGTGATCACAGAACTGTTGTTGTTTCAGGGGTGCCTTGTAGTGGTTGCTGTCGTTTTGAAGGTGGTCGCGTGGTGGTTCTTTCCCGTCAGGATTAAGCAGTTGGGTTCCCGTCAGGATTAAGAAGTTGGGTGCATATTGTAGGTTGTTTGGTTGTGGTTTGTCCCACGGGCCCACTTCTATTTGCTTGCGTTTTGATTCATCTAGTTTGGGTTTTGTCCCCACTTTGTGTAGACTGCGTCTTGAATTAATTTTGTCATGTTGCGGTTTGTATGGTGGGGACATGAGTTTTGTTTTGTTGTGTAATTAATTGAGTTTTGGCTCTCTTTTTGTTATACATTGCGTTTTGGACTGAGGGCATGCGTTTTGGCCTAGTGGTTCTTGCGGTTTGATCATATATGCAAATATTGCGGTTTGATCTTTTTTTTGCCAATCTTGCGGTTTGATTCGAGAGATTGCGTTTTGTCTCGTGAGTTCCTTCAAGCTATGTTTTGCCTCAAAGCTATTGGTGTCCTTGGTTTGGCGAGTTAACTTGTATTGTTAATTAGTGATTTGATCATTTAATAATGTCTCGGATATCTTGTCCCCTACAAGGTTGTGAAGGGTGTATTGGTGGTAATGGTAGAGGGCTTTATAAGAAATATTTTATCGACCACTTGAGCAATCGTCATTTTAAGACTGATTTTTTGAAGGCTTCACACAAAAATCGGGTCGCGAGCGATTTTCTCTTATTTTCTGCACTTGACCCGGCTTTTCATGAGGCGGGTATTTGGTTCTGTGGTGTGTGCTTTTGCACCCACACTTTCAGTAAGAATTGCAAACATGCTAATGGCGTAGTGGTTCTAGCACCGCGGTTTGATGAACTTGCAATTTTGGGTATTCTTATGCCTCTTAGACCCGTTTCGGATGTAGCTGGGGGTGCTGTGGCGGATTTGGCTATTATTGCAGAGGATGTTGGTGAGGGGAAAACTTCTTTAGTGCCCTCACACGTTGTTGAGCCCATGTGTTTTGACATCAACCTCCTGGGTCGGGTTTTCTTGAAGAAGTTGCGTACGGTTAAATGCATTCCCCCTAGGCTACATCTCGGATTTGCCAGGTTTTTTCGTAATGCTCTTGACAATGTTCTTGCGTGCCCGGGGGATTTATCGACGTGGGTGCAACTCCTTATCCTGCCAGGTTGTGTTTTGACCACCTTACTGCCATCTAATAGAGCCCAACGACGGTCTGGAGAGCGAGAACAGTGTCAGTTTGCATGTATCTCTCGGGCTATTCTCCGTTGGAAGGACCCTGCAGACAGGATTGGATTGGTGATGGAACACTTAGCTGGGGTCACTGCACTTTTTGGTGGGATGAAGAAACCCAAAGACCTTAATGCAGCCAACTTAGTTCAATGTAAGCGTAAACTGGGGGACGGTCACTTTACTGCTGCCATTAAGGTGCTCACGTCCTCTGGTGTCGCACCCTCTACACCTGACACCCTGCAAGAGTTAGAGGCCAAGCACCCCAATGCCCCAACCCCAAATTTGTCATCTTCTCCTCTAGGTGAAGATGCTCTCATTGTGGATAAGGACTTGGTGTTGAACATGATCTGCAGTTTTCCGAAAGGGACATCATGCGGTCAGGATGGGCTTACAGCACAACATTTAATGGATATCTTGGGAGGAGCTGCGTCCGCCATTGCTGATGATCTGATAGGTGCTATCACTGGTGTTGTTAACCTGTTCCTTGGCGGTAAGTGCCCTGCTCTTTTAGGGGAATATATTGCTAGTGCCCCTTTGACTCCTTTGGTCAAGCCGAGAGGAGGCATACGCCCTATTACTGTCGGCACGGTGTGGTGTAGACCTGTATAGAAGGTTGCTTCTTCTTCCATTGGCAACTCTATGAACACCTGTTTGTAGGACTTTCAATTTGGGGTGGGCGTTCCTGGGGGTTGTGAGGCTGTTCTTCATTCGGTAAATCGGCTCATTGAGTTCAAGGGTCGTAATGTTGGGATTTCTATGTTGTTGGTGGATTTTCATAATGCTTTCAATCTGGTCGATAGGAGTGTCCTTCTTCAGGAGACTAGATTGTGATGTCCGTCTATTGCTCCTTGGGTGGAGTTTTGCTATGCCAGACCTGCTAGGCTTTATTATGATGATTCTATCCTTTGGTCCTGCCAAGGGGTTCAACAAGGGGATCCGCTAGGTCCTTTGTTGTTTGCCCTTGCTTTACACCCCCTAGTCCAAACTATAAATCAGTCATGTGAGCTTACTCTTCAGGCTTGGTATCTAGATGATGGTACCATTGTGGGAGATACTCTCATGGTTGCCAAGGCGCTCGACATTATTATGACGGATGGTCGGGCTCGTGGGTTATATTTGAATGTCGATAAGACTGAACGTTTATGGCCTACGGAGGATCCCAGAAGCAGGGTGGAGGGTGTTTTTCCTAAAAATATCTCTCGTCTGGTCAATGGTGTCAAACTTCTTGGTGGGTCAGTTAGTTTGGATGAAAGCTTTTGTCAGGATTTGGCTTTGAAAAGGGTTTCTAAAACTATCTCGCTTATGGAAGCTATACTTAAACTTAATGACCCACAATGTGAGCTCCTTCTTCTTCGTAATTGTGTTGGGGTTGCGAAACTATCTTATGCTCTGAGGTCATGTTCTCCCTTGTACATGCGAGAGGCCCAAGTCCGGTTTGATCAGAAGTTACGCGCCTCCTTGGAGAAGATTATTACAGCCTCTGAACCAGGGTTTGGTGAATGGCAGTGGCGGCTTGCCACCCTCACAATCAAGATGGGCGGCCTTGACATCCCTGCTGCGAGTGACATTATCCATTATGCTTTCCTAGCCTCTCGTTTGCAAACTAGTGACTTGCAGGACTAGATATTGATAAAAACAGACATTATTTCTCATGGTCCTTCGTTTCAACATGCTCTCGATATTTTTAACAGTCCTTGTAACAAAGACATGCTCTCTGTCACCTCTGATGTTACTGCTCCCCATATGATGAAAACCTTGGCAAAGTGTTACTTTTGTGTCATTGAGAAAGATCTTGTTTTCAAGTATTCGTTAAGTCCAAGGCAAGTGGCTATTCTCAGTTGTACTCGCACCCCGCATGCACAAGATTTCCTATTCACCATACCTATTGATGGTTTAGGCCAGGCGATGAACCACCACCAATTCCGTTTGATATTGTGTTATAGGCTTACCATACCTATGTTTTCTGAGGATAGTCCTTATCCAAGTTGCAATACGCATCGTATGGAGCAATGGGGAGACCATGCAGTTCACTGTTCCAGTGAAGTGGGCGTGAAGTTCAGACATAACCTGGTGCGTGATATTCTCGTTGACATATGTTCCAAGGCGGGATTATAGTGAAAAAGGAGGCTCCAATGGGGTTTCTTTCGAGGGATGGGAAAGAGTTACGTCCTGCAGATTTGCTATTATTCAATTGGTTCCAAGGTAAGGACGTATGTTTGGATGTAACCGGGATCTCTCCCTTTGCTGGTATTGATGCAACTTCATGGGCTCCGGAGGTAGCCTTACATAATGATATGGAGAAGAAGAAAAAGAAATATGTGTCCAAATGTGAAGAAAACGGTTATAAGTTCATTCCATTTGGTTTTTCCACATTTGGGGAGCTTGACACGGAAGCTTTAGATACACTCTCTCGCATTAAGTCCGTTGTTGTTAGCCACTCGAATAATGTCAAAAGTGGTGTTTTTATTTTTCATAGACTAAGTTTTTGTATTCAGAAAGGAGTGGGAGCCCAACTAGTGTCTCGACTTCCCACCAATTTTTTGTAACTCCTTTTGGTTTTCTAATGAAGTGATGTTTATTAAAAAAAAATAAGACTAAAATACACGGTTCGTCCCTAAACTTGGCAGGCCGCATCGCGATGGACAAAACTCGGCCTTTTCATCGCCACAGGTCCAAACCTTGGCCATTAAATGCCAGATTCGTCCCTTGACCAATAATGCCGTTGTCAACGTTATGTTGGTGAGGGCAAAACCGTCTTTCACTGTAGCGTACTAAATAAAAACCGTTGTACAGTGTCTGTAGCTAGTATATGTGTGTAACACGGTTTGGTCTACATTTATCACCCATCCCTAAACTATCTTTCAAAACCGGGCTTCTTCAAAACGATAATTGTTTCAAGATGGTACGTTGCTGGTGTGGTAAGCAAGCTATTATTCGCACTTCGTGGACCTCTGCCAACCCAGGGCATCGATTCTTTGGTTGTCCTGTTCAAGTAATTGCGTCTTAATATTTCTTGTGTAAGTTTGTAACAATGGTGGTTGTTTAATGACGTGTCATAATCATCAATAGGGGTCTTCTTGTCGGTGGATAAGATGGTATGATCCTGAAATCTGTGCTTATTCAAGAATGATCATACCAGGCCTTTTGAGGGGGAGAAATGAGCTTGAGGCAAGATTAGTAGCTGCTCAAGGTGACGTGTGGAAGTGGAAGATTTACCTGGTGCTAAGTTGGATGTTGTTCTTCATTGTTTATGCATTGGGATAACTTTTTAACCTTTTATGTAATGAGGCTAGTTGGTTAATGTTCTGTATCTTGAATTGTAGTAACCTTGTTATGAAGTATTCAGTTTTGTTTGTTTCTGATTTTCAATGCCTTATGGGTATGCAGATGCTTAGCAATTTGTTTAGGGTTGACTTTTAAATGTCAACATTCTTATGAGGTTCTATTTAGCTTTGGTTACTTTTGATGCAAATTATTCACACATCAAGCTTAGTCAATCTAAAAAAATACACCATAATGACATGGTTCCATAGTTAATGCAAATGGATATAATTTCAACTGCATAAAATTGCATACTTTTCAAACCATGAGAACTACAGTTAGACACACACACACATATGTTTTTAGAGTACATAACTTGTCCATAGGAAATAACCTAGATGAAACATCGTATAGATAATTAGCATAACAGATTTGACCTATGGTGAGGCCATCATTCTTTCTAGTGCAGCCTGCTGCCTAGTCATTCTTCGTGTAGCAGGCTGGGTTGAAGCAGAAACTGCTTGAACATCAGTTGACTGCATCTGAGAATCAGACTGGGATTGATCATGTTGCTGGGATTGACACTGGGCTTGCTCATGCATGCTGGGATCGGCAATTGCTTCATCTGGATGTTGCTGGGATTGTGACAGGGATGCATCATGTATGATGGGATCTTCAGTTGTTGGCTCTTGATTTTCAGATTGAACACCACTTCCTTGAACTGCACTAACTTGTCTTTCAACAACAACACGTGTACCTTCAGCTTCTTTATCTGTTGCTACCTTTTTACCTTTAGGATGTTTCTTTTTTCCTGCAGCTTTAGTAGGCACATGTTTGACATTTCCCTTATTGGCAGTTCCACTACTTGCAGCTCCAACATACCCTAGGCATGTTACCTTGTTGTGTCCAGCAATGCCACAAATACTACACTTAACACTCTTCCAAGCCCTTGACAGCTTACCATCCTTCACAATCTCTTCAGTTTCAAGAGCTATCCTAACTCTTTTTCTACCTCTTGCGGTAGGCGGGTTTGTTTCGGATTTCGGTGGAACAATTGTTGTTGGCATAGTTGATTTTTCCCAATGTACACTGCTAGTTATAGGCTGGACATAGTGTTTTTAGGTAGCCTCCCAAGTGAGAAGATAGTAACAAGGATGAGCCCATGTTTCTACAGCTCCTACTTGTTAGCCATTTAAAGCCATATTCCAATTGGTAGCAACAACATGTTTACATGGTAAGCCTGTTATCTCCCACCTTCTGCAAGTACAAGTCTTGTGTACAACATTAACTACACATTGGTCACCCCATGGTCCACTAACCTGAAACTTAGATCCCCCATTCCATAAAACATTATACTTAACAGCCTATTTCTTAATAGCCTCTAGCATGTGTTGTGCAGTTGGTGTTAGTGGCCCATCACTCTTCTCAATCACCATAAGAACATGCATTATCCTCTTCATACAGTATTCCCTGATGTATTCTAAGGCTGTAATAATTGGTTTGCTTAAACCCTCTTTTATTTTCTCATGAAACACTTGACACATGTTATTAAGTAACACATCAGAAGTAGCTCTCCCTAAAGATGACAAGTAATAAACATGTATTAATTATAACTGTTTATACTGCATTTACGAATACAAAGTAAGTGAAACAGATAGATCACTTACATGAAAAATGTGACCTTGACCAATGGATAGGTGGTATCTTACTTAACCAATCATGGGCTCGTTGATTAAATTTCTTGAGATCAGCCATAGCTTTCAGTAACTGTACAACAGTTGAGGCTGTTGCACATTTCCATAGATGGTCTTTGTAGGCCCTACCTTTCCATTGCAGTTTCATTTTCTCATGAATGCTTTTAATACAGAATCTGTGTTCTGCACTTTGAAAAACTTCTGCTAAAGCTCTACTTATATCCTGCACAAAATCAAATATGTTTACTGTCTGTTTCAAAACAGAGAGACTTAAATTCATGAACAGAGTAAGAGAGTACCTTATTCATGTCAGTAATAAAAGTGATGCTTGAAATCGGCCCAAGTGCTATATCATCGGATAAACAATGAAGAAACCAAGTCCATGATCCTATGTTATCTGAATCAACAAAAGCATAAGCGAAAGGGTAATACCATTTTTGCTATCAATTCCCACAGCTGTCACCATTTGGCCATTGAAAGGACCACGAATTGGAAAAGCAGCCAGCCCCAACAACGATCTCCCACAATCTTTAAATCCTTGCTTCAGTGCACCTAAACAAACATACAGTCTCTTGAATTCTCTGGTTGGAAGAGACTCATCTGCAGGTCGTTCCACATTCATCACCACTGTTGTATTAGGGTTTGTCTTCTGCAACTCTTGAACATAATCTCTCAACATGGTAAATTGTAACTTGAATTGACCCCTGATGGCTGTTATTGCTAGGTTTTTTGCCCTTAAAACCTTCTGCAGGGACACTTGAAGGTCGTATTGGTTGCTAAGTTGATTATGCACAGACCTGACAGGAAGCTGTGGATTTGTTTCAACTTGTGCTGTAATTTTCTGTGAGATATAGCAAAGATCAAAAGCTCTGACTTCCCTTAATTGCAAAAAAGTGTGTTGCTCATTATATGTTCTGACTGACCAGATACCTGTCTCACCATTCCTGCCGACAAACAATAGCCATGGGCAGAGTATTTGTGAATGGTCCTTTTTGCCAGTAAGCAATGCATTTATACCCCTTCTACTTAATGGACTTCTAGATGGGCCTATATCCAGTCCAGGACCTTCAGTTGGGCCTGAAAGTGGAACACAACCCCTACACCTGACCCTTATTCTTGTTTTGTCATTCTTCACAAAAAACAACTCCCTCCTAGTTTCTATTGAATGCTCTCTTACTAGGTTTTTTACTTCCTCTGCAGTACCAAACTCCTGACCAGCATAGAAAAAAGTGGTATAGACGCCATTAGCAAATTCTGCGTGTTGGAAACTAACATGGTCACTGCAAAATACATCATCAACCATCACAGGTAAATCATTTACCAACTGCATGTCATCACTTATATTATTGGTTGTTCCTTCTTCACCTAAATCATTACTCTGACCTACTTGTACCATACCAAGTTGTGCATCATTCTCTTGACAAGTGTTCTCTTCATTTGGTTCAACTGCATTGCCAAAGTCACTAGTGTGACTCGCTTGTAACAGAGTAACATCAACAGCATGATCCTCTTCCATGTTATCCTGAGTTAATTGAAACAGAGTTACATCCACATCAGGCTCCTCAAACCTGTTATTGACATCAACTAGTGCTCTGCCTGCTTTGTGTAAATGCTTCTCCTGAGTCAATTGAAACAGATTAACCTCAAAATTTCCAGGCTCCTCAAAGTTGTTATTGACATCAACTAGTGCTGTTCCAACTTTGTCTAAGTGCTTCCCCTAACTCACTCTAAACAGATTAACCTCAACATTATCAGGCTCCTTTATAGCATTGTCCTCATCAATAACTACTAAAGCACGCTCACTGTTATGAACAGGTTGGCTAGGAAATGAGCAGTCTAAGGTGGAAAAGAGTAGCTCAATGTTTGGCAAATTGCTAGATTCACCAATATCATTGACGTCCACATGCAATTGTGTAAGTTGGATAAACGGATCTAGGGCAGGTTCATTATCTATATCATCTAACATCAACCGTCTACAACAAGATTGAATAGCCGCAGTAGCAACTTTTCTCCTATCTTCATCCATCTCCCAAAACACATTCTTAATTGATTGTGGGGACATTTCAGAAAGTTCTAATCTAGTCTTCCCTATTTCAACATACACGTCTATCAGCTTATGCTGTATGACAACATCTTTCAACAAGTCTACATTAGCAGCTTCACGCAAAGAAAACAAACCGTCGTCTAATGTACAACCAGGCTTAAGAAAGTAGAAATAATTGGTTTGTCCAGACTCATAACCGATTTGGGTTATGAGAGCATCCATTTCATCAACAGATACCTCTTTTATTTCCACAAGATCAACAAGGCATTTCTTGCCTCCTTGATATATCCTACCTGGAAAGTATTTGAATGTACCTTCATAATGGAACATCATGCTAAACGATCCAGGTTCACCCGCTGTATAAAAAATGTACAAAAACATTGTTAAGCTAAAGTTACCTAAAAGGGGAATAACTTAATCAGTCGTACTAACATATGATTGTAATAGGCTCTAACCAAAAAAGACTTACAATATCTCCTAATTTCAGCTCTTTCCTCCGTTTCACGATCGTCATATAAAGGATATTCCCTTACTCGCCACAGAGTAAATCCAAGGTGGTTGTTTGTTATTTTCTTACTCAGATTATTTGATTTGATGATAGACATTGCATTAGGGTTTTCTGGGTAGGCTTCCAAAACAAGTTTGGGGATGAGCAATGAGTACACAGTTTTGTTATATTGTACATAATGGCGGAAAATTGGACAAGACAGCTGCTACAGTAAATAAAGCAAAATGACTATTGTACCCTCAACAGTAACATGATTACGGGTTTTTGTTGCGTATAACGGAACGTTGACAACGCCGTTATTGGTCAAGGGACGAATCTGGCATTTAATGGCCAAGGTTTGGACCTGTGGCGATGAAAAAGCCGAGTTTTGTCCCATCGCGATCCGTCCTGCCAAGTTTAGGGACTAACGGTGTATTTTAGTCAAAAAATAATAATAATAATAATAATAATAATAATAATAATAATAATAATAATAATAATAATAATAATAATAATAATAATACTTTATAAATAATGATGCTTTAAATTATAAAATATTAAATTATAACGTAATTTTAAAATTTTTCAATCAACTCGATATGTAATATGGATTCCTTCACTTGATGTAATTAGAATAACTGAATTAAGTTTATGATGAGAGTTATTTTACATACCAAACTTTTCTCACATACCAAGGGACTCATCTCCACCATCCATCTAAAAAAAATCAATGACTGAGATTAAAAGCATTTTATTATTTCATCTATTTTTTATAATTTAAATATCTCTTAAACCGTTAATCGTTAAGTGAAAATATTTACACCATCGCGACGAGCATTTAATTACCTTTCTATAGACGGGCACTTTGATATACTTTCGAAAAAAGAAAAAAATTTCGTTTTTTTCACGTTTTTTCGTTATTTTTTTCGTTTTTTTACGTTAATGAAATTTGCATTAGAATATCATATATGATAAAACACTAATTTGAATATCACATGTGATATTCAAATTAGTGTTTTATCATATATGATTTTCTAATGCAAATTTCAGTAACGTAAAAAAACGAAAAAACTTAAAACAAAACGTGAAAAATACGAAAAAATTTTTTTTGTCGAAAGTATATCAAAGTGCCTATCTATAGAAAGATATTTAAATGCTCGTCGCAATGCTATATTTTTTTCGCTTAACGATTAACGGTTTGAAAGATATTAATATTTGAAAAAAAAAATGATGAAAGTGGGTTTTTTAAATTGTTGAGATTAATCTCATCAGTTAGATCAAATAAAAATGGAGGGTGGAGATTAATCCCTTGGTATGTAAATAATCTTTGTCCTCAAATATCTTAAATCTTAAGTTTATATTGTAAACCAAACAATCTACATAATTTAATTTAAATCTATATAATATAATTAGATTGCAATTATATCCAATCACCCTAGATTACAACGAATCAAACGAGCCAAACTAACCGACTAAATGTATTTTTTAGACAATCACTTTATTAATTTATAGCCGCAGGCCCGCCCGCTGGGCGGCTAGCTTCAAGAATTATTTAAGATAAAATTAATAATATAGTTTTTAAGATATCGTTAAATTTAACATAATGTTCACAATAAAAATAAGTTTCTGCCAGTCATAATTGTAAAAGCAAAAAGATACATATCTATTATAGTAGCGCATAATGAAAATGAAGAAAGATACTCATAATCTGTGAAGAACCTCTTTATACACGACGTTTGTTATAGCATTGGTGTAGTTATCATCTTTGTCACAACAGAACACCTTAAGACATTTTTTGCTCTTTACTCTTGAAACAACCATATAAAGTTGTTCATGTGAGAAAACCGGGCGTTACAAATAAAGTCCAACATTTGCCAAAGTTTGACCTTGACTTTTGTTTATTGTCTTGGGAAAAGAAACAAAAATTGGAACTGTCCTCTATTAAGCTGAAAAAGTATTTTCTTATCGAAAGGGGTTATTATCATCCGAGGAATAGCGCAAACAGCGCCCAATTTACCTCCTGATATAATTTTTGCAATCACGTTACAGAAACAAATATTAAACGAATAGAAATAAATTGATGTTTTTTAATACCGTAAGAAAATTACACACACACACACACACATATATATATATATATATATATATATATATATATATATATATATATATATATATATATATATATATATATATATATATATATATATATATATATATATACACACATATATACTCCCACCTTGGACAAAGTTTGAACTTTTAACTTTGTCAAACGAACATAAATATAATGTGTGTACAATTTACCTTTCATTTATCTCAAGTGTCATGAATTTTAATTGAAAGTGGCTGCTAACGTTGCAAAACCGCTATTGCTTTAATTTAGGGGATAACATTGTTAGATGTAGCAAACTTAAACGAATCTTGTCAATCCTTGATACTTCAACTTTGAATGCAAAGTATTTACCGATAAGGTGTCTCAGTTTTTTGCAAAACGTTTATGTCTTAACATTATAAGGTGCATTCAAATTCGATGGAGTTGTAATAACTAAATAATTAATCATTTGACTATCAAACTTAAACGAATCTTGTCAATCCTTGATACTTCAACTTTGAATGCAAAGTATTTACCGATAGGTGTCTCAATTTTTTTCAAAACGTTTATGTCTTAACATTATAAGGTGCATTCAAATTCGATGAAGTTGTAATAACTAAATAATTAATCATTTGACTATCAGATTCTATTTCCTCAAGTTGTGAGTTGTTATGTTCAAAAAAAAAGTTGTGAGTTGTAGCTGTGACTATGAAAACGCAGTTCCATACCCAGTTAAATGGTTGAGCTTTCAAGTCGCAATAATCAGCTTCTAGTTCTTGTATTTATTTACACGATTCCGATTATTGGATTATTTAGTGGCCAAATCATTATCACTTTCAGATTATAGATTTACTTGCTGCAAGAAAACATATCATGATTATCTACTTATACAGGGGTCAAATAACATGTAAATCCTTAATATTCAAATTGCCAAACACTCAAATGAGCGATCATCATCATCTGATTATCACAACTTCAAAAATACACAACCTGCAATGCAACCAGTTTTGTTGCATTTAATTCATGGTATGACTTTAAAAACGCAATGCCAAACACATCCCTACCATAGTAAGTGATCATCGGTCCTAACATAAGTGATTAAATTCAATAAGAAGATAATCAAGCAACCTAATAAGTTATTTAAAACAATGTCTCTTAAATTATGTTTTGATACAATATCAGTTGATAAGCTCTTTATTTAACTTTCCCAACCACCCCTTTGATCACATATACATACAATACATAACTGCTAAGCTTCAGCCCTGAATATTCATATGGTTTTGAAACTTTTTAGTACTATGATGTTAAATAGGTTGATTTAAAGGCCTATGCTCACCCACACACATATTTATGTACTCTTATCTATTCCAAGAAGCGTCGCAGTTCTCCACCACATCATCAGGTGCATGGGTCAATAAAAGTGCATAATTTTGTAGTTAGTGTATGTGTCGGTACAACCTGAGAGGATACCATAACGAAATGAGGTTTTTCTATTAACTTCTTGAAGAGTGTAGTAATTGATGGTGCTGCAAATATACTCTAAGCACATTTCCAGTAATTATATGCTATTTTCTGTACCATTGTCAATAAACTGCAAAAATAGAAATAAATTGTGTTACTGAATTTGATCTAAGCAATGCCTCTTGAAACTGCAGGTGGTAAATGTCAAAGTTAATATGTAGTTTCATTCTAATTTTTTGAAATAGACAATTAGGTTTATCACCTTCTCGTGTAGCCCGAGTAGTCTGAGCAGCGACTCATCTCCCTGATGTTAAAAATTACCTGTATAAATGAAGTACGTGTTGATATCATCGGTGACGATAGTTAAATGAACCACAGATAAGTTATATAGCTTAGATATATGTCACAAAAATCAGTCGGTCAATAATCAGCCGTATGAGGTATGACCCATTAGATATATGTCACAAAAATCAGCCGGTCAATAACTCACAACAACATTCCAAAATTGGTTATGAAAATGATGTTTCAAAAATTGTTTGAAAAAAAATATATAAAAAAAACTAAAAATAAAAATAAAACTTCACAAAGAAATATAAATAAAATTATCACAATTTACCCTGAGGAGTGATACTTTAAACAAATTTTCAAATGTTACCTTTGTTCATGAGATAGATTTTTAACTTTCTCGTGCTAATATCGTTTTTTCCTCCAAGAATCTGAAACCCTACGTGCCAATCTTCTGGAATTAGTTTTCTGTAAAAGAATGAAATAATTGAATTTTCAGGCCATGTATACATTTTCTAAGTGCTACGGAATACAAAAGCTAAAACTAATAGCAGATGTGGTATGTTTCTCAAGTCAAAGAGCATCAACTCAGCTTATATGCAGCAAGATTGATGACCATGGCGATGGTCCCCGTATTGGCAGAATTCGGTTCATGTATTTTCAATTTATTTGAAACACGAAATGGGTAGGGCGCAATTAAAAAAAGAACCAATTAAAACAGGTTACGTGCAAAAACGTATTTTACATTTTCCTCAGGAGTATTTCTCAAGATATGATCACAAGGGAAGACTCTGAGTGACATACAAAAATATATTTTACTAAAACGGGCTCACATATAGATTGAAGGTTTTTTGGATTAGGCAATGTACATGATCAACAACTCCACTTTTGTTATGTTATTTCAACACTCAAGATTGTGATATGAACCTACCATTAGTTTGCACAAATTTGAACCTTGCACATGACCATCACCTTGGCTAATTGGACTCAAATTTTTAATCCTGTTGACTATATAAAAATGAGATTAATACAAAATTAAAAAAAAAAAAAAAAAAAACATATTTGACATGGACTGTTCATAAAGTTATAACGTTTTGGTATACTCATATACTCACCTAGATACTCTTGGGTATATCGCTCCTCGGTTTTGAATAACAGTAGTCTTCTGGTATGTAAAGACTTGTGTCCTGAAAATCAAAGAAAAGGTTTGACGAACGATAACTTTTAAAGAATAATTTGATGTTGTAAAGTTTACATACCAAGGAACTTGCAAACTATATAGATAATAATTAAAGATCAGAATCACAACAAAGCAGTTATAGGGAACAGTAACACACCTTGCAGCGAATGGCATGACTGGAAACATCTGACTGATTTCGCTAAAAATGAAGGGGTTTCTTTCATTTTCATGTGATTTATTTTGTCAACAAATCTTTTATAGATGGTAGTATGTCTCTTGTGCCACATATTTGGCTGCAAACTGTTCTTTATGATATCAAAATTCAATTGCATTACTACTACAAATAATATACCTCGCCATCTCTTATGCTTCTAAATATATCTATTGCATAGACCTCATTATATTTTAAGTATTTACCCCACCAGTTTCAAAAGATGGAACCTTTCCCACCATGTTGTAAATCTTCAAGTGACACATTTCACTACCTTTATAAGATTTAAGATGTATCATCGATTGTTATAGCGACTGAGAAGTGTCATCTAGAAAATCAGTGACCAAACTATTAAATCAAGAAAAGGGGTTACCAGTTTATGTGAACCATTAGAGTCTGCCATGAGACTCAATTTTTTCGAGACTTTTATAAAGTTTATTCAGATTGTTTGTTTTGTATTTCTGTACAAACAGCCCCTAAAGTAAATCTTTTGATACAATCCCTGAAATAAATTATGACTAAGCAGCCCCTAAAAGAGTTTTTTATTCATCCGAACAACCCATGAAACAGGTTCCGTCCAAAAAGCCTCTTAAACCTTTTTCTGTCCAAACAACCCTTGAAACACATTATGTCTTGGAACATATTAACATTTGATGTCTTAGAAAATAGAACATATTAACTATTAATGAAATACTAAACTATGCATTATTAAACAGGTATTTGAACCTACTTAAAGATCACGGGTTTCATATTATTGTCAACCCGAATGAGGACATCAATGACAGGTAGTGTTGAAAGCAACCCTATGTCATTGACATTTCCCACTACCAGATAAAAAATATTTGCAGCACATAAATCATGCAAACTAAGAAACTTTGTTCCACCTAAAATGATGCAACCTTCAATAACAGAGGCATCAACATATAATACAAAGATTATACTAACATGATCACCTTCACAAATTTATGTTGATTCGATAAGAAGAGAAAGGCATGTTACCTTCATTTCTATCTAGCATACACGACCTATCTTAAGTAGAATACCCCACCTGGCCACCTTCAGTTCACACTGGGATCATTGTATATGAGATTATTGACTTTCTCCCAATGTCCAAATCTTGTTAGCTTTTCCTAGAAAATTAAACAAACAATTCATCATTAAGTGAAACAACATGAAACTTGACACCAAACATCTATTGATCCAACTTCTAAATTCCAATATCAAACCCCATAAGAGTTCTTTAATTGTTTTCAATTCTGCAAATATAAAGTATATCTAACCTTAACATTTTCACCAATTGAATTTACCTTCCTACAATATCCATATCAAATATCAACCAAATAGTCCCAAACACCAAAATATCAAATATCAAATCTCCATATAAAAAAATACGGAGTAACAAAAAACGGACAAAACATATACATATATCATAACAAAAATCGTAATCTAAAATAAATGAAGGAAACTAACATGTATCAACAAAATCAATGGAATGATCGAGTGATGTATAAAAAATCAGAGTGTTTATAGCATGATGATGAAGAATCATAAAAACAATAACCCCAAACAACAAAAGGATCCATATAATATTTTTCATAATTATTGATTAATACCCAGTTAAGCTCCATGATTTTTTCGTATTGTGATTAAATGATGATTTACTGGAAGGTTGATATTCGTTTTTGATCGATAAGGTTACATGATCGATTGATTAAAGGGAGGGTTATAGTTTTTGAAAAATGATTTAGGTGATATGAGATCCGGTTTTGGGGGTATTGTTCAAGAATACTTTAGAAACTGATGGGTGTTTAATGCTGTGAGGAAAAATAGGATGATCGAACGGTGCATATAGTTTTGGGGAATTAAATGCCACATGTCATTTTTTCAGATTTTTGAGAGGAGATGTGATTCAAACAAACCCTCCTTTATATAGAGGGGAGATATCATTTTTTTAACAAGAGAATAAAATAGTATTGATCCCTACGGCTATGTCTAGCCTTTCCATTTATTTATTCAAAACTAAATTATAGACGTTATTGTCTTTTAGCCTTTTACCCTTTTTCCCCCTTTAAAAATCAAACTCAATCAACGTTACAATTCTTTTTAAACAAAAAAAAACACCACTTTTCTCTGTAACTTTATAAATCTTTAAAATCTTCAACTATTTGAAGCTTGTAAATACTTGAAGAAAAGACAAACCATGAATAAAAATTCAAGTATGAAGAATGATGGGTATGATTCATTTGATAGTAGTGTTAATAGTAGTAGCTCGAATTCGAGTCACTTCGACTCGGCTTCTAAGGAATGTTGTTCTGCTTCACCCACTACTGCTTCTCTTGGTTGGCCCATTAGAAAAGCTCAGGTGAATGGAAAATGTGAAGATGAGGTGAAAATTAAGCAATGTTTGGTTGATGATGATTTGAATTTGAAAATGAAGAATATGGGGTCCACAGTTTCAGGTTAGTTGTTCTTGTTTTTGGTTTTATAGTTTTATTAGATTCCTGTTTTTTGGGATCTAAAAAAACATGTTTTTGGGATTCTTAAGTCAATATTACATTTGATATACAATTGGGCTTTGACTTAAATAAGGTAATTTAGAGTAAAATGGGAAAATATTTGCAAGATTTGGTAATAAAGTAAAATGGGAAACTATCTGCAAGATTTAGTAATTGTGGTAAAATGGGTATATATTTGCAACATTTAGTAATATAATTAATTTAAAGTAAATTGGAAAAATCTTTGAAAGGTTTAGTAAATGAGGTAAAATGGGCAACTATTTGCAGGATTTTGTAATTGAGGTAAAATTGGTAAATATTTGTAGAATTTAGCAATATAGTTAATTTGAAGTACAATGGGAAAATCTTTGCAAGGTTTAGTAAATGAAGTAAAATGGGAAACTATTTGCCAGATTTAGTAACTGAGGTAAAAATGTTATGAAGGGAGTATGTTTTCTGTTCATCTTTTTCCAGAAAGTTAGGTTTAATTTTTATTAGTTTGACTTTTGTGTTCATGTAATTTTACACTTTCTTATTTGCAATTGAACCTGTTTAGATACGGAGTTGATGAAGGAAAGATTTGCTAAATTATTGCTTGGCGAAGACATGTCTGGTAGTGGCAAAGGGGTTTGCTCAGCTTTAGCGGTTTCAAACGCCATTACAAATCTTTGCGGTAATTCTTACTCGTCTTCTCAAAATTTTGTGTAGTTATTGAAATCAACGAGTACTAATTTGTTGTGATTGTTTATACAGCCACTGCATTTGGTCAATTATGGAGGTTGGAACCATTGCAATCCGAAAAGAAGCAAATGTGGCAAAGAGAGATGGAATGCCTTCTTTGTGTTAGTGATCATATTGTTGAATTAATACCATCGTGGCAGACGTTTCCTGATGGAAGTAAGCTTGAGGTCATGACTTGTAGACCGAGATCAGATATTTTCATGAATCTCCCGGCTTTACGTAAACTAGACAACTTGCTTCTGGTTAGTTTTCTTTACTTTTAACATTTATTTTTCGTTTGAAACGTTCAAACTGCTAAACTGATAACTATGATTTAAATGGTCTACAAATATGATGTTTCGGATTGCTTGTTTAAGTGATTATCTGCATAGGAAATAGGCAGGTTTGAGTGTTTAGATAAAAACTAACTGTTCTTTCTAGAGTACTTGAGCACTAAAAATAATTTTTTAAGCAGACAAACGGTTGGAAAACTACTAAAATTATATAGTATGATCCAACAGTTTTTACGTTGATTATAATGCAGTGATTAAATCTAACGCATATTTTGTTGGTTTTACAGGAAATACTAGATAGTTTCATTAGCACGGAGTTCTGGTATGTTGATCAGGGGGTAGTAGCACCAGAGACTGACGGGTCAGGCTCTTTTCGTAAACCACTTCAACGTCATCAGGAAAAGTGGTGGCTACCCGTGCCACGTGTCCCTGCTGGTGGCCTAAAAGAAAACACCAGGAAACAGTTGACACATAAACGCGAATGTGCTAATCAGATTCTAAAAGCGGCTATGGCAATCAATAGTGTTGCTTTATCAGATATGGAAGTCCCTGAATCATACTTTGAATCCCTGCCGAAGGTAGCATCTTTTTTTTTAAATTATTTTGCAAAAATGTTTCTCTAATCCAGTGCTTATTGGGAAAACTTTCATTTGATTTGTAGAATGGGAGAGCTTGTTTAGGTGACGTTATATATCGTTATATAACTTCAGAGCAATTCTCAGCAGAGTGTTTGTTAGATTGTCTTGATCTTTCATCTGAACATGTGGCTTTAGAGATTGCTAACCGTGTGGAGACAGCTATTTATGTGTGGCGTAAAAGGATTCACTCCAAAACTAATGTACCACACCCAAATAAGTCTGCGGCTAAAGCCTCATGGGACATGGTTAAGGACCTAATGGCAGATAGTTTCAAGAGGGATTCGCTAGCTGATCGAGCCGAAAGTCTTTTACTTTGCCTTAAACATCGGTTTCCTGGCCTAACTCAAACCTCGTTAGACATCAGCAAGATTCAACACAACAAGGTAGTGTTTTCAAGTTGTATATAATTAGTTTCTTAGTGTTTTGGTATAGTAGATTGGCTGATAATTTAGGAGTCAAAATAATCAGCATAGGATTAGATGCAAGTCTGCAACAAAACTAATTCTTATTATTTTGGTCATTTTAGATATAGTAGATTGGCTAATAATTTAGAAGTGTTTATCTACTTATTTCCTTATCATACAGCAAATAAGCAGTTGAGTTTTTGGGATTACTTATCCAGTTTGTTTTTCTCAATTCTTAAAGTGAAATAAACAGGCTACGTTGTTTATTTCAAAAAAACAATAACCAGACAAGCAGTTTGAATAAGCAATCACATACATTACTACAAATTCAAACAAGAGCTTTGTTTCATATTACATAATCACTTTTAAGACGCACAGCTATCAAAAGCCATATCCCAATTACTGATAATTTGATCTTCTGATGCTGTAGGACGTTGGAAAATCAATCTTGGAGAGCTACTCAAGGGTCCTAGAGAGTCTAGCCTTCAACATTGTGGCACGAATAGATGATTTACTTTACGTAGACGACTTGACTAGACAATCAGATAATATACCATCCACTACCGATGTTACCACTCACAAACGAGCCCTTATCCCATGCATACCTTCTTCAGGGACACCATACAAATCTGCTTTCGGGACTCCAAAGTTTTCGCCAGGGCCCCTCGTGGCACCGGCCCCTGCAACAACGGACAGAACACCTTCATTACACGGAAGCTGCAATAAGCCTCCACGAAGGGGTTTTGGAGTCAAACGTGCTTTGACAAGCTACCTTGCTGGTGAAACAAAGACTAAGAGTAATAACTGTCAGCTGCTTGAAGGTCCTCCTGGTTGTCTAACAACGAGAAATGGTGAAATGCCACCTGCTCGTAGTAGCATTGACGGGCCGTTGAGCCAGAAAGAGAACCAGAATCCGAGCAGGTTGCCAAGAATGGAACGATGATTAGGCCTTAATTCGCTGTTTTAAAGTTGAGCTGTTAATTAAGTTACATGTTTATGTACAACAAAATGAGGATAATTAGCCCTCTCATAGTTGACTTCTATATAGTATTATTAAAGGTTGTTGATCCATGTTGTTAAGGCTCTATTCTTTTATCCTCTTCATTTGTTTCACCATAATTTGTGGTGCATCTTCTATATGATATGTGAAATGTTATATTTAACATTTGTGTCGATGCAACCGTATGGAGCGTATTCTATTAAACTTGGTAGAGTTACTCACTTACTGACATTAATGGATGAGCGTGTGCAACATTTCAAAATCAAATCATGCTTGTATCATACTATGTTGGTACCAAAAGTAATATGTATTAAATACCAGATCAACATCACAACATGTACCATACTTTGCTGGTACACCAAATTTGAATGTGTATTTGATACCGAGTACCAACCGTGTCTGTCAAATAATCAGGTACAACAATTAATAATATGGTTTCAATACGTTTTGTCCCAAGTTTTGCACAATTCACATGAATCTCATCCAGGGGCCGGACATACTTGAGGACTTGAGGTAGAGAGTGTGCACGTGCATATCCTTTGAGCATCATCCGTAGTGTAAAATTTTTCAAAATATAATCTTGAAAGTGACGTGAGGATTATGAAAAAGAGACGGTAACATGATTAAGATTTATCAGTAAATATATAAATTCCATGTCAAAAGCATTCGAGTATATAAAATAATCATTTTGTTAAACGCAGATATGATATTTTATTAAGAGATAAACAATAAAATGGTAACACAGCAGTCGTTGTAGTATAGTGGTAAGTATTCCCGCCTGTCACGCGGGTGACCCGGGTTCGATCCCCGGCAACGGCGATAATTTTTTACAGTTTTACAGCATTTACATTTAAACAAGATTCAAAATTTGAAAGTTAAATTTTGTTGCATGTGATGAGGACAATGTCACGGAGAGAATAATTAATCATGGTTGAAATGCGCGTGACGAATGCACGCTCCTGCTTTCACAGTTTTGGTCAGTGGAAATTAACCTTTCCAAGGTGCTACTTCTATTCAAAATGTCTTCTTCTTTCCATTTTTGTGTATCCAACATAGCACTGCATTTATTTCATTTCATTATATTTTTTTATCTCAAACAAAAAAGTATTGAAATTTTATAAAGTCAATCTTCAGTATGTCAACAAAACTAGCGGTTGTAGGAATTGACAGGCAGTTGTTTGTTTAATAAAAGTGTTTGACAACATAGCTAAATCAATAATTATAAAGTATAATGATATCAAAAGTTAACGTTAACGCTATTCAAGTAGCATTTAAAAAATAGTGTCTTAAGAAAAACAAAACGTTAAACGTTTCTTGCCAAACAAGCTTTAACTCATATCAGAAAGTATTACAATTACGTAATTTATAATCTACATTTTTTGTGGAAATATGATGTGTAATGTTCATTACGTGATGTAAAAGGATAAATTCATATTAATGAGAGTGTAATTGTGTTTAAGTGATAAGTCTAAAGTTTAAGATATTGTTGTTGCTTTTTTCTTACTTTTTAGTCTTTGCAACATCTAAAAAGCAATGCTAACATAACACATTTTGGATTGGTCTTTAAAGGGAAAACTTGCAACAAGACAGATCACAAACTAAATCAAATCAGCCTAGATTGTTTTGTTTGGTTGGTTATCTTGATGGCTTTCACTAGCCAAATTAGGAATAAATAAGGGTAATTTCTCTAATGGTTTTGATGAAAACCAAAGTATTGTGAAGAAAACATTAAAATGTATTGGAACATAGAGGTAGAATCAAATGAGAAATATAATTAAGGTGAGAAAAATGAAAAAAAACCACAACCACAAATATTAGATGCATCCATAAAAATAGATGCATCTCTTTATTATTACTTTTTTCTTATTTGAAATATGTGGCTATAATTCTTTCTCATTATTCTCATTTAAATAATTCTTCTCTCTAGATCCATACTCTTGGAACATAACTACATATTTTCTTTCAAGAAAATATGGTTTGTAATAAACTAAGTTGCTATTATATCTATCATACATAACGCTACGGTATCTTTCATATTCGAGGGAATATTCCTTTTTTTTGGGCCTAATTGTTTGAGCCCGTTTTGTCTACTTTGGCCTGTTTAGTTTGACGCAAAATTGGCCTCGGTGTATTTCTTTGATATACACAAACTTTTCTTCATTGTGAAGATAACTGCAGTATCTTAGAATCTCACCGACTCTCTCTTTCTCTGTCACCGCCTTTGGGTTTGTGCTGTTTGTGGTGGTACAACGCCAACACAACACAGACGCCCAGTTGTGGAGGAGAACATCAGATGGACGGAGCCAAAACAGGTGTTTCAGTATAAGGTTGGTTTGATTTTTAAGTGATTTCATTATGCTGTGAAGTTTGGTTTGATTTTTATTTATGAGGATCTATGTGAAGTCAAAGCTTAAGATGCAGCCTCTTTATATCCAAAATTGGCTGTTTGTTGGGACCATGAACTTGAATTAGTTAGCCAAGTCAAGCTGTTTGTGTCTAGGAAAATCATGGCTGTATAAATGTTGCCTAAACATGTTATTTTGGTGTCATATGGTATGCTATTGACCCATATACTTGCTACTTTGGCCCCTACCTTAGGGTATGTTTGTTTGATGTATCTTACTGTATTAGTTATTTATCACCAATAGGTTAGCTAGGTAACGTTTTTCTACATAATTAGATGCTATGGTAAGTTGGTAACGCATTAATAGTTTAAGTTTTCGATATCGGCTGAATTATTGTTATATAATATTGTAGGTGTGCTAATATGTGAATTTGACTCTATAATTTATTTTGTAATTTTGAATAATTTGCATATGCTGGTGTCACACAGCATGAGAATTGCACATTCCACAATTGTAAATATATGATTTGTAGTCGACAGTTAGCTATGTTACTATATTGTATATACAATTATATACATTGATTTTTTAATGTCCAGCGTTGCTTAGTGGATGGTTTATATGCAGGATATATCTACCCGAGGAAACGTTGTCTTCTACGTTTTCTGCAACTGCTCCCCATGGTACCGCACTAGGTTTTGAGCAAAGCAATGTCTTTGGCGATTTCAGCAAGTCGGATGCCGTGCATAAGAATC
The DNA here is from genome assembly GCA_019973895.1 of Chrysanthemum seticuspe. NCBI lineage: Eukaryota > Viridiplantae > Streptophyta > Magnoliopsida > Asterales > Asteraceae > Chrysanthemum > Chrysanthemum seticuspe. The sequence goes on from BPTQ01000004.1 coordinate 96,820,206, forward strand.
TTTTCCATTTCAAGAGGAACCGTGTATCAACTAACCCGGCAAACGCGAGGGCGCTATCAAAGGATAGAGTCGAGTGCAGCACAACAAAGGTGCTGAGTAACCTTAGGTTTTTGAAAGGAGAAAAGTTTCAACTTGATGATGTAATCGAAGCGCAGCAACTTGATAGAGATACTGTTAGTGCTATATTTGAAGTGGCACGTGAAATGGAAACAATTGACAAGAATTCACGTGTAAGTCAGCTTTTGAATGGTCTTCTAATGTCTACTCTTTTTTACAAGCCCTCGACTAGGACTAGGCTTTACTTTGAGTCAGCAATGAAGCGGTTTGGTGGTGAAGTTTTGATTACTGAGAATGCAAGCGAGTTTTCGTCAGCTGCCAAAGGAGAGGCACTCGAAGGTAAATTCTTGGATGTTCTGTTTTCTTTTGTCATGATGCGCCACAGACTCTGATGTCGACCTTATTTTGCAGGTACGATTAGAACTATTGAAGGGTATTCAGACATAATTGTCGTGAGCCATTTTGAAGCCGATGCTGCTAGAATAGCTGCCATGACTGCTAACATCCCAGTTATTAGTGCTGGTGACGGTCCATGTCAGCGCCCTACTCAGGTATGTAATATTGTTCGATCTTACTATTGGATTTTAGTATCAATGCTGGTGACGGTCCAGGTCAGCACCCTACGCCACAGTTCCGTTTGACTGTTAGGAGGACCAAAACTGGAATTGCTACATTCAAGGAACAGAAGTGCACGTTAGTTTTGGGTAATACATTACTCGCGCTCATATTCTGACTTCTATTAATCGTTACTATAAATAACAATATTTTTTACATTCCCATCCAGAAAAATCCCCCTTTATATGATGAGCTTTCCAAGGGCCATAGCCCAACGCTACAAATGATTAATCTATGTTTCTTTAGCGTGGTGTATTCACGAGATACTTTGTTGCCAAGAACAGATAATCAGGCTTGAAAACAATACTGGCAAAAGAGAAGGTAGAGAATTTCGCATTTAAGAAACTCGATGTACTAACAGAAGGATCAACAGCGGCAATCTGAAGGTTAATTTATTTACGTTTAAATTCAGTATAGTTACAAGTAAAAAGTAACTGAAAATGTCAACACTGATTATGGAACAAAACCTGTCTGTAACAGCAGCTTATTGATCTGTTAGAGAGTTATTGCAGCAGCGGTAGGCTGATAGTCGCGCCTGCAGGTATATTCTTAACAACATTTTCACTTTACGTAGACGTTAAAATGTGTCTCGGTTTGTTTATTCTGCAGTGGTATACCCTAAAAAAATAGGAGACAAGAATAAGGTCACAAATAATCTTTTGGTTCAGGAGGTGGTGGTGGTGGTGGTGGCATCATCTACTGGCCAGATTTGGCTGGAAGTAAAGACATATAAAAGTTCTCAAAAACGGCCAAAAAATCACGACATCTTCCATCAACCGTCTGAATTGTTGGAAGCGCCAACTAATCCTATGAACGGTATTGATCTTCCATTGTGCATACCATCGCTGTTAGAATTTGTGATGATTTCAATATATTTTGTTATAACTAATACTGTCAAACCCTCCATTTTTCATTCAACAAAGATAAAAAGAAGGGTGCACATTGACAACAATTCGTGTTTGAATGAAAACTAGAAAGGAACATACCAATAGTATAGCCCTGTCACTTTAGAACTACACTTCTTAATTGCGTTTTAACTATGGTGTATTTTCATTCTGCAGAATAGCACGCTGCCATTGGCAGAAAATAAGCCACTTCTTGCTTTGCAGAACGGTGCATCGTTATAGCCTCTTACCTTAATTCGCAGGTATTACATTGCATTGCGTATTGTAGCCTGAATACGAACATGAAATACCGTCTTACCAAGGGCTGGAGAAAATTAATATGCAGTATTTGTTATTGTTCATTTGCGGAGAATTGTACATAAATACAGAAATTAGGTTGCGTTGAATGTATTTAAGTTAGCGGTTATATGTTGTACTTTAAATTTTAGAAACAGTTAGGTTGACTTTTATGCTTCTTTTTCTGGCTTTAATGTGCATCGCGGAACAGCTTGGGAACATTTTTGAGTGTCATGCCTTACCGTTGTCGATCTAGGTTACTGGGAATCAAGGCATGTTTACGATTTTGTTAATTTTCTGTGGCATGTTTACGATTACCCAAAAGCTGCCTTTACCTTTGGTAAACTGCAACTTTGTGCTGCTACCCGTCGTTGTGGTTTACTTTATGGGGGACAGCTTTTGTGTAAATCGATAACTAATGCAAAACAGCACCAAAACTTTGTGTAAACTTTGCAGCTGCGCCGCAATAAAAAACATTTCTGTTTCGTGAATAACTTAGGCGTCGAACACACTAACTACGAAAATCGCCTAAACTTAAATTCAGAAAAAAAAATTATTTATAATACCCGCTGCAGCGCAGCGGGCTATTATCCTTGTTTCCTCAATATCAAAATAACGTCACACTGGGTTACTAAGAACCTCTCTAGCTTATATTAGCCCAATTATACTAGCCCAGTTTCCTATTTACCATAAGGAAATGAAAATGAAAATCGGCAAAAGGCGTTACTGCCATGCCATCTACTGTATCATCACTCATCAGTCATCAGCATTAGCCATTCGTCACAACACAATACGAGTTTGATCGGATGAGCACAACAAGTTGGGACGTTTCTTGTATGGGCACTAGCAAAATGGTGGAAAAGTCTACTATATCTTAGGAGTTTCGTAACATACTATACGAATTTTGAGCCTTGAGAGTAATTTTTTGACGGAAAAGTGAATAGGAAAACATATGTGTAGCTTTAGTACGTTGCTTCAAAATGTATAGTTCTAATGGTGCACATAAAAACCTTATTCTAACATAGAAACATCAATAGTGTTCTAGACAACGACACTAGTATCATAACAAGTTTTTGTCATGTATGAAATTCTGGTTGATGAAGTTTTCAACTTGTAATTTGTTCAAGAGATAATACTAACCAATCCTAGTAGAAAAAAATACCATCTATAAGATACTTTATTACCTGTTAAAGTGCTACTACACAAACTATATCATAATAGATAGATATTTAACACCGAAAACAATTAACATAACTTTATTTAAAAGATTAGGCCAAAAGGTCACCATAGGACATTATTTTAAATCCAAGGCCTAGTACCAAGGTGTCCTAGAGGGCCTAAATAACTTGTGGTAACAACTTGACTTAATTTATGTGAGAGCGACGAAGGGATTTGTAAATTACTTCTGATTATCAATTAACATTAACATATCTACATCCATCAACCTCAAATCATCATTGTTAAAGACTTTTTGACGTTTACCAATACAGTCATGGATAAAACCACTTAATTGTAATATATGACATAAAAATGAAAGTTGCTTAATAGTTAGTTTCATGCATATAAAGCTAGGAGATTCAAGTCCTTATTCATCACATTTTAATTTTGCTATAGTTCTTTTCATCAAATATTAAATACTTAGATTTTAACCTTTATTAATGTTTTATAATTTACAATTTTGACTTAATAATAATACTTTACTCATATTTAATCACTAAACAATAATTTGTTTATTTTTTATTTTTTGATAACCATAGCTTCTGACTTTTTAGCCGACTAATTTACGGGCTTTGAACCCACCGCCACACAAACTCAAACTAGCTAAATTTTTAAGGAGGCATACATGTGTTGGTATTAGTATTGTATTTTTAAGTTTATATATTTAGTGTATTTGTTTCTCTAAATGTTTGTTAACTTAAATGAGAACATATAAAATGGACAAACAAATATATGAGGAGTTTTCAATTTGAAAAATGAGATATTTTAATTTTGTCATGTAGGCAAAATAAAGTATTCATATTTGTCAATAAAAGTCAAAATTGTTTTCAATTTAGTTAAACTTAATTAAATTTTAACCAGCAAAATAAATATGCATGAAAACATATGTGCCAATTTAAATAATTAGAAAACGAAAAAGGTAATTAATAAAACTTTAGATGTTAAATTTTAAACAAATTATATATACTCATATAAACTTATCTGTTTTCATATTTTTAATAACTTTATTAATTTAATAAATGCCCCATAAACTTTATGCCTTCTATACTTTATACTTTATAAAAAATACAACATATATGTAGTTGTTATTTATAAATATTATTATCGGTATATACTAAATCAATTTATATACATTGAATTATAAATATCAAAATAAAAGAATGAGTTACTTTGATATGTACATGAGATTATACATATACAAACGACTCATGTTATCATTTTTTATGCGATTAAGTAAGGATATCCAGAAAAATATAATTATTTTAACTATCCACGTTTAATAAGGACTCATGTTATTCCTCTTTATAAGTTTAACCCGCGCGTACATGGTTTACAAATTAAATAAGGCTAAAATTATTATTAACAAGAATATAAATATGAAAATGAATGCAAGACCCCATGTGTTACTGTGAGATGAAAATAAATACACAATTGTACATATAGCACTGAGACATATTTTTGTAAGGGTCATTACGTGTACTAGACACACATAATGTCTAGATACTGATATCGATAGTCAAATTTAAACAACATCTACCTAATCACCATGTTAGTTAAAGAAAGTCAAATCGTACGTGCAACAAAAATCTATACAAAATATATATCAATATTAATACATATGGAGTACTACAAAATTTATGTAATACCCCGCGCATACACGGATATAATAAGTATATAATTATAAAAGATTTAATATGATTTTATAAAAAAATCTTAGACCTTATAAAACCATGGATTTATAAATTGTCATAATATTTAACTTAAAAACAAAGTTATTAAAATATTATTAACCATTATGCTATCTGCTAAAACCCGTGCATACCTAGGTTCTAAAACTAGTTGAAAATATACTATCTACTGTCAGAATATTGTATATTTTAGTAAGCCGTTATGGAGCGTAGATTTTAAAAAAGTCAGCACGACCGTTGCGGTATTTAGGCTTCGAAAGCTGCCATAACACCCGATCCACAGTTTTACTCGCTTAGAGCACTCGGTATGGGATAGGGGTGTCCAAAAAAACCGAAGAACCAAAAGAACCGAGGAACCGTACTGGTACCGACCGGGAACATGACCGTATATTAGAACCATGGTACGGTTCTTGGTTCCTAAAATTTCAAAATTTCGGTTCTCGGGACGGTTCGGGTCGGAACCGTCCGGTTCCGGTACTTTCCCGAAAGAACCGACTTTTATGAAAATATGTAATTTTATAGGGTTTGTTGGGATATTGTGTACATGCAAGTATGCGGCCTTTTAAGAAAATAGAAAAACCTTACCTAAACCTAAAAACTCGTAAACATTAACCTTTAATCCATTGATTCCATTCAAAGATTCAAACATCATTCATCAATATGAAAGTAAGTTTTTTCTAAACTGGAATATCGAGTATGCGCATAGCCGCATATCCAATAATTCTGTGTTGCTCAGTAACAACTAGCAAGAAGTTGTAATTAACTATTGGTATTTGTTTTCATTAAACTTAATGATAAAATTCGAGAAACAATTAACGATTATGGCGTCACTGCATGATATATCGTCACCATGTAAGTTATTGTAAGCTAGTCACCATGATTGATATATAATATTCTCAACGAGTTTGCAATTATTTTCATGGATAATGAGTTTGCTATTACCGGAGATATGTTTTTTTGTTTGTTTGTAAGTCAAGTTGTGGAATACTATTAAGGTTGTCAACTTCTTTCGAAGTTCTACGAACCAAGTACCATAAATTCATATCCATAAAAATATATTTTTTTAACACTTTGGTACTCATGGGAATTACCGAAATTCTCGTACCGGAACCGAGTACCGTACCGGAACCGAACCGAAAAACTTGGGACGGTTCTTGGTTCCACTTTTTTCCTTATTTTCGGTTCTCGGTTCTTTCGGTTCGGTTCCGGTTCGGGACGGTTCTAGTACCATGGACACCCCTAGTATGGGATACCGATAACATGCCATTCGTCCCAACTTAAACCAATAACATGTTATTACCATACCGTGTTATGTGCCGTTGGTGTGCCAAATGTCCCCAAGCCACTTGAATGGCTCAAGCCATTGGTGATGTTGTGTGTGTATTGTGAATGAGTGGGTATTTTTATTGGGGTATTTTTGTGGGACCCACTAACATGTTAGTGATGTGTTATGAGAGATGGTGTTTTAGTTATTGATGTGTTATTGGGGAGGTGCTGAGGTAGCGTTGAGGTGGCATACCAATAACATGTTATCCGCTCTTCGTTCACCTTGTGCTCTTAGATACTTATGTGCATATATATACCTTACGTTTTAGATCAATTTGGACTCAACTTGCATGTACGAGATCTAGTATAGTTATGCAAATCAAATTGAACAACCAACTCGATTGATAATCAATGAGAGTAAGAGAAAATACATCTATTTCGAACGGTCATAACTCATAGTTCTTGAATTACATGGCCTGCAACCGGTGATTAAAGAAGTAGATGTATAATGAGTATAGTAATCTTGGATTTAATGGGTTTGCTTGATGTTTAGGCCTCAAGTTCGCAATTGTTAATATGTTTTTATTTGGAACCAACGACTTTCTTTGATCGCACGTTATTATCATAGAAGATTTTAGTATACGCTAAACGTGCTAAAAGTTATAACGTTCTTCATAAACGTAACTCTTGTTTCTAGAATCCCACACATATGACATATATCACACTTTTTGGTACGTGCTTCATTTATTAACACTAGTTTAACCACTTTTAGTAATGCCTAAAAACCTCTATAAAATCCCATGAATTCACAACTAACTATTCTCACACTATACACAAATGGCAGCTTCAATGAAAATGTTCCACTTATTTAGTATTATTCTTGTTGTTTTACTACTGATTACCGGATTGAATGAAGTAGATGGAGGTGGTGTATGTGGCCTTGCAAACCCTGAAATGGAAGCCTTAAAGCTGGCATCTTGTGCATCGGCTACACAAAATGAGAATGCTCCGGTTTCTAGGCGTTGTTGTGCTCAAGTGAAGAGACTCGGGAAGAAACCACAATGCTTGTGTGCAGTTATGCTGTCTCATCTTGCCAAAAGACCTGGTATTAGGCCCATATGTGCTATGTCCATTCCTAAAAGATGCAATATTGCTGATCGACCCATTGGGTATCGATGTGGAGGTTGGTTTCTTTCATTAACATCATTTTCATGGATTTGGTCCACGTTTTTTCTTTCTTAAATAAATCGTGTGCCAAACATGATTATATAAGTTACATTATTCTATAACAGTCCTATTGTTTTACAAATCATATGAGAGGTTTTATGCATAAAAGTACAATGTTAAAACACTGCTGCGTATTTCCCTCTAAGTCGAAATTGACACATCGTATTATTTGTTGTTATAATCTTTTGTGGAGGCTGACCAACTTGTCTATTGTGCTTTGCAGCTTTTATATTTCCTTGAAGGGTGATGGTTTCAATTCGAGTTATGTTATGTTGAAGTAGTGTATGCGTTAGTTTGAGATTGTGCTTTGAATAAATCCTATGTTCTTTTAGATGCGAGTTTATTCGCTCTTCTATAATAGACTTTGTAATGGTTCGTGCAGTATATGCAAATTTAATTGCTTCGAATTTTTTGTTTTCATGGTGCGCCAAAAAAGCTTATTCTTACATTGAACACCGGAATTGTTCCAATGTATGACACTAGTGTAATAACAAGTTTGTATAAACTTTAACATTATGTATGAAATTTTGTAAAATAAAGTACTTGCTTAAGCACTACTTTTGAACGATTATGCTCAATTAATAGCAAAAAGCAAAAATCTTGAAACTCTTTCAGTAACATCTTCAAGTGAAAAATACAATAGTAATGAATTGTAGTGGAGAAAGCACCATCTTTGAAGTGCTACTACACAAACTATAACTCATACTATAAAGATAGTTAACACTTAACACCGAAACCATTAACAAAACTTTATGTTAAATAGTTAGGCCAAAAAGGCCACTATAAGACATCAGAACCAAGTTGCGTATAAGCGGTAAAACAAATGGACTTTCAAAGTGAACGTTGAAATAACTCTAAAAAGTGTCATGAGAGAAACTTACTGTGATTCATTTCCCAGACAAGTTTTTTCTCTAAACAGTGTTTTATCTTGTCAGTTTATTTTTATTCCGGAAACAAATAAAAGGTTAAATGTTTTACTCAGTTTGGACTAAACTAGCTTGCACCTGCTATGCAAAGCAAACTGAACAACCAACCTAAAGAATACACATTTCGTGTTGCACCCCTTTAAAAAACCAGTCCCTAGCTAGTGGCAAAAGAGCTTGTGACTATATATCCTACTAAAATGTGTGAGGTCTCAAGCTCAATTCCTTTTAAGTGCAAACAACTCTGAAGTGGTCACGCTAACTTTCTAAAAATGGAGGGTTATTCTAACCCTTAGTCGGCCAAAAGGTAAGAAACGATGGTTAACAAAGAAAAATAAAAAAAACATCGTGGAGAGTAATGGAAAGCACACCAATACCAAACGGTCATACTTATGTCTTCAAAATTTGGAATGCTCTTTATTAACGACTAAATGTACTTGTCATCTCGTACACAATATACATATCATCAAAAGCCAATAATTATTCTAATGTAGTATTTTATAATCTTTATACAATGCTTGTTTCTGGAATCCGCACTTGCTGGTGCTTCCTCCATTGACACTAGTTTAACCACATTTTTTAATGCCTAAAAACCACTATAAAACCCAATGAATCCACAACTAATTATTCTCACACTATACAAAAATGGCGGCTTCAATGAAAATGTTGCACTTGTTTAGTGGTGTTCTTGTTGTTCTTCTGCTACTTGGATTAAGTGAAGTACATGGAGCTGGTGAATGTGGCAAAGCAAATCCTGATATGGAAGCCTTCAAGCTGGCACCTTGTGCATCGGCTGCACAAGATGAGAACGCTTCGGTTTCTAGGTCTTGTTGTGCTCAAGTGAAGAAACTTGGGAAGAACCCAAAATGTTTGTGTGCGGTTATGCTGTCTAATACTGCCAAAAGTTCTGGGATTAAGCCTGAGATTGCCATGACCATTCCTAAGAGATGCAATATTGCTGATCGGCCCGTTGGTTATCATTGTGGAGGTTGGTTTCTTTTATCTACATTTATTATTGTAATGGTGATGAAATGGTCTTGGTTGGGTAACGGGTCAAAATGGATAAATTTTGGCAACAACATGGAATAACAGACATTCGGTCCAAGTTTTGCATTTTTTTTATATTTCATATTAATTTAGTTATAAAAAACAAATTATTCATAACTGTCTAAATGGACACCTTATAATTGTTTTTTTCATTTTTTTTAAGACTGATCAAATTGTTTATTTACTTTGCAGCTTATACATTGCCTTGAAGGATGGTGGTTAATTTGTGTTTAATTTGTGTTTACTTTGTGTTTACTTTACAATTCACTTCTATCAAGAACTTTCTTCTAATAATAAAAAGCAATCTTACTGAAAAAATAAAGAGAGTTTGAGACAGAAGATATCCACGCTGTGTTACCGACTTAGTAAGCTCTTGTGGGTTAAGTAAACAATAAATTAGCTCCATCAAGCATGGGTTTCTATTACACTAAGACCAGGGACCTTTATGACCCTTTCAGACTTCATTTTTAGTCTCACACCATCAACACTATCCCACTCATTAAAATCAGCATAAACATTTGACAACTCCACATACGCACCATCGTTCTTAGCCTCTAATTCGATCATCTTTTTAGAAGCAAGCTCAGCCATTTCAACATTGTTACAAAGCTTGGACGCTTTAAGTAAAGCACCCCAAGCACCTGCATGAGGTGTAAATGGCATGCTATTAATTACGTTTAAGGCTTCATTTAACCGTCCGGTTTGACCATATAAATCAACCATGCATCCATAATGCTCAGCTTGTGGTTCAATCCCATACTCTTTAATCATTCCAAAAAACTTAACACCCTCTTCCACTAACCCGGCAACACTACAACCCTTTAACAGCGATGTAAATGTAACCTCATTCGGCTTTAACCCTTCTTGTTGCATAAGGCTAAAAAGCTTAATACACTTCTTGCCATAACCATGCATCGCTAATCCTCCCATGGCACTACTCCATGTATACACATTCTTTTCCTCCATTCCCATAAACACATCCATTGCCCTCTTAATATCCCCACACTTTGCATACATATCCACAAGCGCACTACCTAACATCACATCAACTTTCAACCTCTTACTCTCAATATACCTATGCGCCCATCGCCCGGTATCCAAAGCTCCCAACCTAGTACACGCAGACAACACAGCAACCATCGACGACTCATTAACCTTCAAACCCATCATTTCCATCTGACCAAACAACTCCAACCCTTTTACCGCCTCACCACACTGCACATACCCCGTTATCATCGCATTCCAAGCAACCACATCCCTTACAGGCATTTCATCAAACAGTTTTCGCGCAAAACCAATATCACCCAATTTCGCACACCCAACCACCATAGCTGTCTGACTCACTAAATCACCTTCACCAATGCCCAAAAACAAATATTTTAACCCATTAAGAAAACCCATTTCAGCATCCATACTAATTAACCCACTTAGCACATGTGGGTCATTATCATACCCATATTTCATCACAACCCCATGAACACATAAACCCAAATGTTTATACACATTAAGCTTCACATTACACTTCACACATGACTTAATAAAAAATGTAAAAGTATAATTATCAGGCTTTTGATTAGTATTGAATATAGTTTTATAAAAATAAAAACTTTTTTCAGGGTTTAATGATTTAGAATAAACTCTAATGAGTGAATTTAAAGCAAAAAGAGTTGGATTATGATGACATTGGTTCAATACTTGGAGTGAGTAATTGATATGTTGTGGATGTTTTAAGGCAATTGATGCAGCAAATTTGGATATGTGATTTGGGTTGTTGATGAAATTGTGAACTAGTAATTGAGAGTGAATTTGGTTTATTTGTTTAAGGGTTTTGCATGATTCTATGATCGAGATTGTGGGGTTTTTTAACAAGTGTTGTAGAGCTTGCTGCATATGCATATCTTTGTTTGTTTGGTATTTTTGGGTTGGTTATGTATGATTTGCTTTTCATTTTTTTCAGAAAAAGACTTTCAGTTTTGGAACAATAAACACAAATTAAACGACTATTAAAGAGGGGTTCTTCTGTCATGTAAACCCATGAAGCTCCTCTTAGCCTTGTTTATATACCAGTATACTGCCTTATATGCATCAACCCACTGACGCGATACTTTAGCCCGCCGATGCAATGCTTTAGCCCGGAAACCGAATGCATCAGCCTTGCGTTGACATTCATCAGCGCGTCGGCGAGGTGTTTGAATCGGATCAAGATCCTCTCAAGTTGCATAACACAACTTGAGTCAAGTTAGATGATTGTGAGCCATTGGATTTAATCTAATGGCTCAAATCAAAAGAACTTCTTTTGATTTGAGTCATTGGATTAAATCCAATGGCTCATAAGTCTCTAACTTAAGTCAAGTTGAGTTTCCAACTTGATAGGTGACGACGTATATGCCCCTTCGGTCCAACACCGAAGGGCCCAATACCCCAATGCTACAGTCCAAGACTGAAGGGCCCGATACTCCAATGCAACAGTCCAAGACGAAAGGTACGAAGATAGGTCATCCGTCCGGAGGACGCGCTGACCTGACAGTACTTTTGGCATCTAGCCTGGATACACTTTGTCTCATCCCCGTGGATGTCGGACATGACCCCAGGGACAGTGTCAGGGACAGCGCCAGCTCTGACACCATCGACGGTCCCATGAAGTACGACAGACCCAGGGACCAGACAGTGACATCAGGTAGTATAAATACGCATACAGTATTTGGGAATAAGGTATCATTTCTCACACACATACATTTATATTATACCTTTCGGTAAAACACATACTTACTCTTACGCCGGAGTCGGGTCCTGGGATAACACCCGGGGCGAGACTAACGCGTCGTTCATCTTAGCAGGTATCCAGAAGGCTTATTCCTAAGGCTGAAGGATAACTGCAACAACCCACAAAAAATTACTTCGACATTGGCGCCATCCGTGGGACCCGCATTCAATCTACCGGAGCTATAGGATGACGGGTTCGACACCACCAGAAACTTCAGGAGGAAGTTCCACACCGTTGACAAGGGAGCAGTTAGAAGGGTACGTGACTGCTCTTAAGTCAATGATAAAAGAACATAATAGCCGGAGGGACACTGTTGAGCCACTACGATTGGACTTCGAAGACGAAACGACTCTTGATAAGGACGAGCCGGCGAATAAGAAGAAGGAAATAGTTACGGGGAGCAAAGTGAAAGACGAAGACCTGGCGAAACCTTTCAAAGAAGTCTCGAAATCTCCATTCAGTAGACGAATCATCGAGTTTTCCGCTCCGGAACACAAGATGCCCACCCACATCAAGCTGTACGATGGGTCCACGGACCCCCAAGACCATCTCAACAGATTTACCGGAGCTGCGGGACATGGAGAGTGGCCAATGCCCGTGTGGTGCCGCATGTTCCAACAGACGTTGGATGGAAAGGCCCGGGGATGGTTTGATGGGCTTCCGCCGGGAAGTATTGACGAATGGGCAGCTTTCAAGGATCAGTTCGAGGCTCGCTTCTCCCTGCACAAAGCTTGTGTCAAGGACCCTACAGAGATCGCCAAGATAGTGAGAAAGGCTAATGAAACGCTGCCGGAGTTCAAGGAAAGGTGGACCACTGAGACAGGATTCATACAGGGGGCTCCGGAGATCATGAGGATCTCCTCATTCATGAACGGGTGCAAATGCCCCGAGCTGGCCAAGCGGTTCGCCGATACAATCCCTAAGACTGTGGAGGAGATGATGATGAGGGTCGACGACTTCGTAAGGTCGGAAGAAGCTTTCGCCAGTACCGAATTGCCTCGGGGAGAACACTATGATACAACCAGAAGAGCCTCGACTGGACCCTTCCGAAAGGACGAAAGGGTCGTCAGGAGTCACTACGGAGGAGATAAGAGGAATGAAGGACGGCATGCGTACTCAGGAAGAGACCGTGGAAGTTCACACCGCCATGGTGACAGGTCGGCTCCTTATGCACTCCATCGCGGTGATCACCAGAACCGAGGCAACCCACGCCTGACCTTAGATTCACTTATAAAACCACCAAAAGAAATCTTAGCCACTGAGCACCAGCTGCGTCTACCCCCTCCAAAGCCGATGCGTGATCCCCCACGCAAGGAGAATCAAGATAAGTACTGTGATTACCATGGAGAAAAAGGGCACTATACAAATGATTGCTATCAGCTCAAAAGACAGTTAGAGATAGCGTTGGAGTCAGGGAAGCTAAATCACCTGGTCAAGGATCTCAGGCAGAAGGGAAGGAGAGAACCCCCAAGGAATGACGCAGGAGCTAAAGACAAGGTCATCAACATGATCCGAACTTGGCCCGAACGAAGGAAAAGGAAGTCATCGGAGCAAGAGGAAAGGTGGATGAATGTACCTATAACGTTCCCTCCTCTCCCCGACGGAGATGTGTCGGATGATCCTCTCATAGTTGAAGCCACGATGGAAGGGTACTTAGTAAGGAGAGTCTTCGTAGATGAAGGAGCCTCGGTGGAGGTAATGTTCGAACACTGCTTCAACAACCTGCCTCATGAAATAAGGACTCGAATGAAGCAGACGCAGACAGATCTGCTGGGATTTGCCGGGCAGGTGACACGCCCACTGGGAAAAATCGAATTAGATGTATCATTCGGAGACGAGGGGTTGTACAGGAAGGTCAGGATGAAGTTCACAGTTATTCGAGCACCGTCACCATATAATGTCATCTTAGGAAGGACCGGATTGAAGATCCTGCGAGCCATACCTTCTACGGTTCATTCCATGATGAAGTTCCCAACCCCTCAAGGAATTGCCACGTTGGTCACTCGTTCCGTCATCATTTCGGAATGTAGGAGATTGGAAAGATTACAAACCATCGTTCCGGAGCAAGATAAGGAAGAAACAGGCACAGGAGAGGTGGGTTTAACGGAGGAAGTGGTGATCAACCCTGCCTTCCCCGAACAAGCTGTGACGATAGCGGGTGCACTATCCGTCGAGGGCAAACGACGCCTCAAAGAGCTTTTACGAAGGAACATCGACATATTCGCATGGGAACCGGCGGATATGACTGGAGTCCCCAGAGGAATCATAGAGCATACTCTGAATGCCAACCCTTCAATAGACCCGGTATGTCAAAAACGCCGAATGTTGGCTGCGGATCGGAGTCAGGCAGTCACAAAGGAAGTAGAAGAATGGATCAAGGCCGGCATAGTCAGGCCGGTGAAATACCCCACTTGGATATCCAACCCTGTTCTGGTAAAGAAGTGTGATGGAAGCTGGCGTATGTGCATTGACTTCAAGAACATCAATTCCGCCTGTCCCAAAGATTATTACCCCTTGCCAGAGATCGACTGGAAGATCGAGTCGGTCATGGGGTATAAATACAAATGCTTCTTGGACGCTTACAAAGGGTATCACCAGGTACAAATGGCAAGGGAGGACGAAGAAAAAACAGCGTTCTACACTGAGCAAGGAACCTACTGCTACACCAAGATGCCATTCGGCCTAAAGAACGCCGGAGCCACCTATCAACGGATGATAGACTCCGTTTTTCAATCACAGATAGGGAGGAACCTAGAAGCATACGTGGACGACATGGTCATTAAGAGCAAGGAAGAGCGGGGAATGCTAGCAGACATAGCGGAGACATTCAACAACCTTCGGAAGATCAACATGAAGTTGAATCCTAAAAAATGCTCTTTTGGAATGGAGGAAGGAAAATTCCTAGGGTATATGGTAACTTCAGAAGGAATTCGGGCAAACCCAAAGAAGACGAAGGCAATAATGGATATGCAATCGCCAAGGACCCTGAAAGAAATGCAGAGCCTCAGCGGCAAATTGGCGGCACTTAATCGTTTCTTGGCTCGTTCGGCCGAAAGATCCTTACCGTTTTTCGAAACACTCAAAAGCATCACCAAGGAGAATAAGGAGGAGTACCGGTGGACAGAAGAGGCAGAATCGACATTCCAAGAGATGAAAAAGTTAATAACAGATCTTCCCTCACTAACAACACCGGCGGCAAAAGAAACACTGTACGTATATCTAGCAGCCGCGGAGGAAGCAGTCAGCGCGGTTCTCCTCACAGAAAGGAAGGGAAGGCAGTTACCAGTTCGTTATGTGAGTCGAACACTCAACGAAGCCGAGAAGAACTATGCCCCGATTGAAAAACTAGCGTTATGTCTGTTACATATGTCAAGAAGGCTCCGGAGATACTTCGAAGCACACCCTATAAAGGTGATCACGGACCAACCGATAAAGCAGATCCTCAACAAGCCAGAAGCGTCCGGGAAGTTAGCTAAGTACTCGGTGGAGTTGGGTGCATACAACATAACCTACGAGCCCCGGAACGCAATCAAAGGTCAAGTGTTAGTAGACTTCCTGTCGGAAGCTCCCATCGGAGAAAACAATGAGAAGTACTTCAACCAGCCCACACTGAAGAAGAAGGAGGAGGGGAAATGGCTTTTATACACGGACGGAGCATCCAATAACAAAGGCTCCGGAGCGGGTCTAGTACTAATCAATCCAGAGGGGATGGAATTCACTTATGCCATCCGGCTTGAGTTCGACAACACTAATAACGAAGCCGAATACGAAGCCCTACTGGCAGGGTTAAGGATGGCAGAGAGTATGCAGGTTCGTAGCCTTGAGGTCCGGGTGGACTCTAAGTTGGTGGCTAACCAGATAAATGGAGATTATGTGGCAAGTCATGAAAGTATGATCAAGTACCTAGCGAAGGCAAAGGAGTACATAGCTAGTTTTGAGAACTTCACCATCCGGAACATCCCTAGAGGTCAGAATCAAAAGGCAGATGTTCTTAGTAAACTGGCCACGGTCGCTTTTGACCACTTGACGAAGGAAGTACTGGTGGAGGTGCTAAGGGAAAGATCGACAGAAAGCAAAGAAGTTAACAATATTGTTGAAGAGGAAGGAGACAACTGGATGACCCCTATCATTCGGTGTCTCGGGGAAGGAATTTGGCCGGAAGACCCTAATGAAGCCCGCAACCTGAGGATGAAAATCAGCCAATATGTCATGGAAGATGGCATACTCTACAAGAAAGCCTATTTGGTACCTATGATGAGGTGCGTGGGCCCCCTACAAGCAAACTACGTTATAAGAGAGATTCACATGGGAGCTTGTGGGATGCATTCCGGTCCTCGGTCGGTCGTGGCGAAGGCCATGCGGCAAGGATACTACTGGCCTACAATGCACCGGGATGCTAGAAACGAAATAATCAAGTGTGACTCCTGCCAGATCCATTCCCCGATACCGCAACTTCCAAAAATGAAGCTAACACCCATCATGGCTCCATGGCCCTTTTACCAATGGGGCATGGACATAGTGGGACCCCTACCACCGGCAGCCGGAAAGGTCAAGTTCCTCTTAGTCGCCATCGATTATTTCACCAAATGGACAGAAGCCAAACCACTGGCGAAGATCACAGGGAAGGATGTCACGAAGTTCGTGTGGGATAACATAGTGTGTCGCTTCGGTCTCCCCGCCGTCATCGTCACGGACAATGCTAAGCAATTCGTGGACAACCCCTTCAAAAGCTGGTGTGAAAAACTCAACATCAAGCAGATTAATACAGCCGTGTCCCATCCGCAGGCCAACGGACTGGTAGAAAGGGCCAACAAGAGCTTGATGGAGGGAATCAAAACAAGGTTGGGGCGTGCAAAAGCCGGATGGGTAGACGAGCTGCCGAATGTCCTTTGGGCACACAGGACATCCATCAATACTAGTAACGGTGAAACACCCTTCAGCCTCACTTACGGAAGCGAAGCAGTCATACCGGCAGAAATAGGCATGCCAACGTACAGAGTAAGGCGGATAAGAGAAGGGATGGAAGAGGAAGATTCCCATCGAACTGCAGAACAAAACGAGGAAGATGTCCGTCTCAACCTTGACTTGCTACAGGAACGAAGGGAAGAAGCCGCTGTGACGGAGGCCCGATACAAAACAAAATTGGAAAAGTACTACAACCGGAAAGCACGGTTGGTTTCTTTCAAGCCAGGGGAATTCGTGTATCGAAAAAACGAAGCCAGCAGAGCCGAAGATCAAGGCAAATTGGGACCCAAGTGGGAAGGTCCCTATCGGATCAAAGAGGCAAATCTCAACGGCTCGTACAAGTTGGAAACTTTGGATGAAGAGGAAGTGCCCCGGAAGTGGCACGCCATGAATTTGAAGAAATGTTTTCTTTAAAAAAAAATATGCATTGTAAGCCTAAGGGCATGAACCACTTTATTTTTCACTATAAGTAATGATATATATTCCCCTACCTACGACGGAGGAGGAAAATTTTCTGTGATCATATCTCATGCGTAAGGGAAGGACCGGCGGAGATTAGCTACCTCCGACCGTGTGTCCAAAAATCCCCCAATTAAAATTGATTTACCCCCGCAAGTGCAATGACACTAGGGAAGGCCACACACCATTCGGTAGGCGACTGCATACCCCCGGATAATGCTATGACATTAAGGGATGAGCCGAGGCATATGTGCCCAAACGGCACGCAGATACCCCGGAGGCGTGACGACGCCAGGGATGAGCCACCAGGTATATTTACCACCAGGCGAAAACATTACCCCAAAAAATGCTAAGTCATTAGGGAAGGCCGCAGCATATTTGCACGGGCATAATATAACGCCGAAAGTGTCAAGACGCTAACAAAAAACAAACAAACACGGCGTACACAAGCATACACATACCAAAAATGAGGGTCCGGTATACGGACGGCCCCGTCTGAGCATAAATAACGATAAACATTGTTCGACATAGCATACAACCACAGAAGTACTAAAAAAGCATCTAAGATTACATACGAAGACAAATAAAATTGTTCAAATACATCAGTTTCAAGGCACGCAGGCCCAATAATAACGACCCTATCCGACATTAAGACCCTCCGGAGGTGCCTGCCCCAGGGGTAGCTCCAGTTCCCTCGGGAAGCATGTTCATCAAGTCTGCAAGGGGAAGGTGATAAGATCGCTTGATCTTCTCAATATAAGGAAAAGACCTCAAGAACATCTCATCATAAGCAGCCACAAAACCCTTAACTGCTTGCATGTCAAAGTCTTTATGATTAGCAAGGATCCCCGCGACCTCCTAATCGCTACGACCGACCTTGAGACCATCCAAATAACCAGAATCTATAGCGGCATTAAAGACGCTTCCCCAAGCTTGCTGGTACTCATTACTCCCGTGTAGACGCCGAATGACCGCCGGAATCAACTCTTTCACATAGTTGAACCTTACGATCTCCTCATGACCAGCGCTCACGGCAAGCTTCTCAAAATCAGCCCTTAAAACCGCAGCCTCCTTTTCAGATTCATCCAGCTCCTCCGACTTTCTCTTCAAGGCTTCTTCCAACAATCCCACCTTTTTCTCCCTCTCCTCGTCCTTGATCTTCAATTCATTCAGCTCCCTCTCCAAAGCAACCAGACGAGAACCCATCTCCTCTTCCTTCCGGCCGCAGTCATTATGAGACGCTTGGAGATCCTGATTGTCTTGAGCAAGTTTTTGGTTAACCTCTGTTTGAACCCGGAGATTGTTTTGGGCTTCAGAAAGCTGAGTCTCGACGCTAGAACAGGTGGAATGAGCTTTGTAGAGATCCGCATAATGGTGGCTCAAGCGTTCGAACCTCTTGAACACGTCTGTAATAGCCGTAGTCCCATGACATAAAGCCCTGTCGTCGGCCAAATCCTCTTGCTCCGCCAAAATAAAGGGAGGGGCCAGGTTACTCATCATATCCCGGCACTGTGTAGCGTCATTCAAGGTGGTGTTAAGCGGCAAGCTCCAACCAGGAATGAACGGCTCCCCAGAACCCATCCGGCCAAACCCACCTGCAAAAGGAGGACAGACTTGCAGGTTAAGAAGAAAACCCCGAAGTAAGCAAAGCAGTTACAACGTACCTCCGACGAAGGTGCTAGCCTGGGCGACACTGTAAACACCTGCCACCGCCCCACTCGTTCCAGTTTCTAGTAAGAAAAAACGAATGATGTAAAAAGAAAAAAAAGAAAAAAAGAAACAAGGTGATAACGGCAGACACATCACAAGCTTAAAAAGCATACCTTGACCGGAGGTGTAAGGAGTAGTTCTAGCAACAACGGGAGGATCTTCCAGTGAAGTGACCTCCGGGCCACGAAGACCGGCATCCTGATCACCCCCACCGCCAGCCACACTTCCTTGCTCGGTGTCATCCACAACGTCTTCAGGCATCGCTGCATTTATGGGCGACGCTGAGCGAGTCCGTTGGGAATCATCCGGACTCGATGATAGATCAATGGAAGGAGTATGGGGCCTTCTTCTTTTTAGCAGAGCCGAGGGTCTGGTCGCTCACTTTTCTTGCTGTTTTCTCTTCTTTTCCTTCGCCTTCAATACAGACGGGTCGGCCTTCTCCACAATCTGTTGCACCCGGCTGGGCTCCGAAACCCGCTTGTCCCCTTCCAAAGGTTGGGTCACATGCTGGGGTATCTCCGTCCCCTCGGCAAGAGGAGCACCCTTCCCCAGTCTTGACCCTTGATCGGACCTCAAACGCAAATAACGAGACATTGTAATAACTGCACAAGGAAAGAAAACATGGGTACAAAAAAAACAAAAAAAAACAAAAAAAAAAAAAAAACAAAAAAAAACAAAAAAAAAAAAAAACAAAAAAAGATGTTTGCGTTACCATTCTTCTCTATATCCTTAAACTCCGGACGAAAGCCAGAATGCTTCCAGACCTTCGTCAACCCAACCTCATACAAGAGACCCGAATGAACAGGCCTAAGCTCCACTATCCCCTCACACAGCTTCGCCACATCAGCATCCAAGTAACCCCCCGAGGGAGCATCATCCGAAACACTAGAATCCGGATGCCTCCAAGGCATTGCATCTGGGATTGCCCTCCGGTCTATCAAAAAGAAATTATCTTTCCAGTTCTTCAAACTTGAACAAGTTTCCTTAAAGATACGCCCCGGAGAATTCCCTCCGGTCCGACTAGCGAAGGAGAACCAATGTCCCTGTTTGTTCAACTTGTAGAAAACGCGAAATAGATTCACGGTCGGCTCAATCTCAAGGCTCCGACAATATACTTCAAACATAACAAGCCTATTCAGTCCGATGGGCACAAGTTGTGATATGTGAACCTTGAAATACTTTATCACCCTAAGAAGAAAGGTAGAAAACGGAACTCGCACTCCCGAAAACGTAAAGTACTGCTCATACAACCTAATGGCATCCTTCGGCAGCTTATCCATAGTAAAATCTATCGGAGGTAAACGGGGATTGAGGTCCCTAGGAATCCCGTAATCATTAATGAGGCCTTCCAGCTCCCCTTCGGAAAACAGGGAGGAGTATATATGCATGTCTGACTTTGGGACAAGGTCGGATGCCGGATGATCTGAACCGAAGGCTGGATGCTCTGAACCCGAAGCCATAGAATATCGAGAAGGCAACGCAAACAGAAACGAAATAAAAGAAAAAGTGACGCACCTGAATCTCGCCGGAATACTCGAAAATAAACAGTAATAAAGATAAGTAAAGAGTGAAAATTTATGAATGAAGGTAAAAGGCCTTATATAGGCAAAGGAAGTGGGGACACAGAACGTCCCATCGTGTCAGAGGGGGGCGAATCTGAACCGTCAACGGATATCTTATGCCACGTGGCGCGATCTCACGGAAAACGGTACATATTATTTTAACTTGTTTTCACCCAATGGGCTTGGGCCCAGTGCTCAAAACGAAGCCCATAAAGCCAGAACTCGCCAAGTCACTCCGAATGAAAATAACGGACAACTATTTTAAGTATCACGTCACTTGTCAAACACAAGTAACATGATACTGGGGGGACATGACGACGTATATGCCCCTTCGGTCCAACACCGAAGGGCCCGATACCCCAATGCTACAGTCCAAGACCGAAGGGCCCGATACTCCAATGCAACAGTCTAAGACGAAAGGTACGAAGATAGGTCATCCGTCCGGAGGACGCGCTGACCTGACAGTACTTTTGGCATCTAGCCTGGATACACTTTGTCTCATCCCCGTGGATGTCGGACATGACCCCAGGGACAGTGTCAGGGACAGTGTCAGGAACAGCGCCAGCTCTGACACCATCGACGGTCCCATGAAGTACGACAGACCCAGGGACCAGACAGTGACATCAGGTAGTATAAATACGCATACAGTATTTGGGAATAAGGTATCATTTCTCACACACATACATTTATATTATACCTTTCGGTAAAACACATACTTACTCTTACGCCGGAGTCGGGTCCTGGGATAACACCCGGGGCGAGACTAACGCGTCGTTCATCTTAGCAGGTATCCAGAAGGCTTATTCCTAAGGCTGAAGGATAACTGCAACAACCCACAAAAAATTACTTCGACAATAGGATCTCCCTCCGTTTGAATCAGTGGACAAAAGTAACATATTGTGTTTGGAGCCGTTATGAGACCAAAAAAAAAAGTTTGAATTTGAGTTTAAGTGATGTAGGGCCCCAAAATTTCCCGGTTTTAGCCGGTTAAACCGGTAGCCACTAATAAAAATAGTCATATTTGAAACAACTACTTTTTAAATAATCAATATAACTTCTTTTATTTCAACTTTGATTCAAGTGTACCAAACAAGCAAAATTATTTGAAAGTAATGAAAAAAACCATGAATTTGGGATGATTTTTGGGTGTACAAATTAACTAGTTAAAAAGCGTACTCTCCTAGATTCAATGGTGTAACACGAAAAAAATTGGTTGTACTATTGGTATCCTCTCTGTTACTCAATTTATGGACAAGACAATTTTTTATGTTTTTTTTTTAGGTCAATTTCATATATACCACTAAAATTTGCATATTTGCATATATACTCAAAACATGCTTAAGTTGCATTGTACATCAAGCATTAAAAACTTGTATTATGGAGACATATGCAAATTTTTAAGTTTTAATGAGTATATATGCAATCCCCCCTCTCTTTTTTATTTATCTTTCGTCTTTTACTACTTTTGACTTGTAAAAGTTTATATTTTATGTTTCACATTTTTTTCGGCAGTTTTATCCCGCTTTATTAATAGGATAAGACAATTTTTTATTAATTTTTTTATTAATAAAATTAATAAAGTTAGGGGGAGTATTTGTATCCTTGGATGTACCAATGTATATAGTAAAAGGACTAAAATGTAACACACTCTTATTACAACATGGGCACAATGCTAAAAATAGCTAGTTATGTAGCAAAAGTCTTTTGTGATAGAGAAATGTTAGATCCACAAAATAATTTAAAAAAAAATTAAAAAATATTTACACGTAGATGTGTCAGGAGTAATTGGTAAATATATATATATATATATATATAGCAAAATAGACAAATCACATGCATCCTGACATATCAGCGTGTAATTTTTTATTTTATTTTTTTGTAATTCTTATATGGTCTAGCATTTAGGTTACAGGAATGGTTTCATGTTAAAAAAAAAGTAATAAATAAATAAAAATAATAAGATAAGGAAAAAAAAAAAAGTGATGCAAATATTGCAAGCAGTGTTATGATACGTGTGATAAAAGTCGTTACGTGTCACAGATTGAAGCTGCAAATTATACATAAATACATCAGTAAGTAGATGGAAACAATCTCACACTAGTATGACTAAATAACTAGCGTTAACACGGTTTCGAGCTTTTTGGTTCCAACTTCCAACATCGATCGAGGGTGATTATATATTAACCTAACTATTGAACTTATTTCATTTATATATAGCTTCTGTTTTATGTCATTATTAATTTATAAGCATACTCCGTAATTTGTAGTCAAAATTAGTGTTTTGAGTTCGAATTTCATATGTTTAGAACATTGTAGGTTATAGTTGTCACAAAAATCTAACTATAAATCGATCGTATACCACATTATGAATTGCTATATGATAAGTATAAATATTGTTGGATATTTATGTATTACAAATTTGAATATGATATTAAAATCTCGATGTTGTACAATATCTAGTTAGAAAACTATGATGCATGTTAGTATAACTTTGTGATGATATTCATGGAAAACTGATCATACTCATACATAAATGGCAGCTTGCAAAGTTGCAATGAAACTGTTACAATTGCTTGTTGGTGTTCTTGTTGTTCTTGTGATCACTGGATTAAGTGAAGTACATGGAGAAGGTGAATGTGGCATAGTGAAGCTTGATATGGAAGCCTTAAAGCTGGTACCGTGTGCATCAGCTGTAGAAGATGAAAACGCTCCGGTTTCGGAGCGTTGTTGCAAACAAGTAGAGAAACTTGGAAAGAATCCGGAATGTTTGTGTGCAGTTTTGCTGTCTGATACTGCCAAGAAATCTAAAATTTCCCCCGAGATCGCCATGACCATTCCGAAACGATGCAACATCGCTGATCGGCCTATTGGTTATCAGTGTGGAGGTTGGTTTCTTTGATTAACCAATGGTTGTAGTTAGAGGTGACAAAATGAACCGGTTAAGTTGGTTAACAAGTCAAAACGGATCAAATGGGTAAATTTTGGTACTGGTTGGGTTATGCTGACCGATACACTTTTGTCCTTTTTATTGAGACTTTTTTTATCAATACATAGTGGGTGAACAATAAAAGTATAAAGTTTCAATAGTAACCATCTGACCCATTGGTGATTGTCGACCCATCTGACCAGTTTCTTTTTTTATGTACTTCTACTTTACTTATTTGACCCGTTACGAATAAAACATAACCTGAATCGACCCAACGAAATACAAATGGGTAGAATTTGCCATATCTAGCTTAATTATTACTGTATTTAGGTTGTGGAGGCTGACCAACTTTTACATTTTCCTTTGCAGATTATACATTGCCTTGAAGGGTGCTGGTCTTCAATTAGAGTTATGTATGTTGTGATTTCTTATAAGTTAGTTTGTTGATAACTTTGAATAAATCCTTTGTTCTTTCTTTTGTTGTATGCATCTCTTATGTTTACTTTTATATGGAAGCCTTTAACAAGTACTTAATTCAAAAGTCAAAAATCAAATTCTAACAAGTATAAAGCTGAATGTTACAACTTACAAGTCACAACTCTAGTCAAAAAGGTGTTTCAAAGTAAGAACTATCGATTGCAACATTAAACACAAAATGAGCAACTGGAGTAGCTAATAATATGACTGCTTAAGACTAGATATATAAAGACTAAATTAGTCCTTGAAACATAAGGTTTTCACTAAACCATATTCCATACGTTGACCTTATCCCATACGTCCATGCAACAGTATAAATAGCATAAACGTTCACCGGGCATTCAATAGTAGAGAGATCCTGTCAAAAAAAACAAACAATCGATATAAGATTCGAGCCACAAAAAGAATAATTTGGTAGATTTTAATCAATATCATTAGTTGTGTATGTTTTAATTGTGCAAACTAATACCTTGCCACCAATTTCCTCTTGCAGCACTGCTTCCGTTAGGATCTTCATTGCCTCGCCCTTTATTAAACTATTCAACCAAAAAACAATCAAGAAACACTGTTAGGTCAAAATCTTAGTCATTTTTCATATTAATGGAAAGGTGGGTGTAGAACACTTCATATCAAGAGAAATACTCACGGTAGGCTGAGAGCAAGCGTTCTTGTTAGTTGGTGGATAAACTTCTTGGCCGCCATAGTAGATTGATGAACTTAAATTGCTTGGTTGCTTTTTTGATGATGATTCTGTGTAGTTACAATGAGATGTGTCTTTGCCTAAGCCCTGAAATATAAAGAGTAATACTCTTTAGTTAAATAAGCTAGTAAAAACGAGATGATAATATAGCACCATGTTATATGGTTGAGTAGATTTGAATAATTTGCATACATACAATAATTGCAGTAATCATGTGTGATGTAATGAAAACGAAAACATGAAGCGATATTTACCGTGGAAGAAGGGCCAAAAACTGAACCAAAATGGCCAGATGAGGAGACGCCATTGTCCTTAGGGCCAAAGAGATTATCAGTGAATGATGAAGACGAGGAACCTCCGGATTGGTGCTTCTTGTTCTCCATTATCACTTGATGTTTTTTCTTATACAATAATATCTAACGTAACTGAATCAAATTTCTAAGATGAATCACTATTAACAAACAAAAGCTACTTTGATCAGGTGATATACAGATGAGTATCTATCCGAGTATGGCAATGTAGAAGCAAAAGAGAATACTTAAGATGGTTGTTTGATGTTGAACATAACAAACGACTTTCACATATTTATAGGGTCCAAAAAGGAATCGTGACATAACGTTTATCTTGTCTAAAAACAAATTATAATGCATTTAGGCCTTCTAAAATTAGAAGGCTTAAAAATTCAGACTTTTTTACTTGCTTATTATGGAAAGATATATTATAATACATGTAAAATTAAGATAAGGAGCTCCAATCATGAGATGACATGTGTCACTTCTTAACAAACTCCAAGCCTAACTTCTAACAAACTTCAAGCCTAACTCCTAACCACCAAAAATTAAGATAAGGAGCTCCAATTATAAAATGACATGTGTCACTTCTCAACTAAAAATTCATCTTTATTTTCAAATTAAAATATATTTTTATCTACTTATTTATATTATAATCTAATTTCACCATATTTTCTAAAATTTTATGCTCTTTAATTCAACATCTATTTTAATATATTTTTATGAGTTTTTAGTTTTTATATTTTTAGTGAGTTTATTTTATTTTAATTCAAAATTTTACAACTTTAACCTTTATTTCATTTATTCCAATCAATATAATCTTGATTCGTCAAAATCATATACTTTTGGGGGAGTGTTTGACGCGTGAGAGATTGCGAGGGTATTTTTACATGCGGGAATAATGATGTCGCGTGAAAGTTACGGGTAACCCAAACAAACACTTACAACTAACACATATACATTCGAAGTGTTGTGAAACGAATTCACTAAACGGGTAAGCAAACACATATAACTATACTTATCGCCGCCGCTGTCACCACCATCTCATCACATCACCACCTCAAAACATTTGTTCGCTACAAAATAGTCATCGGGTACCCGCCGCCGCATTGCGCGGGTAACCTTCTAGTCTTGTCTAAAAACAAACTCTATTAAGTAGAGAGTGATGTTTTCCAAGTTAACTATGAAAGTTTGAGTCAACTATAGAATCAAATGATTTTAAGCATGTTTTTCATCTTTTCTGGCGTAACAAGTGGGTGTGCGAATATAATATTTCCTGTTGTGTTGACTTCCTATTGTGGAAATGTTCCAATCAATACACGGGAAGTGATATGTGGGATGATTTCACTACTAGAAAAGAGTCTTTATCGGCAAAATCTCAAAAAAAAAAAAAAAAAAAAAAAAAAAAAAAAAAAAATCCGTTACAAAAGGCCTTTAGTGACGAATTTACGACTAAAAAAATCCCTGAAAAAAACCATGCTCGGTAAAGCTTAGCGACGAAGCTTTGAGACGGACATTATAAGTTTCCGACGGATATTTTCCCTAGGAAATCCAAACCTAATGACAAAAATTCGTTGAAATAGTTACTAAAAGGGTGACAAATTTCCTAGTGAATCTGTTGTTCCCATTTCAAAATCGTATAAAACAATAAAAACACTTAAAACAACTGATTGTGAATAATGACTGAAAAGAGGCAAGTAAAAACACACTGATTAATTTTCAACTTATATATTCTTTATTAGAAACAAATCAAAAAGAATATGATGCAGGTTTTACTGACCAGGTTTTAATATTTATAAAGTCTCGTTATACCTATGGTCTACCCTAATGCACTAACGGGCAGTGTACCCGGTCGTGTGTAGTGTAGTAATCGGTAAAGCCGAGTTCGTCCCAAGAGCTATGTGTGATGGATTATTACTAAGTCTATGTGTCACAGATTAATAATGGTTTCGATAGGGATTTAATTAATTAAACTGCTAAAGCAGAATAAAATAAAAGCAGATAAATGGTAAAGGGAAATCAATAGAGGAGAGTGATGCTAACCTAGTTAATCCTCCTAGCTAGTTATGTCTACGTCTACTTACTTCCAATTACTTCAGGTGGGGTCAAATTCGAGAGGACATCATTTGGTCAATTCGCCCTAACCTATCAGCAAAGATGCCACCACAGGAGAAGTCAGGTGTCCCCTCATAAGTCCTGTTGTTCCTGGTCCCCTAAGCCAAGTCATTAAGTACCGCTACATGCTAGATTTATAATAGTGAGTGCCCGGCCGTTAGGAACTTAGACACTCACCCCCTAATTCTTAAGTTCATCCAAACGATAGGTGATCAGTTGGTCAAATCGCACAAGTAGAAAGGGTCGTCAGTTAGTCATATCTTACCCTTCCCGTCTCAGTCCGCTCACCTAGGGTCAGTTGGTCATATCTCCTAGGCAATTGGCCTCTACCGCCATTCAAAACTACCGAACCAATGGTGGCTACCAATAAACTATGCATGCATACACTTAGAAATAATTGTACGGAAGTAAAGTAAACGCAAGCAAAACAATTAAGGAATCATAACTAGGCCAGCACCAAGAGGTGCTTAGCCGCTCATATTAATCATACAAACCAATTCAATATTCAAAGGTACGAAGTACATGAATTGAAAGTAAAGAAAATATAAAATGCTAATGCTTATCGTAGGGGAGTGAATTCTCCCTTGGAGACAGCTCCGTATGCTCCTCTAGACCTGCCTTGAGCTTTTTCCCACGTTCTCTGGTAGTTGTGTGTAGAATGGGATGATTAGAAATGCTGGAATTCGTGGGGTATTTATAGGCCAGTTCTGGGTTACGGCGTAACTATAACAAGAGTTACGCCGTAACCTTCAACTCCTTCGTATTTTGCACTAGATCTGCTAGTTACGGCGTAACCTTATGAGTGGTTACGTCGTAGTCTTCAATAAACTTGTTTACGCCGTAGTTGAAGGAATAGTTACGGTGTAAGTATCAGCGGCGTGGAACCTCATTTGACCTAATATAGTTACGTCGTAGCCTTTGGGAAGAGTTACGACGTAACCTTCTGATAAGTTGGTTTTCTGAGTCACGCAATAGTTATGGCATAATATGAGAGACGAGTTACGCCGTAACTTCTTCAAAATCAGCATACTATGATAATTCTTTAGATAATTCTCCAATTCCGCGTCATGCTCGTAATTTACTTGAAAGTGAAAAACAATGGAAAACAAGCGTAAATCCATATAAATGATATAAATTACAAGCATTATCGGGGGAAATTGACACTTAATATTCAGGACTATTTGATGTTATCAGAATACATTACCCAAGTACTTGCGGAATAGTACTTGGGATTGAAATGACAAAGTATGGTATCTCCTCACTAAGCTCAGGCTAAGTCTGAGCACAATTACAAAGGAACCACTGAGCTATCTCAGGGACATAGTTGTATTTGGAGGAGTGAAAGATGGCTTGTGTGTGTGTTTTACAATTAATCCACAAGCTTAAAATCTTTCACTCCAACTCTTATGCTATTTATACAAGTATGGTTTTTAACTCTATCCTAGAGGACAAACTGTAAGATATAGGATTTCACAATCACATCAAAGCATAAACATATATGGCGTATACAAGTTTTAGAGAGAGAAAGGGAGATGTTCTAGTGAGAGAAACACATAGAAGGTTAGATTGCAAATCAACATCCAACCCTCTCCCTTGTGGGGAGAGGGCTATTTATACAAAGAAGCACGCCCTCCTTTGGGCTGTGGATCAGGCATACAGTGGGTAAAGACCCGTCCTTCCTCCACGGTGTTGCACTAGACTAAACTACGCTAATAACTAACTAACAAATAACGTAATAAATGATATGTCTACGAGCTAACTTAAGCTAGATTATATTTTGGGGTGACCGATGCTTCACTATAAAATTTCCAATTCCTAACAATCTCCCCCTAAGGGAGGTCACCCCATGATTTACATTTCACATTCTAGCATTCTAATTAATCTTCAGTCTTGAGCTCGTAGACTTCACTTCATCAATATATTCAATCTTTATGCATACATGGCGATTTCATCATAGTCCAACTACTTTGTACATTAAGTGGAGGTTATAGGGCTGATCCACATTTTGATGACCTTCGAGCTTTATTTGAGATCATCGGCCACCGTTAATCTCAGTATCACCCATTGTTGTGTTGCCCGCATATGATGTTGTGACATTAGGACCGACATGCTCACATTCTGGATCATGATTTCTTCTCATCAGAGTAGCGGAAGCTTTTGTTGATTCATGATATTTACAGCAGCGTAGCAGAAGCATGGAGTGATAATATCAGAGTCGGTGAAGCACTTATCATGATTTCTTTTGAAATGAATGTGTTGTATGAGCATGCGGCTATGGATTGACCTCTCCATTCTGATCAGCTGCAAACGTTGGGTGTACCTGCATACAACAGTTAGCAATAAAGCGCATGAAGTGTCTTTGATCACTTTTGTCGAATTGAGGTACACGGCCCACGGTTCCCCGTTGATCAGTACAAGTACTGCCTGTGATCAGGTATAATTCCGAAGAATCTCCTTGACAGGGTTTCGCAGCTGCTCTAGTTGTTCTCAAACCGGAACGTCTCAAAGAAGACAACACGGAGTGAGTGAACCAGCGAATTTGAGATTCACTGATTGATGAAAAGAGATTTGAAAAACAATCGTGCACTGCTCAGAATAAAGTGTTTTTGCAATACAACGAAGGTTTTAAAGAAAATCAATTATCAATCATAAACACCTTTTATTTTTGAAATATTAATACACAGTCGATGTGCTAGAGAAAAGAGTTTTAAGCACAACGACCGGTTTTTCAAAGGTATCCGTCAATCCATAACCTGAACCAGGATTGATTCAAAAATTTGAATCGCCCCATTGTTTCGGTTCAGTTGTCACATGGTTGATCTATTGGATAGATCTCATATGCTACCTACCAAGAGCTTGTTTGATGTTGGCTCTAGAAGGCTTTCCATCTTCATTGTGAATATGTTTGCATATCACTCAGATGTTCTGGCAATACCACAAGGATAATGCGTAGGACTCTAAAAGAATATTCTCTCTTTCCACATTGTGTGAAACAGAGAGTCTTCATTGATTGTGTCCTTAATGAGATATATTGATGATCTCGTGGCTCTAGACTCAATTGTGCACATTTGGTTCCTATGCCGGAGACTAGGGAGAGGGTCTCCTTCTTCAATATCAACGATCTCTAAGAGAAAGTCGATAGATTATGTCGGTTCCCCGTGAGAATGAAACAAGTCCTTTTAAGAGGAACTTGAGTAGCTTGGGAAGTTGTAGTGCAGTGCGTCACTAGGTCCATGACGTCTTGTCTTCAATACCGGTGTTACCTAGGTAACAGCCAGTAGTATATGAATTGAACCCGGTTTCTGCCCTAAGGTTGAAATAATTGAGGGCTATTTGTTTTCACCCTTTTCTCATTTATTTCTTTTTCATTCTTCAACCCCTTCAGTGCTTACCGAGACTTCATTACTAGAACCTTGTTGGGTTTATTCCAGTTCTAGCTCTATCTCAGTCCGCACTCTTCCCATATCTCACTTTTCTCCTTTTTTCATCATACCTAAGGACTCTACACTATCTAGTGGATTGTCCCTGGGTAGATCATTCCGGCTCTGGCGGGATCGTGGGAATGAATACCTAACCTAATCATCCTTATATCACCATACATAAAGTAAATTTTGTCGGTCTTTTTGGTATTGTTCATTCTTCCATGAAACCAATTGAAAAATCATTTGGAAATTCAATCAAGGTACTTGTGATACGAAATCAAAGCATTTTGTACCTTAATAGTTTTGATCATTTTGAAATGCTCCCCCTCAACATGTGCATATGATCTTGAAATTGTTTAGCACATGGAGGCAAGAGTTCTTTGACATAATTTCTTGATCACTATTTCCGTAGAAATAGCCATTTGATTTTCTTGGTAAATTCTCCCCCTCAATATGTGCATAGGATATTTGAAATCATTTTATCACATAGAGGTAAGAGTTCTTTTGAAATACATCCACGATTACCAAATATTTAGAAACCATTTAACACTCAATCAAGGTACATTATGTTAAAACATAGAAATCTTTGTACCTTGAAGGTTTATATTTGTTTTGAAATGCTCCCCCTTAATATATGCTTCGAGATTCGAAAAGAGTTTAGCACATATTAGAGAGAAATATGCACTTTGAGACAAAAATGGTCACCTTTTATCATCTTTCATATTTATATCACATTTTCTCCCCCGATCAAAAATTTCAAATCCTTTGAGATTTTGGATCTCAAGTGATTTAAATATGTATGAAACAAAACTTTGTTGGAGAAAAATGTGTCCGGTTTTATATGATCTGAAGTGGACTACACTGAAGTTCCCTTTTTAGATAAAAATGGAAACCACAATGCATAACCTATCACTACTACATACATTATAGTTGTTCATAGTACAGACACCACATTTTACATATCAAAAATACAAAACAGAAACTACTTCCGGAAGATGTCTTCATTCAGTTCTTTGAAGAAGCGTGTAGTGACCTTCACGAAGTCTACCACCCACAAAACTTTCAAGGCTGCGATAAATCATTCTAGTCTTTAATCTTCGTCCGATCGCAGCAATGAAATCTTCACACATCTTCAAGTCCTGTTCAGACCAGAATATTGTTTTGTTCCACGGCTTCAGATCAAGTTTGATTTGCTTCACTCTCGAGTTCAATTCTTCTTCGACTATCTTGAGAGTTCCATCACTGAACTTGAAAAGCTCGCATAGTCTCATTAGCATACGTGACCCGTATCTGTCGGTAAAGATGATGGCTCTAGGGGTGTCAATCACTTTATATTCGTGATGAAATTCATGTCCTGAGGCTTCCCATTGTGGTCTTGTTAGGTTGACCCGAGTTTGGTAGCTTTCCATTCCTAGCTGAAAATCCCCAACTCTTTGTCGAATGACCAAGCCTCTGATCCAGAGATTGACAGCAGCCGAAAGAGCCTTCTTCTCACGAATAGGTAGATGGTCAAGGTGTCCTTGGAGGTTCAGAAGATAGACATCTTCAAAATTTGGCATCAAGTGTTTGAAGTCGTTTTCTTCTATAATATGCTCTTTCAAGTCTGCTCTTCTAAGAACAATCTTCTTCAGGTAATCA
Organism: Chrysanthemum seticuspe; assembly: GCA_019973895.1. Lineage (NCBI taxonomy): Eukaryota > Viridiplantae > Streptophyta > Magnoliopsida > Asterales > Asteraceae > Chrysanthemum > Chrysanthemum seticuspe. The sequence continues at coordinate 96,852,456 of BPTQ01000004.1, forward strand.
TAGCCATAGATTGGGAAGATCTCTACACTGATAACACTTAGAATACACAGCTTGGATCGAACAGCTCTGCGACTCTTTTTAGCACTATGTCTATCAATGTAGAATTTTTTCTTCTTGAACCACCAATGAGAAATGCCATATGAGGCAGCAATGTCATACTCTTGTTCTTTGTCTGCCCAGAATTGATCCGGTACCATCTGTTCAAGACCCTGATCAGTGTAGGTAGCAACTTTCATCTTCGAAATCGATAAAGCTGGTATTTTTTCAGTAGTACGAGCACATAGATAGTCCAGGTCATGGTTGAAGAAGAATTTAGACTGAATGGTCATTTGTCCAGGTTCACCACTAAGAGGAAGAGGGTTGTTCACAACAAACCGATTGATCTGCTCACTAACTTGATCATTCAGCATTTTATAGCATTCTTCCATCTGGTATTGAAGGTGATTAGCATCCAAGTGGAAGACTTTGACGATTTCATAAGCTGGGCCTTTAAGGTCTTTTGGAATGATTGATGTAATTCCCTTCTTCTCACACAACCATTTCATGAAGCTTCCCATATCCCCTGTGAAGTGAAGAAGAGAGTCTTCTGCTGGAGCTTCATAGTTGGAAATAATGGTTGTAGCCCAATTATTGTCAGGGTTTGTTGAATCAGACTCAGGAATGAACCATGAAGGTTCAGGAGTTTGAGGTTTATCTTGGGTGAGCCAGCTTTGAGTCACGTCCTTTGAAGGTGCAGCTCTAGACGTTTTGATTCGTTTTCCCTCAATATAAGCATCCAACCAATCTTCTTCTTCTGTAACTTTGGGGATGTGCTTGGTAGAAGCGTCATCATCTTCTGATTCTGACTCTTGAGCAACGAAAGACTCTTCATTAAGCATTTGCTCTTCAGGAATAGAGGAGATGGTTGGTGTATACCTGGAGTCAATGGTGGTCCATGCTGTAGACGTCTTTTGAGATCCTTGACCACTTGAAGTTCCGGTTTGTTTCTGAGTTATTGGTGGAGGTGAAGGTGGGTTTGCCTTGTGAGTAGTGGTTGTACCGAAAGATCCACCAGCTCCAGATGTGCCTGCTCTGCTAGTTGGAGGTAGAGGAGGTGGTGGTGACTTGGGGCCTCCAGACATATCCTTTGATTCCGTCAGAACAGTCCTTCTTTTCTTCTTAGCCTCCCTTTCACGAACATCCACTACAAACTGCTGATAATCATCATGCCTCATAGATTTATCGAGAGCCTCGTATAATTTCTTATGAGTACTGTGTAAATGCTCTCCTGCATCATACATTCTTTCTGAGAGAACTGATCTCATGTCAGAGATCGGCAAGTCTTTAAATCGCTGAAGTAATGGAGCCTTCATTGCCCATTCAACCGCATCTTTAATATCTGCTTCTATTGCCTTTGTTACAACTTCATCGAGGTTAAGATTCTCCAGCTTTTTGACACGACTATCAAGATTATTGACAGCGATAGGAAAGTGCTTCTCAATAGTTGCAATACGTATCATGGCCTCTTCGAGCAATTGCTCAGTTGTTTTGACAGGAGGAGGTGAGGCAGGAGGTGGTGAGGCAGGTGGAGTGACGGTGTCACTGATAGTGACAACTTGTAATGGATCATTAGCGGGTTTGGGTGGTGGAAGTACAGTTGTCTTAGCAGGTTCGAGTGGAGGTGTGTTTGATGGAGTTGTAGCAGCAGTGGAGACCTTTGGAGCAGACATCGGAGGAATGGTTGAAGAGTCTTGTTGAATAGTGACCGAGAACATGGACTGAACTTCTTCCTTTTCATTACTTTGCTTGTGTGACTCGATGTCTGAGGGTCCGTCTTGTAAGAATTGGTCACCGAAAGTAAAATCAGGTTCAAGAGTTTTAAGTGATGATAATGAATCTTCATTTCCCCCAACTTCCATATCATGCCTAATGGTGTCCATCTGCACAGACTCAGTTTCAAGCACAGGAACCTCTTCAGTAAAGGGACCTGTCTCCTGGCTTTCTGCCTGTGTATCACTGGAGGCAGGGGATTCAAGCAATGTATCTGCCACATCTTTTTCCACCCCAGATTGTACTTGTGCAGAGGATGATACAACATCTCTTTTCTTGAGTTCAAACTGGGTAGTTGTTCTAGGAGGTGGTGAAGAGATGGTTAGTAGCATATGAGCAGCTTGTTCTGCTTCTCCTCCAGCAATTCCTTTACCTTTGTCTTGTGTGGCAGGATTGATTTGTTGTGGTGCTGGCTCTGGCTCTCTTATCACAACCCCTCCCACTGGTGGTCTTTGAGACACGTTCAGACTGTCTAGGCTTTGCTGAATTCCTTGTTGGAATGCAGCTTCGTCTTCATCTATCAACCCTGTCTCACTTCCTGGAACCTTAGTTCCCTCATCATTACCCTTACCAGCGTCTCTCCTTCTCCTCTTTTGCATTTGTGAAGGTGAGACATTAGATACTGAACTATCAAGTCTCTTCTTTTTCTTGGGAAGGCTTGAGTAGGTGGACCCTGATTGTTTTGATTTTGATTGTGTGGGAGTGGACTTGGGTGTATCATCAGCTATTGTGGCGAAGGTTTTCTTTACATATCTCTTGAAATAATCAGCATTCTTGATTCTATCAGTAAGCAAAGCTTCAGGAACGGGCATTCCAAAGATCTCCTTGTCATGTCCTCTGGCAATATATTTAATGTTGCCAAGAACGAATTCATCGCTGGCTTCATGCAGGGCTGACTCGCTTCGTGAGTTGAACTGGTGAGTTTGTTGCAGATGATAGATAATGAGTTTTGAGAATCTGATGTTGGGTATCACTCGTTTACCAAAACCTTTTCTTCCTTTGACTTTATTCTCAGAGTTAATTCTATCAGTGATAAATGTGTCTAAGGACAAGATGAATTCTTCCCAAATAAGTTCAGCGAAGTCAATATTTTTCCCTTTGACTATTCCACACATTATTTGCATAATGGGAGTTCTTACTCTGTCTGTCCATGACGTTTTACCGGTTAGGCATAGATTGAGAATTGTGACGATTGATCTCCATGGTTGATTATTTCGGCATAGATGAGTGATGAAATCTTGGTTAGTCTTTCCGGGTATCCCAATTCGTAGACAAAGTCTAAAATTTCTTGAGTGGAGGGTGGAGTGATGAATTTGTTGGAAGGGTCTCTTGGTGTGATCTGAAGAGCATCCCTGAGTGTATCAACTGAGATGTCATACCATTTGTCTTCAAGCTTACACGAGTATGAAGCAGATATCTTATCCCACGTAACTGTTTTCCAGAATTGTTGAAGATAAATGGAGGGAATTGTGCAACGCTTGGTTAAGGCATTAAAGAAGTTGGTGTCCTTCAAGATGTCAATAGCCAATCGATAAGTTGGATTTTGTTGCCCTCTATCCACATCTAAATAGTAGTTGCTCTTAGCAATTGACACCCATTTCGCACGTGGAAGTAATTCTTCGTCAGTTAGAGTGACAGTTGGTGCAGAGGCAACAAGAATATCAGAGGATGTGGTGTCAGCCATTGAAATCTGATAGTTACACATACAACAACACCCATATCCAGGAAATTTGTTAGGTTAAGACACTGATATCCCTTATGACCAATTCATAGCCTAACATATCATAAGCACATAGACAGAGTCATATAGACAACTAAGAAACCCGGATATGACAAATATGCAGAGACTTATAAGTGCAAGATGAATTTGGAGAGTACATCAAAAAGATAGTACCACAAGCAAAATTGACAACAAGTATGTTAACTCGCAAACAGCAACTCTCTTTGGAACAACAGTTTGAGCAACTCGCATAACTCAACACGCATAGGTAACAATTAGTTATCAACTCGCATAAGTCAGAGCATATGAGGTAAGTCGCATATGGCAATTCGCATCCATCAACACGCTTTGGTCAAAAGAACTGGTCAACACGTATAAGGTAACACGCATACATCAAAAGTATGAGGCAAGTCGCATATGGCAACTCGCATGCATCAACACGCTTTGGTCAAAAGAGGCTGGTCAACGCGTATAGGATAACACGCATACATCAGAAGTATGAGGCAAGTCGCATATGGCAACTCGCATGCATCAACACGCTTTGGTCAAAAGAGGCTGGTCAACACGTATAGGATAACACGCATACATCAGAAGTATGAGGCAAGTCGCATATGACAACTCGCAAATAATGATAAGCAATAGGCAACACGCATACCCTATCAAATAATGCAACTTGCATATAGCAACTCGCTTTCAATAATAATCAATAGCAACTCGCAAAGCACATGGGAAAAACGCTATAAAGGAAATTGCAAGGCAACTGGCATACAAGAAACTATTGGTAACTCGCTATTAAGAACACACCACAAACAACCCAATTAAACAGTCACATAATCAAACGCACGCATGATTATACTCACTCAGAAAACTCACATGCCAAACAAGAATCCTCATTCAATGAACAAGACCAACAACCCAAGCAAATCCAATAACCATTTTAACACTACCCTTAATCAACCTTAACACGCATCACAAGAATGAACCAATTAAATCATCAAATCATTTTCAACACAAGTCATAACTTAAACACTCCTATTCAATAACATCTAAGGCTACTTTCAATATCATTTATCAAAAACATACAAACCTATAGTCAATGTATATTGATAGAGATGAGAGAGAAAGGACACAATCTGCAAGAAGGATTCAAAATGAGACAGGGTACGAGTACATATTATGAAAAAGATGAGATAATTAAGATCAGATAATAGAAAATCTTACCACACAATCAAAAAGGATTAACTCGCTTAGAAGAGAGTTGAGAGAGAATAGTATTTGTAAAAATAAACTTTGACCAAGTGTGTTTTGATTTGACCAAGACCCAACCCGCATACATAAGCACATAGTTATAGCGAGATGACACTTTTAGTCCCTATACTTAGAATAGCAACTCGCATACCAGGAAACAAGCATGTATTAATAAGGTTGGTCAACTTGCAATATCCAAATAAGCAACACGCATATAATCAACTCGCATGAATCAAAAATGCAACTCGCATATTATAAAGACATGACAAAAATATCTCCACATAGCATGCAACAACTAGACCACACAATTAAGAATGCAGATACATGCAACCAAAATGATCGTGATTAATCAACACAAAGTACTGAATAACAAATGAAGGTGCACAATTCTCCCCCTCAATCAATGATACGGGATAAAGGTAATCATTGATTGATTCAGTAACATGACAGTGGGTCTATGATAACTTAAGTATATGATAGTTGAGAAGAGTAATACTAAGAGATTATAATAACTATGTTCGAACTTCATCTAAAGCCCCGTGTCATTGTTAAATGACATTTCTAGGACCGTAGATGTTATCGATGACAGAAATTTTACAATTTTTTTTTTTTTTTTTTTTTTTTTTAAGAATGTATATAAAAATTTGTACAAGACTTAATGAGAACGAGTCCTGAATAGAGGGGATCAGGAGTCAGAGTACGAGATACATCAATTCTGACAAGCTACAATTCTAGAGTGAGCAGTCTTCAGTTCTGTTGGAAACCAGGTCATGATGTTTATGAATGAATTGAGCATTGTACCTGGAAAAGACTGAGGACACTTTGCACTAATAGCACATATAGTATTGCAAATAGGTGGGTTAGTGACAGGTATGCCCTCATTTTTTGATGTTGTACAGTCAGGTCTAGGAGTATCATTAATAGACATCCCTTTGAGTTCAACATTCTTGAAGATTTTACCTGTAGGAATCCACTTAAGACAAAATCTAGGTGAGTAAGTCCGTTTGGTACCTGTGAACTTAAAGAGTCTACCAGTAGGAATCCACTTAAAACAACTGCTAGCAGAGTTAGATGAAGCCAAATCCCTGTTCTGAGCATTGGTCCTTCCGCAATTAATTTGTTTCTTTGGGGATTGGTTAGCCATTTGATGCATCTTATATGGACTAGATGAACTCCTTATATTCCTGATCTTAGATTTTTGAACCTTCAGCTGGGGATTGTCATTCCTCATATTGGAATGAGTTAGTGAAGTGACTGGTTTTGACAAAACAATATTCTTATCAACTTGGGAGGCAAGCTTAGATTTTGATGATTTAAATCTTTCTGTCTTAAATGCATTGGGCTGCCTAGTTGCAAGTCATTTAGTGGCATTACGAATAGTTGATTTCTCCAACGTTGATGGTTTTGCAAACTTAGTATTCTCTCTATTTCCCATATTTTTTCTAAGCTCATTTTTTAAAGCAACGATAGTGAAACTCTTATCCTGAATTTGGGTTTTGAGGGCATCAATGTCAGCTAACATGGAGTTGATTTGATCTATCTGTTTGGCCCTACATTCTAAAAAGTTCTTCTTCAAGGATTCATTTTCTCTTAACAAATTAGCTACACATAGGGCTAGTTCCTCATTCCTAGATTTAAGTGTATCACTAGCTTCACAGTTCATAATGTTCATACCCATATTCTTGTTCATTTGAATGTCTGATATTTGTTTTTTCAGATTACAAATGGTTGCGTCTTTGTGTTGAATCTGAGTTTTTAATTGGTTAATTTCAAAAAATTCACGAAATTCTGGGAATTCCGAATTAGTGCATACATTTGAAACAGAAGAACTTTCTTCCTTTTGTTGTATTGCAGCAGTGTTTTTCAAGAATTGAATATTTGTTAGAAAGTTCATCAAATGCCCTTTTTGAAACCATATCATTTGTTTTAAAGCTTATAGACTCAGTCTCAACCATATCAATTGTTGTAAAACATTTATCAGAATCATGTTTATCCTTAAATTTAAATGGTTTGGATACGTTACCCGATGCATTGTGTTGAACATTTAAGGGTAGCTCATCAGATGACACCAGATCATTCATAGGTCTGACACTTGCATCCACATCATATACACTAAGCGTCAATGAATTTCTGACAGTTTCAGGCTCCTCAGTCTCTGATCCTTTGCATTCATTGTCAGCAGATACAACATCCAATGCCATTCCAATTTCATCACTGTAATCAAATGATTGTGCCCTACATTCGTTCATATTTCTGATCACTGCATCCTCTTCAAATATAAAATCATTGTCATTAATCTCTGACATCCCGCATTTAGCACCATTCGGCCTCTTAACTGACACATCACCTGATAATTCATCATTATCCCTCAGATGTTCCTGGACTTCATCGTCATTTGCTTTAGCATCCTCCTCAATGTACATTTCCATATTATCCATTAATCGGATGAATGTATTGATGAATTCCCGAATTTCCATTCCAATATGCTTTTTGAAAGAAATACTCGTCAAGTGTTGATCAAAATCTGCAGAATATTCCTCATTGATAAATGGCTGGAATTGGTTGTGAATCATCTAGAGAACAGCCATGGAATCATCCTTCATTATTTTCCCTTTGATGAGCTGGATCTTCAATTGTTCTAAGTCTAGTAACAATGTTCTCTTCTGTGAAGGTAAATCCTGAAGGAAAAGAGCACTACATGTTCGATCCATGGTCGTGGATAAAACTTGTGAGACATGAGAGTGAAGCAGTAAATAAGGTTCAATACTGCATTCAATATGTAATTGCTGATGAGGTTCATTCGGATTGAACTTAAAGTGTGAAATGTTTAGATCATCATTGGTTGAATCTGTTAAGGTCAAGCTTTCTGAGTAGTACATACTTTGTATGCAGTCCACTGAGTCATATATTTTGAGCACATCAGAAATTACTAGATCAGTGGTATAAGCCATGGATGTCAGACTTTACGGGATTTTATTACTCTTAGATTAAACCGAAAAATAGATTCTTTCACGGGATTTTACAAAATCAAAAGAACAACCGTAAGACGTAGCACGAAGAAGCAACAAGTCTCAATAGACAAGTCGCTAAATAGTCAACTCGCTTTGGTATCAACTCGCTAAACAGTCAACTCGCTTAAAAGACAAGTCGCTTAAAACTCAAGTCGCTTAAAGAAACAACTCGCTTAACACCCAAGTCGCATAAAGAGTCAACTCGCTAAATAGCCAAGTCGCATACAGAGACAACTCGCTTAACCACCAAGTCGCTTAAATCAACTCACTGACAATACAACTCGCTTAATAGCCAAGTCGCTTAAGCCAACTCGCTTCAAATAACAAAGCAACTCGCTTCCTAGAAACTCAACACCTTGGCTCAACTCGCTTCGTACAATATTTGAAAACAACCACTTTATCAATCAAAAACAGCTAAACCACAATGATTCAAGCCTTCCAATTCAAAACCTAAACACATATGATGATCCTAAATACAAAAATACGGTCAAAATTCAAACTTTAACACTAGAAATTGAACAAATGATTCAAACTCTCCTAAACACTTATAACCCCAAAAACCTTATGAAATCCACCAAAACAAAGAGCATGAAAGATGAGTGATCAAACCATGGCTCTTGATACCAATTGTAAGATATAGGATTTCACAATCACATCAAAGCATAAACATATATGGCGTATACAAGTTTTAGAGAGAGAACGGGAGATGTTCTAGTGATAGAAACACACAGAAGGTTAGATTGCAAATCAACATCCAACCCTCTCCCTTGTGGGGAGAGGGATATTTATACAAAGAAGCACGCCCTCCTTCGGGCTGTGGATCAGGCATACAGTGGGTAAAGACCCGTCCTTCCTCCACGGTGTTGCACTAGACTAAACTACGCTAATAACTAACTAACAAATAACGTAATAAATGATATGACTATGAGCTAACCTAAGCTAGATTATATTTTGGGGTGACCGATGCTTCACTATAAAATTTCCAATTCCTAACACAAACTGACAGGTTACAGAAGAAAAAAAAAACTGATGTATTTTGTCTCTGTTTACAAAGGCTATATTTGGTAAGGGACAAAGCCACTTTCTGCTTGTCAGCACTGATACTGAGCCTTTCAAGGAAAGTTGACTTCTTGAGGATAAGTACTCCGTCTTATTCGCTTCAAGCTTAACCGTTTTGTCCTGCCCATTCTTCAGTCTTCTCAGCCTTCAGTCTTCGTCTTTAGTTTGTCTTCAGTGGTAGTAGATGGTGAGGAGTTTCGGGATTCAGTGAGTTATTGTCATCACTCACTAAATCCATTGTCTTCTTCTTGACTCAGTCTTCACCCCTTAAGTTCCGCCTTACTGAGTGGAGAGACTTCTTCTTTGTCTTTTACTAAGTATCCTGAAGACAGCTCACTGAGTGACTATGCGCTCAGTGACTTGTTAGTGTTTAAGGGACTAAACACTTAGGGTATTTTCTATTCAAATCCTAGACTTAAGGGGTTTGGGTATTCACTGAACCCAACAGTCTCCCCCTATTTGGATATACAAATAGCCTAAGTGTTTGATCAGTGTAAGTGAGCAAATGGCTTCTTCTTACACTGAATGTACTAATGAAGATAATAAGGAACACTGAATATTTTAACAAAACATACATCGTTTATTGATCAGATTACATGGTTCCTATCACTAGTACAAAAGATAAAGCATATGATGTCACTCAAGATGGATTCCCAGTGCTTCTAGCTTGACTTTCTTCTTGAGGAGTGTTTCTTTTTCAGGGTGCTCTCTTATCTTAGCATTCAGGTCAGTGCAGAACCTGATGTTTTCTGGAGTTTGGATTTGAGAGGCCACTGGTAGGTAGCTTGCCATTGTAGACACCCCTGCAAGATCAATGTCACTCCACCTTTGGAATGTTGGGTTCCTATAGACATCAATAAAGAAAAGTCCTCTTTCAGGATTTTCAATACAAAGACAGTTCACAAACTTCACACCTTCAGGTAGCTCCCTGTTGCAGTCCAGGCTAGGTACCTTGATTTCAGGTCCAGATTCAACCATTTTCCTCTTACCATGGGTTGGCTGAGACTGAAATCCTTGAGCTGCGGTTAGAGCTAGTTGAATCCCAAGTTGTGCTGGTGCTTCCCTCAGTCTTTCATACCGTTTGCTGAGGGATTTCATCAGCTCCTTGACCACTGCGTTCTGCTTCTTTGCTATGATAGGACCAAGCTTATCAAGTTCAGTGATCCCAAAGTCAGTGAACTTCATGGGATCATGAACCTCAAAATGCCTTTCATCATCCCCCCTGTAGACATTCATTGCCAGTGGTTTGGACTTGGGGATGATTTTCACATCAGTGATCTTCTCAGGTAGCCTTCTGTTTGTCATGGACCAATTGTAGTGGTCAATCCTTTCCTGCCTGATGACTGCAGCCTTCCTGTTCTTTTCATCTAGTTTCTTTCTCATGGCAGCCATTTGAGTAGTCTGAGCATCTTTGAACTTTTGGCCTGCCTGTCCCTTTTCAAGCTTCTTGGGATCAACTCCAAGCTTTTCAGCTTCTTCAGCCACTACTTGTACCAGTGCTTCTTTGCTTTTCATTTCTTCCTCAGCCAGTTTCTTTTGCTTGTCTTCCTTTTCAAGGTAGGCAGTTAGTTGTGCTGGAGTGAGCAGGTACTTTGTGTTGCCGATGACATAGGGAATCTTCTTAGGCTCTGATGTGGTCATTATGACTTTTCCTTTGTCCTGAGCAGATGAAGAGGATGCTACCAGTGGAGGTTTTGTTGTGATGATTGGTGTTGTTGTTGCTAATGTCATTGTCACTGTGGTTGTTGCTGTTGTTGATGATGGTGGGACTGATGTGAGTGGTGTTGCTAATATTGGTTGAGTTGGCTGCCCCTCAGTGTGAGAAGGAGTCTCTTCAGTGGCTCTCTCCCCCTCAACTATTGCTGCAACGTTAGTGAGAGCAAAAGTTGCTTGGGATACTGAGGGAGTAGGAGCTGCTTGACCTTTAAATGCTTGATATATCTCCGAGACCATTGCCTTGATGTCAGTTGTATCTTGTTGAAGACTTGTGACCTTTTCAGCAAGGTTGGCCTGAGATAATTTCAGTGCAGTCATTCTAGGCCCAAGATTTCAGGCCATAGAAGACGATGCTTTAGCCAGATCGGTAACTTGAGCATTTAGTGAACCCAGTGTTGATTGAAGAGACTGAATGAAAGACTGAAGACCCTGAACATTTGCAGATTGAAGCATGTTGATCAGGTCAGTGAGACTTGAGGAATTCTTCATGTAGACCTCAGTAGCCTCCAGTACTTTGGAGTTAAGTGCTGGGTCTTCTTTAACAGAATTCCTGATTTCATCCAATTTAGTGTGAGACTCCTGAAAGTACTTGAGAAATTTAACCAGGTTTTCATCCAGTCTATGTAGATGCTGATACATTAGCTCCCTGTGCTCGTCAGTGTTGGTATTGGTAGTGAGCACTTCAGCTTTTAGATCTGCATAGCTGGCAGCTGCTTCAACATGCTGATCCCATAGAGTATCAGTCATACCAGAGTATAACTTCCTTGAAGCCTTTGTGATCCACATAACCAGCTGTCTTTCAGTCAGTGGAAGAATGTAGTCATACTTTTTGAATTCCTCAGGACATGATGAAGAAGAGGAGTCAGAGTCATTTTCATCAGGCTGAGCAGGTGACTCTTCAGTCTCTTGTGGATCAGGCTGATGCTCTTGTTCTTGTGTTTGAACATCAGCGTCTATTTCTTCTCCTACTGAAAGTATTTCTTCTTCACTGTTAGCAAGCTCTTCATCAGAGAACAAAATATCAGTGAACTCAGCAACAATTAACAAACCAGTGGTGGTGATGGGTTCCATATCAGCGGGTGGTATTTGTCCCTGTGAGTCTTTGTCCCCCGTGCTCCTTCAAGCACTGGTGGGTGATTCCCAGTGCTATCCTTAGAAGCGGGGGCAGTAATATCCCTATCAGTGGGTTGTTCGTTTCCCCCTGAGTCTTTGGGATCATTCATTTTGCCCTCAGACAAAAGCTTTGATTGGCGAATGTCCTCCTTGGGCTGTGTGGAAGGCGCTCCCCTATCAGCGGGTTGTTTGTTTCCCTATGGATCTTAGGGATTAGTAGTTGGGACCAAGGGCACTGACTGTGATGTATCAGTGTCCTTCGTTGTCACCGGGGTGGATGTTGCTTGGTCTCCTTTGGGTGGCAGATCAATCTTGGGCTTTCTTTGCCTTTTAGGCTGTGTTCCTAAAGCCTCAGGGCTCTGAGACTTGGGTTTGGTTTTAGTCCCAGTCTGAAACTTCCCTTTTCTCTTTTTGGGAGCAGGGTTTGGAGACACTAAGTCCCTCTGATTGTTTACAGCAACCATATGGGCCATCAATTCGATTTCAGTGACTTGGCATGAGTCTTTTTGAAATTTTGATTGACTCAGGATGCCAGATAAAGCACAATATTTGTATTCCTAAGGATAATTGCAACCCAGTAACACTTGTAAAGCGCATGAGACAAACCTAGGGTACGAAACATATTTCGTCCTAGTTTTGCTCAGTAGCTTGGTTACGAGATCACTGTAAATGATCTCCCCTATGTCAACAGCAGTCCTTGTCATCAAGCAATATGCCATCATCAACTGAATAGAGTTAACTTGTTCAATTGATGAGTGGTTCCCGCCGAGAACCTTGATCACAAATGTGAACAGGATCTTCCAAGCCACGGGAAAAGATTTCTTGGTGACTGGGGTTCTGTCCAAAAACTTTGGATCTAACACAATTTATTTTAACTCATCCTTAACTGTGGAAGGGTCAGGATGAGCAACATAGTTACCAGGATTATAGTCAAGCCATGTTGATGTACAAAACGTTTTATAGTCCAGGGTGACTGGATTTTCCCTGTTAAAAAGTGTGAACTTGATGAGATACTCCCTGAGTGTTCTAAGGTCTGTCTCATCAGTTGAGGGTGTTGGGTCATAGGCCACAGCTGTTGCCCAAAACTCCCTGAGGAGGTTTTGGTACAGCATAGAAGGGGACTAAGTAAAGGCATGTTTTAGTGGGCAGTTGAGTAAAAATTTCATGATTCCCTTATAGGCTGGGACATCTGGTGGGTATTCAAAATTGCCTATAACATTATTAGTTTTGAATTCAACATTTTCAAGACCGCCCACCCACTAAGGTGCAAAATGAAGGCTTTGTGTTCTTGCCATTTCCATTGAAGGATTTTAGGTTTTTTGAAAAATATTTGACAAGAACAGTCAAAGAGGTTTGAGTCTCTTGAGTTTTGTGATGAAAAACCTTTTGTAAATTATTTACAGAGAAGATTTTACTGAAAAACTGGTTGATGATTTGAAAAACACACAATGTTTCTGGGTTTGAGAGAGTATTTTGACAGAGTTTTGATGCAAAAACAATTTGTGTGTGTTTTTAATGTTTTGAGAGGGGTATTTATAGAGTGGTGAGAAGGGTAGATTTTGCACTAATGAGGATTTGTAAAGTTGGTTTTTGAAAACGTTTTATTTACCTCATTTGTAACATATTGGATTTCACAAACACATCAAATCATAAACACAAGAGGCGTATAAATGATGTTTTAGAGAGAGAAAGTTAGAGGCTGGGAACTTTAGTGAGAGAAAGAAAAATCTTATTATAAGCTCCAACTCTCTACCTTGGGAGGTAGAGAGTATTTACAGTTCTTACATAGGTCGCCACCTACGGGCTGTGGATCAGGCATACAGTGGGTAAAGACCCGTCCGTCCTCCACGGTGTTACATAACTAAATACTACTAAACATTAAATAATCTACGACTACGAGCTTTCTAACGATTACATATACTTGAGGTGACCGACTCTTTAATAACTGGATTTACTAAATCCTAACAATCTCCTCCTAAGGGAGGTCACCTCAAGATCACCTCAAAATTACATTGAACACAAACAGATGTTACATTTTAAATTGTTCTTGCATTCTTGATGTAGTTCTTTGCTTAGGATCTCGTAGTCATTGATTCTTCATTATTGCATGTTTGGATAATCAATGTGGAGATCTTTAACTGATCCACGTGATAATGAGTTTTGAGCCAGCTTTGAGATCATCAGCTATCATAAATCTCTGACTCTTCCATTGTGGTGTTGGTATTATGTGATGTTGTGACTTATGGACCGACATGCTCACATTCTGGATCATGATATATTCTCATCAGAGTAGCGGAAGCTTTCGTTGATTCATGATATTGGCAGCAGCGTAGCAGAAGCATGGAGTGAAAATATCAGAGTAATTGATGCACTTATCATGATTTCTTTAGAGATGAATGTGTAGTGTGAGCATGCGGCTATGGATTGACTGCTTCATTCTGATCAGCTGCAAACGTCGGGCGTACCTGCATACAACAGTTAGCAATAAAGTGCACAAAAGTGTCTTTGATCACTTTCGTTGAATTGAGGTACACGGCCCACGGTTCCCCGTTGATCAGTACATGTACTGCCTGTGATCAGGTATAATTCCGAAGAATTTCCTTGACAGGGTTTCGCAGCTGCTCTAGCTGTTCTCAAACCGGAACGTCTCAAAGAAGACAACACGAAGTGAGTGAACCAGCGAATTGAGATTCACTGATTGATGAAAATGATTTAAAAAACAATCGTGTACCGCCCAATAGATATTGTTTTTGCAATACAACGAAGGTTTTAAAGAACATCAACTATCAATCATAAACACCTTTTATTTTGAAATATTAGTACACAGTTGATGTGCTAAGGAAAAGGATTTTTAAGCACAACGACCAGTTTTTCAAAGGTATTCGTCAATCCATAACCTGAACCAGGATTGATTCAATAGATTGAATCGCCCCATTGTTTTTGCTCAGTTGTCACATGGTTGATCTATTGGATAGATCTCACATGCCACCCACCAGGAGCTTGTTTGATGTTGGCTCCAGAAGGCTTTCCATCTTCACTGTGAATATGTTTGCATATCACTCAGATGTTCTGGCAATACCACAAGGATAATGCGTAGGACTCATGAGATATAATCTCTCTTTCCACATTGTATGAAACAGAGAGTCTTCATTGACAGTGTCCTAATGAGATTTATTTGATGATCTCGTGGCTCTAGACTCAATTGTGCATATTTTGGTTCCTATGTCGGAGACTAGGGAGAGGGTCTCCTTCTTCAATATCAACAAACTCTAAGAGAAAGTCGATAGATAATGTCGGTTCCCCGTGAGAATGAAACAAGTCCTTTTAAGAGGAACTTGAGTAGTTTGGGAAGTTGTAGTGCAGTGCGTCACTGGGTCCATGACGTCTTGTCTTCAATACCGATGTTACCTTGGTAACCACCAGTAGCATATGAATTGAACCCGGTTTCTGCCCTAAGGTTGAATAAATGGAGGGCTATTTCTTTTCACCCTTTTTCACATTCAATTCTTTTTCATTATTCAACCTCTTCAGTGCTTACCGAGATTTCATAACTTGAACCTTGTTGGGTTTATTCAAGTTCTAGCTCTATCTCAGTCCGCACTCTTCCCATATCTGACTTTTCTCCTTTTTTCATCATACCTAAGGACTCTACACTATCTAGTGGATTGTCCCTGGGTAGATCGATCCAGTTCTGGCGAATCGTGGGAACGAATACCTAACCTAACCATCCTTATATCACCATACATAAAGTAAATTTGGTCGGTCTATTTGGTATTGTTTATCTGCCATTGGAACCAATTGAAAACCATTTGAAAATCAATCCAGATACTTGTGATATATTATCAAAGCATTTTGTACCTGAATTGTTTTTGATATTTTTAGAAAACGAGCTCCCCCTCAACATGTGCATCATGTATTTGAAATCGTTTTAGCACACGGAGGCAAGAGGAAGAATTAACTTCTTTGATTACCATTTTCTAAAAGATATCAACATCACTTCCCTGATTAAATCAAGTAGATAAAGCATATTTGGGGAAGGATGAGGTTTTCAAAAGTTTGCTCCCCCTTAATATGTGCCTCGAGGTTTCGAAGAGTTTTGCACATATTAGAAGGAACCTGCACTTAGAGACAAATCAATCACGTTTCAATTCTTTGTGGTTTTTAAAAGGATGCTCCCCCTCAACATGTGCATGAAAAATTTGAAATCGTTTGGCACATGTGGGGAGGAAAGCTTGCAAAAACACTTGTGAAACCATTTATCGAATCATCAATTTAAATCCAATTTTAATCACAAATTCTCCCCCGATCACAATTTTCTAATCATTTGAGATTTGTGATCTCTGTAGATTTAAATTGATTTTGAAAGCTTTTGAGGAGAATTGTGACTTGATTATGAAAACAATTTAACTAATAAGGATCGGATTATGAGACTTTAAACCCCATTGATTAAACATGCATGATTATCTTTTTGAAAACAATTGTATGACAAATAACCTTTTGATTTAATTGAAATCATTCTCCCCCTCAATCAATGACATAAGTTGTTGATTGAGAGATAGATATTTTTGACAAACGTTAAGTCTAGATGATTTTTCAAAAATAGAGTCCGAGTTATTTTTCAAAGCAATTAGTTTTCATTGGATAGTAAGTAATTGTTTATAGAATCAGAGCATGAGTTTTGAAAAACAAGATAAAGCATTGCTCTGTTCTTTCTTTGAAAAACGTGTTACTGCCTGAAATGACAATAAACCATTGTTTCACTTTCTCCCAAAAACATTTTTGATTTTTTGATTTTTTTTTTTTTTTAAGAACATTCGAACAACATCTAAAGTCCCGTGTCATTCTTTGAATGACAGCACAAAGACCGTAGATATTTTCGAATCGAGAAAAACATGACAAAAAGACAATTTTTTTTTTTCAAGATTTTTCAAATTTTTATGGATTTTTGAAAGTTTTATATTTTTCTATTTGCTTTTCGAAATGAATATATACAAGAGATGGATGAAGAAAGACCTTTACTCCTCGTTTTCCTCTTGAAGACGTTTGAGTGTTTCCGGTTGTAGACTCTTTAGACCAAGTCGTGGGAGGATAAACTCAAAACGTTCCCTAGGAAGAGCTTTGGTGAAGATGTCTGCTAACTGGTATTCAAACCTCACAAAATAGAGTTCCACCACACCGTTTTCTACTTGCTCCCTGATGAAATGATGTCGAATGTCGATGTGCTTTGCTCTTGAGTGTTGTACGTTGTTGCATGAGAGAGCAATAGCACTTTTATTATCACAATACAAAGGAATTTTGTTGAATTCAAAGCCATAGTCAGATAATTGGGATCTCATCCATAGGATTTGAGCACAACAAGATGACATGGCTATGTATTCAGCCTCTGTAGAGGAAATAGAAGTACTCATTTGCTTCTTTGAAGACCAGCTCACAAGGTTATCTCCCAAAAACTGAGCACCTCCAGACGTACTTCGACGTGTATCTTGACAGCCTGCATGATCAGCATATGCATAGGCTGTTAGTGATATACCGGTGTCCTTCGGGTACCAAAGTCCCATATTGATGGTTCCTTGGAGATATCGAAAGACCCGTTTAACCGCTTCAAGGTGCTTTTTGGTAGGCTTAGCCTGATATCTAGCACACATGCAAACAGCGAACATAATGTCTGGTCTACTGGCTGTGAGGTACATCAGGGATCCAATCATACTACGATATTTCTTTTGGTCTACCATGATCCCTGAGTGGTCGTCATCCAGTTTAGTATGCTCTATCATGGGAGTGTCAACAGGGTCACTGGAATCAAATCCAAATTTCTTTAAAATCTCATTTGCATATTTAGATTGATTTATAAAAATGCCTCCGGGACTTTGTGAAATTTGTAATCCCAAGAAAAATGACATTTGTCCCATCATTGACATTTGAAATTTTGAACCCATTTCATTTGAAAAACGGTCACATTCATTGGGGTCCGTCGAGGCAAATATGATATCATCAACATATATTTGAACGTGAATTAAATGTTTGCCTGACTTTCTGGTGAACAATGTCGCATCAACCGCTCCTTTGCTGAATCCAGTAGATATAAGAAACTTTGATAGCGTATCATACCATGCCCTTGGAGCTTGCTTTAAACCATAAAGAGCCTTCCTCAAACGATAGGCATGAGTAGGATGCTCTGGATTCACAAAGCCTTCAGGTTGGCTGACGTATACGTCTTCTTTAAGATCTCCGTTAAGAAACGCCGTCTTTACATCCATCTGATAGACTACCATGTTCTTACTTGCAGCATTAGCCAAGAAGATTCTGATTGGCTCGATACGAGCAACTGGAGCAAATGATTCTTCAAAGTCAATACCCTCCTCTTGACGGTATCCTTTTGCAACCAATCGAGCCTTGTTCTTCAAAACATCACCATGCTCATCAAGTTTTACTTTGTAGATCCACTTTAGAGCAATGATCATTGCACAATCTGGAGCAGGTACTGGTTCCCATACATCTAGTCGATCAAACTCATGAATTTCTTCTTGCATGGCATTGAACCAGCTGTCTTCATTCATGGCAGTTTTCATGTCTTTTGGTTCGATCTTAGAGAGTATTGAGTTGAAGAAGCACCATAAGGCATCGATTGTAAGTTGTTTCCGTGTGGATACTGGACGGGAAAGGTTTCCAATGATGTTGTCCAATGGATGATCATGTGTCCATTTTCTAAGGTGTTCATGTGGTTGTTGTTGAGGAAATGAAGTAGCAGAGTTGATATCTCCTGAAGAAGATGGTTCTGATGATGACTCATGAGCAAATATCTTTTCAAAGGGTTCATCTTCTGGAGGAGCAAAAGGTTTTTCATCATTTGTAACAGCAGCAACATTTCCATTGTGTACACTCGATGATTGATGATTTGTTGATGAGACAGAGTGATCAGTAGCAGGCGCTTCTTGACTTAATGACATTGAAACTGAAGGGTTAACTTCATTGACAGGGAAAGAGGCAGCCTCTGTTGATGGAACTGACATATCATTAGCACTTGGCTCATAGTGTTCATCAAATATTGGATCAAATAATTTCTTCAAATCATCTTCTGAAGGAGGTACATAAGGAGTTGCTGGTGAGGGATTAGAAACAAGAGTAGAACTGATAGGACTACTTGATAAAGGTTGAAATGCGGGTCCAGAACTGGATTGTCCTGGAGCCATTTGACCGGTCAGCTCATCGAACGTAACATGAATTGTTTCCATGATGTTTCGGGTTCTCTTGTTGTAGATTCGGTATCCTTTTCTGTTTGGTGCATAACCTACAAATACTCCAATGTCCGCTTTAGCTTTTAGTTTACCTAAATCTTGACCGTCTTTAGTTGGGTAACATAAAGCACCAAACACACGAAGGTAGGATAGATCAGGTTTTCATTTATGGACAAGTTCATATGGATTTTTTCCATGAGAGGTGTGAATAAGGGAACGATTTTGGGTGTAGCAAGCAGTGGCAATGGCTTCAGCCCATAGAAACATTGGAACCTTTGAATAAATTAGCATTGTTCTTGCAGCTTCCACAAGAGTTCGATTTTGTCTTTCAACTACACCGTTCTGTTGAGGAGTTCGTGGAACACTTCTTTGATGACTGATTCCAACACTTTCATAAAACTGAATTAAGTCTTTGTTAACAAACTCTGTGCCATTGTCTGTTCGAACAATTCTAACAGTATTGTTGAGTCGAACCTGAAGCTGTTTGATAAGTTTGATGATGACATCTGGAGTTTCATCCTTTGTCCTTAAAAACTTTACCCAAGTAAATCGAGAGTAGTCATCAACAACTACTAGAATGTATTTCTTCCCATTTATTGTTTGCACTCTCATTGGTCCGCACAGATCCATATGAATGGTATGAAGAACTTCCATTACTGAGTTTGTGGGTTTTGGTTTGTGAGCATATTTTGTGCTTTTTCCCAATTGGCAAGCTGAACAAAGATGATCTTTTTCATACTTTAATCTGGGTAATCCTCTTACTAAGTCCTTTCTGGAATGATTGTTTATGGTACCAAAGTTCAAGTGATTGAGACGACAGAGCCATAGCCATGACTTAGTTTTGGAAGCCTTTGACAGCAAGCAGATGGATGAAGATTTCATCATATCTTCGATAGAGATGGTGTATAGGTTTGAACCACGAGTTCCTCTGAGAAGTTCCACACCATCAAGTTCTCTAACAAAGCAAGTATGTTTTCTGAAGGCCACTTCTAAATCTGAGTCACAAAATTGTCTGACAGAAAATAGATTATGTCCAAGACCTTCAACATAATATACCCTGGAAATCACACTATCTCCAACCACGTAATCTCCATAACCCATAATAGCACCAAAATGATCGATTCTGAATCTCACAGTTCCGATGAATTTGCTCACGAAGTTCATGAGCCGTGACCGGTCTCCAGTCATATGCTTGGAACAGCCTGAGTCCAGGTACCACAGAACGATTTGAACGATCTGCAGTTGAACACAGACAAGAATGGATAACTGGATAATTGGGATCCCCATGCAAGAATGGGTTCCATTTGGTTAGTAACATTGATTGGAACACCCACATCAGAAGTAGAAGCAATAGAATCATCAGAAATAGATGCAGTGCTAGTGTCCATATTTGACCTATTCAAAATGTGTTCACTTCTTAAGGGAATAGTTCTACCAGTAGGCATCCATTTACTAGTGGGCATTGACTTAGCAAATTTAGGGCAAAACTCATTAACCTTACGGTCAGTAGGTATCCATTGATAACCTATATTACTGAATTTTCTCCCTGTGGGTTTCCCACTGTTTTCTAACTTTCATTCGCCTTTGCATTTTAGCCTTCTTAGCTTGATTTTTAGTATTATCAATTTTAACAGGGCATTTAACAACATTAATCAAATCATTCACACCACATTCATGATTAGTAACAGAAGTCAAGCAATCATCAGTACATGGTTTGCAGATAGTAGCATAATTTGAATTAATTACAGTACGCTTATAGCTAATACTAGAATCAACACGATTCGTCTTATTCAAATTCTCCCTAAGGTGATCTTCTACTTTCTTCCACTGAGCATTCCTAGCATGCAAGGTCCTATCATTTTTTGTGTTGCCTTGAGGCTTTGACCCGCTTGCTTTGGTGTCACTTCTTACTCCTGTAGAGGGAATTGGAACATTAGTTGGTTTTGCTACTTTTTGCATTCCTGAACTAGAAGTGCAGGGATCTGAACTACTTGAAGGCACATTAGAGTTCACTTTCTTAAAAGTGGGCATAGAATGGTTTGTATGCTTGGTACTAGGCATAGAACAAGGCATCACAGCTTTACCTTTCGCACCTAAGGATTTAGGACATGTTGCAATTAAACATTCTAGTAGCTCTTGAGATCGTTTGGCTTGAATGCACGCAAACCTAATTTCAATGTCAAGAGGCTTATTTATAAAATCCTCTTCCACAATTTGACGGAGACATTCTAGACTATCCTTAAGGTGAGCAAAATAGTTATGAAACACAAGTTCATTATTCCTAAGATGAGGAGGAATGTATTTAACAGTCACAGTATATTTGCAGTCTGAGGATGATCTTGATGCAACATTCTCATTAAAGACAAGTGGCAGTTTCCCTTTTTCCTGTCTCCTCAGATTCTCAATTTCTTTTTGTAAAGACGTTATTTTTTTGTTGTTTTTGTCACGAGTGACTTTCATTGAATCATATAACTCTTTAAAGTGCCGTTTAACTTTTTCATTTTCTTGTAGAAAACTATCGTTTTCTTTTTGTAAAACATTTACCAAGTTTTGAAGATGAAAAGTTTGAGAATACTGAGAATCTAAAGGAGGAGGCATTTGGGAGCCAGTCACATTGTTCTTTTCACCCTTTAATTGAGAGATTTGGGCTTTCAACTTTCTGATCGTGTTACAATGAGCTTGAATCTGTTCGTCACGTTTATTTATCTGAAAAACTGCATCAAACTCTGGAACATCTGAGGATGTCTTGATATTTGAGGTTTTGACATTTTCTTTAAGATGTTGATATTTTAGTTGTAAATCAAAATGTTCAACTTCTAGTTTAGAAAGATGTTTTACCAAATTATCGTGATCATCCTGATCAATTTTCTCACTTAGTTCTGAGTTTTTGTTTTCAAGCTCAATGACACGATCATGGGAAACTTTCAATGCAATAGATAATTCATGAAATCGAGAAGCAGTAATAGAGTGCTTAGTAACAGTATAAAACACATCTTGAGCAACACAACTTGAAATCAAATTCTCATTTAAGATGTGCAAGTTCTTCCTTTCAACTTCATTATATTTGAGTTCCTGTTCATCAAACATTGGATTCAACTATAATTGCATCAAATTCCTTTTCCATTTCTTTAATATCTGAATTTATCCCTTTTTGAAGACTCTCAAATTGACCTTTTAATTGTTTGAAGAAAGGCATGACCTCAGTTAAATAACATTCTTTAGTTTGCTCAAAACCCCTTTCCCCCTCAGTTATCCCTGTAGGTGTGATTCTCTTCTTACATGTTTTCTCAAAATCAACAAACAGCTGATAAACTACATACAGGCTGATTAAGGTCTAGCTATTAGTGGCAATAGATCTAGGAACTAGATGCATTGGTATATTTGAAGGATACACAGTAGCTGCAGGCATTTTCCTAAGGGGAGTGTTTGTTTCAACAAGTACATTAACTTTTAGCTTATCCATATCTTTCTTCCAAAAGATCTGTTCTGGGGTTAATTGAGTTTGAGGCTTAAACATGTTCAAGGATATCCAATTTTCCTTAGTGTAATCATGGGGTTTGATCGTTATGTTATTCTCTTTACATGCAGGATCGTTAAGCTTCTTATTCATTTTCTCCCTAGATGCATCATCTAGTTTTCTTTCTTCCTCAATGCACTCAATGCAACTAGGTTTCTGTCTAGGTTTAAGAATCTCATTGCCATCATAGATTACATTTTGATCAGCTTTTGCTATCTTACCATACTCAGGGTTGGATTCCTTTATAATGGGGGTACTATGCTTATCGCTGAGAACTCTATGCTTAGTGATCATGTGAGCAGTCTGAATGGTATTTCCTTGTACGTACAACTTATTTTCAAGCTTGTTTTTCAAGGTTTTTAGATTAGAAAAATCATTTAAAAGTTTTGATTCCTTAGCACTGAATTCTTGCTTAAGCATTTTAACATTTTCTTGAAGTTCTTGTTTTTGCTTAGCAGTTTTAGAAAGCTTTTCATGTAAGGAGTTTAACTCTTGTTTTAATACTTCTTCTCTAAAATTACTTTTTCTAATAATTGTACGCATTTGGTCATCCATTTCCTGCTCACGGGTGGTTAACTCAAACTTAGCACGCTGTTCATAAATAGCTACTTGTTCTTTATAGGCATTTAGTTCAGAGATAACAGAATCATCAGAGGCACATGCAGTGTATTCATCAAAAACATAGTCATCATTGACTACAGAAGATGCATCACTTGGTACAATCTCACTTTCACTTTGTTTCACATATTGATCATATGGGACAACATTGATATTACCCATATTTTCAATATCTGACTCAAAAGTTTCAGTTGATTGTACTTTGTCATGTATCTTTTGCTCATCAACATCATCGTATAGTTTTAATACCTCTGAGATGATTGCTTCTTTGGATGGACCAGCTTGCTGTGGTGAGGGGACCTTTGGAGAGACCATTGGAGAAATGCTAGCCATGAAAATTGTCTGTGCAGTAGGTTCATCATCAACGTCAGAGTCGTATGCATCACAGTCGGCGACTTGAAAGGCATTCTGATGATTTTGACCTATCTCCTGAATTGGTTGCTCATCAACATTTGCATCATATGTCTTGGCATTGCCCTCAGCAAGAAACAACAGCTCCTCTTCATCCAACACAACTCCATTATCCTGAGCTTACACAAGTAACATCTTGTCTTTGAAGTACTCTGCATTTTGAGGGCGTTTTGGAGAAGTGCAGTTCCTTGCTATGTGTCCATCACCACCACAGTTGTAGCACTTTATTGGCATTGCTTGTCCCTGATTACCATTCCTTCCTCTATTCTGATTTACCACATACCCTCCTCCTACTCCACCTCTTCTTTGTTCATATTGTCTTCCTTGAGCTGGTTGCACCGTAACCTTTCCATCTCTGACTAAAGCATGATTGTGTAGATTGGATGCAGTCCTGATTTCATTGTTAGTGTGAAGACGGTTAGTATGTGGAGTGAAGGTTAAGTTTTGTTTAACCATAAGAGCCAGTTGATTGATAAAGTGTTCCATGACTGCATTGGCATCAGGTTGCTTGAAACTTGGATCGGGAATGAGTTTGTGATTTCCGTTACCCGTGGGTATGACTTGAGAAGCTTTGGTGGTAATTCCAACATTGGTGTAGAAAGCTGTAGAGTCATTTGACGAACTTGTTTCTCCCTGGTTAGTTTTGAACTGTTCAAGAATCCTTTTTTCAAACATAGCATGTCTCTCATTTTTAAAAAGAAAGGCATACAGTTGCTCATAGTTTGTATTCTTCAAACCTTTGGTTAGCTTCACAGAGGTGACAAACTTATGCCATTCGGGATTCATGTTGTTCACAAACTTTGAGTTCAGCTGAATGTTTGGCATGGTCATTTTGATGTTCCTCATGTCATTCACAAGCTTATGGAATCTCACATAGTACTCATAGACACTCTCATATGGTTTCATCTTGAAGTGCTCAAACTCATCATACAGTTGTGATTCTCTGTCTTCCTTTGTTAATTCAGAACCTGAGAGAAGCATCTTGACATTATCCCAAACTGCCTTGGCTTCAGTGTTGTGATTGATAAGCTTGTAGATGTCTTTTGGAAGACCCTGAAGTATAATGTTAGAGGCCCTGATGTCAGCATCGAATCTCTTTTTCTCCTTATCATTGAGCTCATCATACGTCTTTGGTCTGTCTATTCCATAGATCATTGTTCCATCTGCAGCTGTATCAACTAAGTCTCTTGTAGTCTCAATCTGATAAGGTCCTTCATCAATAGACTTGAGAATGTTGACTCCATTTTCCTTTCCAAGATAGTATAATCTGATTCGTTGTGCCCAAGAGTCGTAGTCAGTTCTGTCAAGCATGGGTGGACGAGTATCTGAACCAGCTGCTTGAACATCCTCAGCAACAGTGGAGATGATTGTAGGTACGTTGGTAGATATGTTAACAAATTACACGGGATTTTATAACTCTATGATTAAACCGGGAAATAGATTCTTTCACGGGATTTTACTAAATCAAGAGAAAACCGTATTACAAAAAAAAATCAACCAAGTCGCTAAGAATACTTGAACTAAGTCGCTAAGACCAAGTCGCTAAGACCCAAGTCGATGGACACAAGTCGCTAACGCACCAAGTCGCTACAAAGTCAAGTCGCTAAAGATCAACTCGCTAAGGTCCAAGTTGCTAACATCAAGTCGCTAAGAATACTGAGTACAAGTCGCTAACGAAATTGAAAGCAAGTCGCTAACTTCACCAAGTCGCTAGCCGTAGTGGAGAATCCACTAAGTTGTACTGTTTGTCGGCTTGTCTCTATAGACAAGTCGCTAGGACCAAATCGCTAACAATTCACACTGTAACTCGCTACCTTTTACTGAAGCAAGTCGCTACGATGAAAAACACAACGAGGAGCAAGTCGCTAGCAAGAAAAACTTTAAAAACACACTTTTCAATCCAAAACAAGCTCAACCACAGTGATTCAAGCTTACCAAATCAAAACCTAAGCACTTACAATGATTCTAAACACAAAAGTACACCCAAAATTCAAACTTTAACACTAGAAATGATCCAAATGATGCAAAAACCACTAAACTTTTTCAAACTAAAAAACCATCTAAAACCACTAGAAATCCAAGGATATGTAAGAGAGATGATCAAAACATGGCTCTTGACCATTTGTAACATATTGGATTTCACAAACATATCAAATCATAAACACAAGAGGCGTATAAATGATGTTTTAGAGAGAGAAAGTTAGAGGTTGGGAACTTTAGTGAGAGAAAGAAAAATATTATTATGAGCTCCAACTCTCTACCTTGGGAGGTAGAGAGTATTTATAGTTCTTACATAGGTCGCCACCTACGGGCTGTGGATCAAGCATACAGTGGGTAAAGACCCGTCCGTCCTCCAAGGTGTTACATAACTAAATACTACTAAACATTAAATAATCTACGACTACGAGCTTTCTAACGATTACATATACTTGAGGTGGCCGACTCTTTAATAACTGGATTTACAAAATCCTAACATCATTTAATGCCACCACTCCACTACTCGCAGTAATTTCCCGGTTTTCAAAGGAACAGTTGCAGCGCACAGTAAAAGTGCATTCTGCAGTATTAAAATATCCTTAGGATATTTGTTGTGAGAGAAGGCATTTAATGCCAAGTGGGATGAGGTAAGCTTTGAGGGACCCTTGACATAGGTGACAGAAGGACATAGAGACATATATTCCTATATTAAATTAGTATGTTTACCAACCTAGGACATTTAAGTAACTGAAATACTTGGTGCATTTAGTTACTCATTCAATGCTCAATGTTCACTGTCAGGGTCCCTGAATGAGTCTTACTCATTCAGTGAGAAGATTATTTTGGGTTTTTTTCAGGGAGCAAGGACCATTTTAGAGAGAACTCACTGAGATTGGGATTGATTTTCAGGTTGCTGACTTTCAATGTCAAGCATTCCCAATTCAGCTTTCAGTCTCCTGAAGGTAGGTTCATCTAAGGGTTTGGTAAAGATATCAGCAAGTTGATATTCAGTGGGGATGAAGTGGAGTTCTATGTCTCCTTTCATGATATGGTCCCTGATGAAATGATATCTGATATCAATGTGTTTGGTTCTTTGGTGGAGGACAGGGTTGTTGGAGATTCCAATAGCACTGGTGTTGTCACAGAAGATGGGTACCATTTTGTAATGGATGTCATAGTCACTGAGTTGACTCTTCATCCATAACACATTGGCACAACATCCTGCAGCGGCCACATACTCAGCTTCAGCTAAAGACATAGCCACTTATTGTTGCTTTTTAGCACTCCAACAAACCAGCTTTCCTCCAAGAAATTGACAGGACCCTGAGGTACTTTTTATGTCCATGTTGCAGCCTGCATAATCAGAGTCAGAATACCCTTTGAGGTCAAACCCTGAGCACTTTGGATAGTAAAGTCCAAGGCTTGGAGTTCCCTTCAGGTATCTGAGGATTCTTTTGGCTGCAGTGAGATGGGATTCTTTGGGATTGGACTGATATCTTGCTATTAGACAGACTGAGAATTTTATGTCTGGTCTGGAAGCAGTTAGATACGTCAGTGAACCTACAATCCCCCTTAAATGAGTTTGGTTGACTGATTTGCCAGTGAGATCAGGTCCAAGGTTGTTAGGAGGGACCATTGGTGTCTTCACTGAGGCACAGTCAGAGATCTCATATTTCTTCAAGAGATTTCTGGTATATTTCTCTTGACTGATGGAGATTCCTTTATTAGTTTGCCTGATTTGTAGTCTAAGGAAGTAAGTGAGTTCACCCATCATGCTCATTTCAAATTTCTTTGTCATCGGTTTTTCAAACTGTTTGCAAAGGGTATAATTTATTGAGCCAAAGATAATGTCATCAACATAAATCTTGCTTTTTCCTGTAGATAAACAATGTGTTGTCTATCTTTCCTCTGAAAAACTTGTTTTGAATCAGGAAGGATGAGAGAGTTTCATACCATGCTTTGGGAGCTTGTTTAAGTCCATATAAGGCTTTGTCAAGCTTGCAGACATAGTCAGGGAATTCACTACTCTCAAAGCCAGGAGGTTGCTGAACATACACATCTTCCTTGAGTTCACCATTCAGGAATGCACTTTTCACATCCATTTGGTAAACTTTGAAGTTCATGTAGGTTGCGAATGCAAGGAAGATCCTGATAGCTTCCATTCTTGCAACAGAAGCAAATGTCTCATCATAGTCAATGCCTTCTTGTTGACTATAACCTTTGGCTACAAGTCTGGGTTTGTTTTTAATGACAGTGTCGTTTTCATCAGTTTTATTTCTGAAAACCCATTTCATTCCAATAATAATGACATCCTGAGGACATTTGATCAAGGTCATGACCTTGTTTTTATCAAACTGTTGAAGTTCTTCTTGCATAGCATGAACCCAGCTTGGATGTTTTAGAGCTTCAGTGACACTTTTGGGTTCTATTTCTGATGGAAAATCAGCATATAGACATTCATTGGCTGAGGCTGCAGTTAACTTAGCAGCCATGCTTCTAGTGAGCATGCCTTCATTGGGTTCACCAATGATGTTTACAAGCTCAATGTCCTGAGATCTTGTCCACTTACTTTGTGGTCTAGGATCTGAGCTTGAGGAGGTCACTGGAAACTCAGGAATGAGTTCTGGTGCATGAGCCACAAAATTATTTAGATCATCTGTTGAGATGCTTTGTTCAGGTTGGGGTTCATGAATCACAGGTTCCTGAACATTTGGTTCAGTATTACCTATCCCAGTAGGGACTGGTTGATTATCAATGACTTCACTGATAGTTGGTTGAGGAAGGTTGTGGGGTAAGACATAGTATGAGATGTCAGCATCAGCTTGATATGAGGAATTGATTACAGTGTTGAACTCATCAGGAGGATATCTTGATGAGTCATCAATTCCTATTTCCTCCACTGAGGTATTGGTAAATCTGATGCTTTCTGAACTTTCATCAAAGGTTACATGAAAGGTTTCCTCAACTTGTTGTCTTCTGGTGTTAAACACCCTAAAGGCTTTAAAGATCAGTGAGTAACCCAAGAAATATCCATCATCAGCCTTTGCATCAAATTTTCCTAAGTGATCCTTGTGATTGTGAGTGACCACAGGACACCCAAACACATGAAAGTAGATGATATCAGGAAGTCTTCCTTTGAAGATCTCATATGGGGTTTTGTTATGTCTTTTGACAATGATTGACCTGTTTTGAGTGTAACAGGCTGTTTTGACTGCTTCAGCCCAGAAGTGCTTTGAGAGTGCTGAGCCATTTAACATAGTTCTGGCAGCCTCAATGAGAGTTCTGTTTTTCCTTTCAGCTACCCCATTTTGTTCAGGGGTGTAAGGAGATGAAAATTTTTGGGAAATTCCCTTTTCATCATAGAAATTCTCAATCTCTTGATTTATGAACTCAGTACCATTGTCAGTTCTGATTTGCTTCACAGTAATGTCATTCTGATTTTCAATCTTCCTGATGAATGACATTATGGTTTCAGCTGCCTGACTCTTCTTGGAAAGAAAGTATACCCAAGTGTATCTTGAGAACTCATCAACAATGACAAGTGTATACTTCTCATGCTGGATTGATCTTGGACTGACAGGTCCAAACATATCCATGTGCAGGAGGTGAAGGCAGCTTTTAATGGAGAAATTTTGTTTTGTCTTGAATGATGCTCAGTGATGTTTGCCTTTTTCACAGGCAGATCATGGTTTGTCTTTTGCAAAAACCAGTGATGGTAAACCAAGGACTTTATTTTGTTTTGCCAAGTTGTTGATGTTTTTGAAATTTAAGTGAGAGAGTCTCTTGTGCCACAGCCAGTTGACAGTTTCAGTAGCTTTGGCAAAGAGACAAGTTCCATATTGAGAGAGTGTTGACATGTCTAACACATAAACATCATCTCTCCTAGGAGCTATCAAAACAACTTCTTTGTTGGCATTGAAAATGGTTCCTTGTTTGTCATTGAATTGCACAATGTACTTTGCATCACATAGTTGATTGACACTGATGAGATTGTATTTTAGACCATTGACATAAGCTATCCTAGAGAAAACTATTCCATTGCAGTTTACTGAACCATAACCCTCAGTGGGACATGATGAGTTATCACCAAATACTATCTTGGATCCTGGTTCCTTCACATACTTGTGCAGATACTCCTTTACACCAGTCATGCTTCTTGAACATCCACTGTCCAGATGCCAAATTAGCTCCCTGGCGTGTCTCTGCACAAATAGTAAACTGAATTAGTTTCTCTTACTAACCCACATGCTAGTGGGCTTGGGTCTAAAGGTCTGCTTGAATTTGGAAATTGACTCATGGTCAGTGGTTGAGTGCATTGTGCTACCACAGGTTTTGCATTTGCTGACTGAGGATGACTCAGTGATGCGGGGTTGCTTTGAACTTCTCCTTGCTTGGATGACACTGTCATGCTGGGATGTCTCATGAGCTGGATTTTCACAAATATCACAGCAGGTGTTCATGAGACAATCATCAGGATGATGATCATTGAAGCCACAGTGTGGACAAGGAGGGAAGGGTTTAGCTCTATGCTTGTGAGCTTGTTTGGAGGTTGAAGCATGTTGATGACCAACATTGGTATGTTTTGCTTCACTGAATGAACTTACATACTGTAAGTGATCAGAAGTTTTGTAATCATCATTTTTGCAGATCATACAAAAAAGGATTATGTAGCAATTATTAGTGGTATGACTGGTATAATGGCACAGATCACACTTCTGCTTGGTTTTGGTGTTGGATTTTGACCTTGATGAACTAGAGGAGGCTGACTTAGTTTCCTTGATTGAATCAGGAGCTTTTTCGATGGATTCCATCTTGTCAGTCAACTTCCTCACAAGCTCAGTCAGTTGCTGGATTTGGTCTGCTTCAGTAGGAACTGAAGATGTGAAAGTCTCAGTGGGAACAGAGTCATCTTAGGTTGGTTTTTTTTGGTCTTTTCAGGATGGTTCTACCAAGTCCAGATCTTTCTTTTGGTGAGTGAGGGTTGAATTTCAAAAGAGTAAGCTCAGAGCTAGGTGCAGCACCCTGAAGAGGTTTCATGGGTGGAAGCGGTGTTTGAGATTCGGCTTCATACTCAGAGATGTGTTCAGTACTACTGGGCACATCAGGGAGTCCAAGCAAGCTCTTTAGAGCTTGGCTTTCAGGCTCTAGTATTCTTCCAGAATTGAAATTTGGAAGCTTACTCTTAGGGTTAACCCGTTCAACCCAATCACTTGACTTGGGCATTGACAACATATTGGTGATCATGCCACCAAACACAAATGGTTTTGGACCTTGGTCTTTATTGTGAGAATCAGGGAGATGATCTTCACCAATGATTCTCTTTTTGCTACTGGGGGCTCCCACAACATCAAAGACCCTAGGATTCTTAGCAGTTCAACTTTCAATGATATCTTTTTCCTTTTTAAGTTCTTCATGAAGAGCTTGATTTCTTTTAACTAGTTCAGTGTTTTGAATTTGCAGTGTGACAGCCTCAAGCTTAGCTTGTTTTAAAAGAAGCTGTTCATCCCTACACTTGTTTAATTCAAAACTTAACTTGTTGTATTTTGAAAAAAGATTTAATCGTTGCTCTTCTACAAACTTAAGCTCAACATTGATATAGTTCATAAAAGACTGCCAATCAGAGTCATCATCCATAGAAAGTAAAATATTTACCTTCTTCATTGTGATGTTGACCCATTCTCTATTCCTGGCATGATTCTTCCCAACAGCTAGCTTGTCCTCTTCTGAAAAGAGAGCCATCAGTGCACTGACTTGCACCATTTCATCTTCTGAAGAGACTGGCTCTTCATCCCAGTCGAAGACTTCAGCAACTAGGCCCTTGTTTTTACCCTACATAGATTTAACATTGTTTGTTGTTTCTGAGGGAGTGGCCTCAAGCAGTGCTAGCTTAGCTTTGGATTTCCTATACTTAGCTTCAAATTCAACAGTTTTATTTTGATCAGATTTGTTTTGAAAGTTCTGATGAGACTGTTAGATTTTTGGTTGAAATTTGCTAAAGCCTGAGGACTGATTTGACCCTGATGGTTTGTAAGAGGGTTCAGAAATTGTTTTTGAAAAATAGTCTTTGGCAAAATGACCTCTTTTGTGACACTTAAAACACTCATTGTCCTCGTTAGCTTTAGCATTAGAAAAACCTTTGTTTCTTTTTATAAACCTTCTGGAGTTAGCAAGGAGTGCCCTTTCCTGAAATTCTATGTTCAGGTCATTTAGGTACTCCTCGCTTGATCTCTCATCAGGCTCATCATCTGAATTTTCCTGAAAATCCTGAACCACACTGTTAGAATAAAAGCATTAGAAATTGGTGTTGAAGTGGTGGTCAGAGACTTCTTGACTTCCTGAGACTTCTTTAAGTCAGGGTATCGTCTGTTGATGAGGTTTTCCTCATAGACAAATTTCCCATATATTTCAGGAAGTTCAAGATTCTGGATATGATTAGCATTCCTAAGTCCCTGAGAGAAATTCAACCACTTCTCATGGAGACTATTGACAAAACCAACATTGATTTCATGTTTGGACAACTTAACACCATCATTTGACAGTTCATTTAACAAAGTTTTGTACCGGGTGTAAGTTTGAGACAGAGTTTCTGAGTCCTTAGCCCTGAAGGTGTTATACTCAAGTTTCAGGTCCATAATCATGTTCTCCTTGGTATCTGAGGGACCTTCATGACTGTGGACCAGGTCATCCCAGGTTTGTTTAGCTGTACTACAGCCTATAACAGACTCCATAACATCATCAGGAAGACAAGATATGATGATGCTTTTGAGCCTTTGGTCCTGGTTGACCACTCTCCTCTCGTCCTGACTCCACTGAGCTTCAGGTTTGGGCAAACCATCAACAGTCTTTGGGATAAATGGACCTTCATTAATACACTTAATGTAGTAAGGTTCTATCCCAGTCAAATAGCAAAGCATTCACTTTTTCCATTTGTTAAATTTACCAACTTCGAGTCGAGGGCAACAGCTGAATAAGCTCCTCCCTTTTTGTCGACAAGTTGGGGCACATCAGTTTCAGCCATTAGTATCTTGAATTAAAAATGTTTTGAGTGGCTTAAAAAGGGTTTTATAATCAGCCTGCTCTAATACCACTTGTTTTTCCTATTTCACAATCGTATAAAACAATAAAAACACTTAAAACAACTGATTGTGAATAATGACTGAAAAGAGGCAAGTAAAAACACACTGATTAATTTTCAACTTATATATTATTTATTAGAAACAAATAAAAAAGAATACATTACCCAAGTACTTGCAGAATAGTACTTGGGATTGAAATGACAAAGTATGGTATCTCCTCACTAAACTCAGGCTAAGTCTGAGCACAACTACAAAGGAATTACTGAGCTATCTCAGGGACATAGTTGTATTTGGAGGAGTGAAAGATGGCTTGTGTGTGTTTTACAATTAATCCACAAGCTTAAAATCTTCCACTCCAACTCTTATGCTATTTATACAAGTATGGTTTTTAACACTATCCTAGAGGACAAACTGACAGGTTACAGAAGACAAAATACTGATGTATTTTGTCTCTGTTTACAAAGGCTATATTTGGTAAGGGATAAAGCCATTTTCTGCTTATCAGCACTAATACTGAGCCTTTCAGGGAAAGTTGACTTCTTAAGGATAAGCACTACATCTTATTCGCTTCAAGCTTAACCGTTTTGTCCCGCCCATTCTTCAGTCTTCTCAGCCTTCAGTCTTCGTCTTTAGTTTGTCTTCAGTGGTAGTAGATGGTGAGGAGTTTCGGGATTCAGTGAGTTATTGTCATCACTCACTGAATCCACTATCTTCTTCTTGACTCAGTCTTCACCCCTTAAGTTCCGCCTTACTGAGTGGAGAGACTTCTTCTTTGTCTCTTACTGAGTATCCTGAAGACAGCTCACTGAGTGACTATGCGCTTAGTGACTTGTTAGTGTTTAAGGGACTAAAAACTTCGGGTATTTTCTATTCAAATCCTAGACTTAAGGGGTTTGGGTATTCACTGAACCCAACATAATCTGTTAGGGACTTTTTGTAGCGTCTTTTCTAAAACAAAACCACACCCGTAAATGGACTAAGTTTGTTTAGATGAAACGCTAATTTACTTATTATTACGAAACCAATTAAAAAATAGTCATCTCAATATAAACACATATGTAAAATCTACATTGTGTCCATTTTTATTATTCTTAACTATTTTTTAGACAAGTCACTAGGTAATCCCTATGTGATAGCTATAATTTACCTATAGATTTCCTAGTAATTATTATTCATAAGAAATCCCTAGGAAATCCCAAGGAAATTCCGACATATTAGCTAGGGCGAATATTTTGTCACTAATTGCTAGGAAATCACCAAGAAAACTGTCACTAATAACTGTGCACATAATGCGTGGGAAAATTGTAAGAATTCCCTAGGTAATTTCCTTCGAAAGAATTTCTAGGAAATTTCGTGCGTGTTACCCCTTTTTCTAAAATTATTTTGAATCTACCATTATGCCCTCGTATACATTTATCTCTCGACACTTTACACATAAACCATTTCCCTTTCGGCCTTCCTACCTCTTGTCTCTGATTCTACACCACCTCAACTCCAAGTATCGACTTTATCACAAAGCGCTTCTACCCACGTGACATTATTTTCACCAACACTTTTGATTTTATCGTCACGTAACATTAATTTCACTGGAGTGGTTTCAGGTTAACCTGTCATCGTGTCACCGACTTACGGTCACATATATGGTATATATACATTATTGCGATATTGTTGAGATTGTATGGTATAGTTGTTGGCTATTGAGGTGATGACCATTTTGTCTAAGGGCCGTTTAGTAATTATATGTAAGAGGTCAACTAGTTAATCTATAGCCTCATAGTAGTATAAATACCCCATTCATGTTAGCATAAGGGGGTGGAAATTCTAATAAATGTGTACCTTAGTTCCACTGTGCAAGTAATAAAGTTTCCTCATTTTCTCTCGTCTTTCTTATATAAACTTCATATCTATTGATTGTGTAGCTTGTATCTTAGTATTATTATGACCTATAATAAATCATGCACATAATCTAGGTCTGATTGACTGGCATTTTTTTTTCTTATTTTTTTTGAATTTTGAAGTCTTGAACTGTTGGATGTGAAGTATATTTGTTGGCTCTGGAATTACCAAAGTGAACCAGGCTTAGATATCCATTTTTTTCTTTTGTTTTGATTGTGAAAGACCTTCATGATGGTAAATTAAGTGCACCACAAATAGCAAGAATCACTCATTATATTTTCAGTAAGTCAATCATGTTACGTTCTCATTTATTGATAACAGAATCTTAAAACATGTATTGTTACCTATAATTGTGTTAAGATCAAATACAATATAGTATTAGTATTTTTATCTAGTTTTACTTAAAGACATTATAGTTTGTATTTTAATTATGCATGGGTCAAATTATCTGTATGGGTCATACCTTAACCCAAACGACCCATTTGCTTATAAGACAGTTATATAGGCAGTTATTATGGTTGGCAGTTATCCCTTAAACGACACAATGGTTAACAAACAACTACCATTTAGATTATGTCGTTTGGGAAACTATAAATAGGCCAAACTCTGTATTCAAACATATAAATTTCAATAACAATATTAGTTTACTTTTGTCTCTTAAATTCTGTCCAAATTCATTATACAATTCACTGTTACATTGCATTTACAAAACAACAAAATACAATGACCATATACAATCATCTCTATCAATCCAAGAGTGTTGCCAGAAAGCCTGGCCAACATTGGCATCAGAGCCAAGGGAAGATACGATCATGGGAAAGGCCAACACAGAAGATTGATCAAGGTTTCTACTCTGGTAGATACTTGTTAAGAGAGACACCATCCAGGCTTGTCAAATGGTCTGCAAGAAAGAAGAGTATCAGTCCCAAGGGAAAAGAAATGCTCGTTAAGAAAGTACTTGAAAACCAAGCCTTTAATTCATCACAGTTGGCACAAAATCAAAAGGCTGAGACTGCAATGAAAACAAAGAAAGACAAGAAAGCAAGATGTTTCATTTGCAGAGAAAGGGGCCATGCATATTGGTCATGTGAACAAAGAAAGAAGATTGCAGCCATTGAAGTGCAACAAGAGGCAACCATAGACAGACAAGTACTTGATGAAGAGACCAAATTTCCAGAAAAAATCAACATAGAAGCAGACTACATGATCCAAGGATCAACTGACAAGACATGGAATGATGTATGGTTCGTGAGCAGTACATACAAACATCATCTTTGCCCAAGCAGAACCCAATTCAAGCGTATTGATTACAAGTTCAAAATGATTTTCAGAGAAGAAAAAGAGAAAAAATTCGTTTTCTCTTATGGTTTGGGTGATGCAGTGGTGAATACAAAAGATGGTGATATCTTAGTTCAAGATGTCCAATACACTCCAGAAGTGTCCATTAATGTACTCAGCTATGATCTCTTAGAAGAACAAGGGTACATGGTAAAGATTGAAAACAATATGTGCATACTCAAGAGCATGTTTGATGAGAAGACAGTGGGGACAGAAAAGCAACAAGAAACAGGCAACTATGAAGATGAATGGAGCCCAATCAGACAACACAACAAATACTTAGAAGATCACTTTGAGTCTTTAGACCCAAAGGATGAATGTTCATTGGTGAGAGGCTTGGAAGATTTAAGTTGGAACAAGGAGGACACCCAAGACTATGTGGACAATGAATATATAAGTTGGAATGGTACACTATATGCACTCAAGGTAAACTCATTCAACAGATTTCTATCATTTATGAATTTACTTAAGAAGGACAGTCTTGTGTACAACAATTGGGGGGTGTTCAGTGGGAAGTTCTTGGAATTGGTTAAGTGGTTCTATCTAGTGCATCTTAACTATGATGCAATAGAAAAGATACCACCTGTTATAGATGGAAAGGAGATAGACTTGCTAAGTCTACACAAGATAGTAGATGGTTTTGGTGGATATGTGGCAGTCACTTTGAGTGACAAATGGAGAGGCATTGCAAGCATACAAGGTTTATCTGTTGAAGATGGTGAAGCCATAAAGGCTTGTTATAGAAAGTTCATTGACCTAATATGTGTATACCACGAGACTGCTAGAATGCCCAGTGTTGAAAAGACAAGAGAAGTGGGAGAATGCAGTAAGTTTGCAGAAGAAAGAAGCCCACAGGACTGGAAGAAAGGAGCAGTAGAAGATGGATCACAAGAGGAAGAAATGAACAACCATGGTGTAAGAATGTATGGCAATGATGAAGAAGATGCAGCCCATAGCACAAGTTGCCAAGGAAGCAGTGATTATGAGATCATTGTTTAAAAGAAATTGGAAGCAAGTCATACTCAAGAAAGTTGATCTTAACAAATTAAGAGGGAGATGTTACCTATAATTGTGTTAAGATCAAATACAATATAGTCTTAGTATATTTATCTAGTTTTACTTAAAGACATTATAGTTTGTATTTTAATTATGCATGGGTCAAATTATTTGTATGGGTCATACCTTAACCCAAACGACCCATTTGCTTATATGACAGTTATATAGGCAGTTATTATGGTTGGCAGTTATCCCTTAAACGACACAATGGTTAACAAACAACTACCATTTAGATTATGTCGTTTGGGAAACTATAAATAGGCCAAACTCTGTATTCAAACATATAAATTTCAATAACAATATTAGTTTACTTTTGTCTCTTAAATTCTCTCCAAATTCATTATACAATTCACTGTTACATTGCATTTACAAAACAACAAAATACAATGACCATATACAATCATCTCTATCAATCCAAGAGTGTTGCCAGAAAGCCTGGCCAACATGTACACTATCCAGAAAAAAATGAGGGTATGTGATCACATCGTATTTCGTTGCTTCCAAACGAGCCTTTAATGAATGAATTTTCCAATCAAGTCTTTTTTGTGAGGTTAGCCTTTTTCCTTGTTTTGGTTAAGTTTCCAGTTATAGGCAAATAACACATGTTGATCAAAACCACGACAAACCTGAAGATGTCGAACACATAACCTAGAAAGTAGAAACTTAACGTCGATCACAAGTTGCAACACCGACAAACCTTGTCAGACGACAAACGAAGAAGAACAAGAAGACCACAAAGGAACACGACTAAAGTTTAACAATAAGCACACGAGATACCCCTCAACGAACCCTTTATTAATCATCAATAAAGCTTTTACAGTTGAAGTAAAGAATAATGTTTAACTATCATCCCCTCACTACTATTTATAAAGATGAGGGGTAGGAAACCAAGTAATTGTTGGCTAAGGAGTATCCCCAACCGACCTCACTATAAAACCGGCCACATGGGCTTTCCTTGCTTCAAGGCAAGCTTAAATAATCCTAATTATAGTATAGTCTTAATTTAAATTACAATGTACATTTAAATCCCTAATATATGTTAAAATTTATTCCTAATATCCTACAACACATAATCTTTAGTTTTTGTTCATCCCCCAAGAAATATAATGATTTAATTCACACAGAATAAGAAAAATAAAGCAAGAGAGCGGATGAAGAATAAGTAAACCACGGTACGGTATGAAGGAAGGGTTAATATTACATAGGGGTATAATAGTTCATACCAAATAAATTTTTGTGTGTGAATCATAATAGTCCGTGTACATATAATTTGAAAAGAGATACGGTAAGAAGAAAACTAAAATGAAAAAATTAAGAATGATTTTTATCTACACATTTTAAATAAGAGTGAATTTTAAGGAGATATACATCTTTTTTTTTTTTTTTTTTTTTTTTTTTTTTAATGCATCTGAAATGTGTATTTGTGGTTTTTCTCACCCTTCTCATTATAACTAGCCATGTGGTGTGTGTCGGGCCTACAAGTTAGAAATTCGAAGCTAACCAGAGATAAGTAGTCATCTTTATCGCCAAAAATTGGGCTCGTTCTCATAATGTTCACCACCAATGACTATACCTTATACTTTAAGGGCATGTTTGGTGGAGGGTATTAGGGGGTGGGAAATAGGAAAAACAATCATTAATTATGCTTGGTGGAGGGTACAGGAATGGAGCATTACCCTAAACTAGGTAATAACCCATTGCACTACAAATTGAGGATTAAAGTATTCATTACCCTATGCATTCTTTAGTATACCTTTTGCATTTCTTTTTCTCATTTTTTTAATTAAGTTTGTTAGTTTTGAATGAAACAAGTATAAGATATCAAAATATGGTTATAATACATATACGTAACATGATGATTTAGACTCTGGTCTGAAAATGAATAATGTATCACCTCATGGAAGGAGTACCGAGTCAAAGCTTAAAAGGCATTCAACTTTCTATATGCTCGAAAAATTCAGTCTAAGATTTTGATAGTTGGAATATTTTTCTTATCAGGATTATATATGATTATATTCGCGAATAGTTGACATGTGATCAATGCCAAAATTTTGAAAGTTGGGAATTTTAGAAATTGCGACTATTCTTTGTTCTGCGTACGGGCATCATGCTTAATCGATGGTCGACGTTCTTAATAACAAATCTAAAAAGGTTAGATGTTTCAAATAAGCCAAAAAGAAAGTATGACAATTCAAATGGCAATTTTTATTTCACTAGCACATATGCTATTCTCATCTTTACCTAGATTCTATTTGGTATATATTTGCTTGTAAATTATCTTCTCATGTGATCTTATTCACTATATAACTGAAATGGAAACAACCCTACAACAACTAAATAAACGTTTTCAGTTATTGAGTAGATACTAATAGTCTAGGTTAAGTATGATTTCACTTTCATTCTCATTTACGTTTCAACTGAATCTGATAAATACTATAGTCTACCGTTAATATGGAACCGTAGGAGATGTGTCAATTTAACTTTCCAAGGATATACAACAATTTTGTTTTCTACTTTTCTTCTGTAGCCCATTTACTTGATTAAGATTTGGCCCAATTTTGTTGAGTTGATGAACTCATTCTAATGCACTTGTCCTGATGTATTTTCTTTTTGGTTCAATTTTATGCCATAACCCATGTGAGTATGTGACCTGATTATACCCGACCCCTATTACCCGAACTAAACTTCAGATTTTAGAATCTGACATACCAAAAAGCTTAATAAGGTCAACGCAACTCGCCCGAGTCAAAAAAGGCTTATACGGGTCGGGTACACCCTAGTAACAAACCTTGTCACATACACGAATGGAAACAAAGTCAGTTTTGAGACACTAATGTATTTCGTGCGTGGTGGTGCTAACTTTTAAACAAATCTCAAATATTTTTTGAATGCAACCGGTACTAGTATTGTTTAGTTAGCTACTAGCATTATATAGTTAATTTATTAACCGTTTTAATAAAATTGTATACTCTAGTTTACTTTTTATTTCTTCTATGTTATGATTAAAAAACCTACGATCAGTCACTTTTAGTTCGGGATGATAACGGGGCGGGTTTGGGTCGGGTGGTTATTTCTATCCTCAAACCCGATTATCAAAGTCCTCTTCAAGCCCGTCCTGATCTCCATCAGGGATTTAATCTGGGCGTTTCGTTGGGACGCGATGCTTCCTTAAACCATCCTTTGGTACTAATCGGGGTGTCCTCTTCGGGCTCGATTCTCAACAAAAGCCACACCATTTGACATTTATTATCGTTCTTACACCATTGCCAATAACTTGAAGAATTATGAAACCTACTAATAATCAATTAAAACAAGTCTTATTAAGTTCTCAACAAATACCACTTCCCCTTTTATGATCAACAACGGTGGTATCAAGAACAAGTGTTTATTTGTTTTAAACAAGGTTGCAAGTTTTTTTCTTTTTCAGCCATCAAGGCGCACATTTGTGTATAATTTAGTTGCTTCATCAATTCTGGCTCACGTTGTTTCAAGTATCTTCGTTAGTGCCAAAGTTCATATATGTTGCTCGGGACTTCAATGAGCGCTCAAAGTTCACTTTTAGTGGTATTTCATAATATGTCGACAACAATTGTATTTTATGATGTAATCTTACATCTTCTATCATGTATCATTTTTTGGATCACCTGAGATTCATTTTCAATACAATAATCTTTTGATTAAAAAATAAAAAAATAAAAAAATCAACGATAATATCATACATAAATAATAATAAATTACGCTGCCCTGTAATCCGATAAACATCCCCCTCTCCTTCCATAATTAGTTCAGGTTTCGGATTTCTCAGTCGAATTCGGATTTTTGTCATCCCTACTTTTAGTATGATTCCGTTCTAGATATTCTATTTATCTTTTTACTTATCAATATTTCCCAAAACTACGCACATGGATTGTTCCCATCCAGTAGTCAACAGAAGACGGCCATCCGTGTAAATAATTTTCTAGCAAGAGCTTAATTATACTATTTTTAAATCCGAATAACTAAGTGTGCAATTTGGTTAATAACCATATAGTCTAATGAATAAGAATAAGAATACAAGAATTATGCCATCATGTATTGAAGTTGGATTGTATATATCTCTAATGAATAAGAATACAAGATTGTTCGTTAGAAAGCAAGTACATGAGTTACCGTATTTATTATGGTCTAAAACTCTCTTTTTAATATGATTTGATTGATGAGTTGAAATCAATAGAGATTCAACATTATCTAAATACCCAAATATGAAAAACCGAATCAATACTAGTTACTTATTTTTTCATCAAAATAAAAAAAAAAAACTACTTTTCACTTCTTTTTTAAAAATAAAATATTTTGCAAACGGTAAATCGCCAAGTAAAAAAAAATACATTATCGCGACGAGTATTTTTTTATCTTTCAGTATACGGACACTTTGATATACTTTTGATAATTTTTTTTTTCCTTTTCAGTTACGTCCGAAAAAATCATATGTGATTTGTATCACATGTGATTTTTCATGCGTAACTGAAAAAAAATCGAAAAAAAATTTGTCAAAAGTATATAAACATACTATCTATTGAAAGATGATTTAATTCTCGTCGCGATGCTATGATTCGTTTTGCATAACGATTAATGGTTTGGGTGATTTTTAATTTTAAAAAAAGAAGGTGAAAATGTTTTTTTTTTTTAATTGATGAAAAAATGGATCTATAAAATTAGTTAATTGGGTCTTTAATAAATTTTGAGTCTGGATTAAACGATAAGTCATTTTAGATACTTAACTTTGAGCCAATTCAAACCTAAAGAGTTGGAAAATAATAACAATTCTCAATTATAAATAAAAAAAAATAGAATTGAAGAATATTCCAAGGCCACAAGTAGAGATATTCTTCGCCAAGATTGAAAACAAAAGAAATCATGCTTAAAAGATGACAAATAAAAGGAGATGGTCCCAAAACTTACTTCCTTTCCTTTATGATATCATGTAAACATGTACCAAAATTATACGGAGTATGTTTATTTGTGACCTATTTCTATACCACATAAAATGATACAATAATTGTTTTTTATTTAATATTTTAAAAACAACTTAAAGAAAATATGAGTAGTTTACTATGTAAGTAAGCTACTATAAACAGGGAAATTTCAAAAGTAACATGATAGTCACTTTAAAATAACCTGCAATAAAACTATTTAGCATGCATCAACAGTATCTACTGCTTTGTATATTAAGTACTGATTGCTTAATTTTAATGATGTGTATATTAAGTGACTTTATTAAATAAATCAAAGTCCAAAATTGTCTTATTATGTATACTAGATTGATAGACTGCTAGATTAACCCGTGTCAAGGACGGAACTAAGTAGAGACGGGGGAAGGTTCTGCCCCCCCAAAGTAAAGGGTTGATAACCTAAAGAAGGGTAAACTTTAGAGCACTCAGTATCGTTTGTATATACACGCCATTCGCTCATTTTCAAATCAATAACACGCTAAACACCTTACCAAGGAACACGCCATTAATGAGCCAAAAGGGAATTGAGTTGGTAGAATGGCTCAAGCCAAAGGAGAAAGAGGCCAAAACTTTTGCTATTTTTTATTTTTATTGTTTTTAGTGTATTGTGAGTGATGGGTATTTTTAATAGTGTATTTTGTGGACCCAATAACATGTTATTGGTGTGTTATGGGGAGGGTGTTTGAGTTATTAGTGAGTTATTGGAAGGTGTATGATGTGGCGGTGGGGTGGCATACCAATAACGTGTTGTTGGAATCCACGATACCTTGTACTCTTAGGGGTAATATGTAGACTTTTGAATACCATATCGACAAAATTGTTTCAATCCCACGCAATTTGTAACTTTGTATATTCAAATCCATATTTACAAAATTGTTTCATGCAAATATATATGTTAAGTTACTTATCCAAGAAATATATAATGTATTTATTTCAATGCTACGAATCATCATAAACCATTTCATACCCCAATACAGTTAATATAGATATGATCCATTGATTACTCTATTTGTTTACATTGGATTTTTAGGTAAAATTAAGCTTTTATAGTTTGAGTCGATGATTCAAAGTCTGTAATCGATATTACAGATTTAAATACTTTGAAGGTCGTCGAGCTGAGGTGTAACTTTTAGTGTTATTGATGAGTGTGTAAATACTCATCATTTTTAGTCAAATCTGAACTGCAAAACGTTTAAAAATGCTCAGAAATGCATCAAAATACTGAAAATATTCCAAAATTGCATTTTATATGTTTCAGATGCAAAATGTTTAAAATCTGATGAAAAATGAGCAAAGTTTGCATAATTGGCAGTTTCAGTCCCCCAAGTTTCTAAAATTGTCAAAACTAGTCCCTGAGTCAAATTTTCAAAAGAAAAGTCACCAAAGGTCCTTTTTAAATCATAACTTGTCAAAACTAGTCCTTTGGTGAAAAATATAAAAAGTTTTGAGAAAATTACAAATTGGTCCTTCAAGTTTAAGAATTGGCAGAAATGGCCCCTGGAAAATTGGGAAATGGCAAGATTGGTCCTTATACTTTTTGAGATTGTCACTTTCAGCCCTTGGATCAACTTTTCAGAATTGGCAGATATGGTCCTTGTATTTTCAGAAGTTACAAAAGGGACCCTTGTTTAAATAAAACCCTTTAGCACTTTTGGTCCCTTGTCAAAACAATTTGACCCCCTGTCAATAAGCACTTTGAACCTTCCCTTTTATTATTAGCCAGTCAACCACTTGGTCAAAACAACCAAACACGCGCCTTTTTCTTATCTTCTTCACCTGCTTCTGCCAAAAGACCCTGCAACACACAACCCCCCTCCTCCAACTCACCTTTCCACTCAACTTGTTCCCTCCAAACACAACCTTCCAAGATACATTGATTACCTCTCCTTTCCCACACTCTACCTCACCCACTGTTAAAATCTTTTTTCCCGCCAAAACTGATCAAGGGCCATGATCAAATCTAAGACATCCAAAGGTCAAAACTAATGGTGGGATTCACTTAGAGAGAGAAAAGAAGCAATTTGGACTATAAAAGAGAGGAGAAGGATGCAGTTTGTGGTGGTAGCTAGTTTTAAGTTTTCCTTTAAATGTCGTTTTTTAAACAAATGTAGTAGTTTTACTCAAAATAATGTAATATTAGTTTCTATGCATTGGATTTAACTTAATTAAGTGTTTGTAACCTAGTTTCAGTATTAATTTAAGGTTTTATTTGAGTTTCAAAAACTCATGTTTACTGTTGAAAAAAGCACTCTCAAATTCTCATGTTCAAATCTTTAATAGCTTATGTTTAAATTCCATTAAGCTTATATAAGTTGTTTAAAGCTCTTGGCAAGGTTAAAACTCAAGTTTAAAGAAATTTTGTGTCTTGGTCAACAAAAGTCAATGGGAGCAGGGTATGGTCGAATCCTTGACCTGGACTAAAGATGGT
The DNA here is from genome assembly GCA_019973895.1 of Chrysanthemum seticuspe. Lineage (NCBI taxonomy): Eukaryota > Viridiplantae > Streptophyta > Magnoliopsida > Asterales > Asteraceae > Chrysanthemum > Chrysanthemum seticuspe. The sequence continues at coordinate 96,896,675 of BPTQ01000004.1, forward strand.
GTTTGATTGAACTTATTTGAGGTGGTGTTTAACCATTTGTGCAGGTCTTAGTATCTGGACTGTTGTAAGTCCTTTCAATTTTTTTATGCCATTTGTTTGCTCAAGACTGCATGTCATAGTACTCATAGAATTAGTGTTAATTGTTAGCTATAATCATTGTAATTAGGGTCAGTTGGTTAGTTACAGTTAGGATAGGGAGTGACTCACACTGGTTTAGTAATTTGTTAGTTAAAATTTGCACTTGAGTTGCTTAAGACAGTGTTTGGAATTGCTGATTTAGCTATCCTTTAGGTGAGTGCAGTGGTGTATTATTGTTGCTTCATATTTGTTTAACTCTTACACATCCAATACTGTCTTAAATTTGCATCTTCAAGCACCCATAGTCAAAATTCTAGGTAATCTGTCATAAGTCCTTAACTGTTGGGTTTTTGCATATCCAAATCTTGATTCATGATTCAAAATCCATAGATATATATTGCAGTAGTTTCATTTCATGTATTCATATCATTTCCAGTCTAAAAATCATAATCAAATCTCAATAGAGTCAACTTTGTATCTGTTTTTGAAAGTCAATCATGTCAAAAAAAAAAAACCAGGTCTGATCTAATTATGCAGAACTTGCAGAGTGTGCATAGGTCTCAATAAGGGTTTTTCAGGTCTGATTTTTGGTCCATTGGTAGTTTGTCAGGTGGTCTTCAAGACCCCAATTCTGTTTTACCTTTAAGCTTTTCTGATAAGCTTATAAATAAGCTCAAACACTGCACCTGTTCTGCTTACTGTTCTGTTCAGCAGTCCTCATGTTTTAGCCACTTTTTGTTTGATCCGTAACTTCTTTAATACTTGTCCTCAGTAGCTGTAACTTGGCACATTTGTTCCTTGCTTGGTTGACTTGAGTTCCTAATATCTGTTTTGCACTTTAGCCCTCCTGATAAGCAGTTGCAACTGCTTAATCAGTGGGGTCAGTTCTTTATTTTGCTTAATAGAGCAGTTAGCTTAATCAAAGGTAGTATGCTCATTAGGTGTTAGAATTAGCTTAAGATAGTTGCTGTAGAGTAGTTTTAGCTTACATTAGCTTATGTAATCAGTTGGAGTAGTGTAGTGCTTAATAGCTTATTTCTAGTGCTTATTTCTTATCCTTTTACATAGCAGCTTCAGATTCTCCCACATAAGCCCTTCTTTTTATATTTTTAATAGCTTTAGAATAAGATTTTAGTATTTTCCTGAAATTTTCATTAATTTTAGTTACTGTTTGGTATTTTCCTTAAATAAAAATAGTTTTTAAGCATTTTTAAATAGCTTTTAATACAAATATTTAAGAAAAGCTTCAAAAAAATAATTTTTCAATTTTCTTAAGTTAAGATAAATATAAAAAGAGAAAAAAGTATTTTTTTAGATTTTTCTTAGTTAAATTTGTATTTTTAAATAATTTAATTAGTTTTTAATAGTTTAAAATTCATAGAAAATAGAAAAATAATCAGAAAAATACAAAAATAGTTTTTAAAATTCTAGTTTGATATTTTAGACTTTTTCATTTCATAATTTTAATTTTCTAGCTTTATTTCCTATTTTCTTGTGTTTTAGGTAATTATTAATTAGTTAAAAATAGTTTTTAATTAATAATAATTAGATAATTAGTTATAAAAATAATTTTCTTTTTCTATAAATTTTCTTTTATCATTAGGATTGTAAAAATGTATTTTTCATATTTTTAGGATTTATCTTGTGTAATTTTCACGTTTTTATTTGTACGTTTACGTAATTATAATTTAAACGTAAGTTTTTAGTTTTAAGTTTTAAACGTTCATCACTTTAAATATAGTGATAGCGTTTATTTAATAGATTTTATCTTTTTATTTTCCTTTAATTTGCATTTAAGCCGTTTTAATTCGTTGGCTTTTCCTGTAGTTATAATCATATTCCAAATCCTTTTCCCGTTCAAATCTCGCGATCACTAAACGTTTGATAATCCATTGCACAACTCGCTGGGACATAACGACCCGGGGAAACATTGTACTCCTCAGATCTTCATTGATTTCGTGCTGAAGCTGTTTTAGGTTTTCTTACGCTTGCGTGAGAGAACTTGACGGTTTTGCGCGCATCAAATTTTTGGCGCCGCTGCCGGGGAGCTGTGCTGATTATCCTACGTATAGCAGATTAGTGATTTGGATATTCACTCATTGTTCATACCATCTGTATATGTTTATATTTTCTTTTAAAAATCAAAAATCCAAAAAGATTTTCAGTCTTTGTTTTTGCATCATGTCTATCCAAAAATCCAAAAATATTCGTCTTTACCCTCTAACCCTATTTGATTCTTTATCTCTTTACCCTCTATCCATTTGATTCTAACTTCTTCTATTCTGATGGAATCATCGATTCCTTGTGTCGGTTGTGGAGAACCGCTTTTCGGTTTACCGTGTCGTTGGTGTACGTGCGAACGGTGCGGTAATGACATTCATAACGGAAGTTGTTTGTTTTGCGGTTCGAGGAATTCATGTTCTTATGATCAAAATTCTTTCAATGAGCCGAAAAACTTCTCCGACTACCCACCCCAACCCCAAAATTTTTCGTTCAATCAGCAGTATTGCTATGGTTGTGGGGATCCGTTAGTTGATTTTCGATGTCAACAATGTTCTTGCGAGAGGTGTGGAAATGATCTTACGGATGGATTTTGTTCGTTTTGTGCTTCGGAAGCTGAAAACTCATGCACTTATCCGAACTTTTCCAATCATCCTCAAAACGATTTTAGCCACACTCCTCAGTATTCATTTGAGCAAGAACCGTGCTATCAAAGTTTTAATGACACATCGTTTCAGAATGTACCGAATTTTTCTTGCACAAATTGTGGAGGTCCTCACGATAATCTTCAATGTCAACCATGGAATCAAAATTACTATACTTCCGGTTTTGACAATTTCCAACCTCCACAGCACCATACGGTTCAAACTCCACCTGAGCCGTTGTCTCAAGAAATTTCCTATGATTTTGAATCCACAATGAAAAAACTTGATGATATACTTCAAAACCTTAAGAATCAAGTGAGTGGTGAAAAAACCATGGGAGAATTGCTAGCCGAAGAACGAGAGGCTCGCAATTCTAGGGAAGAATTATTAGCCCTAGAGCATGCAGCTCTAAGGCGTTCCCAATTTCTTAATGCAGCTATGTATGATGATGACGAGGAGAGTATTCCTTTTAAGAATATTATTTCTCAACTCCCTCAGTCAATTCATATCCCAGCAGTTGAGATTCCATCTCAAACAACTGCTATCACACCCAAAGCTCCCACTCACTCTCTGAACATGGGGGACGAGCATCTTGACACTGTTCCTGAAAAGGAATCGGACGAATTCATAAAGTCTAGTGTTAAGGACCTTGTCCCAATCCCAAGTGAGTCTGAGGGAATTCTTGACAAAGAGTGTGATGTGTTTTCTCCTCTTACAAATGATTTTGTTGAGACTTTCTCAGATTTTGACAGTGATTATAGTGATGCCGATTCTTTATATTCTAAAGACATAGAATTTATTGATGCATTACTTCCACATTCCGAGATCGTCAACTTAGAAGAGGATGTTGACCATGTTGTTTCCACAACAGTTAATACGACTATCACTAATCCCTTATTCGAATTCGGTTCTGAATTTACTCTAAATTCAGTTAATCCAATCTTTGATAGTGATGAGTCTGACACGGAGACTATAATGGACGAGGTGCATATTTATAGCCCACGAAGTACCGCACATGTCCCACCTCCGTATATTCTTCATGAGGAGTTCGCCGGTGAACTCACTCATATCATATCTCCGCTGGAGTATGATTGCGTGGATGGCAAAAATCATGATCGGGGGGAGAGAATCTCAATTTGCATAGCTATGACAAATCTTCCCACCATCCCTCCCGAAATGCCTTCCAACCCTAAGAGCTCAACCAATAAAATCCAAATAAGTGCAACTGCACTTAATCCCGAGGAAGAAGATCTAATCATGATTGTTATCATGATTTTCCTTCTTTTCTTCACCTACTCGGTGACTTCCTCTCTTCTTCACTCCTTCGGGAATGAAGACGCTATTTTTGATCCCGGCATTTTCATTCATCATTTTTTGAGCCGGTTCTGTGTATATCTCATCGGTGTGGAACTTTCACGTGCTTCAAATGTTTGTCCAAACATCTTGAATGAAAGTCCGACGGAGATTGTTTCTTCCACTTTGCTTCCCCATGAACCAATGAATTCGGGGTCGAGTCAAGCTAGCGACTCGGAAATCAAAAACAGTAGCATGCAATATGGGTTTTCACCCATATTTCTGTCTTCTCACCTCTTTCTACCACCCTAGTGTGGGGGGGTTGCCCCACATGTTGTATATATATAAGTATCTCAAAAAAAAAAAAAAAAAAAAAAAAAAAAAAAAAAAAAATCTTCTTTCTAAATAATGGCCGTAGTATTTCCCTTTTACGTTCTTTGTTTCGGCATAACCGCCGGTACTTTGAATATTGAGGGCAATATTCATTTCTAAGTGTGGGGGGGAATTCTCACGAATTTCATATATATTATCTACCCAATTCCCCCGTTTTTGGCCAAAATTTTTTTTGGAGTAAGTGTTTTACACTTTCTCATTTGGTTATCAGTCCGCCTTGTCTAATAAACTAAAGGATTGGCTAATCCAGGAGCAAACGGCTCTTGGTAAAGATATCTCAAATCCGTTTATATGGCTTGCAATTTGCCCAAAATTGTATGGTATTCAGCTCACCATATCCTAAAAAGTGAAGAGTTGGCTAGCCCGCAAGGTTATGGCTTGTGGTAAAGGCAGTGGAAAAACCATAATTGGTAATCAGCTCACCAAAGATAATATTGATAATTTATCTAAGAGTTGGCTAGTCCAGAAGGGTACGGCTTCTGGTAAAGACTAATCAAATCCGTTTACAGCTTATGATTTGCTCAAAATCATTTGGTTATCAGTGTACCAAGGTTCTTACTTGAACTGAAACATTTGGCTACTCCAGAAGTAATGGCTTTTGGTAAAGAGATTAAAATCCATTAAGTTTTTCTCAAAAGATTGCTAGGGACTAGCAATAGTTTAGTGTGGGGGATTGATGAGTGTGTAAATACTCATCATTTTTAGTCAAATCTGAACTGCAAAACGTTTAAAAATGCTCAAAAATGCATCAAAATACTGAAAATATTCCAAAATTGCATTTTATATGTTTCAGATGCAAAATGTTTAAAATCTGATGAAAAATGAGCAAAGTTTGCATAATTGGCAGTTTCAGTCCCCCAAGTTTCTAAAATTGTCAAAACTAGTCCCTGAGTCAAATTTTCAAAAGAAAAGTCACCAAAGGTCCTTTTTAAATCATAACTTGTCAAAACTAGTCCTTTGGTGAAAAATATAAAAAGTTTTGAGAAAATTACAAATTGGTCCTTCAAGTTTAAGAATTGGCAGAAATGGCCCCTGGAAAATTGGGAAATGGCAAGATTGGTCCTTATACTTTTTGAGATTGTCACTTTCAGCCCTTGGATCAACTTTTCAGAATTGGCAGATATGGTCCTTGTATTTTCAGAAGTTACAAAAGGGACCCTTGTTTAAATAAAACCCTTTAGCACTTTTGGTCCCTTGTCAAAACAATTTGACCCCCTGTCAATAAGCACTTTGAACCTTCCCTTTTATTATTAGCCAGTCAACCACTTGGTCAAAACAACCAAACACGCGCCTTTTTCTTATCTTCTTCACCTGCTTCTGCCAAAAGACCCTGCAACACACAACCCCCTCCTCCAACTCACCTTTCCACTCAACTTGTTCCCTCCAAACACAACCTTCCAAGATACATTGATTACCTCTCCTTTCCCACACTCTACCTCACCCACTGTTAAAATCTTTTTTCCCGCCAAAACTGATCAAGGGCCATGATCAAATCTAAGACATCCAAAGGTCAAAACTAATGGTGGGATTCACTTAGAGAGAGAAAAGAAGCAATTTGGACTATAAAAGAGAGGAGAAGGATGCAGTTTGTGGTGGTAGCTAGTTTTAAGTTTTCCTTTAAATGTCGTTTTTTAAACAAATGTAGTAGTTTTACTCAAAATAATGTAATATTAGTTTCTATGCATTGGATTTAACTTAATTAAGTGTTTGTAACCTAGTTTCAGTATTAATTTAAGGTTTTATTTGAGTTTCAAAAACTCATGTTTACTGTTGAAAAAAGCACTCTCAAATTCTCATGTTCAAATATTTAATAGCTTATGTTTAAATTCCATTAAGCTTATATAAGTTGTTTAAAGCTCTTGGCAAGGTTAAAACTCAAGTTTAAAGAAATTTTGTGTCTTGGTCAACAAAAGTCAATGGGAGCAGGGTATGGTCGAATCCTTGACCTGGACTAAAGATGGTGTTTGATTGAACTTATTTGAGGTGGTGTTTAACCATTTGTGCAGGTCTTAGTATCTGGACTGTTGTAAGTCCTTTCAATTTTTTTATGCCATTTGTTTGCTCAAGACTGCATGTCATAGTACTCATAGAATTAGTGTTAATTGTTAGCTATAATCATTGTAATTAGGGTCAGTTGGTTAGTTACAGTTAGGATAGGGAGTGACTCACACTGGTTTAGTAATTTGTTAGTTAAAATTTGCACTTGAGTTGCTTAAGACAGTGTTTGGAATTGCTGATTTAGCTATCCTTTAGGTGAGTGCAGTGGTGTATTATTGTTGCTTCATATTTGTTTAACTCTTACACATCCAATACTGTCTTAAATTTGCATCTTCAAGCACCCATAGTCAAAATTCTAGGTAATCTGTCATAAGTCCTTAACTGTTGGGTTTTTGCATATCCAAATCTTGATTCATGATTCAAAATCCATAGATATATATTGCAGTAGTTTCATTTCATGTATTCATATCATTTCCAGTCTAAAAATCATAATCAAATCTCAATAGAGTCAACTTTGTATCTGTTTTTGAAAGTCAATCATGTCAAAAAAAAAAAACCAGGTCTGATCTAATTATGCAGAACTTGCAGAGTGTGCATAGGTCTCAATAAGGGTTTTTCAGGTCTGATTTTTGGTCCATTGGTAGTTTGTCAGGTGGTCTTCAAGACCCCAATTCTTTTTTACCTTTAAGCTTTTCTGATAAGCTTATAAATAAGCTCAAACACTGCACCTGTTCTGCTTACTGTTCTGTTCAGCAGTCCTCATGTTTTAGCCACTTTTTGTTTGATCCGTAACTTCTTTAATACTTGTCCTCAGTAGCTGTAACTTGGCACATTTGTTCCTTGCTTGGTTGACTTGAGTTCCTAATATCTGTTTTGCACTTTAGCCCTCCTGATAAGCAGTTGCAACTGCTTAATCAGTGGGGTCAGTTCTTTATTTTGCTTAATAGAGCAGTTAGCTTAATCAAAGGTAGTATGCTCATTAGGTGTTAGAATTAGCTTAAGATAGTTGCTGTAGAGTAGTTTTAGCTTACATTAGCTTATGTAATCAGTTGGAGTAGTGTAGTGCTTAATAGCTTATTTCTAGTGCTTATTTCTTATCCTTTTACATAGCAGCTTCAGATTCTCCCACATAAGCCCTTCTTTTTATATTTTTAATAGCTTTAGAATAAGATTTTAGTATTTTCCTGAAATTTTCATTAATTTTAGTTACTGTTTGGTATTTTCCTTAAATAAAAATAGTTTTTAAGCATTTTTAAATAGCTTTTAATACAAATATTTAAGAAAAGCTTCAAAAAAATAATTTTTCAATTTTCTTAAGTTAAGATAAATATAAAAAGAGAAAAAAGTATTTTTTTAGATTTTTCTTAGTTAAATTTGTATTTTTAAATAATTTAATTAGTTTTTAATAGTTTAAAATTCATAGAAAATAGAAAAATAATCAGAAAAATACAAAAATAGTTTTTAAAATTCTAGTTTGATATTTTAGACTTTTTCATTTCATAATTTTAATTTTCTAGCTTTATTTCCTATTTTCTTGTGTTTTAGGTAATTATTAATTAGTTAAAAATAGTTTTTAATTAATAATAATTAGATAATTAGTTATAAAAATAATTTTCTTTTTCTATAAATTTTCTTTTATCATTAGGATTGTAAAAATGTATTTTTCATATTTTTAGGATTTATCTTGTGTAATTTTCACGTTTTTATTTGTACGTTTACGTAATTATAATTTAAACGTAAGTTTTTAGTTTTAAGTTTTAAACGTTCATCACTTTAAATATAGTGATAGCGTTTATTTAATAGATTTTATCTTTTTATTTTCCTTTAATTTGCATTTAAGCCGTTTTAATTCGTTGGCTTTTCCTGTAGTTATAATCATATTCCAAATCCTTTTCCCGTTCAAATCTCGCGATCACTAAACGTTTGATAATCCATTGCACAACTCGCTGGGACATAACGACCCGGGGAAACATTGTACTCCTCAGATCTTCATTGATTTCGTGCTGAAGCTGTTTTAGGTTTTCTTACGCTTGCGTGAGAGAACTTGACGGTTTTGCGCGCATCAGTTATATTCATGATTTCTCTGTTAGACATTGTAAATCCAGTAGGTATTATGTTTTATTAATGATGTATTTATAGACTACAAAGCTTCTGTGGAAAACTAGAAGGGGGGTTGAATAGTTTTACCAATTAAAACTTCCTTTTAAACTATTTAGATCGACTTATGTCAATCTATTTGGTTGTGTGTGTTGGATGTTGATAAACAAACATATAAAGATATGTAATGAAAAGATAAGAGTAAGAAGCACAAAACCACAACGCGAGTATTTATAGTGGTTCGGCTACAAGGACACCTTCATTGCCCTACTCCACTCCCCGAGTCACCTACTCAAGAGTTTGTAATCACTACACCAATCTCCTTATGGCGGAGAAGCCTTCACAACGTCGCTTAATCTTTTTCCGGTACAAAGCTAAATATCGAGTTCTTTCACACCAAGGCGAACCACACCTAACACAACGTCGCCTACCCTTTATACGGTGCTAGGCTAACCACCGAGTTCTTTCACACCTTAGGTGAACTACACCTTCACAACGTCGCCTACCCTTTATTAGGTACTATGCTAAGCACCTAGTTTCATTGCAATGGAGGAACTACTACCACACTACACCAACGATTAATCCCAAAGGAGATCTACTCCTTTACAACATCATCAAGGACATCAATATCCTTGGATCTAATGCTAGTCTATCTAGTACATCGAAACACACCATATCGAATGTACATCTAAGGCATCTTTCACTAATGCCTTTGATTAGATCTACAAGACACCTTTCACTAATGTCTTTGATTAGATCTGTCAGGATCGAAAACTATATGATTTATGTGGTTTGGAGGTCTTGGTTGGTGGAAGAAGATGAAGATCTTCATCCTTTTTAGTGAGAGAAACTAGAGAGAGGGAGGAGAAAACAATGGAACTTTTATTGATAAACAAGAAAACAAACACTAACCAAATGCTTCACCTCACCCCTCATGGAGAGTCATGAGGGGTATATATAGGCCCTAACTTTGTCACATAAACGATACTAGTCCCTAAGGGCAAAGTATACTACGCATCTAGTCCATTTCACGTATGTGACGTTATCTTTAGAAAAAGCGAGGCTAACAATCTCCCTCCAAGATAGCGTCACACGTGAATGGTTACAATGAGACCTATAAATACAAAACAAAGTAAATTACAATAGTAATGAACAATGTTGACTTTCTTGAAGTGCAGAGTCTCTGTAGTCTAGATACTGAGGCAAACTTGAAGTTCTCCCTTCCGATGACCTCGGCAAATGATCTTCTTGTAGCTCTGAACTTCAACTGTAACGGTCTAGTTAGGTTATTACTCCCTCCTAACTAGTGAGCCTTTTTTCTTTCTTTGCTCCCTCCTGAACCGACAACACTCTTCCAACACGCAGCGGAGAAAATAAACTCTTGATCGTACAATGGTTGTCGTTCTGGGAACATCATAACAACATAACTCACTTAGTATTGCATCCAAGTTGGTAAAAAACCCCGATGTACACCACACTACTTCTCCTTCTTCAGTCTTAAGCAAAAATCCCTTCGTAATCCAATCACGGAAGATGAAATACCAACTTCTCCCTCCTGATGGTTGCGAGCTATCGGAATCATCATAATGTTGCGTACATGCCGTATTACCTTCTTGATGCAATTTTCAAACATCATAGCTTGATCAAAATTTCCGTGAGAATATGTCGCAAAGATACTCTCAATAATTTTCTCAAACCAACCTGAAAATAAACCTCCGTAGAATTCACCGGCTAATTGTAATGACCACATATGGAGATAACCCGATACGACTAACTTGAAAAGGAAGTAAACATCCCAACTTGTGACTTGCTGCTTGTTCTAAATTTTTGAACAATCCACAACTTCGTGTGACACTGAGCACAACAACGTAACTCCTTAAAGTGATGGTTACACACTGTGAGCACTACAACGTAACTCCTTTCCAGTTATAACCAGATTTTCAAATTTCATAATGTGCTCCAACAAGTTATCTTGAGACATGCATCCAACCAACCATCGTCTCAGAGATAAAGAAGTCCACCCGTGAAACGTCACTTCAATTTCTCGTCAATAATACCGTACAAAAACTCCGTAGCCATTTTTTCAATTATCGCTCAAGCCGTGAATATATGTATCCCTCCGTGAATAATATACCATACCAAAATACCAATATTATCAAAATCAAATATTATCCAAAAAGAAATTGTGTAGCCACAAAATTATTCGGATATCATCAAGATTTGTTCAATATCACAGCCCACCCATGATTATAACTCAAAGCCCAATATCCAAATAAATGGATACCAAAGCCTACGATCCAATTCTCAGAAGAAATAAAACCGAGGCCCACAGCAACTCCATACATAACCGGTTGACATCACACCTTATATTTTACCTAAACCTAAAAGTTATATCACATATAAACTTCCGCCTCCCAAATCAGACGCTCACATCAAAAATTTTAAATCAAGATAAATCTGGTCATCTCTCAAAAACACAGACGCTATCATCTCAACATCATCATTCATTTTCTTTAAAACGAATCACTAGCATATTAACAAAACCCACCAATATCTTTCTTGGTCTATTTTTATGGCGAAGCATGAAGAGAGAAGTCTTCAAGATCATTAACCAATGGTCTCGGGTAAGGTTGAATGTGTTGTGAGTCGTTTTTATTTTTGTCTTCAACGAACAAAAGAAATGAAGTAACATCGTGTTATTCTTCTTTCTTTAACTTCGGAAAGAATCACAATCAGGGGGTCAATGATGATGTGTGTACAATTACAACAATCTTTAAAGGATTGCAAAAAAATGGACACCAATCTGAGATCATATTATATTCAGTTTTCGTTCGTTGTTGTGAGAGTCGAGAGAAGTTGTAGATGGTATTGAGGGGATGTAGTAGGATAGATTTGGATTTGTTAGGAGTTGGTTTTTCGGATCAGTTAAACTGTTTTTATGGGCTGATGATGTAGTGGTACTGATGGTGTTGGGTATATGGTATGTTGTCGATGTGGTCAAGGTCTTTTGGTAAAGATTACGCGTAACTTTTTTTCCATTTCAGCTCATTAATTTCTACGCGTAACTACTTGCTTATGCGTAGGCATACGCGTAACATGCTTATGCGTAGCCTTACGCGTAAAGCAAGTTATGCGTAAGCCTGCTTAAGCGTAAGCCAGACTTAGGCGTAAACGCATACGCGTAGCTTTTTCCTACGCGTAACTTCACAGCTACGCGTATCTCAACTGTAGAATCCCCTTACGCGTAAAAAAAGGGTTTTGACCCTTTGACTTTTTCCAGTGAGGTTTTCCGACCATGTTTTTCCGACCATCTTCATACAATAACGCAGAAACAGCATAAAAATGCTTCCTTTTGACTGTTTGACCATGAGAAGATGAACGGTTTGACCACTTTTGTTTCACAGTATTTTGGTACAAAAAAGCATAAAAGATGCTGTTTGGACAAAAGAAATGACCAAGACAGATATTAACATGAATAAAGATCAGGACTTTTTTGTTACCAAGGAATACTAGACATATTGTTAACTGTTAACCCACAAATCGGAAAAAAAAATTCCGACCCACAAAATAAGCATAAAAACAGTAGATAAACATGTATAAAACCACAATAAATCAACAAACAACAACCTGGCTCGTTATACCAATTGTCAGGACCGATGAACATAAGATTTATGTGGTTTGGAGGTCTTGGTTGGTGGAAGAAGATGAAGATCTTCATCCTTTTTAGTGAGAGAAACTAGAGAGAGGGAGGAGAAAACAATGGAACTTTTATTGATAAACAAGAAAACAAACACTAACCAAATGCTTCACCTCACCCCTCATGGAGAGTCATGAGGGGTATATATAGGCCCTAACTTTGCCACATAAACGATACTAGTCCCTAAGGGCAAAGTATACTACGCATCTAGTCCATTTCACGTATGTGACGTTATCTTTAGAAAAAGCGAGGCTAACAAGATCTAAAAGACACCTTTCACTAATGTCTTGTGTCTTCACTTCTAAGCACCTTTCACTAATGCTTCTTGTCTTGACTTCTAAGCACCTACCACAAGTGCTTATCCTATAGACGATAGATACCTTTCACTATTATCTTCGTCTTGACACTTGAGACATCTTTCACTAATGTCTTTAACACTACGCTTCTTTGAAGAAAGAAAGGGATCATCAACAAGAGGACTTCAATAGCCTTGATGATGAGGAAGCTTGGCAACTCATGGACTTGAGCTTGCTCGACTTCAAAGGTGGTGATCTTCCCTTTAAAAGGAACCTAAAAGATCACACAAAAACAAAACTACAAACATAGATCTCTTGGATCTATGGTTAGTGAGATTTAACTCAGGGGAGAAAGTATGTTGGAGAGGGGTGAGAATTAATGAAGAAATGGCTCACTATTTATAGAGGAAAAACCTACTGTTTACCCGGATCCCACGGATCCCTTCCACATGGGATCCGGCTAGCACAAAGCTAGGGATCCGTGGTCCGCTCCTCTTTGCCCATGGGTATTTTGGGTTATGGGTCATGGGTCATGGGTTATGGGTTGATCCATGGTTTTCAATCTAGATACAATGTACCTTAAGAATACATTGAACTTGTGTAAGTGGTATATATAAAACCATGGGTTATGGGTCAAAAACCATTTGCTAGTTTTTATCTATTTAGTATATACTTGCTTTTACCCATTTTAGTATATACTTGTTTTTACCCATTTTAGTGTACTTAATATAAGTATGTATTAACCCAATATGTAAACACTAGTTGTTGTACATATGTATCTAACTCATAGAGTTACTTAAACTTGTTAAGCCAATATGTAAACACTAGTTGTTGTACATGTGTATCTAAAATATAAAATCACTTAATCTTTTTATAGTGTTTTATGTGAAAACGTAAGTGTGTTAGAAAACTATTTGTTCAAACCATTTACGTATTTAATTTGTTTCGTTAATATGATTTTACTTTTGTTATCGACAAAACATTAGAAGATCGAAAAATATAAATAAACGTTTTTACGGCTTATTTGTATTAACAATCTCCCCCTTTTTGTTGATGACAAAACATACAATTATTTTAAGGAAAAGCTCAAATTCATAAACGTTTGAATTTGTAGTTTTTACTTTCTTCTCCCCCTTTTTGTCGAAACAAAAAGTGTTTGAAGAAAAGCAACACATTGTTTTTAAAGAAAAACATGTGAATGAAAAAAAAACAAAGAGTAAGTAACGGGAATATATCTCGTCTTACTCCCCCTTGACGAGTCCATCCCTATGTAAGGGCGTCAAGAAAGTAATTCTAATCTAGATCATTTGCAACTAGGTTTGCTCCCCCTAGATGATTGCAACTTTGCAATGGGAAGTTATGAAAAGTAAATCTAGTATTGCAAGTAATTTGCAATGTATTGCTTTGACATAAAGCTCCCCCTAGCTTTAGGATGTCAAGGTCTTCATGTGTGAATTGAAATACTACAAAACAAAGGTTAGAAAGCAAGTATAATTCACAATTTCCTGCAAATGTGATAAAGAAAAACATTCTGACTTCACGGATCCCACGGTTCCCTTCTAGTAGGGATCCGTCTAGGCAATACTGAGGGATCCGTCTGGCTGATGACTAAAATCAGCAAAGGTGATATAACAAGTAATGTTATCACACAAATGAGATATGAGTACAAAGTAATCATATGCTCAACGAAATAACAAGTAGCATGTAATTCCATTTAATAAAACAAGAGTTATGATATACATGACTCAAAAATAAGAAAATAGACAATACATAACTAGGAATTTCTTAGACCAACTAACGCTTGAAGCTTAGACACCACTATAATCCTCTAGCTCAAGTTATGTTTAGGTTTAATCTCGTCGAAACGTTCGAGGAGATGATAGAACATGAAACGTTGGTCTTCTCGTACTTCATGTATCAAACTTTCAACATGTTGACAATGATAGCAATCTTTGTCATGGCTAGGTAGTGGTGGTGGATGAAATGAAGTGGCTATATTCAAAGGATCAATTGAAGTGGGTTGAGGAGCCTCGAATGATGGAGGGATTGGTGGAGGTCCATTTAGGAATGGTTCGATCAAGAATGATGATGGTGGTAAAGATGTGTCAACTTCCATAAGGTCGGGTGGTTGACTTTGGTGATTTCTTATAATCCAAATAGGATTATATATGGAAACGGCGAAAAGGAAGCCGGAGCAAGTGTTGACTCAACAACTTGATTTTGAATCATTGTTCCTCCTAATGAGGAGAATGTTGTCGGCGGAAGCGGATGAGACGGCCTAGGTGGTAAGTCCTCTAAATTGTAGAGGTGAGGTGATGATTGTGGGGATGTAAAAGAGATAGCTCTAGGAACCAATGGTGATGGTTTAGTGGAAATGATATTGTTTGGCCTAGGAGGTATGGTGGTGTTTGGCATAGGTAATTTTGTGGGTACTAACCTTCTAGGAATTGGTTTGATTGGTTTGACCGGAGATGATTCGGTTGAAGAGATTTCGTGTACAACACGAGCCCTTTTGATGGGTGGTTCTTTGGTGGATAGGTTGTTACTTGGGGTTTTTCTCATGATGAGATGATTTGAAGAGATTGCAAAGGCTGAAAGTTAGGATGAGAGTGATGACTATGGAGATCCTAACAAGGTGGTTTATAAACCAAGAGATTTGGAAAGTGCATTTAAGCCTTAAGCCACTAATGTTCATTGGAATGTGATGATTAGCATGCACAAGAGTCAACTACAGAGGTTGTGCTGTTCTAGGAACTCATTTAAGATGAGATGGAGTGTTTGAATTAGGAAGATGAGTTGAAATGATTGTTTTATCAAGATTTGTCATAGACTGTCATCCGGATCCCACGGTTCCCTTCTCAGAGGGATCCGTCTAGGCTAGTTCTAGGGATCCGGCGTTCAGCAGTTTATGAAAGAGTGGAAATGATGTTTCTAAGATCCTAGACCTACATCACCTTGAGTGTTTCAGTTCTCCCAAGTGTTTTAAATGAAGGGGTGCTTAAGTGTTTGAAGGCAATGAGTGGTGTAGCTAATGATTGTTATTTATGGAAGGATTTGGAACTAAAAAAAATACCAATGGATGGCCAAGGATGACATTAAAGATGTCAATTGAAGTTGAATGAAACTAAATGATCCTAGAGATCAGGTTGTGTCTTAGGATTGTGTTTTGGAAAATATCCTAATGGTTTTGAGATGGGAAAAACTAGGATTTGATCAACTTTGATCAATTTTGAGGTGAGGTTGATTAATGATCAATATTGTCATAATCGAAGGATTTCTAACCTAGTTGTGAGCAATCAAGTAAAAAATGAAGTGTGAGTTTTGAGAGCGGAAGAGTGATGGATTTGAAATGATAGGTCTAACAAAGCCTTAGAATGTGATCTATGTGAGTTGGAAAGAGTAGGAAAGGTCAACCTATCTTGATAAAGTCTTGATCAATCTTAAGACACTATGTTTAGCTTAGTGTGAGGTGTTCTAAGGGATGTGTTTGACATATAATGCTTGTAATTGCATTTTCTGTTTTGCCGGATCCCACGGTTCCCTAGATGTAGGGATCCGTTTAGTACAACATTTGGGATCCGTCTATCTGCTAGACAGAACCTTTACTAAAGGTATGCAATGATCATGACAGTGCATTATATTCCAAGCTTTGTTTAAAGGAGTTCTAAAACTTGGATATCAAATGTAAGATGCGTTAATTCATGAAAGAGATAGGATTACATTGATAACTAATGAGTAGAGTAGAATTGATCCTATTTGACTATTCTAGGTTCCTTGAGTGTCTTCACTAGGAGGATCATTATGTGATTGATGGGTATTGGTGGAATCATGAATGAAGAAAGTCTTCATGAGAGATATGTTTAGCGGTTCCATCATCTTGTTCACAAGTACGTACAACGGACTTTGAAATTGAGGATGGAAGTGCATAACATTGTGATAGAGGCGTGTCAAGAACATTCCATAAGGGATGAGTTTATTCTTGGAGCCTTGAAGATTTGCAATTCGCCTTGCGAAGAAGTAGGCGAGATTGTATGGTTGTTGTGTTAGCAAACAGTACAACATGTGAGCACAACAAGCAGGAAGAATATCTCGATTTCCCCTAAGACTCCAAACATTTTCACGTAGAATAAGAGCAGCAGGCTTATACTCTTCTCGGATATCCCGTGTATGGATAATGTTTGGATTGGAGTAATATGGTCGAGGTTTGCATATCATGCGTGTTAATTCTTCCGGAGAGGGTATGTGTGAACAATATGGGCTATTTTCTTCACGAAAATTGAAGAGAGAGTCAAGAGACCAATCTTCGGTGAAGGCACATTGTCCATGGTTTGGAATTCGGAGGATGTGAGCAAAATGCCCAAGGCTTAAAGTGAATTTTTGGTTTTTGATATAAAACCAAAGAGATAAAGAGCGATCCTCGTTACGAACGAGTTCCACTTGACGGAAGAATTCCATTATGAACCTTGGACATATCTTCTCGTTAATTTCAAGAAGACATTCTATTCCTATGGCTCGGAAGGAGGTATTGATACCTTCTTCGAATTGTAGAGAGGTGTCTACAATACGTCCTTCATGGAAGTGACGGTTTTCGAGATTATTGAACCCACGGACATGATTGCCAGGTGTGTTGGGCTCAAGGGAAATGTTCGGGGTGTAGACGCTAGTGAGTGAAAAATCAAACTCGTATTCATGCGTCATAGTTGAACCTATAGAAGTGATGGGTTAATAAGGGAATACGTTTATGGTCAACCTATAATAATCTAACGTTTTTACTAGATATTCTATTAACAATTAGTATTTAGCTAACCCATGGTTTTGAAGCTCTAGTGGATTATTATTTAATTTTGGAAGATAGTGATTTTTAATCTTGCATGAAAACTGTTTTCCAGTAGGACGGATCCCACGGTTCCTTTTCAAAAGGGATCCGGCTAGTGTAACTTCCGGGATCCGTGGATCTGTAGTAACAGAACCAGTTTTAATAAAAACATAGGTTTTACGGTTATTGTACCATGAAGTATGTTTTATCCTACATTTTCTTTTAGCATGCATACATGACATCTAATGTATCACGAAAGAATATAACACATATAGATCAAAAGAAATGAAACACACATAATAACACAA
The DNA here is from genome assembly GCA_019973895.1 of Chrysanthemum seticuspe. Lineage (NCBI taxonomy): Eukaryota > Viridiplantae > Streptophyta > Magnoliopsida > Asterales > Asteraceae > Chrysanthemum > Chrysanthemum seticuspe. The sequence goes on from BPTQ01000004.1 coordinate 96,914,296, forward strand.
ACATCCTAGATAAAATAGATAATTAATAATATTGCATTTCAATGCTAAGGATGATACAAAGGATTGGGTAAATGACCCCAATATAGATTAACAACACAAAGTAAATGTCTCCGTATGTGAACTTCATCATAGGGAACACAAGTGCGATGAGTGTTAGGGCGATGAGCACGAGTGCGATGTAAACCATGTTGATGACGGATCTTCTTGGTTTAGGAAGAGATGGAATGAGGAAGAAGATGAAGTTTTTGAATGAGAGGAAATTTTTGAAATTGGAAAATTTGAAAAGGTGAGGGTTGAAAAAGTGGGCGTTGAGTGGGTTTATTAATAGGAAAGGAGGAATTTTTGAAATTCGTGTTTTTGTTTTATTAGAAGAAATAAAGCATAAGCTCTACATACTATGACTATAGACGAGAAAAATAACACGTATGTGAGAAACAAGCTTCCTAACGAAGCTACATGTAAATCATGTGTAAACACAAAAATCTACTCAAATAAAAGCCTAGCAAATAACACTTATATACTAAACAAGTATCATTTAGATATAAGTAGAAAGTCATACCTCGAATGCACTTAGGAATGTCTTTTACAAATGACAAATGTCACTTAGACGATTCCCGCTCTTTTGCGTCTAAGATACCTTCTTAAGGAAGGTATTCTTGTTACCAAGCAACTCCTAAAGCTTGGTGAGTATGAGCTTTGACTAATCAATATCACAAGGAAGATTAGTGCAATAAAAAAATATATATAAAAAAAATGTTGTTATCAACTCAACATCCAAACATATAGTTTTTTGAAAAACATGGTGTTTGTTTTTATGAAAAACCTTCTTTGTAGTTTTCAATTAACTATGGATCGTATCAAGTTTTTAAAGTACAATATACTTCAAGAAACTTGGTAACGAAGCTCTGATGCCAATTGTGGAAAACTAGAAGGGGGGGTTGAATAGTTTTACCAATTAAAACTTCCTTTTAAACTATTTAGATCGACTTATGTCAATCTATTTGGTTGTGTGTGTTGGATGTTGATAAACAAGCATATAAAGATATGTAATGAAAAGATAAGAGTAAGAAGCACAAAACCACAACGCGAGTATTTATAGTGGTTCGGCTACAAGGACACCTTCCTTGCCCTACTCCACTCCCCGAGTCACCTACTCGAGAGTTTGTAATCACTACACCAATCTCCTTATGGCGGAGAAGCCTTCACAACGTCGCTTAATCTTTTTCCGGTACAAAGCTAAATACCGAGTTCTTTCACACCAAGGCGAACCACACCTAACACAACGTCGCCTACCCTTTATACGGTGCTAGGCTAACCACCGAGTTCTTTCACACCTTAGGTGAACTACAACTTCACAACGTCGCCTACCCTTTATTAGGTACTAGGCTAAGCACCTAGTTCCATTGCAATGGAGGAACTACTACCACACTACACCAACGACTAATCCCAAAGGAGATCTACTCCTTTACAACATCATCAAGGACATCAATATCCTTGGATCTAATGCTAGTCTATCTAGTACATCGAAACACACCATATCGAATGTACATCTAAGGCATCTTTCACTAATGCCTTTGATTAGATCTACAAGACATCTTTCACTAATGTCTTTGATTAGATCTACAAGACACCTTTCACTAATGTCTTGTGTCTTCACTTCTAAGCACATTTCACTAATGCTTCTTGTCTTGACTTCTAAGCACCTACCACAAGTGCTTATCCTATAGACGATAGATACCTTTCACTATTATCTTCGTCTTGACACTTGAGACATCTTTCACTAATGTCTTTAACACTACGCTTCTTTGAAGAAAGAAAGGGATCATCAACAAGAGGACTTCAATAGCCTTGATGATGAGGAAGCTTGGCAACTCATGGACTTGAGCTTGCTCGACTTCAAAGGTGGTGATCTTCCCTTTAAGAGGAACCTAAAAGATCACACAAAAACAAAACTACAAACATAGATCTCTTGGATCTATGGTTAGTGAGATTTAACTCATGGGAGAAAGTATGTTGGAGAGGGTGAGAATTGATGAAGAAATGACTCACTATTTATAGAGGAAAAACCTACTGTTTACCCGGATCCCACGGATCCCTTCCACATGGGATCCGGCTAGCACAAAGCTAGGGATCCGTGGTCCGCTCCTCTTTGCCCATGGGTATTTTGGGTTATGGGTCATGGGTCATGGGTTATGGGTTGATCAATGGTTTTCAATCTAGATACAATGTACCTTAAGAATACATTGAACTTGTGTAAGTGGTATATATAAAACCATGGGTTATGGGTCAAAAACCATTTGCTAGTTTTTATCTATTTAGTATATACTTGCTTTTACCCATTTTAGTATATACTTGTTTTTACCCATTTTAGTGTACTTAATATAAGTATGTATTAACCCAATATGTAAACACTAGTTGTTGTACATATGTATCTAACTCATAGAGTTACTTAAACTTGTTAAGCCAATATGTAAACACTAGTTGTTGTACATGTGTATCTAAAATATAAAATCACTTAATCTTGTTATAGTGTTTTATGTGAAAACGTAAGTGTGTTAGAAAACTATTTGTTCAAACCATTTACGTATTTTATTTGTTTCGTTAATAAGATTTTACTTTTGTTATCGACAAAACATTAGAAGATCGTAAAATATAAATAAACGTTTTTACGGCTTATTTGTATTAACAGCTTCATAAACCCTAAACCTTAACGGACCAAAGCTCACAGACGGGCTCGATCCTACTAGCATAATCTATAGTCTAATACTTCCCCGCAATCCGAGCGACGAAATCGCGAAAGCTCCGTTTAAATTAAAAAGCTAAAAACATTAAAGCATAATAAATTGTTGATGCGACATCCGAAAGCAAGCAGAGACTGATCTTCAAACATCAACAAGGATAAACATGCAATAAAAACAAAAGCAAAAGCAAAAGCAGTAAACCGAACATAATTAGCTGTTGAAGAAATCCGCCAACATGCGGAGACAAATCTTCAAACTTGAAAGTCACTAATTGATGACAACATCATCTTTGACGAGATCTTTTGTAATCATCTACCATATTGGATAAACCAATGTATCCTTCTCATCTACTATACTTGATAAATCAATGTATCATTTTTTTTCTTCTACCATGTTAATACAAATAAACCATAAAAACGTTTATTTATATTTTACGATCTTCTTATGTTTTGTCGATAACAAACGTAAAATCATTTTAACAAAATAAGTAAAATACGTAATGTTTTGAGCCCATAGTTTACTAGCTCATTTCACTAAACAAATAAACCCTTAAACATGTTTAGTTAAATAATTTACCAAATCATTTTTATAAAACACTTATAAGTAACTTTGGTTACTTAAAAACTCATGCCCGAAACCTATGACCCATGGAGCTTGACCCAAAACCCATAACCCATTGCATGACATAAAAAATGGGTAATATCCATGACCTATGATCCATGACCCAAAGTCCATAACCCATGACCCAATATGTCTTTGACATAATGCATGACATCACATGACCCATGGACCTTAACCCATAACCAAAAACCTGGAATTATAACCCAAATCCGGACTGGTATTACCAGTTAGCCGAATCCCTTGGATTACACTGACCGAATCCTTTTGGGAAGGGATCCGGCGGATCTGGCTGATCAGAAGACAACTTGCTTATAAATACTTGGCCACTTCCTCATTCTTTTCACGACTCTAAATATATATTCTCTCTATATTCTAACTTCTCTAACCTCATATCCCAGGACCCTCTATGTAGTTTTTCTTGTAGTGATTCTCTAGGTTCTTCTTAAAGCGAGATCACGACGTTTAGCTTAGAAGACTTGAAAGCTCAAAGACATGGGTTGCTAGACTTCATCATCATTACAAGATCACATAAGTGTCTCTTGTTGTTGGTTCCTCTCAAGTATGTCATAGGTGTGTTAGCTAGGGGTACTTGGATTAGTTCCATCATTGTAAAAGAACTTGGTATCTAGCCTTGTACCAAATAAAGTGTAGACGACGTCGTGTAAGGTTTGGTTCTACCTTGTGTGAAGAACCTGATATCTAGCCTTGTACTGGATAAAGTGTAGGCGACAAAGGTTTGGTTCTACCTTGTGTGAAGAACCCGGTATTTAGTTTTGTACCGGATAAAGAGTAAGAAACGTTGTGAAGGCTTCTCCGCCACGAAAAGGAGATTGTGTTGTGTAGTGATTACAAACTCTCAAGTTGGGTACTCGAAGAGTGATGTAGGGCAAGGAAGGTGACCTTGTAGCCGAACCACTATAAATACTTGTGTTGTGGTTGTGTCTCTCTATCTCTATTTCATAGCATAGTTTATTTACATCTAACTATCAATATTCAATATACGTCCAAAATAGATTGACATAAGTCGATCTAGAACTTTTAAAACGGAGTTTAAATCAGTAAAACTATTCAACCCCCTTCTAGTTTTCTACATACCAAACTGGATAAACCAATGTATCCTTTTGCATCTACCGTACGGGATAAACCAATGTATTTTTTTTCCTTCCGTGGATCATACATCAACCTGAATAAAAAAAACAAGTTAAAGATGAATAAATAATTAAACTCAAAAGAACAATAGAAAAGTGAATCCCATGATGGACAAGAACGACGACCAAGCAAAATTAAGACAATAAAGATGCAATTTAAAAGTAAACAATTAGAAAAGGAAACAAAATAAGTCAAATTAGAAAAGGAAAGAAAAAAAGAGAAAAGGATAAGCAGTTCAAGGAAATAGACGATTAATAAATAGTGTTACAACAAGGTGGTTTGAGAGATTTGATGGGTACAATGGTTTGAGATAGTTGATTACGATGACTGATTAGGTCTCATGATCAAACCTGCTCATGATACCATGTTACACATTGTAAACCCCCTAGGTATTATGTTTTATTAATGAGGTATTTATAGACTACAAAGCTTGATAAACCCTAAACCTTAACGGACCGAAGCCCACATACGGGCTCGGGCCAACTAGCATAATCTATAGTCTAATATTCTCGTCTTTCTTTTCCGTTTAACTATTTGGAGTTACTTACTAAATTGTGTTTCGGAACTCCCAACCAAAAATTTCAAGTTCCCCTACTAACCCGTGTCACACCATGTACCACGTGTTTTTCTTTTAATGTATCTCTTATGTTTCAAGCGAAAATTAAACCAATAACAATTTGATTGAGAGACTTCTCAAAAAACATGAGATACTGTTAGAATATAAACATTCATCCATGTATCACACGTTCGATTCGACCATTTTTGAATGCAATTGAAAGATAATATTGTGTCATTTTCTGTTAACATAGATTATATTGTATTTTAGTAATAAAAAGGAAGGGAAATGAGCCAAGCCGTCGACCAGTGAGTTGTTGAGAGCGGGCCTGCAAGGCCTTCTCTGCTTGTACGAGTCGTTCATCAGAAAAGACTTTTTGAATGAGATTGTGTTTGAGCTTGCCATAACTTGAGCTCGATGTGTTTATACTTATAAAGCTCGAGGCCAGGTTCAACTCATTTAGAGTCTTGTATTTTTAGTTGAACAGAGGTGACAGATTTCACAAGTTTGACTCGCCTCGGGTTCCACTCATTTTTATGATGATTAAACGAAATCAACCTTAAAAATCAAACTCAGGTTGTCAAGTACAACATGCTAGAGCTCACATACTTGTCTTGAGAACATTTATACATATATATTTTATGCTCGTTTATATTCTTGAGCCTAATAAATCTTTACATATGAAGCTCACACTCAGTCACGATTATTAAATGAGTTTCATCTAAGGTTCGAGTCATTTAAAGCTTTTCACGAGTGGCTTGCCATGTTTGTACTTCAAAAAAAATTGTTAAAAACTTTTAGATACATTTAAAATCGTATTGTCTCAAAAATAGTATAAAAAAGTTGTTAAAAACTTAAAGATACATTCTGAAATTGAATTTATCTCAAATAATCTTATTTTAACTACATATAATAGAGTACCATTTTCTACAATCAAATGCCTATTAAACTTAAATTAAGCAATACAAATAATAAAATATATTATACAACCATTTAAATACAAATACAACAATTTAAGAAATACAAATAATAAATCCAAATTGTCAACATCTATAACTCATTTTAATCTTAAAATATATCCTCAATAAAAAATACAAGTTCTAAGCATATGTTTACAATTATTTAATGCACTAATATATTTATGTAACACATATAATTGATGTTAGTCTTAAAATACATCATCATTAAAAAAATACAATGAATATACCACAAGGTGCAAAACAAACAAGCTACTAATGTGGTCATCACAATTCAAGCACTTAAATTCAATTAAAAAGAATCGTAAATGTTAAAGTACGAAAATTTTCATATGGTTTATAAGGTATGAAAAATGTGTAGCTTTTGAATACCGTAATTTATATTTGTTAAACAACCTCAAATATAGATTTACTAATCATATATTTGCACGAACTAAATATATTACTTTATGTTTACACGTTATATAATATTGTGACGAATATTGCATAATATTTATTGACTAAACTTTTCAGCATCAATCATCACAACTTCATTATACTACTAACTATCGTTTTCGTATAGCTATTACATCGTGAAACGCGAGTACTTTATTATATTCATATGAGATAATATGTAATAAAGTTATTTTTTAAAATTCTCGCCGCCATGCATAAACTTATAATTATAAAAATATAATTGATAAAGTTTTGATTATTCACCGTTAGAATGAATATATAGTTTATAGTAGTGATAAGAGTATTATTTTATCTATCATGTTTTAAACACCGACCGACCTTGTTAATGTATGCCTACGTATTGATTGATTCAAACAAAGCACACAATCAATCTATCTTTGTTTTCTTTAACCAACAAAAAAAAAGTAAAGAGATTGAATAAATTTGAGTGCTCTCCATTTCAACAACAACAACTAGGTATAACTTTTATTATCTTCATCCTCAAGAAACATAGAATCCTCCTATTAATTGGTCATTTGTGTTCACACATAGATCCAAATTAAAAATATGCAAACGGAAGCAGCAGCTGCAACCACCCGTAAATTGGTGGTGAGACCACCACCACCGGTGCAACAAAAGCAACAGTCGCAGGTAGGTACGGTGTCTCAGTTAATTGCAGGTGGTGTTGCTGGTGCCGTTAGTAAAACTGCCACTGCTCCTCTTGCTCGTCTCACCATTCTCTTTCAGGTTTCCTTTTTTAATTTATTTAATTGAAATTGTGTTTCATTCATCTCTTTTAATTACAGTTGCATCATTGTATACTTACCTAGTTGTTTCTTTTTTCATATGTTGTATTAGTTACATTCGATTCAATTAAATGAATTTGTGTTTTCTGTTAGGTGGCGTTTGGTTCGCGAATTTGAAATTTCGGAATTAAAAATGTTTGGTTGACAGAATTTCATACTATTTTGAAGTCTGTCCTTATGTTTGTTATTGCAATTTTTTTTAGTAACGACTTACTTTGATTCTAAAACAAAAATAAAAAAACAGCAAAAACAACTAAAAAAAGTAAAATTAGTTTATTGGTTCATAAAAATAAAAAATAAAAATGTTTTCAAGTAAATTGAAATTCCCTAATTTTTTTAGGCATTCTAATTCTCCTCATTTTGCCAATTTGTGGAATTTTAAATTCCTTCATTTGACATACCAAACACAATATTTAGAGGAACTTAAAATGCAAATGCCATGAAATCCCGCCAATATACCCCAACCAAACGCATTAGTGTTATTTTTACGCCGTTGCACCAAAATGTAAGTATAGTCTCACCTTTTCGGTTGTTGTATACTAACATTTTCGTTCAGTTTTATTTAATGAGTTAATTGGTAATGAAATGAAAGTATGTTCCATTTTGCGTGTAATTGTTTTACATATTGTTTGATAAAAATGTGGAATATTACATACTTTATTTATCTTTCGATGTATGTAACATATTTACATTTTGAGATACTTGAATGTAACAAGTCTAACTGGTAATAAATTGTAAACGTGTTTCATTTCGGTGAAATGTGTTACATATAACTGCATTACGTTGTATGGATGTTGTGTACGATTGGAAAAAATAAAGTATACAGTGACAAAAAAAAAGGGGAAAACACGTTAGATTTTAATGCTGCAATTAGTCATTTTGGATATAGCTAGACTATCCACTTAGTCACTGGTTGCTGATTGATTGATTTAGGGAATGTATTTATGAATGGAACTTATAATTTGATCTATATATATGTAATACGTCGCTCCAGTGCAATTAGTGTTTGGAAATGTATGAATTTGGTTTGGCTATAGGGGTGCTTGAATTGCCTTCTTTCGATTGGATGAAAACATGAACCCTTCTTTCTTTATTTTCTATATTTCTGAATATGGCGTTCTTTGATTCTACAGGTGCAAGGTATGCACTCTGATGCTTCTACATTAAGAAAGACGACTATATGGCGTGAGGCTTCCCGTATAGTAAATGAAGAAGGATTTCGTGCATTTTGGAAGGGGAACTTAGTGACAATTGCTCATCGTCTGCCTTATTCCTCCATCAGTTTCTACGCATTCGAACGATACAAGAATGTTGGTACAAACGTTCTGTGCTGTTGTATCAAGATTTACCCTGTAATTTGATTATCATCGGGTTTTATAATGTTTTAATTATTTTACAGTTATTACACTTGCTAATGGGAGTTGAGAATCATGGGACGAATATAAGCACAGACTTATTTATACGACTAGCAGGTGGTGGCTTAGCTGGTATAACTGCAGCTTCTGTTACCTATCCTTTGGATCTTGTAAGAACACGCCTTTCAGCACAGGTAATAAACAATTAGCATGCACCGGACTTGCTAATTTCAGCCAAACTTTTATAAAGCCTCTGAAACTTGAATTTTAGTATGTACTTATTCGTTGTGTATGTTTTTAACTGTTTTCTCTTGCCTGTTTTGCAGAGAAATGTTATTTATTATAAAGGTATATGGCATGCTTTACGCACCATCAGCAGGGAGGAGGGCTTTTTTGGCCTCTACAAAGGACTCGGTGCTTGTCTATTGGTATCGTTCTATGTGCTCATATCTTAAGTTTTTACTGTCGTTTTATATACCTGTTCCCTCATAACCGACTACATGTTTTATTACAGGGTGTTGGCCCCAACCTAGCAATTAGTTTTTCAGTTTATGACACGGCAAGATCATATTGGCAGTTGCAACGGTAACTGTAGACGTTATTTTGCTGCCTGCTTTTTTGTGTTTGTTGCTTTATGTGATGGATGGTTGTGACTTGGGATATTGACATTTGAAAGTCTAATGTCAACTTTTGTTGGTGACAGACCACAAGATTCTACCATCCTGGTCAGCCTAGCTTGTGGCAGTCTTTCAGGCATTGCATCATCAACAGGTTAGTGATCAAATCTATCTGTTTGTATCATCATCTAGTGGTTTCATATACTGATTGTTTCATCAGTTAGTGTTTAAACAAATCAATCATGGTAGCTAAAAGATTCTAGAAAGAGTTATGTACAACAATACTATCGAACTATGGATGTATCTCCCTTACTCCTTTCGTTATTGAGGAAGCTGGAAAGTCCTTGTTTTCATGGTGCATTGGGAGCATGAAATGGAGATTTATATATTCATGTGCACTAAAAAAACAACAATAATATAAAGATCATGACATTGATGTTTATAAAATTGGTGTAGGATAATATTTTGGTACAAAGGAAGTTAATGCCTGTACCTCTCTTCGATGCTTTTGGTGCAGAGAAGCAGGTTTTGAGGCAGGCTTTGTACCAACTAACAAGATTTTCCTATAGAGCCATGGAGTTGGCACCTGAGGATTTAGTATGGAAAACAATCCTTTTCAAAACTGTAAGGGAGCAATATAACATAACTTTTACTTAATTTTCACCCGTAAACTATCTCCAAATTTACGGCTCAGAATCTTGCTTGGATGACTCTAGTTAACTTGGTTTTCTAAAACCGAAGTTAGTTCTTTATACGGTCAATGTAGCCAAGTGGACTTCTTTTATGAGTCAAAATACTATGAGTATGTTTCTCGTCATACTCTAAAGGTGGCAATAAATGGGTTGATTTGAGTTCTCAAACGGGTCAAATTGAAGAGCTTAGTTAAAAGGAAAACAGGGCAAATGGGTCTTACAGGTCAAACGGGTGAATAGTCACCAAAGGTCTATTTTTAATGCATAACAGCATAACTCTCGCATGGTTTTATTAAAAGTCAGACAATAACTGTAAATATTTTTTATTTGTATAATTAACACACTAATAGATTGAAATTAATAGAAAGTGAACATGGGTCAACCCAACCTGGCCGGCTGGACCGTTACGACCCGTAAAAAAGGACCCATTTTTAATCCGTATATTAATGAGTTATTTTTATTCGTTACCCATTCCCGCGTACATTGACAGCTGTATATTCATGTTGTTCCATGCATAAGGGTTGTCTTTTTCTGGATCTTCAGGGTTCTTGGTTCAAATACTTGCCCTAGTTGGGATATTGTATGTATATTTGAAGAAGCTTCTTGGATATATATATCAGTTTATACTGGTTATTGGTTAGGCGAACAGAAGCATATCAATAGTCCTTATAAAAAAAGATTACTTCCCTTTTGGATGATTTGAAGTCACTATTACTTATTTGTTCATTACTAAGTACAAATAAGTTGATTTATTTAGTTCTACAATTTTCTTTATCTGCTTCTATTGAAAGGAAAGAGTGAAACATATAACAATTTGTTGCAGTAACATTTCCACTGGATCTTGTGAGGCGGCGAATGCAGTTGGAAGGAGCAGGTGGTCGGGCCCGTGTATATAAGACGGGTATTTTGGGGACGTTTGGGCAAATAATAAAAGCTGAAGGGCTGCGTGGTATATACAGAGGAATTTTGCCGGAATATTACAAGGTTGTGCCCAGCATTGGAATTGTCTTCATGACGTATGAGAAACTCAAGCAAGTATTGTCAAATATTGACGCTTGCAGATGATGATGAAAAAAACATTATAGGTAACAGACTAAACACCCGATAACACCTTTTACATTAAAAATCATGTTTTCTACACAAATTATATCATGATAGATGGTCCCTTTCTCGGGGGGAGATAGTTATTTGCTTCCTATTGCTATTGTTTTTCCATGAGAGGTACACATTTAGCCAATATTAGGAAATTCGACATTTGTAGCAAGTTTTACCTTTATTTATCTTTCAGATGGGTGTGGAAATTTAACTTCTATACTGAAAGAGGCAATGGGTTAGTTTCGATGTAGAAGGTTTTGGTTCTGTTTTAGAATTGCAGAACTGCAAGATCAAATGTTTCATGGAAATTGTAATATTCTTTAAACATGTAAGGTTATAATATAAAGTTATTTATTTTATATTCATTGAGTAATGTTTCGAATAACTGATCTCTTATATCTCAAAAAGGGAGATGATTTCGGCATTTCACACACACCAGATAAGTTGCTAAGGTTATTCTTGTCTAATTGTATTTTTTTTCATATTTTCTTGTAAATTTGTATTTTTATCCATTTACTCGAGACAACTCTCATGTATCTTTAACTAGGGTGCTAAACAAGTTGACCCAAGCTCGAGCTCGACTTGACCACCTTAGTCTAATTTAGGTTGAATGGGCTTTTATGATATACATGGTCTGATTTGACTTGATTTGGTCACTACACGCACATGAATTGGGTAAATTTCGCACTTATGGATGATGTGATTATCACAACCCACAAGGAATCATAACAACATGAGATCTTCAAATCGGTCTCTTTACGTACTCCTAAAAAAAAGTATCGAAACAACTTGTGACCTTTTGGGTATTGGGGTATTTGACTGCTACTCAACTTGAGGCCTAGTGGTAGGAGTCATGTTTGATCTGACGTGTGTGTTTTCGTTTTAGTGGATACTTAATTCTTATTCTATATATATCTTAGAGTTAACTACATTTTTGGTCCTTGTGGTTGTACCTGGATTTCACTTTTGGTCCATTTGTTCAAAAAGTTGCGATTTTAGTGCAAAATGCATAGTTTGGTTCCACTTTAGGTCCATTTTTCTAACGAAGTTAGTTCAGTTAGTTAAGTCGAATTGTAAAGTGGCAATATTAGTCCTTTAACCTAACGGTCGTTAACAACGTTAGTCATTTATACCAAAGATCGTTTGCAACGTTAGTCCTTTCTGTTAGTTAGTCCTTTAAAAAAAAATTCTAAAAAAATTCTAATAAATGTTTTTTTGTAAATTTTTTTTTTCAAAAAAAATAATTCGAAATTTTTTTTAAGAAAAAAAATCTCAAATTTTTTTTCAAGAAAAAAAGTTTTCTTAAAAAATTCTAAAAAAAAAATTAGAAAAAAATTTTCTAAATTTTTTTTTTTTCTAAAATAAAATTCTAAAAAAAAATTTCGAAAAATATTCTAAAAAAACTAAAAGAATTTCTAAATTTAAAAAAAAAAAAAAAATTCTAATAAAAAAAACGTGTGTAAAAGTGTGTGTGATCTTTGGTATATTTTTTTTAAAACGTGTATACATTTTACACACATTTTTGCAATGTATATACGTTTTTTCAATGTATATACATTTTTAAAAATTTTAGATTTTTTTTAGAATTTTTTTCGGAAAAAAAAAAGTTTTTTTTTTAGAATATATTTCGAAATTTTTTTCGAATTTTAATTTAGAAAAAAAAAATTAGAATTTTTTTTTCTAAATTTTTTTTTCCGATTTTTTTTTTTTAGAATTTTTTAAGAAAATTTTTATTAGAAAAAAAAATTAAAAAAATTTTTGAAATTTTTTATCTTAAAAAAAAATTTCGACAAAAAAACATTTTTTTCGAATTTGTTTTTAGAATTTTTTTTTAAAGGACTAACTAACTGAAAGGACTAACGTTGCAAATGTTGCAAAAAATCTTTGGTATAAAGGACTAACGTTGCAAACGACCGTTAGGTTAAAGGACTAATGTTGCCACTTTACAATTCGACTTAACTAACTGAACTAACTTCGTTAGAAAATTGGACCAAAAGTGGAACCAAACTATGCATTTTGGACTAAAATCGCAACTTTTTGAACAAATGGACCAAAAGTGAAATCCAGATACAACCACAAGGACAAAAAATGTAGTTAACTCTATATCTTAATCTGCAAATGTGTGCGCATTAGAAAACCATTTCTCTCTCCCACGTGCGATGCAAATGCCAATTTCTGATAATAAATAAGTAGTTGGGCCATGGATTTGGAATAGGGGTATATTAACATCGGGCCCCCTAAAATCCAAAATATAATCCGGTCCAAAAAAACGTTATATATTAACTGATAATTGGGCCACATGGTATGTTAACGGTCAAGCTGCAGGATACAAAACCATCTATGCCCGTGATAACTATACTTTAGCATTTGCTAATTGCTACCGTGAAAGTCTTAATGTGGTTTTCTACATATATTGTTTTATTCATGACTGTTTAAAAAAAAAAACCCTGAGAAAAATTTAATAGCCATCACGCATACATATTTTTAAAGGAAACCTCGCTAAAAATATTAGAACGTGTTTGAATGTGTTCAGGATAAAATAATTTTTTTCAAAAAGTCCGCCGCAACGCGACGGGGGTTATCACCTCGTTCTTTAAAAGAATAATAGTCAATTGAACATTATAATAATCAACACATCTAAAAAATAATATACTGTTGACGTTGTGGCAAGGGTCATGCTGTTTTGGTTCACTGAAGAGTGAAGACGTACAATTAGGCTAGAAGTCCAAAATAGTAAAACAATTAGGCAATCTTGCTTAAGAGAGCAGCAACTCCATAAAACACCCACAAGGCGTTTCCAAACGAGGTTAGAAACCCGCGCTTCGCGGTGGGGTGTCTTTGTAGAACATACTTTTAACGATATTAAAATGCATCAGTCTCACCAAGATATATATTCATAGTAATCACCTCCACCTTATGCTTTCTTTTTTGTTTATCTAGATTTTTTTTAGCTTATCGTTCTTTCCCTAAATGCTTAAAAAAAATTTGCACACAAATAAATGGTCTCAAAACCATATATGCGAGAGGCTGTCAAGTGATATGCTTCCTGAAATAACATAATTACAAAGTTTAGCTACAAAAAGATAGCTAATACATTCATAACCATGACTTCACATTCATGTGCTATTTCTTGTTGGATGGACAATGGCTGGTGCCAAAAGACACCTGGGGTCGGAGTATCCTGCCAATCTATACCTTTTGTGGATGACTTTACATTCATAAAGATAGGCTATCCCAAACACCCTGGATAGTATATAAATAGACGTTTATAGAGCGGTTTATAAATTATAAGATGCCTCATAAAAATATGATAGAAAAAACATTAACTTGATGAATTGTGCTATCATTTATATAATAAGATAACTCACTTTAGGCCAAATCGAGAGATTGATTAACCAACGAGAGGGCTCGATTTTGCAATTTAGCCCTCTCATTAGTTAATTGAGTTTTTAATTGAGAAAAAGTCGGGCCATTTTAGGTGTTTTCTAAAAGGCTCCTCAAACATAGACGTGTCGAAAACGCGAATAAAAAAACCTTTGAGAAACCGGGTGCGTTTTCTAAAACTTTGGTGTCGTGGAACTCTTGGGCGTATCAAAGACGTGTTTTCAAATATGAGAGGCACGTTCTAGAAGGTTTAAAAACGATGGTTATCCTCATCTTTTCTATATTTGAATTGCGTTCTTTGTTGGGCCACGGTTGCGAAACCCTAATCCTGAGCCTATATATACTCGCCCAATGTGGTTGCTCATCGTTCGTTGGTCTTCTAACCCTTGTGCCTTCGTTTTCTTATCGCAGGAAAAACCATGTTCATGATTTCAGTTTCTGATGTTGACGGCATGTCTGGTTAGTGCATACATTCGAGTTATGTTTGATATTGGTTTTTAGTTTGCATTTAATTTGTGTTGTGTTTTTTCGTAGAGTTTATTATAAAAGTTTTGAATCTAGAGAACGATCTTAAATTATGTTTAGGATTTATGCTACAAGATTTGAGGTAATATGCTAATACTAATAGTAAGTCTTTTTAAAATTATTACTATGTTGATATTTTCTTGTTGATTTGTATAGATATGTGATAATCCCAAACAAATTTTTGTTTGATCTACCTTTGATCATGGTAGAACATGGTACATGTTGCTGAAAGTCATTACGATAATTAATTAACATATTATTCAATTATATATTACTTTGAAATTAGAGGATTTAACTAACTTTACTAAAAGTATGTATTACATGCAGTTAATGCCATGTTAGATTTGTATTCTGTTCCTAAAATAAGTTTGCCCACCAACAGAGAAGTTGCACGTAATCAGATCTATAAAAAAATTAATTTTTCTTCTAAACATACTAACATGATAAATCATATTATTCATATTTATTTAAATTTTTTTATTTTGTTACAGTTTGCAGAATGATCATGATAATGAGTTTGAGATTCTCAAAATGACTGATGATTTATTCAAAATTAGGGTTAAGAAGGTCAGAATGGAGTACAAAAAAAGATATTTTGTTGTTTCTGACGAGGATGTGTCTGGAGAGAAAAAAACATTTAGTGCTTGAATTGATCATTCTCATGTAATTGTTTTTATTTGTTCACTTAATGTACAAATTTAATAAATTTCATGTTTACATTATATATTTTAATTAGATTGCATGTATATGTTTTCTGTTTAAATGATTCTGATTCACTTCTGATTCTGTTTATCTCTGATTTCTTATTAATTGATTCTCTATATACTCTTGATTTTGTTTGTCTCTGATTTCTTATTCATTAATTATGATGTATACAACTGTTTTCTGAAGACGTTGTTACATCTTATATTTTTGTCAATATTTTTATTCCAATGTATATTTGTTCTGATTGTACTTATTTAATTTAAAATGAGTACATATATTTGCTTATTCCAATGTATGTTTGATAGAGGAAACTGTTAGGATTTAGTAAATCCATATAGAAAAGTCGGTCACCCCAACTAAAGTCTAGCATATGTTAGCTCGTAGACTTAACGTTATTTAGTAGTTATAGATTAGCGTAAGTAACACCGTGGAAGAAGGACGGATCTTTACTCACTGTATGCCTGACCCACAACCCAAAAGAGGGCGTAAGTAAGTAGTATAAATAGCCCTATCCTCACAAGAGAGAGGGTTGGATATTCATTTGGAATCTAACATTCCATATTTTTGTTTCTCTCTCTAGCATCCCATTCTCTCATCTCTTTCTCTCTCTACCTCACAAATCTATCATCAAATCCATTTTGTGTTATGATATCAATAATCTTAGAATTGGTATCAGAGCCCATAGTTTGATTAGCTAGGTTGTATGTGCGTTTTCTTAGTTGTTTTATATTGAAAAGTTGGTTTTGGAAGGTTTTTGGTCTTATCTTTGGCTTTCTTTGATTCTCACCTTTGTGGTGTTAAAGTAAGTGTTTTTAGGGTAGTTATAACCTTATAGGATCAAGTTGTGCAAAAGAAACCAAGCAACAATGTTCAAAAGGGTGAATTTTAGGTGATTTTAGGTGAAAAAGTACTTTAATTCTTGGTTGCGATTTGTCTCTCGGAGGTGTATTCATCTTTGCGAGTTGCCCCTTCGTGGTTGCGATTTGACAAAAGTTGTGTTGCGATTTGATTATTTTAATATTAATCTATTGCGGTTTGATAATAGGACAAAAGATGCGATTTGAACTTTAGCCAAAAGATAAAACAGGACGATAGCGACACTTGTACTTCACGAAAGAGACTTGCGGTTTGTCCTTTTGCTCTTGCGGTTTGTGTTATTGCAGTTTGAGGTCTCTGCGAGTTGACAGGTTGCGATTTGTGTCTGCAGTTTGAAGGTTGCGTTTTGGGTTTTCTGCGGTTTGATTGTTGCGGTTTGACTACAACTGCGATTTGAGAGTCTGCGATTTGAAGGGTTGAGATTTGAGCTGTTTGAAGACAAATATTGAGTTTTGTCTAGGAGACACCCTACCCAAAATTTTGTTGGACTGTAATTTGATTCAAACTTTACCAAATCACAATTAAACAACAATTCACCTAATCCAAACACTCCAGTATCCCTTTTAACATACAATCAATAATCATTGAATCGACCCAACTGTTATCTTAACACGTTCAAGTTAACAATATTTCACGGTCTCTTACTGATTGTGTTAAAATTTATTAACATCAACATCATGCCTTACACTCCTGATTTAGTGATATCTGAAGTACTTAAACTGTACGATGTTGTTGATAACCATAAGCGTCCTAACTATGCAGAACGGTTAAACATGATTGAATCAGCTAATGATAATGTGATATCTTCGTGCTCAGATTCAGAAGAGAGAGAATTGCACCAGTTTCAACAACAACATGATCATGCAAAGGAGAGTTGCATTGAACCTTTTCAAAAACTTCATTTACACCTCTCGGTACTTCTAAAAGGAAATAGATTCACGATGAAATTTGAACGATCATTTAATGCACTTTTCCGTCAAGATGTATCAACTTTCACGGGCACATTGCTCTTGAACTTAGGACAACTTGAACAACAACTTGACAGAGAAAAATTTCAAGAAGCCGGATCAAAATATGCACTTCAGGTGATCAACAAACAATTTCAGTCATTCTGTAATGGTGAATACACTTAGGATTACGACGATCCTATGACTCAAAGGTGCTTTACTAGTCACACTGGAATGGAAGCTGATGTGTTCAGAGAAACATTAATCCAACACATGGATAATGTTAAAAAGTACATTGAGAAAAGAGCACAGTATGATGACAAAGTGAATGAGTGTCGGGTGCAATCAAGATATAGTAGTGTTAAGTCGGGTAAAGCATCGGTTGAAGGATCAGGTGTTGCTGAATGCGGAGGATCAGAGACAGATAAGATTAACACAACCAGCTGTTTAGTGACTCTGTCACACAAGATGTGGATGCAGCTATCAAACTGGTAAATGAACAGGTGTCAGGTACCGAGGTACTCTTAACTGTTCAACATGATGCATCTGCTAATATACTTGTACAAACTGATCATGATGCTGAACATGATACTGAATTATGTTCTTTGTGTGGATAACTAGAAGGGGGGTTGAATAGTTTTACCGATTAAAACTTCTTTTTAAAATATTTAGATCGACTTATGTCAATCTATTTAAATGTGTATGTTGGATGTTGATAGATAGATATGTAAATATGTAATTCAAAGGTAAAGAGTAAGAAACACAAAACCATGAAACGAGTGTTTATAGTGGTTCGGCTACAAGGACACCTTCCTTGCCCTACTCAACTCCTCGAGTCACCTACTCGAGAGTTCATAATCACTACACGACACAAAACTCCTTATGGCGGAGAAGCCTTCACAACGTCGCCTACCCTTTTTACGGTACAAGGTTAGACACCGGGTTCTTCCACGAGGTAGAACCAAACCTATCACAACGTCGCCTATACTTTATTTGGTACAAGGCTAGTGATGAGTGTCTAAATACTCATCATTTTTGTATAATATAAACTGCAAAATCATCTGAAAACACTCAGAAACGCATCAAAATGATCAAAATATCACAAATCAGTGTTTTATGTGTTTCAAATGCAAAAATATCAAAATCAGATGAAAAACGTATCAAATTTGCAAAAATTGCAGTTTTAGTCCCCCAAGTTTCAAAAGTTGCCAAAAACAGTCCCTGAGCACATAATTTCAAAAGTAAAATCACCAAAGGTCCTTTTTTAAATCATAACTTGTCAAATTTAGTCCTTTGGTGAAAAATGTATAAAGTTTTGAGAAAATTACAAAAATAGTCCTCCAAGTTTGAAAATTGGCAAAATTGGCCCCCGGAAAATCTGAAAATGGCAACTTTGGTCCTTGCATTATTAAACTTTGTCACTTTTAGTCCTTGGAGCATCTTGGCAGAATTGGCAGTAATGGTCCTTGCAATTTCAGGATTTACACTTTAGGTCCCTATAGTTATAAACCTTTTAAACCATTTTTTGGACCTTGAGCTATTTTGGACCCATGTCACAACCCTTTTTGGACCCCCCATTATTAATATCTGCTCTGGTCAAATTTGGTCAACATCCCAAACACGCGCCAATTTCCTTATCCCTCCCACTTGAGCCCTGCAACCCCTGCACACACTCAACCCTCCTCACCTTATCCCTAAACCTGTCCCCCCACATCTCCTACAATCCAAATAACAATAATCCTTCACTCACCAAACACTCTATCTCATCTTAGCTGTCAAATTCTCTTTTCCCGCCAAAAATGAATAAAAGGCCAAGATTAACTCAAACTCATCAAAAGGTCAGAAATGATGGTGGGAACTGCTCAGGATGAGAGAGAAATGATGATGGGTATAAAAGAAAGAAGAAGGAAGCAAGCTAGAGTGGTAGTTAGTTTTTATAAAAACTCTTCTTATGTCGTTTTTTTTAATCAATGTCTTAGTTTAATAACAATGTTGTAATTTCAGTTAATTTGTATTTCTTTTAAGTTAAAATAACATTGAATGGTACTTTTGAGTATAAGTTTTAAGTTTTCATCAAATTTCAAGTTTGTTGGTTACTGTGGAAATTTCCAAGTTTCAAATTCCATATTTAAGGTTTTAATTAGCTCCTGTTATAATCAAGTAAGCTTATTTAAGCTTACTTTAGCTTTTTATAAGCTTATCATTAAGTTTCAAGTAACTTGGGTGTGTGGTCAATAAAAGTCAACAAAAGTCAAAAGAGGATGGAATTTGGATCTTGGGTTGTTGCAGAGGATGAAAATGGGTTGGAATAGATTAGTTTAGGTCAGGTTTGGGTTTGGTTTTAAGCCTGCAACCAGCTGGACCTATGTGAGTTGTATTCCATTTTTCAGTTTTTTATCCAATATTGCATTTCATTGTTGTCTGTTTAAATGTGGTCACAATTAGTTTAAAGGTGTTTATTCAGTTATATTTTAGTCATTCAAACTCAGTTTGATCATTAATTGAAGTGTGTTTAGTGTTTAGCTTATTTTGATTACAAAATAGTTAAGATATAGGGTGTTTGGCATTGCTGATTTAACTATAATATAGGTCTGTTCAGTGTTTAGAACTTGGTGGTTTAAGTTTGCTTAACTTAAATTGAATCATATCTGTCAATTATCTCAGCCTATATACCATCAAAGTCAAATTACCAATTCCAATTCCTTGACAGTTAACTGTCAAGGATTCACTAGTCATAATTCTTCTTATTAATGTATAACTTAGTGTTTTAGCTTAAAATCAGTTTATCATAGCTCATTTTAACATAATCAATCCATAAAATCAGATCAAAGTTGGCAAAAGTCAACATTCCATTTTTGTCTCAAAAAGTCAAATGGCAAAATTTCTGTTTTGAGCCCAAATGGATAGATTTTTCATGCACTCATTTCTAGATCAAATCAAGTAACTCTTGTTGTTTTTAAAAGTCATCCTGGTCTAATTTCTTATGGGCATTTTAGCATATTTTTGTGATTTTTCTACAAGCTTCAAAAAAGCTTATCTTTTAGGCCCACACTGCCCTGCTCCAAAACTCAGCATAAGCTGAGTTTTCTCAGTCTTTTGCATAGCTTGAGCAGGGCTCATCTTGGCTCATCTAGGTCTGCAATTTGGCTCATGTGTAGCTAGCCAGGTCCTTGTGAGGTTCCCATGGTTGTTTTCTAGTTTCAAGCTTATTGGTTTGCTTATTTTTAAGCTCAAAGTTGGCCCCCTTCACTGTTTTTAAGCATAAATCTCATGTCATCAATTTGTTGTACTTGCTAATCAGAGGTTATAGCTTGTTGATTATTGTTTCATTTGGTCATGTTTAGCATAGTGTAGTTCCTGTTTTCAGTTGGTAGCTTTTGGTGAGCTTTTTGCTTATCAAAGTGCTTATTTTTAAGCACTTTCCATATCAGTTGCTTAATCCTCCAAACCACCCCTTGTTTTTCTATTTTTCCTAGCTTCTATATATTATTTTAAGCATTTCCTGAATTTTTCAGATTTTTCCTAGCTTGTTTGGTATTTTTCTGCATTTTATTTAGTTTTTAAGTATTTTTAAATAGCATTTAATACAAATAATTAAGAAAAGTTTCAAAAAAATAATTTTTCAATTTTCTTAAGTTTAGATAAATATAAAAAGCCAAAAAAGTATTTTTCCATATTTTTCTTAGTTAAATTTGTATTTTTAAATAATTTAATTAGTTTTAAATAGTTTTTATTTAATAATAAATATATAAAAAGTCTAAAAAATATATTTTCAGTTTTAAAATTAGTTTTATCATATTTTAGATTTTTCTAAGTCTTAATCTTATTTTTCTAGTCTTATTTCATATTTTCTTTTATTTTAGAGTATTATTAAATAGTTTAAAATAGTTTTTAATTAATAATAATTAAATAAATAGTTGTAAAAATAATTTTTCTTTTCTAATAATTTCCTTATATAATTAGGATTGTAAAAATGTATTTTTTATATTTTTAGGCTTAATATTGTGTAAGTTTCACGTTTTTATTTGTACGTTTACGTTATTTTGTTTTAAAACGTAAGTTTTAAGTTTTAGGTTTTAAACGTTCATCACTTTAAAAATAGTGATAGCGTTTATTTAATATCTTTTAACTTTTTAATTTTCTTAATTTGCATTCAAGTCGCTTTATTTTATAAACTTTTTCAGTAGTGTAATTATCCATTCAAATCCTTTCTGATCGCTATCATTAGTGATCATTCTACCGTCTGAATCAGTGTTTGCACACCATTGAGTCTCCGTGGGACTTAACGACCCGGGAATCCATTGTATTCTCTGATCTTAATTGTATTTGTGTCTGAGCAGTTTTAAGTCTGTTTAGACTTGACTGTTTAGCCCAGATCAGCTAGATACCGAGTTCAATTACAAAGGAGGAACTACAACCCAACACTACACAACACCTATCCCAAAGGAGACCCACTCCTTATTACAACATCATCAAGGATATCAATATCCTTGGACACAACCTATCTCTATTTGTACATCAATGCACCATATCGATTGTACACCCTTGGCATCTTTCACTAATGCCTTTGACATGATCTTTTGGCACCTTTCACTAATGCCTTTGACTTGACCCTTTTGGCATCCTTCACTAATGCCTTTGACACGGACGTTCAACACCTTTCACTAATGCCTTCGACTTGACTCTTTTGGCATCCTTCACTAATGCCTTTGACACGGATGTTTGGTAGCTTTCACTAATGCCTTCGTCTTGACCCTTTTGGCTTCCTTCACTAATGCCTTAGACACAACACTTCTAGAGAGGAAGAAAGAACTATCAACAAGAGAACTTCAGTAGTCTTGATGATGACGAAGCATGGCAACTCATGGACTTGAGCTTGCTCGACTTCAAGAGGTGGTGATCTCGCCTTTAAGAGGAACCTAGAGAATCACACAAAAACAAACACAAACTATATAGAAAGATCCTTTGCATCTGAGGTTAGAGAGTTTACAATACTAGGATAAAGTATGTGTAGGAGTGGCAACCTACAACGAAGAAATGGCTCACTATTTATAGAGGAAAAATCACTACTGTTCCACGGATCCCACATATCCCTTGCTTGAGGGATCCGTCCAGTGTAAACTGGGGGAACCGTGGGACGCTCCTCTTTATCCATGGGTTATGGGTCATGGGTCCTAGGCTTTGGACCATGGGTATCCAAGTAGATACAATGTATCTAGGAGATGCAATGTATCTAGTCAATGGGTTATGGGTTAGCTCCATGGGTCATGGATAATACCCATTATGACTTATGCATGATGTCATGCAATGGATCATGGGTTATGGATTATGCTCCATGGGTATGGTTCACGGACTTTGGGTTTTACCCAACTACATTCAATGTATGAAGTCAATGGGTTAAATACTTAAACTTCTACCCATTCTATTACTCATTATAATACATACTAAGTATGTATATATCTACCCAATATGTAAACACTAGTTGTTGTACATATGCATTACTAACATGAAAAAAAACACTATTACTTGTTTAGTGATTTATATAAAAATGTAAGTGTGTTAGTAAACTATTGGCTCAAACCAGTTACGTATTTTATTTGTTTCGTTAAAATGATTTTACGTTTGTTATCGACAAAACATTAGAAGATCGTAAAGTATAAATAAACGTTTTTACGGCTTATTTGTATTAACAATGTCCCCCTTTTTGTTGATGACAGGTTTGGTTGAGGTTCTACAAAAGGAGGAAGGTTAAGTGAGGAAGGTTGATGATTCTCAAAAGATAGAGGAATTTGTGGAGGTAGTTCAACCAAAGGCGGTGGTGGTGGAATATGTGATGAGGATGGTGGTAGAGAGGTATCTACTTCCATGTGATCGAGTGGTTGACTTTGATGATTCCTCATAATCCAAAAGGGACTATTTGAGGGTGATAGAGAAAAAGATGTCGGGGCTAGTATTGATTCAACACCTTGATTTTGTTGCGCTATTCTTTCTATTGAGGAGAATGTTGGCAATGGTGGAGGATGAGATGGCCTAGGAGGCAATTCCTTTAGATTGTAGAGGTGTGGTGATGAGAGTGGAGTGGTGAATGATATGGCTCTAGGCACTAAGGGTGATGGTTTAGTGGAAATAGTAGTGTTTGGTTTAGGAGGTATAGTGGTGTTTGGCATTGATGGTTTTGTGGGAACAATCCTTTTGGGGATTGATTTGATTGGTTGAGTTGGTGGAGGGGAAATCCTAGCGTTTGTGGATTTAACGGGAGATGATTCGGTTGAAGAAATTTCATGAATAACACAAGCAAGTTTCTTGGGTGGTCCTTTGGTGGATGAGTTACCACTAGGAGCTTTCCTCATGATGAGATGACAAAAGGTTAGTGAGATAGAAGTCTCTAGTTGTTGAGAATTTAGTTGTGGATGGTGACTAAGAGGTCCTAACAAGATGGTTTATAAGGAGAAGAATTTGGCAAGTGCAGTCAAGACTTAAACCACTGAGATTCTTCAAAATGCAATGATTTGCATGCACAATAGTCAACTACAGGTTTGTACTGATCAAGGAGGTTAATTAAGGCAAGATGGAGTGTTCAAGTTAGCAAGGAAAGCTTGAAATGATTATTTTAGCTAGGATTAGCTAAAGCTGTCAGCCGGTTCCCACGGTTCCCTCCAAAGAAGGATCCGTCTAGGCTAATCCTAGGGATCCAGCTCTCAGTAGCTAAGAAAAGAGAAAAAATGATGTTTGTAAGGTCTAGTACCTATACTTCTTGAGTGTTTCAGTCTTATTAAGTATCTTAGATGAAAGGAGACTTAAATGATCAAGGGCAATGAATGATGGTAGCTAATGATTGCCTTTTATGGAAGAAAATGGGACTTTATGAGCACCAATGGGTGATCAAAGATGACACTAGGAGATATGAGAGTGTCAAGTGGTGTTAAATGATCCTAGAGATCAGATGGTAACTTAGGATAAATTTGAAAGATTCCTTAAAAATTATAAAAAATGAAAAACTAGTTTTTTTACCTATTTTAATGTAAGGATTACTAAAATCAATTTGCTAAAATTAAGAGAATTATAAAACTAGATGTGTTGACATGTGAGAAATGGTGTGTGAGTATTGGACTGGATGGATGATGAGTTTTGGTGAAATGATAAATCAAAAAGTACCTTGAGTGTGATCCTAAATGAGCTATGAGTGAGTGGGATATTTACTGAGCTTGAGGAATACTTAAGTGGTCCTAAGGCATTAAGTTTAGCTAGTGTGAAGTTGTATAGTGTGCTGGTTTGATGTGTGGAGATCTTCAATTGCATTTATGTCTCCCCGGATCCCACGGATCCCTAAAAGGAGGGATCCGTCTAGTACAAATTGAGGGATCCGGAAACTGCAGATCAGTAGGATCACAGAAGATGTGCAGTTTTTGCACTATACTATGCATACTAATTGCTACTAGTCTCTACTGTAAATGAACAACAAAACAAGTACATATCTCATAATCCATAACATAAATACGAGTAGTAGTGATAATATCCAAACAAATAAGATAAAACATCCACAAACATAAGCATCCATTGCAAAATGATAAAAGATATGTCTAAAAACAACCATAATCCTAATGTCTCTTTTGTGAATATTTTCTCTTCCTCTTTCCCGACGTCATGAGGTAGTTAGTTAGGCATTGGATCATACCCTTCATTTGTTTGAATTCTTCGGACTCGTTTGGAAGAGTTGGAAGTTTTTCAAAGTAGGTTATGGGGTCTAAGTTGACGTTGGCAATGGGGTTGACATTTACTTCTTCTTCGTCTGAGGAGTCCGAGAGAGCACGAGGTCTTTTTCCATTGATCATGAACCGTTTAGAAGGTTTTTTGGTGAGTGGTACCATGATGTGATCGGCAAGGAAATGATCATCGTTGATAGGAGAAGGTTGCATTGCACTAACATACTCACGGTGTCGTGTTAGGAGCATACCATAGGGAAGTACCATGTTGTTGGCTTTGAATACACCGGCCATTCTTTTCACCATATAATAGGCAAGGTTAAATGGTCTTTGGTGAATAAGGCAATAGATCATTTGGACAAGACATGCATTTGGATGGTCTTTGTTTCCAACCAACCAAATGACATTTTCCCTAAGAATTTCTTCCGACTTTCTATAGATGGGATTCATTTCGAAGAGTTCCATTTGAAAGGGATCACGGTGAATAAGCTCTTTGTTGCGGTTGAAGCGAGATTGTCGGCTCTAATTATGAAAATGGTGTCTCGAACAATTGCGGGGTCATCAAGAGGAGTGCGGTAGATTGGTTTGGGATCTAGTGCAAAGGATTGAGTGGATATTGCCCAATCTTGGGAGTACATACAAATTCCTTCACAAGGAATGCGGAGAATTTGTGTAAATGTGTTGAGGGGTAGAGTAATGCTTTGTTTATTGATGATAAAGGCGATTGATATGCTTTCATCACTATTTCGAATGATCCTAACACTTTTGTAAAACTCAAATATGAAAACCGGACAAATTTGTTCATCAATATCTAGGAGACAATCAAAGTTGATTGCCGAGAAGACTTGACGAATGTCGGTGTTTTCAAGGAAACATTCCTTAACTACATGACCTTCGTGAATAAGTCGTTTTTCAAGCCTTTTGAAGATTTTACGATCGATTTTCGAAAGCTCCTAGTTTCGATAGTATATAGAGAGGTAGTGGACGGTGTCATGGTGGTCTTGTTGGGTAGCTTTGGGCATGGTTGATCATAGAAAAACAAATATTCCAATTAGGTAAAATTTGCCGAGATGGGTTTATGGTTTTGATTTGTATTAACAATGTTGTAAACACAATAGAATCTTAATTATGTGAAAACCCTTTTTAGTGATTAATTTTGCAATACCTAATTTCATCAATTGATGTTTTTAAAAAGAAAATTAAAAACCATAAACCCTAGGATGATGATGATGACGAATGGAACATATAAGTGTAATTACTTACAATGATGTTTAAGAAGGAGATGCTTGAGGATATGAAGCCCTATGGAGATGGAAGCAGAATTTGGGTCGTTTTTGTGTTTTGTGAGGAGAGGGAAAAGAGTAAAACTGGTTTTGAAAAACGTATAATTGTTTTTCTGTCACACGGTTCCCCCGGATCCCTTGTATTTGGGATCCGGCTAGTACAACTCGTGGGATCCGGCTACTGTGGACAGAAAAAGGGTGTTTGGTGTTATTTTTGTAATAAGTTATACAATAGCTTATCGAACAAAAAAAATAACTTTGAAGAATGAGGTTCCTAATTGAATAGACGTTTTGGTCGACGTGTTTTGATAGGTTAACTATCAAGGATCTATTTGTGACGGCGGCGTTGATTTGACGATCTTTAGAAAATCAAAGAGGAATACTATTCCCGATGATGAGTAAGTCGGAAAAGTGGTGAAAAGAGACTTTTTAGAGACTTGCAACTATTAACGTCGTAATTCATGTGTAAAAAAAATATTATCAACATATCCATGTAAACGTAAAATAACTAATTTGTGGATAAGTGAACATACCTCTAAACTCTTGATATGGTTTATAGAGACCATATATCTGAAATACTTCATGAGCTTTTAAAGTAATCCGTTGTACTTGGTATAAGTGATTGTGATTACTATTGGGTTCTTCCATGAGAGTTGACTTCATTTTTCTTTGAATAGAAATGAAGACTTTGGAGAAGTCCTAGCAAGAAGATTTCTTAAAAAGAAATTGTTAGAATAATCTATCACTATCCAACATAAAAGAAATAGTTTGTTTTTAAAAAAAAAAACTCCTTCTTTGTAGTTTTCAATCATACACGGATCATATCAAGTTTTTAAAGTACAACATACTCTAAGAAACTTGGTAACGAAGCTCTGGTACCAATTGTGGAAAAATAAAAGAGGGGGTTGAATAGTTTTACCGATTAACACTTCGTTTTAAAATATTTAGATCGACTTATGTCAATCTATTTAAATGTGTATGTTGGATGTTGATAGATAGATATGTAAATATGTAATTCAAAGGTAAAGAGTAAGAAACACAAAACCACGACAAGAGTGTTTATAATGGTTCGGCTACACGGACGCCTTCCTTGCCCTACTCCACTCCTCGAGTCACCTACTCGAGAGTTCGTAATCACTACACAACACAAAACTCCTTATGGCGCAGAAGCCTTCACAACGTCTCCTACTCTTTTTCCGGTATAAGGCTAGACACCGGGTTCTTCCACGAGGTAGAACCGAACCTATCACAACATCGCCTACACTTTATCCGGTACAAGGCTAGATACCGAGTTCAATTACAAAGGAGGAACTACTACCCAACACTACATAACACCTATCCCAAAGGAGACCCACTCCTTATTAAAACATCATCAAAGATATCAATATCCTTGGAATCTTTCACTAATGCCTTTGACATGATCTTTTGGCACCTTTCACTAATGCCTTCGACTTGACCCTTTTGGCATCCTTCACTAATTCCTTTGACACAAACGTTTAGCACCTTTCACTAATGCCTTCGACTTGACTCTTTTGGCATCCTTCACTAATGCCTTTGACACGGATGTTTGGCAGCTTTCACTAATGCCTTCGTCTTGACCCTTTTGGCATCTGTGGAAAACTAGAAGGGGGGTTGAATAGTTTTGCCAATTAAAACTCGTTTTAAACTATTTAGATCGACTTATGTCAATCTATTTGGATGTGTGTTGGATGTTGACAAACAAACATATAGAAATATAAACATGTAATGAAAGATAAAGAGTAAGAAGCACAAAACCACAACGCGAGTATTTATAGTGGTTCGGCTACAAGGACACCTTCCTTGCCCTACTCCACTCCCCGAGTCACCTACTCGAGAGTTTGTAATCACTACACAACACCGACTCCTTATGGTGGAGAAACCTTCACAACGTTGCCTACTCTTTTTCCGGTACTAGGCTAACCACCGGGTTATTTCACACCAAGGTGAACCACACCTACCACAACGTCGCCTACCCTTTATCCGGTACTAGGCTAAGCACCGAGTTCTATTACAATGGAGGAACTACTACCCAAGCACTACACCAATCACCTAACCCCAAAGGAGACCAACTCCTTATTACAACATCATCAATGATATCAATATCCTTGGATCTAATACTAGTCTATCTTGTATATCAAAACACACCATATCGAATGTACATCTTAGGCACCTTTCACAAATGCCTTTGACTAGATCTTCAAGACACCTTTCACTAATGTCTTGTGACTTGACTTCTAGGCACCCTTCACTAATGCCTACAACACGGACGATCGAAACCCTTCACTAATGTCTTCGTCTTGACACTTGAGACATCTTTCACTAATGTCTTCAACACTACACTTCTTAGTAGAAAGAAAAGAACCATCAACAAGAGGACTTCAGTAGTCTTGATGATGAGGAAGCATGGCAACTCATGGACTTGAGTTTACTTGACTTCAAAGGTGGTGATCTCGCCTTTAAGAGGAACCTAGAGAATCACACAAAAACAAAACTACAAACATAAATCACTTGGATATGGGGTTAGAGAGTTTTTAACTCAAGGAGAAAGTATGTGAGAAAGGGGTGAGAAACAATGAAGAAATGGCTCACTATTTATAGAGAGAAAATGCCTACTGTTCCCCGGATCCCTCCCACAAGGGATCCGTCTAGTGTAAAACTAGGGATCCGTGGGACGCTCTGTTAGGATTTAGTAAATCCAAATATTAAAGAGTCGGTCACCTCAGGTATATGTAATCGTTAGTAATCTCGTAGTCGTAGATTAATAGAAGTTAAGTAGTATTTAGTTTAAGTAACACCGTGGAGGACGGATGGGTCTTTACCCACTGTATGCCTGATCCACAGCCCGATAGGTGGCGATTTATGTAAAGACTATAAATACTCTCTACCTTCCAAGGTAGAGAGTTGGAGCTCATAATAAGATTTTTCTTTCTCTCACTAAAGTTCCCTAAACCTCTAACTTTCTCTCTCTAGAACTCATCTTGTACGCCTACTTTGGTTATGGTTTGATGTGTATGTGAAATCCAATATGTTACAAATGGTATCAAGAGCCATGGTTAGATCATCTCTTACATATCTTTGGATTTCTAGTGGTTTTTAGGTGGTTTTTGAGTTTGAGAAAGTTTAGTGGTTTTTGCATCATTTGGTTGATTTCTAGTGTTAAAGTTTGGATTTTGATTGTACTTTTGTGTTTAGGATCATCATAAGTGTTTAGGTTTTGATTTGGAAGGCTTGAATCATCGTGGTTGGGTTGTTTTTGGATTGAAAAGTGGTGTTTTTGAATTTTTTCATGCTAGCGACTTGAGTCACGGTGTTCTTTTCTTGGTAGCGACTTGCTTTGTAAGTCTGTAGCGAGTTGTAGTGTATTGTGGTAGCGACTTGGTGGTTACCGACTTGCCTTTAGAGATAAGCCGACAAAAAATACTGTTTGTGGATTCTCCACTATGGGTAGCGATTTGGTAAGGTAGCGACTTGCTTTCAATTCTGATAGCGACTTGTTCTTAAGTTTCTTAGCGACTTGGTGTTAGCGATTTGGACCAGTAGCGAGTTGCTATTTAGCGACTTGATTTCTTAGCGACTTGGTGTATAGCGACTTGCTGTCAAAATTCTTAGCGATTTGGAACGTAGCGACTTGTCTTAGCAACTTGGTTTTTAGCGACTTGATTCAAGGATTCTTAGCGACTTGGTTGACTCTTGTTTGTAATACGGTTTTCTCTTGATTTAGTAAAATTCCGTGAAAGAATCTATTTCCCGGTTTAATCATTGAGTTATAAAATCCCGTGTAATCTTTAAACATGTCTACCAACGGACGTACAATCATCTCCACTGTTGCCGAGGATGTTCAAGCAGCTGGTTCAAATACTCGTCCACCCATGCTTGACAGAACTGACTACGACTCTTGGGCTCAAAGAATCAGATTGTACTGTCTTAGAAAGGAAAATGGGGTCAACGTTCTCAAATCGATTGATGAAGGACCTTATCAGATTGAGACTACAAGAGACTTAATTGATACAGCTGCAGATGGAACAATGATCTATGGAATTGACAGACCAAAGACATATGATGAGCTCGATGATAAGGAGAAAAAGAGATTCGATGCTGATATCAGGGCTTCTAACATCGTACTTCAAGGTATTCCAAAAGATATCTACAAGCTAATCAATCACAACACCGAAGCCAAGGCAGTGTGGGATAATGTCAAGATGCTTCTGTCTGGTTCTGAATTAACTATGGAAGATAGAGAATCACAACTCTATGATGAGTTTGAGCACTTCAAGATGAAACCAGATGAGAGCGTCTATGAGTATTACGTGAGATTCCGCAAGCTTGTCAATGACATGAGGAACATCAGAATGACCATGCCAAACATTCAGTTGAACTCTAAATTTGTAAACAACATGAATCCCGAATGGCACAAGTTTGTCACTTCTGTGAAGCTAACCAAAGGATTGAAGAATACAAACTATGAGCAACTCTATGCATTCCTTCTTCAGAATGAGAGACATGCTATGTTTGAAAAAAGGATTCTTAATCAGTTCAAAACCAACCAGGGAGAGACAAGCTCATCGAATGATTCAACTGCCTTCTACTCAAACATTGGAATCACAACCAAAGCTTCACAAGTCATACCCATGGGTAATGGTAATCACAAACTCATTCCCGATCCAATGTTCAAACAAGCTGATGCTGATGCACACGTGGGAAACTTCATTAATCAACTGGATCTCATGATCAGTCAAAACATGAACTCTCTCCCACACACCAACAACAACCTCAGAACAGCATCTAATCCACACAATCAGGCCACTGTCAGAGACAGAAAGGTTATGGTACAACCAGTTCAAGAAAGGCAGTATGAACAAGGAAGAGGTGGAGTTGGTAGAGGTTTTGCTACAAATCAGAATAGGGGAAGGAATGGAAATCAAGGACAAGTAAAGCCGATCAAGTGTTACAACTGTGGTGGTTAGGGACATATTGCAAGGAACTGCACATCACCAAAACGCCCTCAAAATGCTGAGTACTTCAGGGATAAGATGTTGCTTGTGCAAGCTCAGGATAATGGTGCAGCTTTGGATGAAGAGGAATTGCTATTTCTTGCTGAGGGAAATGCCAAGACATATGATGCTGATGTGGATGAGCAGCCAATTCTAGAGATAGGCCACAATCATCAGAATGCCTTTAAAGTCGCTGATTGTGATGCATACGACTCTGACGTTGATGATGAACCTACTGCACAAACAATTTTCATGGCTAGCATTTCTCCAATGGTCCCTCCTAAAGTCTCTTTATCACCACAAGCTGGTCCATCCAAAGACAAAATCATTTCTGAGGTACTAAAACTATACGATGAAGTTGATGAGCAAAAGATACATGACGAAGTACAATCAACTGTAATTATTGAGTCAGATATTGAAAATATGGGTAATATCAATGTTTTCCCATATGATCAATATGTGAAACAAAGTGAAAGTGAGATTGTACCAAGTGATGTATCTTATGCAGTCAATGATGACTATGCTTTTGACGAATACACTGCACGTGCCCCTGATGATTCTGTTATTTCTGAACTTAATGCATATAAAGAACGTGTTGCTATTTATGAACAACGAGCTAAGTTTGAATTAACCACCCGTGAGCAGGAAATGGATGACCAAATGCGTACAACTATTAGAAAAAGTAAGTTTAGAGAAGAAGTATTAAAACAAGAGTTAAACTCCTTACAAGAAAAGCTTTCTAAAACTGCTAAGTAAAAACAAGAACTTCAAGAAAATGTTAAAATGCTTAAGCAAGAATTCAGTGCTAAGGAATCAAAGCTTTTGAATGAGTTTTCTAATCTAAAAACCTTGAAAAACAAACTTGAAAATAAGTTGTACGTACAAGGAAACACCATTCAGACTACTCACTTAATCACTAAGCACAGAGTTTTGAGTGATAAGCATAGTACTCCCCTTGTCGAGGAACCAAATCCAGAGGTTGTTAAAAAGGCTAGAGCTGCCCATAATGTAATCTATGATGGCAATGATATTCTTAAACCTAGACAGAAACCTAGTTACGTTGAGTGCACTGAGGAAGATAGAAAATTGGATGATGCATCTAGGGAGAAAATGAATAAGAAGCTAGATGATCCTAAATGTAAAAAGAATAACATAATGATCAAACCCCATGATTACAAGAAGGAAAACTGGATCTCCTTAAACAAATTTAAGCCTCAAACGTTGTTAACACCTGAACAAGTGTTCTGGAAAAGGGACTTAGATAAGCAAAAAGCTAAAAATCTTGTTGAAACAAACCCCCCCTTAGGAAAATGCCTGCAGCGACTGTGTATCCTCCAAATACACCAATGCATTTAGTTCCTAGAACTATTTCCACTAAGAGCAAGACCTTAATCAGTCAATATGTTATTTTTCAACTATTTGTCGATTTTGAGAAAACTTGTAAGAAAAGGATCACACCCACTGGGATTACTGAAGGGGAAAGGGGTTTTGAGCAAACAAAAGAATGCTATCTAACTGAGGTCATGCCTTTCTTTAAACAACTAAAAGATCAATTTGAGAGTCTTAAAAAGGGGATAGATTCAGATATTAAAGGAATGGAAAAGGAATTTGATGCGATGATAGTTGAGGTTAGTGACTATGAGCGAGCACTAAAATATAATGAGATTGAGAGGAAGAACTTGCATACATTGAATGAGACTCTTATTTCTGAATGTATTACTCAAGATGTGTTTTACACTGCTACGAATTGTTCCATTAATGCTTCTCGATTTCATGAATTATTTGTTGCTCTGAAAGTCTCCCATGATCGTGTCATTGAGCTTGAAAAAACTAACTCTAAACTGCATGATAAAGTTGAACAGGATGATCATGATAACCTGGTAAAACAGTTTTCTAAATTAGAAGTTGAGCATCTTGCTTTGCAATTAAAATATCAACATCTGAAAGAAAATGTTAAAACCTCAAATATCAAGACATCTTTGGATGTTCCTGAATTTGATGCAGTTTTTGAAATTAGCAAACGTGATGAACAGATTCGAGCTCATTGTATCACGATCAGAAAGTTGAAAGCCTAAATCTCTCAATTAAAGGGTGAAATGAACAATGTGTCTGGCTCCCAAATGCCTCCTCCTTTAGATTCTCGGAATTCTCAAAATTTTCATCTTCAAAACTTGGTCAATGCTTTACAAAAGGAAAATGAGAGTTTTCTAGAAGAAAATGAAAAGGTTAAACGTCATTTCAATGAGTTATTTGAGTCAATAAAATTCACTCGTAATAAAAATAATGAACAAATAACTTCGTTGCAAAAGGAAATTGAGAATCTGAAGAGTCAGGTAAAAGGGAAAATGCCAATGACCAATGGGGAGAAAGGTCCATCAAAGGTGCATGGTTGTAATCAATATGCTTTGTCTGTGAATTATGTTCCTCCTCACCTTAGGAATAACAAACTTGCCATTCAAACATATTTCTCATACCTTAAGGATAGTCTAGAATGTCTCCATGAGATTGTAGAAGAGGATAAGTTAGAGAAACCACTTGATAATGCAATTGGCCATGCATGCTTATATGCCAAACGATCTCAAGAACTTCTAGAATGCTTAATTACAATATGCCCTAAATCCCTAGGTGAGCAAGTCAACCCCTTGATACCCTGTTCTATGCCTTATGCCAAGTATGCAAATCATTCAATGCCCAATGTTATGAATGTGAACTTTAGTAGGCCTTCAAATAGTTCAGATCCTAGCATCTCCAGTGTTAAGAAAGTGAACCTCAATGTGCCTCCGAATAGTTCACATCCCAGCACATCAAAACAGGAAAGGCAAAAAGTAGCAAAACCAACTAATGTTCCCGTTCCCTCTACAGGAGTAATCAGTGACATTAAAGCGAGCAGGTCAAAGTCTCAAGGAAATACAAGGAATGATAGGGCCTCGCAAGCTAAGAATGTGCATTGGAAGAAAGTAGAAGATCACCGTAGGGAGAATTTGAATAAAACGAATCGTGTTGATTCTAGTATTAGCCATAGGCGTACTGTAATTAATTCGAATTCTAATACTATTTGCAAACCATGTAATGATGTCTGCGTGAATTCTGTTACTAATCATGATTGTGGTGTGAATGCTTTGTCTAATGCGGTCAAATCCCCAGTCAATAGTGTTAATGCAAAATATCATTCTAAGAAGGCTAAAAGGCAAAGGCAAAAGAAAGTTAGAAAATAGTGGAAACCCACAGGAAGAACATTTATTAAGATAGGTTATCAATGGATACCTGTTGGCCATAAGGTTAATCAGGCAATGCCCACTAGAAAATGGATGCCTACTGGTAGAACTATTCCCTTAAGAAGTGAACATACTTTGAATAGGGCAAATACGGACACTAGTACTGCATCTATTCATAATGATTCCATTGCTTCTATTTCTGATATGGATGTTTCTATTTCTGATGTGGGTGTTCCAATCACTGTTACTAACCAAATGGAACCCATTCTTGCATGGGGATCCCAATTATCCAGTTATCCATTCTTGTCTGTGTTCAACTGCTGATCGTTCAAATCGTTCTGTGGTACCTGGACTCAGGCTGTTCCAAGCATATGACTGGAGACCGGTCGCGACTCATGAACTTCGTGAGTAAATTCATCGGGACAGTTAGATTCGGGAACGACTATTTTGGAGCTATTATAGGTTATGGAGATTATGTGGTTGGTAAAAGTGTGATTTCCAGGGTATATTATGTGGAAGGTCTTGGTCACAATCTGTTCTCTGTTGGTCAATTCTGTGATTTCGATCTAGAAGTGGCTTTTAGAAAACATTCTTGTTTCGTTAGAGAACTTGATGGTGTGGAATTATTAAGAGGTACTCGAGGTTCAAACCTATACACCATCTCTATCGACGACATGATGAAGTCCTCTCCAATCTGCTTGCTGTCAAAGGCTTCTAAAACAAAGTTTTGGTTATGGCATCGTCGTCTCAATCACTTGAACTTTGGTACCATAAACAACCTTTCCAGAAAGGATCTTGTCAGAGGTTTACCCAGATTAAAGTATGAAAAAGATCATCTTTGTTCAGCTTGCCAATTGTGTAAAGCACGAAATATGCCCACAAACCAAAACCCACAAATTCAGTAATGGAAGTTCTTCATACCCTTCATATGGATCTGTGCAGACCAATGAGAGTGCAAAAAATAAATGGGAAGAAATACATTCTTGTAGTTGTTGATGACTACTCTCGATTTACTTGGGTAAAGTTTTTGAGGACAAAGGATGAAACTCCAGATGTCATCATCAAACTAATCAAATAGCTTCAGGTTCGACTCAACAATACAGTCAGAATTGTCCGAACTGACAATGGCACAGAGTTTGTTAACAAAGACTTAATTCAGTTTTATAAAAGTGTTGGAATCAGTCATCAAAGAAGTGTTCCACGAACTCCTCAACAGAACGGTGTAGTTGAAAGACGAAATCGAACTCTTGTGGAAGCCGCAAGAACAATGCTAATTTATTCGAAGGTTCCAATGTTTCTATGGGCTGAAGCCATTGCCACTGCTTGCTACACCCAAAATCGTTCCCTTATTCATACCTCTCATGGAAAAACTTCATACGAACTTGTTCATAAACGAAAACCTGATCTCTCCTACCTTCGTGTGTTTGGTGCCTTGTGTTATCCAACGAATGATGGTCAAGACTTAGGAAAATTAGGAGCAAAGGCAGATATTGGAGTTTTTGTTGGTTATGCACCAAACAAGAAGGGTTACAGAATCTACAACAAGAGAACCTGAAATATCATGGAAACAATTCACGTTACATTCGATGAGCTGACCGGTCAAATGGCTCCTGGACAATCCAGTTCTGGACCCGCACTTCAAAATAGTCTCATTGGTTCATCCCTTGTACCATATTCCTCTCCAGCAACTCCATATGTACCTCCAACTGAAGATGATTTGAAGAAATTGTTTGATCCGATGTTTGATGAACACTATGAGCCAAATGCTAATGATCTGTCAATTCCTACAACAGAGGCTGCTCATATCCCTGTGAATGAAGTCAATCCTTCAGTCTCAATATCACTAAGTCAAGAAGCACCTGCTGCTGATCACTCTGTCTCATCAATAAATCATCAATCTTCAAATGTACATCATGGAACTGTTGCTGGCATCAATGATGAAGTTAATCCCTTTGCTACTCCTGAAGATGCTCCATTTGAAAACATATTTGCTCCTGAATCATCATCAGAACCATCTTCTTCAGGAGACATCGACTCTGCTACTTCAGTTCCACAACAATAACCACATGAACACCTCAGAAAATGGACTCACGATCATCCATTAGACAACATCATTGGAAATCCCTCTCGTCCAGTATCCACACGGAAACAACTTGCAACCGATGCCTTATGGTGCTTCTTCAACTCCTTACTTTCTAAGATCGAACCTAAAGATGTTAAAACCGCCATGAATGAAGATAGCTGGTTCAATGCCATGCAAGAAGAAATTCATGAGTTTGATCGACTTGATGTATGGGAATTAGTATCGGCACCAGACTGTGCTATGATCATTGCTCTAAAATGGATCTTCAAAGTGAAACTTGATGAGCATGGTGATGTCTTAAAGAACAAGGCTCGATTGGTTGCTAAAGGATACCGTCAAGAGGAGGGTATTGACTTTGAAGAATCATTTGCTCCTGTTGCTCGTATCGAGGCAATCAGAATCTTCTTGGCTAATGCTGCAAGTAAGAACATGGTAGTCTATCAGATGGATGTAAAGACGGCGTTTCTTAACGGAGATCTTAAAGAAGTCGTCTACGTCAGCCAACCTGAAGGCTTTGTGAATCCAGAGCATCCTACTCACCTTTATCGTTTGAAGAAGGCTCTGTACGGTATAAAGCAAGCTCCAAGGGCATGGTATGATACACTATCAAAGTTTCTTCTATCTACTGGATTCAGCAAAGGAGCAGTTGATCCTACATTGTTCACCAGGAAGTCAGGCAAACATTTAATTCACGTTCAAATTTATGTTGATGATATCATCTTTGCCTCGACTGACCCCAATGAATGTGACCATTTTTCTAATGAAATGGGTTCTAAATTTCAAATGTCAATGATGGGACAAATGTCATTTTTCTTGGGATTACAAATTTCACAATGTCCCGGAGGCATTTTTATAAATCAATCTAAATATGCAAATGAAATTTTAAAGAAATTTGGATTTGTTTCTTGTGACACCGTTGACACTCCCATGATTGAACGTACCAAGCTGGATGAGGACCTCTCAGGGATCATGGTAGATCAAACGAAATACCGTAGTATGATTGGATCCCTGATGTACCTCACAGCTAGTAGACCAGACATCTTGTTCGCCGTGTGCATGTGTGCTAGATATCAGGCTAAGCCTACTAAAAAGCACCTTGAAGCGGTTAAACGGGTCTTTCAGTATCTCCAAGGAACCATCAATATGGGACTTTGGTACCCGAAGGACACCAGTATGTCACTAACAGCCTATGCAGATGCTGATCATGCAGGATGTCAAGATACTCGTCGTAGTACGTCAGGAGGTGCTCAGTTTCTGGGTGATAAGCTTGTGAGCTGGTCTTCAAAGAAGCAAATGAGTACTTCTATTTCCTATACAGAGGCTGAATACATAGCCATGTCATCTTGTTGTGCTCAAATCCTATGGATGAGATCCCAATTATCTGACTATGGCTTTGAATTCAACAAAATCCCTCTGTACTGTGATAATAAAAGTGCTATTGCTCTCTCATGCAACAACGTTCAACACTCAAGAGCAAAGCACATCGACATTCGACATCATTTCATCCGGGAGCAAGTGGAAAACGGTGTGGTGGAACTTTATTTTGTGAGGTCAGAATATCAGTTAGCAGACATCTTCACCAAAGCTCTTCCTAGAGAACATTTTGAGTTTATTCTTCCACGACTTGGTCTTAAGAGCCTACAACCGGAAACACTCAAACGTCTTCAAGAGGAAGAAGAGGAGTAAAATGTTTCCTTCATCTATCTTTTGTAAATACTTATTCAAAAATCAAATAGAAAAATATAAAACTTTCAAAAATCCATAAAAATTTGAAAAAAAATTTTTTTTTTTGTCATTTTGTCATGTTTTTCTCGATTCGATTATATCTACGGTCTTTGTGCTGTCATTCAAAGAATGACACGGGTCTTTAGATGTTGCTCGAATTTTCAAATGAAAAAAAAATATATTTTTGGGAGAAAGTGAAACAATGGTTTATTGTCATTTCAGGCAGTAACCCGCTTTTCAAAGAAAGAACAGAACTATGCTTTATCTTGGTTTTCAAATCTAATGCTCTGATTCTTTAAACAAATCCTTACTATCTAATGAAAACTAATTGCTTTGAAAAATAACTCGGACTTTATGTTTGGAAATCATTTGGACTTAAAGTGTGTCAAAATATCTATCTCTCAATCAACAACTTAGGTCATTGATTGAGGGGGAGAATGATTTTAATTAAATTAAAAAGTTATGTGTCATTCAATTGTTTTCAAAAGATAATTATGCATGTTTAATCAATGGAGTCCAAAGTCTCAAAATCTGATCCTTATCAGTTAAAACGCTTTCATAATCAAGTCACAATTCTCCTTAAAAGCTTTCCAAATCAATTTAAAATATACAGAGATCACAAATCTCAAATGATTTGATAATTGTGATCGGGGGAGAACTTGTGATTTAAATTGGATTTAATCTGATAATTTGGTAAATGGTTTTATAAGGATGTACAAGCTCTCCTTCCCACATGTGCCAAACTATTTCAAATTTTCCATGCACATATTGAGGGGGAACATCTATCTTAAACCACAAAGATCTGAAATGTGATCAATTTGTTTCAATGTGCAGTCTGTTCCCTCTTGTATGTGCAAAACTCTTTCAAACCTCAAGGCACATATTGAGGGGGAGCAAGCTTATGAAAACCTCATCCTCCCTTATATGCTTTATCTACTTATTTTGATCAGGGAAGTGATGTTGATATATTTTAGAAAATAGTAATCAAAGAAGTTAATTCGTTCTCTTGCCTCCGTGTGCAAAACGATTTCACTTGATGCACATGTTGAGGGGGAGCTCTTGTTCTAAAAATATCAAAAACAATTCAGGTACAAAATGCTTTGATAATTAAGTATCTGGATTGATTTTCAAATGGTTTTAAATTGGTTCCAATGGCAGATGAACAATACCAAATAGACCGACCAACTTTACTTTATGTATGGTGATATAAGGATGATAAGGTTAGGTATTTGTTCCCATGATCCGCCAGAACCGGAGGGATCTACCCAGGGACAATCCACTAGATAGTGTAGAAGTCCTTAGGCATATTGAAAAAAAAGGAGAAAAATGAGATGTGGGAAGAGTGCAGACTAAGACTGAACTAGTACTGGAATTAACCCAACAAGGTTCTAGTCATGAAGTCTCGGTAAGCACTGAAGGGGTTGAAAAATGAAAAAGAATTGAATGTGAAAAAGGGTGAAAAGAAATAGCCCTCCATTTATTCAACCTTAGGGCAGAAACCGGGTTCAATTCATATGCTACTGGTGGTTACCAAGGTAACATCGGTATTGAAGAACAAGACGTCGTGGACCCAGTGACGCACTGTACTACATCTTCCCAAACCACTCAATTCCTATTAAAAGGGCTTGTTTCATTCTCACGGGGAACCTACATAATCTATCGACTTTCTCTTAGAGATTATTGATATTGAAGAAGGAGACCCTCTCCCTAGTCTCCGGCACACGAACCAAATATGCACAAATTGATTCTAGAGCCACGAGATCATCAATAAATCTCATTAGGACACTTTCAATGAAGACTCTCTGTTTCACACAATGTGGAAAGAGAGATTATATCTTGAGTCCTACGCATTATCCTTGTGGTATTGCCAGAACATCCGAGTGATATGCAAACATATTCACAATGAAGATGGAAAGCCTTCTGGAGCCAAAATCAAACAAGCTCCTGGTGGGTGGCATGTGAGATCTATTCTATAGATCAACCATGTGACAACTGAACAGAAACAATGGGGCGATTCAATCTTTTGAATCAATCCTGGTTCAGGTTATGGATTGACGGATACCTTTGAAAAACCGGTCATTGTGCTTAAAAACTCTTTTCTTTAGCACATCGACCGTGTACTTATATTTCAAAATAAAAGGTGTTTATGATTGATAATTGATTTTCATCAAAACCTTCATTGTATTGCAAAAACAATTTATAGTAAGCAGTACACGATTACTTTTCAAATCTCTTTTCATCAATCGGTGAATCTCAATTCGCTGGTTCACTCACTCCGTGTTGTCTTCTTAGAGACGTTCCAGTTTGAGAACGGCTAGAACAGCTGCGAAACCCTGTCAAGGAAATTCTTCGGAATTATACCTGATCACAGGCAGTACTTGTAGTGATCAACGGGGAACCGTAGGCCGTGTACCTCAATTCAACAAAAGTGATCAAAGACACTCTTGTGTGCTTTATTGCTAACTGTTTTATGCAGGAACACCCTACGTTTGCAGCTGATCATAATGGAGCGGTCAATCCATAGCCGCATGCTCACACAACACATTCATTTCCAAAGAAATCATGATTAGTGCATCAATGACTCTGATATTATCACTCCATGCTTCTGCTACGCTGCTGCCAATATCATGAATCAACGAAAGCTTCCGTTACTCTGATGAGAAGATATCATGATCCAGAATGTTAGCATGTCGGTCCGAAAGTCACAACATCACATTATACCAACACCACAATGGATGAGTCAGAGATTGATGTTTGCTGATGATCTCAAAACTGGCTCAAAACTCATTATCACGTGGATCAGTAAAAAGACATCCACTTGGATTAACCAAACATGCAATGAGAAGAATCAATGACTACGAGCTTCGGAGCAAAGTACTACACAAAGAATGCAAGAACAATTTTTATGTAATATCTGTTTGTATTCAATGTAATTTTAGTATATTGATAACGCTCAAATTGTGCATGTTTTTAGTAGCGTTATCCGTGCTTTTATGTGTGTTATTTGGTTATAATCATATGCTTTTGTTGCTTAATCGTATCAAAGTGCGTTTGCTAGTTCATTTGTAGCCAAGTACAGGAAAGTGGAGAAAAAGACGGAAAAAGAAGTAAAATATGAAGATTTCTCCAAATACGAAGAGTTTCCATCAAATGAAAGACTTGCGGAGTATATTCGAGAAGATAAAGTCATCAAGTTAGTGGTCCAAAGACTCAAGAATAAAGTTCAAGAAGGGAAACGAGAAAGAAATGAAGAAAAGAAGCTAAAACGAAGACATATTGGAAGACTCGTTGTTCCCGACACACCTTCACCATTTTGGCCATAACTTTTGCATACGGACTCCGTTTGACCCCCCGTTCGCGGCCACGGAAAGCTAAGAGAAAGATCTACAACTTTGCTGTTTATGACTTTTTGTGATTTTGCTCCAACCGATCGGTCGAGCCCCGTAACCGATTCGGTTGGAGAGCTGTCAAGAAGACCAACCGATTCGGTTGGAGCCCAACCGGATCCGGTTGGAGGTCCTGTTTCAGCCATTTTTCCATCACTAAGACTCCAAACGTGTTCCAAATGATTCTAGTCCCTTCCTACATGGTTTCTAGTCCCTTCCAAGCTCCTTGGCCTCCAAGTAATGCATTGAATACCCTAGGCCTTGGTAGTAGTATAAATAGAACCCATTTGGCACCTCATTTCATCATCCCTTCTCCATCTTTCTCATCCCTTTCATCCACCACTCCATCTCTAGGTGTGAAATTCAAGCCTCCACCCTTAAGGACGAATTTCTACCTAAAAGAACATCCCTCTCTCAACTTACCTTCCCCAAAGGTGTGAAATTCAAGCCTCCACCCTTAAGGACGAATTTCCACCTAGAGAGAACACAACCACTCTCAATACCTTCACCAAAGGTGTGTAATTCTTGCCTCCACCCTTAAGGACGAATTTCCACCAATTTATCTCTCCCAAAAGACCACAAACCTCTGCCATTTCCAGAAGTATGCTTGGTTAGAAGTTGTAGTTGATTGGAGGCTTGAAGGAGTGCTATAATCCTTCATCTTTGCCTATTGTAATTCATACTTTAGGTAAACCTTGTTACTTTTATAATGTTGAATGCTATTGTTCATGTTTGGTTCTTTGATTGTGTTGATTATGTGATTCTTGTGATGTGTTCTTGTCTTATGAATGTCTTGATACTTGTTTGTTCTTATATTGCTTTTCTTGTTGGTTTGATCCGTGACAATCATAACCATCAACTTGTTACTTGTTCTTATAATGCTTTTCTTGTTGGTTTGATCCGTGACAATCATAACCATCAACTTGTTACTTGTTCTTATAATGCTTTTCTTGTTGGTTTGATCCGTGACAATCATAACCATCAACTTGTTACTTGTTACTTGCTTAAACAAACAAACGACACTTGTAGTGCAACCAAGTCTCTTGGGACGACCTTGATTTACCATATACTATACTACAACTTGACTAGGGTATACTTGCCCGAATGTGTTCCTAGTTAACCGGTAATTCTTGTTTACAAATTTAAAACCCCGATGAAGCACATCATATATGCTTGAGGTGACCTCCCTTAGAGGGAGATTGTTAGGATTTAGTAAATCCAAGTATTAAAGAGTCGGTCACCTCAAGTATATGTAATCGTTAGTAAGCTCGTAGTCGTATATTAATATAAGTTAAGTAGTATTTAATTTAAGTAACACCGTGGAGGACGGACGGGTCTTTACCCACTGTATGCCTGATCCACAGCCCGATAGGTGGCGATTTATGTAAAGACTATAAATACTCTCTACCTTTCAGGGTAGAGAGTTGGTGCTCATAATAAGATTTTTCTTTCTCTCACTAAAGTTCCCCAAACCTCTAACTTTCTCTCTCTAGAACTCATCTTGTACGCCTACTTTGGTTATGGTTTGATGTGTATGTGAAATCCAATATGTTACATGCTCCTCTTTGCCCATGGATGTTTTGGTTATGGGTCATGGGTTGATCCATGGGTCTTTTAATAGATACAATGTATCTCATGAGTGCAATGCACCTAGTCAAATGGGTATGTGTCAATACCATGGGTTATGGATATTATCCATATATGACATAAGCATGATGTCATGCAATGGGTTATGGGTCAAGCTCTATGGATATGGGTCATGGACTTTGGGTTATACCCAAATATATTAAATGTATTTGGTCAATGGGTTATGATACTTAAGTTTCTACCCATTTATATTACCCAATATACTACATACTAGTTATGTGTATATTTTACCCAAATATGTAAACACTAGTTGTTGTACATATGTAATACTAAATCATAAAATCACTTATACTTGTTTTAGTATTTTATGTGAAAACGTAAGTGTGTTATAAAACTATTGGCTCAAACCATTTACGTATTTTATTTGTTTCGTTAACATGATTTTACGTTTGTTATCGACAAAACATTAGAAGATCATAAAATATAAATAAACGTTTTTACGGCTTATTTGTAT
This sequence comes from Chrysanthemum seticuspe, assembly GCA_019973895.1. NCBI lineage: Eukaryota > Viridiplantae > Streptophyta > Magnoliopsida > Asterales > Asteraceae > Chrysanthemum > Chrysanthemum seticuspe. The sequence goes on from BPTQ01000004.1 coordinate 96,958,285, forward strand.
TAACAATCTCCCCCTTTTTGTTGATGACAAAACATAAAATTATTTAAGGAAAAGCTAAAATTCGTGAAGGTTTGAATTTGTAGTTTTTACTTTCTTCTCCCCCTTTTTGTCGAAACAAAAAGAGCATCGAAAGGAAACTAACACATTGTTTTAGGAAAAACATGTGAAAAACAGAAAAGAAAGAAAAAGTAGAGAGCAAGTAACGGGAAAGGATCTCGTCTTAACTCCCCCTTGACGAGTCCATCCCTATGTGAGGGCGTCAAGAAAAATAATACTAAGCTAGTTCATTTGCAACTAAGTTTGCAAAGGATTTCGTCTATGTGACGAATATGCTCCCCCTTGATGATTGCAACTTTGCAAAGGGACGTCATGAAATGTAATCTTAATATTGCAAGTGATTTTGCAATGTATTGCTTTGACACAAAGCTCCCCTAGCTTTAGAGTGTTAAAGTCTTCATGTGTAAATTGAATAACTACAAAACAAAGATTATAAGACAGGTATAATGCATAATTTCCTGCAAATATGACTCAAGTTAGTAGAGAAATAGTTTTCTGTCTCACGGATCCCACAGTTCCCTCATTGTAGGGATCCGTCTAAGCGGATTTCAGGGATCCGTCTGGCTGATGACTGAATTCAGCAATGGTGATATAACAAATAATGTTAACATCAAAGTGAGATATGTATTATACAACATAATCATATACTCAGAAATATAGCAAGTAGCATGTAATTTTATTTAATAAAACTAGAGATATGATATACATAACTCTAAAAACCAAGAAAATGAACGATACATGACTTGGAATTACTAGACTTATCTAAGTAACGCTTGATACTAGGACACCACTAAAAATCCTCTAGCTCAAGTTTGTTTAGGTTTAATCTCGTCAAAAGGTTTGAGGAGGTGATAGAACATGAAACGTTGATCTTCTCGTACTTCATGTATCAAACTTTCAACATGTTGACAATGATAACAATCTTTGTCATGGCTAGGTAGTGGTGGTGGAAGAAATGAAATTGCTTGATGCGAAGGATCAAGTGAAGCGTGTTGGGGAGCCTCAAACGACGGAGGGATTGGTGGAGACACATTTGAAGATGGCTCGACCAAGAATGATGGCGGTGGTAGAGAAGTGTCAACTTCCATATGATCGGGTGGTTGACTTTGATAATTTCCCATAATCCAAATGGGATTATATGATAGTGACGGCGAAACAAAAGCCGGAGCTAGTGTTGGCTCAACACCTTGATTTTGTACCATTATTCCTCCTAATGAGGAGAATGTTGCCGGTGGAGGAGGATGAGACGGCCTAGGAGGCAAATCCTCTAAATTGTAGAGGTGTGGTGATGATAGTGGAGTTGTGAATGAGATAGCTCTAGGAACCAATGGTGATGGTTTAGTGGAGATGGGATTGTTTGGCCTAGGAGGTATGGTGGTGTTTGGCATAGGTAGTTTTGTGGGTACTATCCTTTTAGGGATTGGTTTGATTGGTGGAGGAGAAATCCTTGCATTAGTGGACTTGATCAGAGATGATTCGGTTGAAGAGATTTTGTGTACAACACGAGCAATTTTCTTGGGTGGTTCTTTGGTGGATGAGATACCACTTGGAGCTTTCCTCATGATGAGATGATTTCAAGAAGTTTGTAAAGATTTCTAAGTGCTGAAAAATGAGGATGAAGATGATGACTTTAGGAGTCCTAACAATGTGGTTTATAAAGAAAAGGATTTGGCAAGTGCATTTAAGACTTAAGCCACTAAAATTCATTGGAATGTGATGATTAACATGCACAAGAGTCAACTTCAGAGTTGTAATAATCTAGGAACTCATTTAAGATGAGATGGAGTGTTCAAGTTAGCAAGATGATATGGAGTGTTCCATGTTAAAGTGTCGGTCACCCCAATTATAGTCTAGCATAAGTTAGCTTGTAGACTTGTAGTTATTTACGTTATTTAGTAGTTTATTAGTTAGTTTGTAGCGTAGTTTAGTTTAGTGTAACACCGTGGAGGAAGGACGGGTCTTTACCCACTGTATACCTGATCCACAGGCCGATAGGAGGTCGTTATGTCTGTAACTATAAATACCCCTTCCATCCATGGAAGGGGTGGAGCTTTTCAATCTAACATTCCATATTTTGTGAACCAAGTCTCTAGCAAGAAACTCCCTCTCATCTCTTTCTCTCTAACTATGGCAAACATGTATTTTCATCATCCAAGACCACCCGAATCATCAAACACAATAAATATTACGATCCTACAAATGGTACTAGATCCAAGGTTATTGTGTTGTGTTGATTTGTTGTGGTTTTTTTTATCTTGTTTAATCTGTTTTGGTACTTTATTGGCCGACATATTTTGGTTTTTCGAGTATTGTGGTTAACAGTATTTTAACAAGTATCTGTATTCTCTTTTTGGTCAACAAATAAAGGTCATATGGTCTATACATGACATGGTCAATATGGTGAGTCATTCAGTGGTCCAACATCAGTCAATAGAAGCAGTTTTTTTTATCACTTTTTCTGGGTTTATTATGAATATGGTCGGAATATGGTCGGAAAACTCATCGGAAAATGTCAAATTTCAAGTTAGCGACTTGTCACTATATGTCCAAATTCATTGAATCTACCTAGCGACTTGCTACTATCACTGGTGGCGACTTATCTTAACAAGTCATCTAGATTCATTGTATAGAAGTAGCGAGTTATGCTAGCAAGTTGTTAACAGAAATATATAGCGATTTGTTAAGTTAAATGACCTAGCAACTTGTATTTACATGCTAGCGACTTGACTCAAATACTCAGCTAGCGACTTGTGACTAAAAAGGTAGCGACTTGATATTTATCAAGTATCGAGTTGAGTTTAGAAGATGTAGCTACTTGACTCATGTTAGCAACTTGACTCTAAAAGTTAGCGACTTGACAGAAAGAGATGAAGAAGAGTATAACCACAAGACCAACACCAATGACCAACATACTCGACCTCAGGTTATAACCATCATCGGTCCCTATATCAATCTCCAACAACACATTCAACCAAACATCAACCTCAAATTTTTCCTAACTCAATCCCCATCTCATATCCAAGGCTCAAAATTAAAAACAAAAAGGGAAAAGACATTCAAAGATCTCAGTTTATACTTTCAAAACTTTCTATGATATATCAAGATACTTCAAGGTATCTCAACGAAAGTATATTCATCATTGATCTATCTCATCAGACACAAAAATAAAACCTTGAGGACTTCAAAGACAAAAAATATTCAATCAATTATTTTGTTCTCAGGTTACTATTCTTCGTGGTACTCAAGAGTAACATCAAGACCAAGGGTCCATAGAACAAAATAGATATTCTTCATTGAACTAATAGTCTTTATTCGAACACTCAAAGATAAGTAGTTAACAAAGTTGTTAATACTTTATCTTGGTTCGTTTATAACTCAAAACATGATAACGAAAAATCAATGAAAGTAAAACCTACCTTGAATCCGAATCAATGTTACATGCCATCCCTGTGGCTTCTTCATGTTTTATGCCATCTCTGTGGCAGTTTCAAGACCCTCAAGGCCATCCCTGTGGCGAGGTCTTAACAAAGATTGTTCATCCGTATGTACTGTAATTGATGGATTTGTTGGATGCGTGTTTGTTGTTAAGAGAAAGTCGAATCATTGGGTGGAGAGAAGAATTAGGATGATTATGTACTACTGATTTGTGATGATCTGCTTCTGATGAAACGTTTGTTGGGGGCGGAATATTATAACATTTAGGGTTTGATAGATGAGGGCTGACTTGTTCATGTGAGAGGCGTATTTTGTTTGTGATAAGGGTTAGGTAATGACTGATATTTAGGGTATCACACCTTATATATTCTGTTGTTAATTCTCCACATAGATCGAGTAATTTTTTTTATTGGACCAAAGTTAGACCAGGTCTCTTTATCAGTTTGGGCTTGTGACCCGAATATCTATTGTGGCTTTGGACTTGGATCACGAATGGGCTGCATCTTTTATTGGATCATGTGGTACTTTGTCTATCTCAAATATGAATGATTCTCACTAAGTTTGTACAACACAAATTTGCAATACCACATGTTTGTAGTTACCTGAATTGCAATTTCATATACTTGAATTGCAAGTTCTTTCAAACTTGAATGGGTTATCATTTCCTTTGGACTGAAATGGAAAAGATGGTGCTACTGAAAATATTTGACGTTATCCATGCACAAAGTTTTTACAAAGTGATGGTGTTGTATGAGTTGAGTCGTTCCTATTTGGAATGGGTTGCGGAGCACTGTTACTGAAATAATTTGGATGGGATGCTATGTGATTTGGACTATTGGTCTTCTCAATCATGGGCTTTTGTTGATAATTATTCTTGAACATGGACTACGAATTAATGATGTTGTGATTTGTTTTGTTGTGCGGGTTGATACCTTGGTTTATGCATTTTTACAAAGTATATTTTGTCACGGCTTGAATTGATGATTGGAAAATATTAACTACGGTGTTGTTTGGAAGGTATTTCTTATTTGGATTTGAAGTGAGTTTTTCCGGGCGCGTTTACTTATTTCGTCTTCTTTCTTTCTACCCTTCCATGAAGATAACTTGTTTGGGCATTTATAGAAGGTGATAAAGACTTGGCTATTTAATTACGGTTGTGATTCTTTCTCGATTAACCCACAACGTAACTATCACTTCGGTGTCTCACTCAGTTGAGAATGTCAAGAGGTTCTGTACATTGGGCACACCGTTTCTTCTTCACAAGGATTAGTACAAGTTTAAGTAACAAATCTGGGGAATTTTACTTCATGATCAAGTTTGGTATATCAGGTTTACTTCACCAGGTGGTCACAACATTTGCCGATAGAATGCGTGAATAACGTGTTTACCAAAGGGCTTACTGGATGGTTGATGATAATGTTGATGTTGGATTATGTACCGTTGATGAACCGCTGCATGTTCCCCTAAAAATAGATATTCACCGAAACCAAAGTTGTCATAACACATTCGAACTGACATTGTTTACGATTTTGTCTTGATTTTGTAAAATCCCGCGAAAGAACCTATTTCTCGATTTAAATCATAGACTTGTAAAATCCCGTGACAATGGAAACATCCTGGTAAAAGTAATGTGCATTTCCGGATCTATCTTGCGGTTTATTCTTGGTTTTGTAAAATCCCGCGAAAGAAAATATTTCTCGGTTTAAACCATAGAATTGTAAAATCCCGTATTGATGGACCATCCTGGAGAAAGGAAGGTGTATTTCTGGATCTTATCTGATGCTGGTACTATGGTTTCTACTTCAAAGAAGGGATAAAAGGGTGTACATCATGAATTGGATGTTTGTTTGGATATTCGTCATGGCAGTTTGGTTATTACATGGTTTTACGGGGTTATGTGCAGTTAACCATGGTCGGGATGAAACCATTATCAAAGTTCACTTTTTAAATCAAAGGAGGCTAGATTTGAGCTTTTTAACAAGATGTTACAACGGGGTTAATTCACTATTATTTATTTGAGGTTAAAGTGAAATATCACGGGTGAGTGTACTTAGTATCTGAAGGTATCGGGGATGGATGGATGAAGATTCTTCATGATCCTTGTTCGAGCTTATTATAAAAAATGAAGACTTGGAAATCTAGTTATTGTTGGGTGACTTTTACCTTTTCCTTTTACCACTTGGGGGAATTGGGCTCTTCTCATCTCAAAATAACTATCACTTTAAGGAGTTACGTTGTAGTGCTCAGTGTCACATTCAATTGTGGATTTTCAAGAGGTAATGTACGTCTTATACTTGATGGTTGGTTGGATGAAGAGTATAGAGTACTTAGAGATTCAATGGTGGATGAAGTCTCGACATCGTTCTTTGTTTCATTTGTGCAAGTTTAAGTCACGAGTTCGGGTTAGTTTACTTCAGGGTCAAATTCATCATATTGAGTTTTCTCCATCAGCTGTCACGACAAAAACCCTACTGAATGATAATGGGGTTGATTACATGTTTTGCCAAGAGAGATGAAAAGAGAGAGATTATGACGTTTGAATACTTTAGTTCAAACCTCGTTCTCTAAAGAAAAGAAAAGTGTACGCTTCAGTGCGCTTTATCTTCTGAAGAAGAGAAATCTTCTTATCAATGACCATTCTCATCAACATGCTTCATGCTTTTTCCATGCGCTTTCAAACATCAAGTGAACCGGACTACCGTTGATTGTTTTTCTTATTCCACTTGCTCGACTATAATGAAGATGGCGACATCATGTGCTAATTTTGCGGGGGAGAAGTGTGAATAGATTACATTTGTTGAAGATATTCACTTATTCAATCAAGAATGGCAACTTCGTCTGCAATTCTTGAGGGGGAGAAGAAGTGTAAAACTACTGCATGATGATTGATATATGAGAATAAATGGTCAAATGGCTCCAAACTCATGTAAGAACCGAGCTTCTTCTTATCAGGGCATCTTCACATGATGTTTCTTCTAAGAGCCGTTGGTTAAACTTCTTCTCACGGACTGATGAGTTTATTGACAAAGTGTTTCCGGTTAATGCTTCACTTACACATCAACATGATGATTCCGAACAATCTTTCTGTTCTTGTTTGATGTGATTGGTAGTTTGGTGTTACCATTTAGTGTGTTCGTTGCAGGCTGATTGCTGATTTCCTTGATGAACATCTTTCTGTATTTGTTTGATTGGGAGGGATTTGTGTTAAGGGGATTTGCAAGAGGTAAGTTAATTGGGATGTTTTTTTGGTGGAATGAAGATGTTAACCTGTTGATCCCCAACTGGACAATCTTGAAGAAGGTCGAGTCTACAGTCGGTTCTACATATTCTTCTGTATGTTAGAAGACTAAAAGACGAATTGCATTTGATTATCAAAAGACTTCTTCTTATTCTGGGCATTTATTAAAAGATTGTCGGTTTAGGGGAGAGCACTAATTAGGGGGGGGGGGTGGAATGTATGATTTAATCCCCAATTAGACTTGCTCATTCTGTTCTTCAGCAAGTTGATTCTCACAAGATTTCTAATGTTCTTCTCAACAAATTTCTAGTATACGGGCTTACAATAAGTTGTTGATTCTGAAGTATCAAAACCAGCAAGGGGGAAGGAGATATACATATAAAAGCATAACGAGTACACATGATGAACTTAATACTTCTAAGTGATTGAAGTTATCCCGGGAAGACAAATGTCATTACCGCAGAGAAACTCAAGGTTTGACTCATGGCGTTTAGTGTTTATTCCAACTACGTGGGGGAAGTGATGTTAGAGAAAGTTTCTGAAGATAAAAGAGGTACACAAGTATGACATATTCAGGGGAGATAAATGTGTAACATGAGGGAGGTGTTATCAGTTATTCTCTCGTTGGGAATGTGTGTACTTCGGATTCTTGAGCTTCATACACATTCATCAGGGACGAAAGATGTGAACATAGGGGAGGTGTTCTTCATTACCCTCATGATGTGTATTCGGGAGAGTTCTTGAGCATTATACAAAGAGACTGACTGCATCAATTCAACTACTTGGGGGAATTGTTCTCTTGACACCTTTTGGAATGGATTACGTCAGACTTCAGTGGGTATGGAATTTGAGAAGATTATTTAAATGTGGGATGATACGTTGATGTTGTTCTATTGGATGATATAACCTCGAACGAAGAATCACGGTGATTATTCTTAAAAGGAGCAGCAGGATCAATGATAATGGTGTGCTTCTTTGTGCACCTGGCTAAAGCAAGCTTGAAATAGAGCTTTGAATCTGCTCAACATAAGGATTTTCGGTTTGGGGGGAAGCTGCCAAAGTCTCACTTTCAGATGGCTCAATTTCTCTCTTCGATTCAAGAGCCTTGGAAGCTTTGGTGGTGAATGTTTAAGAGATGATGACTTCTATCTTCTACAACGGGGCTGCTCGATATCCTTATCTCGGTACTCGTATCATCATCTTCTTATACTATATCATCTACTCTATCTGTGTAAATATTTTTCAAAAAACAAAATACAAAAATATAAAATCAACAAAAACAAAATAGAAAAATATAAAATCTTCAAAAACCCATAAAAAAATCAGAAAATTTGAAAAAGACAAAAAATATGTTTTCTCAAGACATGTCTTCTGGTATCGATAATATCTGTGGTCTTAGAAATGTCATTCAACAATGGCATGGGACCATAGATGAAGTTCGAGCAGAAGGTGTAAATATTTCTTTTCAAAACATGTCACATATCAAATGGCTTGCAGTCATTTCAGACTGTAACCCGTGCTTAAAGCTATGACTTGCTATTATTTCTGATAGCAACCCGTTCTTCAAGGAAGGAAAGTGCTGCGCTAAACCAATTTTCTTAAATATTTCATGCACTTATCCTAAAAACAAATTGAGGAAAGTATGTCAAAGGACTGCTATTCCTACACAAATGTTTTTCCGTCTAAAATTCTTCATAAAAATATTTGCTGTTTTCAAAAATTGGTGGTAAATGAGTTGCTTGTAAATCAATCAGTTTCAGAGTTTTCGTAAAAATTAAAAACTCAATCAATGACTTCAGCGCTTTCAATCTTTTCATAAACTGAGTCATTGATTGAAGGGGAGAATGTTTTTCAAATTTATATCATCTATCGGACTTATCTAATTATCCTACGTGCTTAATTAAAAATATAATTGCCTATGTTGAAGGACTAGGTTTCTAGGATGTGATTGTTAGGATTAGATGATTATAGATTGATGAACACATTTTTCCCACACCTTTTATGATCTGATTGATATGTTGAATTGACTTTTATTAGTCGATTGCTGTTTGGTGATGTCGACCACCATATATCTGTATGTGTGTTCACTAACGTATGCAGGTATATTGATATATAAGAATGTTCCCGATCCAGATCCCACAATTGAAGATGATTGGATGCCGAAAGGAAAGGGTAACTATATCTTGTGTTGACAAATGAAGAAACGAAGCTTAATTGGACTTCTATAGAGAGTTGGCATGGAAAAATGCAACGTAAGAGGTCTCACTGCATCAGCAGATGGTTTTCTTCATCAGCAAATGAAGAAACGGAGCTTAATTTGACCTCAGTTGGCATTAAAATGCAACGTAAGAAGTCTCACTGCATCAGCAGACGGTTTTTCTTCCAAACCCTACAGCAACAACAACAAAAGCGGCTCAACCACCTAACGTATCTTTGTGCAGGATAAATAGTGAATAATATCATTTGTCAAAATATTTGAAAATATTGTTTTGAAAATGGAAAATATTTGTTTTGAAAATAAATTGGACTTAATTTTGAAAATCACCGGACTTCATTTTATCAAAACTTAAGTCACTCAATCATCGACTACGGTCATCGATTGAGGGAGAGAGTGATTTTAAATAAATTATTTTCAAACGATATTTCATTTAAAAAGTCCGGTTTGTACAAAATAAGTGGTGATCTAAAGATTTAATGTTATGTCATGGTATGATTTTTTCTTTAGAATCAAGATCTTACAAAATGAAATTTTTTCTGTTCTTGTTTGATTGTGAAATTGTTTTATTTTACTTAAAGATCTCTTAAAAACTATCATACCTGACACTAACAATCTTTACTGTCGAAAAACTGTTCCTTATCAGTCATTTTTCAAAATCAAATCTTGCCACGTCTTTCCCTAAAATTTTCTAAATAATTTAAATCAATCGGGATCCAAAATCTCAATTGGTTTGAAAATTTTGATCGGGGGAGAGATCGTGATTTAAATCTTAAATCAAGTTTTAAAGGGTAATTGTTTCAAAACACTCCTGCCTCCATGTGCCAAACGATTTCAAATATACAATACACATGTTGAGGGGGAGCATTTAACCAAAAACCAGAAGAGTATTTAAACCAGGCGCATTTTCTCCCATGTTTTCTAAACCTTATTAAATCACTTAGGATCCAAAATCTCAAAGGGTTTGATATTTTTGATCGGGGGAGAATTTGTGATTTAATATTAAATTTTGATAAAAGGTGATCATTTGATTCAATGTGTTGGCTCTCTCTAATATGTGCTAAACTCTTTCATATATTGATGCACATATTGAGGGGGAGCGAATAGTTTCTATTGGCGATCGTGAAAAGTACTTCAAAAAGAACTCTTGCCTCTATGTGATAAAATGATTTCAAATATCCTACGCACATATTGAGGGGGAGAATTTACCAAAGAAAATCAAATGGCTTTTTCTATGAAAATTGTGATCAAAGAAAATATTTCAAAGTCCTCTTGCCTCCATGTGCTAAACAATTTCTAAATCATATGCACATGTTGAGGGGGGGGGGGTTTCTAAATGATCAAAACTATTAAGGTACAAAATGCGTTGATCTCGTATCAAAAGTACCTTGATTGATTTTCCAAATGATTTTTCTATTGGTTTCAAGGAAGAATGAACTGTACCAAAAGACCGACCATTTTACTTTATGCATGGAGTTATAAGGATGGTTAGGTTAGGTATTCATTCCCATGATCCGCCAGAACCGGAGGGATCTACCCAGGGACAATCCACTAGATAGTGTAGAAGTCCTTAGGTATGATGAAAAAAAGGAGAAAAGTGATATGGGAAGAGTGCGGACTGAGATAGAGCTAGAACTGGAATAAACCCAACAAGGTTCTAGTTATGAAGTCTTGGTAAGCACTGAAGGGGTTGAAGAATGAAAAAGAAATGAATATGAAAAGGGTGAAAAGAAATAGCCCTCCAATAATTCAACCTTAGGGCAGAAACCGGGTTCAATACATATGCTACTAGTGTTTACTAAGGTAACACTGGTATTGAAGACAAGACATCATGGACCCAGTGATGCACTGCACTAAATTTCCCAAGCTACTCAAGTTCCTCTTAAAAGGGCTTGTTTCATTCTCACTGGGAACCGACATAATCTATCGACTTTCTCTTAGAGATTGTTGATATTGAAGAAGGAGACCCTCTCCCTAGTCTCCGGCATAGGAACCAAATATGCACGATTGAGTCTAGAGCCAATAGATCATCCACAATATCTCATTAGGACACAAAATTAATGAAGACTTGCTGTTTCACACAATGTGGAAAGTAAGAATATATTAAGAGTCCTACGCATTATCCTTATGGTATTGCCAGAACATCCGAGTGATATGTAAAAGTATTCACGATGAAGATGGAAATCCTTCTAGAGCCAACATCATACAAGCTCTTGGTGGGTGACATGTGAGATCTTTTCTAAAGATCAAACTTGTGACAACTGGATAGAAATAATGGGGCAATTCACTCGTGAATCAACCTTGGTCCAGGAAATGAATTGACGAATACTTTTGGAAAAACCGTTCGATGTGCAAATCTTCTTTTCTCAAGCACATCGAATGTGTATTCATATTTCAAATTCAAAAAGTATCTCTGATTGAAAAAATACTTTTGGAGAAACCGTTCGTTGTGCAAATTTCTTCTTTTCTCTAGCACATCGAATGTGTACTATTTTCATATACAAAAAGTATTTATGATTGAAAATTGATCTTTCTCATAAAACCTTTGTCGTATTGCAAAACTCTTTCTTCTAAGCAATACGCGATTGTTTTCAAATCAATTTTTCATCAATCAGTAAATCTCAATTCGCTGGTTCACTCACTCCGTGTTGTCTTCTTTGAGACGTTCCGGTTTGAGAACAGCTAGAACAGCTGCGAAACCCTGTCAAGGAGATTCTTCGGAATCATACCTGATCACAGGCAGTACTTGTACTGATCAACGGGGAACCGTGGGCCGTGTACCTCAATTCAACGAAAGTGATCAAAGACACTTTTGTGTGTATTATTGCTAACTGTTGTTTGCAGGTACATTTGGATGGTTGCAGCTGATCAGAATTGAGGAGTCAATCCAAAGCCGCATGCTCACATCATCCACACTTAATTAAAGAAATCATGACTTGTGCATATCTACAGAACCTGGCTCTGATATTTTTATACTATGTTTCTGCTATGCTGCTGCACATATCATGAGTCAGCAAAGCTTCCGCTACTCTGATGAAAAGATGTCATGATCCAGAAAGTGTGAGCATGTCGGTCCAAAAGTCACAACATCACATGATGGCTACATAACAAAGGGTGATCCAGAGATTTACTGTGGCTGATGATCTCAATGAAAGCTCAAAGATTATCAAAGATGTAGATAAGTTAAAGACCTCCACTAAAAGTACAAATCAATGCGGACTTTGAAGAATCGCTACAAAAGCACAAAGATTGCGGAATTAAAGAATTGAAGTCTACGAGCTCAAGAACAAAGTCAAGAATAGAATGATAGGATGCAAAATGTATTTCATGGGGTGACCTCCCTTAGGGGGAGATTGTTAGGAATTGGAAATTCCATGTTAAAGTGTCGGTCACCCCAATTATAGTCTAGCATAAGTTAGCTCGTAGACTTGTAGTTATTTACATTATTTAGTAGTTTATTAGTTAGTTTGTAGCGTAGTTTAGTTTAGTGTAACACTGTGGAGGAAGGACGGGTCTTTACCCACTGTATACCTGATCCACAGGCCGATAGGAGGTCTTTATGTCTGTAACTATAAATACCCCTTCCATCCAAGGAAGGGGTGGAGCTTTTCAATCTAACATTCCATATTTTGTGAACCAAGTCTCTAGCAAGAAACTCCCTCTCATCTCTTTCTCTCTAACTATGGAAAACATGTATTTTCATCATCCAAGACCACCCGAATCATCAAACACAATAAATATTACGATCCTACAAGTTGACATAAATCTGTCGTACGGATCCCACGGTTCCCTCCATTGAGGGATCCGCCTAGGCTAATCCTAGGGATCCGTCTATCAGCAGCTAAGAAAAGATAGAAATGATGTTTGTAAGGTCTAATGCCTATTTCTTCTTGAGTGTTTCACTTTATCTAAGTGTCTTAAATGAAGAGGTGCTCAAATACTTAAGGGTAATGAGTGATGTAGCTAATGATTGCCTTTTATGGAAGAAATTGGAACTTTCATGAGTACCAATGAATGAACAAAGATGACACTAAAAATTATGAGAGTGTCAAATGGAGCTAAATGATCCTAGAGATCAGATAGTGACTTAGGATAATGTTTTGGAGAGTATCCTAAAGGCTTTAAGATGGAAAAACTAGAATTTGATCAATTTTGACCAATTTTGAGGTAAGGATGATTATGATCAATTTTGCCATAATCAAAAGATTTCCAAAGCTAGATATGAGGGATTATGTAAGAAATGATGAGTGAGCTTGAGAGCGGAAGAGTAATGGGTTTAAGTGAAACGATAGATCTACAAGCGTCTTAAGTGTGATCTAGGTGAGTTATGTAGGAAAGATCTACTTAACTTGATAAGGACTTAATTTGCCTTAAGGCACTATGTCTAGCTTAGTGTGAAGTGTTCTAAGGACATGTTTGAAATACAATGATTGCAATTGCATTTTTCTGTTTGCCGGATCCCACGGTTCCCTAATAGTAGGGATCCGTCTAGCACAACCTTTGGGATCCGTCTATCTGCTAAGCAGAACCTTTTCTAAAGGTATGCAATGATTTTGACAATTCATTATATTTCAAGGTTAGTTAAGGAGGTTCTAACACTAAGATATCAAATTTAAAATTGTTTTATCTCATGAAAGAAATTGGAATAAAGCATGAATACTAAGGATTGATCCTATTTGAAAGATTACTAAGTTCCTTGAATGTTTTCGCTTGAAGGATCATCAAATGGTTGATGAGTGTTTGCCGATTCAGGAATGAAGAAAGTCTTCATGAGGAATGTATTCAGAGGTTCCATCATCGTGTTCACAAGTACGTACAAGTACATGATGTTATGATAAAGGAGCGTCAAGAACATTTCATAAGGGATGAGTTTGTTCTTGGAGCCTTGAAGATTTACAATTCGCCTTGTGAAAAAGTATGCGAGATTGTATGGTTGTTGTGTTAGCAAACAATACATTATGTGAGCACAACAAGCGGGAAGGATTTCTCGATTTCTCCTAAGACTCCAAACATTTCCCGTAGGATAAGTGTGAGAGCCTTGTACTCTTCTCGGATATCCTTTGTACAAATAATGTTTGGATCAGAGTAATAAGGTCGAGGTTTGCATATTGTGCTAATCAAGTCTTGCGGGGAAGGTATGTGTGAACAATATGGACTTTTTTCTTCATGAAAGTTGAAGAGAGAATCAAGAGACCAATCTTCGGTGAAGGCACATTGTTCATGATTTGGAATTCGGAGAATTTGAGCAAATTGCCCAAGGATTAAAACAAACTTTTGGTTTTTGATCCAAAACCAAAGAGATAGAGAACGATCCTCGTTACGAACGAGTTCGACTTGACGGAAGAATTCCAATACAAACCTTGGACATATTTTCTCGTTAATTTCGAGAAGACATTCCAATCCTATGGTTCGGAAGGAGGTATTGATACCTTCTTCGTATTGTAGAGGAGTGTCGACAATACGTCCTTCGTGGAAGTGACGCGTTTCGAGATTATTGAACCGACGAACATGATTGCCAGGTGTGTTGGGCTCAAGGGAGATGTTAGGAGTGTAGACGCTAGTGAGTGAAAAATCAAACTCATATTCATGCGACATAGCGAAACCTAGAGGAAAGACAAGTTAATAGGATGTGACGTATTATGGGTAAAACAATGATTACCTAACGTTTTTAAAATATGTTTATTAACAATGACATTTAACTAACTTAATGTTTGACATTCAAGTAGAACATTTCTTTTAGGAAGAAAGTGGTTTTTATTTTTCATGGAAAATCTGTTATCCAGAAGGACGGTTCCTACGATTCCCTTCTATAAGGGATCCGGCTAGTATACTTGCCGGGATCCGTGGATCTGCAGTAACAGAAGCAGATTTTTGATAAAAACATAAGTTTAATGGTTTTATATCAAGATATGTGTTTTAGCCTACATTTTCTTTTAGCATGCATTCATGGTTTCTAATGTATCACGAAAGAGTACGAAAGATATAAATCAAAAGAAATGACAAACACATTATGATAATAATAACCTAGATAAACTAGACTATTAATAATATTTCATTTCAATGCTAAGAATGATACAAAGGATTGGGTATATAACCCCAATGTGGATTAACAATACAAAGTATATGTCTCCATATGTGAACTTCATTATAGGGAACACAAGAGCGATGAGTGTTAAGGCAATGAGCACGAGGGCGATGTAAACCATGTTGATGACGAACCTTCTTGGTTTTGGTTTGAGAGATGAGATGAGAGGAAGATGAATTTTTGAGTGAAAGGTAATTTTTTGAAAATGGAAGATTTAAAAAAGTGGGGATTTGATGTAGTGGACGAACGGATGGTTTATTTATGGGGAAGGAGGAATTTTTGAGATTTGTGTTTTTTTTATTATTAGAAAGATATGATTTTTGGATTAAGTGAAATCAAATACAAGTTTTATATACCACGACTTTAGACGAAAAAGTAACACGTATGTGAGAAAAGGCTTCCTAATGAAGCTACATGTAATACATGTATATGCACAAAAGATAATCATATAAATACCTATGTAGGCATACTTAATTATCAAGCTAATGTCAATTAGAGATAAGTAGAAAGTCATACCTCTAATGCACTTAGGAATGTCTTTACAAATGACACAACAAATGTCAGTAGACAATTCCAGCTCCTTTGTGCTTAAGATACCTTCTTAGGGAAGGTATTCTTGTTACCAAGCGATTTCTATGGCTTGGTAGGTATGAGCTTTGACTAAGCAATATGACAAAGAGGATTAGTGAAATTAAATGAAGAATAAATAATAAGAAAAATGTTGTCATTTAATCAACATCCAAACAAAGAGTTTTAAAAGACATGGTGTTTGTTTTTATGAAAAACCTTCTTTGTAGTTTTCAATTAACCATGGATCGTATCAAGTTTTTAAAGTACAATATACTTCAAGAAACTTGGTAACGAAGCTCTGATGCCAATTGTGGAAAACTAGAAGGGGGTGGAGGTTGAATAGTTTTGCCAATTAAAACTCATTTTAAACTATTTAGATCGACTTATGTCAATCTATTTGGATGTGTGTTGGATGTTGACAAACAAGCATATAGAAATATAAACATGTAATGAAAATGTAACATATCGGATTTCACAAACACACAATCAATCACAAATATGGGCGTATGGAATAGAGTTTAGAGAGAGAAAGTGGAAGATGGGATCCTTTCTAGAGAGAGAAAGTAAACAAAAGAAAGAAAGGTTAGATTAAGTGAAAGGTCCAACCCTCTACCTTGGGAGGTAGAGGGTATTTATAGTTACATACTAAACGTCCTCCTTCGGACTGTGGATCAGGGATACAGTGGGTAAAGACCCGCCCGTCCTCCACGGTGTTGTACTAAACTAAATAACTAACTAAATAACTAGTAAATAACGTAATGTCTACGAGCTAACATATGCTAGACTAGAGTTGGGGTGACCGACTCTTCAACATGGATTTTCTAAATCCTAACAATCACCCCCTAAGGGAGATCACCCCATGATTTACATTTTGAATCCTAGCATTCTATTTTGTCTTCATGCTCGAGCTCGTAAACTTCAATTCTTCAATCCCGCAATCTTTGTACTTTATTAGTGATACTTCAAAGTCCGACTGCTTTGTACTTTCAGTGGAGGTCTTTAACTGATCCACGTCTTGATGATCTTCGAGCTTTCATTGAGATCATCAACCACAACAAATCTCTGACTCATCCGTTGTTGTATCGCCATTATGTGAAGTTGTGACTTTTGGACCGACATGCTCACATTTTGGATTATGATATCTTCTCATCAGAGTAGCGGAAGCTTTGTTGATTCATGATATTTGCAGCAGCGTAGCAGAAGCATGGATTGAAAATATCAGAGCCAGTTGATGAAGATATGCACTTATCATGATTTCTTTTAGAAGTGAATGTGATGTGTGAGCATGCGGTTATGGATTGACTCCTCAATTCTGATCAGCGGCAACCGTCGGGTTTCCCTGCATACAACAGTTAGCAATAAAGCGCATGAAAGTATCTTTGATCACTTTTGTTGAATTGAGGTGCACGGCACACGGTTCCCCGTTGATCAGTACAAGTACTGCCTGTGATCAGGTAGAGTTCCGAAGAACCTCCTTGATAGGGTTTCGCAGCTAATCAAGCTGTTCTCAAACCGGAACGTCTCAAAGAAGACAACACGAAGTGAGTGAACCAACAAATTGAAATTCACTGATTGATGAAAAATTGATTTGAAAACAATCGCGTATTGCTTGAAGAAAGAGTTTTGCAATACGACGAAGGTTTTATGAGAAAGATCAATTTTCAATCAAAAATACTTTTTGTATTTGAAAAAGAATACACATTCGATGTGCTAGAGAAAAGAAGAAATTTGCACATCGAACGTTTTTTCCAAAAGTATTTGTCCAATCAGAGATACTTTTTGAGTTTGAAATATGAATACACATTCGATGTGCTAGAGAAAAGAAGAGATTTGTACATCGAACGGTTTTTCCAAAAGTATTCGTCAATTCATATCCTGGACCAAGGTTGATTCAAGAATGAATCGCCCCATTGTTTCTATCCAGTTGTCACAAGCTTGATCTTTTGAAAAGATCTCACATGTCACCCACCAAGAGCTTGTTTGATGTTGGCTCTAGAAGGATTTCCATCTTCCTTGTGAATGTTTGACATATCACTCAGATGTTCTGGCAATAACACAAGGATAATGCGTAGGACTCTTAATATATTCTTACTTTCCACATTTTGTGAAACAGCAAGTCTTCATTAACTTTGTGTCCTACTGAGATTTTGTGGATGATCTTTTGGCTCTAGACTCAATTGTGCATATTTGGTTCCTATGCCGGATACTAGGGAGAGGGTCTCCTTCTTCAATATCAACAATCTCTAGGAGAAAGTCGATAGATTATGTAGGTTCCCCGTGAGAATGAAACAAGCCCTTTTAAGAGGAACTTGAGTAGCTTGGGAAGTTTAGTGCAGTGCATCACTGGGTCCATGACGTCTTGTCTTCAATACCAGTGTTACCTTAGTAACCACCAGTAGCATATGAGTTGAACCCGGTATCTGCCCTAAGTTTGAATTGTTGGAGGGTTATTTCTTTTCACCCTTTTCACATTCATTTCTTTTTCATTCTTCAACCCCTTCAGTGCTTACCGAGACTTCATTACTAGAACCTTGATGGGTTTATTCCAGTTCTAGCTCTATCTCAGTCGGCACTCTTCCCTTATTCTCACTTTTCTCCTTTTTTCATCAGACCTAAGGACTTCTACACCATAGAGTGGATTGTCCATGGGTAGATCCCTCCGGCTCTGGCAGGATCATGGGAACGAATACCTAACCTAACCATCCTTATAACACCATGCATAAAGTAAATTGGTCGGTCTTTTGGTATTGTTCTTTCCTTCTTGAAACCAATTGAAAAATCATTTGGAAAATCAATCAAGGTACTTGTGATATAAAATCAAAACATTTTGTACCTTAATTGTTTTTGATCATTTAGAAATGCTCCCCCTCAACATGTGCTTATGATTTTGAATTTGTTTGGCACATGGAGGCAAGAGGACTTTGAAATCTTTTCTTGATCACAATTTCCCTAGAAAAAGCCTTTTGATTTTCTGGTAAATTCTCCCCTCAGAATGTGCGTTGGTTGTGAAATCATTTAGCACATAGAGGAAGGAGTTCATAGAAGTACTTTTACGATCACACTGCCATAAGGAAAATCATTAGAAAATCAATCAAGGTACTTCTGTTGAAACATAGAAATCTTTGTACCTTGAAAGTTTATTTTCATTTGAAATGCTCCCCCTCAATATGTGCTTCGAGATTCGAAAGCGTTTAGCACATATGGGAGAGCAGCCTGCACTTTTGAATCAAATCAATCACTTGTTATCAGATTTCATAATTAAATCATATTTTCTCCCCCGATCAAAAATATCAAACCCTTTGAGATTTTGGATCCCAAGTGATTTAAATAGGTTTAGAAAACATGGGAGAAAATATGTCAGGTTTAAATTCTCTTCTTGTTTTTGGTTAAATGCTCCTCCACAATCATGTGCATTATGTATTTCAAAATCGTTTGGCACATGAAGGAAGGAGTGCTTTTGAAACAATCACCCTTTAAAACCGATTTGAGATTTAAATCACGATCTCTCCCCCAATCAAAAATTTCAAACAATTAAGATTTTGGATCCCGATTGATTTAAATAATTTAGAAAATTTTGGAGAAAGACGTGGCAAAATTTAATTTTGAAAAATGACTGATAAGATCAATTTTAGACATTAAAGATTGTTAGTGTCAGGTATGATAGTTTTAAGAGATCTTTTAGTAAAATAAAACAATTTCACAATCAAACAAGAACAGAAAAAATTTCATATAAAAAGATCTTTGAGTTTTAAAGAAGATCATACCATGACATAACATTAAATCTTTAGATCACCACTTTATTACGTACAAACCGGAACTTTTATAAAGAAATATCGTTTGAAAATATTTTATTTTAAATCACTCTCCCCCTCAATCGATGACCGTAGTCGATGATTGAGTGACTTAAGATTTGATAAAATGAAGTCCGGTGATTTCCAAAATTTGAGTTCAGTTTATTTTCAAAACAATATTTTTCCATTTTAAAACAATGTTTTCAAAATTGTTTAAAAAATGGTATCATCCACTACTTGTCCTGCACAAGATACGTTAGGTGGATGAGAAGCTTATGTTGTTGCTGTAGGGCTGGAAGAAAACCATCTGCTGATGCAGTGAGACCTCTGACATTGCATCTATCATGCCAACTATTCATAGAGATCCAATTAAGCTCCATTTCTTCTTTTTTTTACCCAAGAAATAGTTGCCCTTTCCTTTCGGCATCCAATCATCAACTTTTGTGGGATCCGGATCGAGAACATTCTTATAATCCAGGATATCTGCATACATTAGTAGACATACAAACAGATATATGGTGGTCGACAACTCCAAAACAGCAATCGACTTAATAAAAGTCAATTCAACATATCAATCAGATCATAAAAGGCATGGGAATTGTGTGTTTATCAAACTCTAATCATCTAATCCTAATAATCATATCCTAGATACCTAGTCCTTCGACATAGGCAAATATCTTTTTCAGTTAAGCACGTAGGATAATTAGATAAGCTCGATCGATGATATAAATTTGAAAACTATTCTCCCCCTCAATCAATGACTCATTTCATAAAAAGTTTTAAATTAGCTGAAGTCATTGATTGGGTTTTGCAAATTTATGAAACCTTGATTCTGATTGATTTTAAAGCAACTCATTTACCACCATTTTGTTAAAACAACTATTTTTCTGAAGAATTTTAGAAGGAAAAATATTTGAGTAGGATCAGTAGTCCTTCGACATACTTTCCTCATTTTGTTTTAGGAAAGGTGCTCGATATATATGAAAATGGGTTTAGCGCATCACTTTCCTTCTTTGAAAGGCGGGTTGCTATCATAAATAATAGCAAACCATCGTTTTAAGCACGGGGTTACAGTCAGAGGTAACTGCAAGCCATATTTAGAGACATGTTATGAAAAGAAATATTTACACCTCCTGCTCGAACTTCATCTAAAGTCCCGTGCCATTATTGAATGACATTTCTAAGACCGTAGATGTTATCGATACCAGAAGACATGTCTTGAGAAAAACAATATTGAAGGATCTTGGTTTATTACAAACACATCATAAGCCCAAAGTTATGCGTAGAAGATAAGGTTTAGAGAGAGAAAGTGGGAGAGGATGGGAACCTTAGAGAGACAAACAAAAATGTATTATGAAAGCTCCAACCCTTTGCCTTTGAGGGCAAAGGGTATTTATAGGGTACAAGCATAGCACGCCCACTTTAGGCTGTGGATCAGGCAAACAATGGGTAAAGACCCGTCCGTCCTCCACGGTGTTACAAAGTAATCTAAATACTATTACCGAGTTACTACGACTACGAGCTTTCTAAAGAGTATACATACTTGAGGTGACCGACACTTTAAGTACTGGATTTACTAAATTCTAACAATCTCCCCCTAAGGGAGGTCACCTCAAGATCACCTCAAAATTACATTGAACACAAACAGATATTACATATTAAATTGTTCTTGCATTCTTGATGTAGTTCTTTGCTCAGGAGCTCGTAGACATAGATTCTTCATTATTGCATGTTTGGATAATCGATGTGGAGGTCTTTATCTGATCCACGTGATAATGAGTTTTGAGCCAGCTTTGAGATCGTCATGTATCATAAATCTCTGACTCTTCCGTTGTGGTGTTGGTATTATGTGATGTTGTGACCTATTGACCGACATGCTCACATTCTGGATCATGATATATTCTCATTAGAGTTGTGGAAGCTTTTGTTGATTCATGATATTGACAACAGTGTAGCAGAAGCATGGAGTAAAAATATCAGAGTCATTGATGCACTTATCATGATTTCTTTAGAAATGAATGTGTTGTGTGAGCATGCGGCTATGGATTGACTGCCCATTCTGATCAGCTGCAAACGTAGAGTGTTCCTGCATAAAACAGTTAGCAATAAAGCACACAAGAGTGTCTTTGATCACTTTTGTTGAATTGAGGTACACGGCCCACGGTTCCCCGTTGATCAGTACAAGTACTGCCTGTGATCAGGTATAATTCAGAAGAATTTCCTTGACAGGGTTTCACAGCCGCTCTAGCTGTTCTCAAACCGGAACGTCTCAAAGAAGACAACACGGAGTGAGTGAACCAGTGAATTGAGATTCACCGATTGAAGAAAAGAGATTTGAAAAGCAATCGTGTACTGCTTACTATAAATTGTTTTTGCAATACAACGAAGGTTTTGATGAAAATCAATTATCAATCATAAACACCTTTTATTTTGAAATATAAGTACACAGTCGATGTGCTAAAGAAAAGAGTTTTTAAGCACAATGACCGGATTTTCAAAGGTATCCGTCAATCCATAACCTGAACCAGGATTGATTCAAAAGATTGAATCGCCCCATTGTTTCTGTTCAGTTGTCACATGGTTGATCTATAGAATAAATCTCACATGCCACCCACCAGGAGCTTGTTTGATGTTGGCTCCAGAAGGCTTTCCATCTTCATTGTGAACATGTTTGCATATTACTCGGATGTTCTGGCAATACCACAAGGATAATGCGTAGGACTCAAGATATAATCTCTCTTTCCACATTGTGTGAAACAGAGAGTCTTCATTGAAAGTGTCCTAATGAGATTTATTGATGATCTCGTGGCTCTAGACTCAATTTGTGCATATTTGGATCCTATATCGGAGACTAGGGAGAGGGTCTCCTTCTTCAATATCAACAATCTCTAAAAGAGAGTCGATAGATTATGTCAGTTCCCCGTGAGAATGAAACAAGTCCTTTTAAGAGGAACTTGAGTGGTTTGGGAAGTTGAAGTGCAGTGCGTCACTGGGTCCATGACGTCTTGTCTTCAATACCGATGTTACCTTGGTAACCACCAGTAGCATATGAATTGAACCCGGTTTCTGCCCTAAGGTTGAATAAATGGAGGGCTATTTCTTTTCACCCTTTTTTCACATTCAATTCTTTTTCATTCTTCAACCCCTTCAGTGCTTACCGAAACTTCATAACTAGAACCTTGTTGGGTTTATTCCAGTACTAGCTCAGTTTCAGTCCGCACTCTTCCCATATTCTCATTTTCTCCTTTTTTTCAACATTCCTAAGGACTCTACACTATCTAGTGGATTGTCCCTGGGAAGATCCCTTCGGTTCTGACAGATCGTTGGACCTCAACCTAACCTTATCTTCCTTATATCACCATGCATAAAGTAAAGTTGGTCGGTCTTTTGATATAGTTCTTCCGCCTTGAAACCAATTGAAAACCATTTGAAAAATCAATCCAGATACTTGTGATATCTTATCAAAGCATTTTGTATCTGAATTGCTTTTGATATTTTTAGAAAAAGAGCTCCCCCTCAACATGTGCATCATGTATTTAGAAATCATTTAAGCACACGGAGGCAAGAGGAAGAGTTAACTTCTTTGATTACAATTTTCTAAAAGATATCAACATCACTTCCCTGATTAAATCAAGTATATAAAGCATATTTGGGGAAGGATGAGGTTTTCACAATTTTGCTCCCCCTTAATATGTGCCTCGAAGTTTGAAAGAGTTTTGCACATATTAGAGGGAACCTGCACTTAGAGACAATTCAATCACGTTTCAATAATTTAAGGCTTAAGTTTATGCGTAAACCAAAGCTTAGACGTAAGAACCTTATGCG
Organism: Chrysanthemum seticuspe; assembly: GCA_019973895.1. Lineage (NCBI taxonomy): Eukaryota > Viridiplantae > Streptophyta > Magnoliopsida > Asterales > Asteraceae > Chrysanthemum > Chrysanthemum seticuspe. The sequence continues at coordinate 96,981,501 of BPTQ01000004.1, forward strand.
TAAGATTCCCTTAGGCGTAAGACAGGCTTATGCGTAAGAGAAGGCTTATGCGTAAGAGTTTTTACGCGTAAGTTTTATGCTTATGCGTAAAATTAGGGTTTTACCCACAAAAATCTTTTACACTTCACAGTGCAAAAGATATCCAAAGTCGAAGGATTTTTCAGGCTTATCCAAGCAAGAAAAACACTGAGTAACCACCAGAAATGAAGATCACTTGAAGAACACCTTATGCGTAAGATTAGGGTTTTGTTTATGCGTAAGAAGTACAAAAGTTGCCAAACACGTTTATATGATCAAAACCGTTTCGAAAACCAGATTATAATGATGACACAACCTTAAAAACACCAAGACAACAAGGCTTGAGGATCAAAACCACGATTCTCCCTTACGCGTAAGATCGTATACACGTATCCAAACACGCATAAAAACCAAGAAAAACTCGTAAAGTTTGAACCTTTTTGCAAGATACTGAAATTTAAGCACTCAATAAACCTTAACCCACAAGAATCTTGAATTTTAAAGTGTAAAATTTAAAGCTGTAAGGATACCAAAATATCGTATACGAGACCACGCTTAAACACCACTTTACGCGTAAAAACCAAACCTTATCCCAAAAATAACTATCAAACCAAGAACATGAGAGATGGATGATCAAACCATGGCTCTTGATACATACTTGAGGTGACCGACACTTTAAGTACTGGATTTACTAAATCCTAACAAATATTTTTTTGACTTTTTTCAAATTTTCTGATTTTTATGGATTTTTGTAGGTTTTATATTTTTCTATTTTCTTTTTGCTAGTTTTATATTTTTGTATTATGGTTTTTGAAAACTACTTACATAGATAGAGAAATAGTTTAAGAAGATGATGATACGAGTATCGAGATAAGAAAATCGTTCAGCACTTTGTAGAAGATAGAAGTCATCATCTCTTAAACTTTCACCACCAAAGCATTCGAGGCTCTTGAATCGTCGCAAGAACTTGAGCCTTCAAAAAGTGAATCTTTGGCAGCTTCCCCCCAAACCGACAATCCTTGTAAAAAGACCATTTCCCGCAAGAAGAAGAAGTGAAGCAAACAGTCTAATTGTATGAAGCTCAAGAACCCGAAGAAGATGATAACAACGAAGTAACAAGTTAACACGGATCATTTCTGCGGTTATCAAACCCGAAATAAATGATTAAGCCCGATCACATGATCCTGTTGTGCGTCCTCGATGTACACATTACTCTTCGAGTTTGAGCAGTTGTCTATTCGGGAGAACACTATATCAACATCTTCATTTCACAAAATGCATTCCAGTTATCTAACATATAACCAATCAGCCCATAATGTACACATGTACCCAACAAGAGTAGAGACGATGACATCCATGTAACATGTTGAGTCACTAATCATCTCTGCGGATGTCAACTCTGGAATAACTGAATTAGCTCGATCAAGTGAACATGTTGTGCATCCTTGATGTACACATATCTCTCCCCTGATGGTTGCGATCTCATCGGAATCATCATTGCATTGTGTACATGAAGCAATTACCAGAAGCACTACCATAAATCATATAGAAGATGTCGATAAGCAATATCATCTCACGCTCCACATATTCTTCTCATATTTCTTCCTACTAAAAGCTGAGTTAACACATACCAAAAGTATCCAGAGACCACTTCCCCCTAAATGGTTGGAATAATGCATCCTTCCCCCAATTATTTGGAATAATATATCCTTCCCCCAAATAGTTGGAATAATACATCCTTCCCCCAAATAGTTGGAATAACACACCAAAGGATACGAGTTAAACACTGAGATTCTCTGTGGTTATGACATTTTCTTTCCTGGGATTACTTCAATAGAGAAGAAGTATTAAGTTCATCATGTATACACGTTGTGTGTTTAGATGTATATCTCCTTCCCCCTTGCTGGTTTTGATACCTCAGAATCAGAAACACATTATACATGCCAAATGCTCTTGAAATAGAGAAGAACAAACTGTAACATATTGGATTTCACAAACACATCATATCACAATCAAAAGAGGCGTACAAGAGGAGGTTTTAGAGAGATGAAAGAGTTAGAGGTTTGGGAACTTGGTGAGAGAAACTGAAAGTATTATTATGAGCTCCAACTCTCTACCTTGGAAGGTAGAGAGTATTTATAGTCTTACACAAATCGCCACCTACAGGCTGTGGATCAGGCATACAGTGGGTAAAGACCCGTCCGTCCTCCACGGTGTTACTTAACTAAAAACTACTTAACATTAAATAATCTACGACTACGAGCTTTCTAACGATTACATATACTTGAGGTGACCGACTCTTTAATAAATGGATTTACTAAATCCTAATAATCTCCCCCTAAGGGAGGCCACCTCAAAAATACATTGAATACAAACAGATATTACAATAAGATTGTTCTTGGATTCTTGTAAATGTTCTTTGCTCTGAAGCTCGTAGTCATTGATTCTTCATTTTTGCATGTTTGGTTAATCCAAGTGGAGGTCTTTAACTGATCCACGTGATAATGAGTTTTGAGACAGCTTTGAGATCATAATAAATCTCTGACTCTTCCATTGTGGTGTTTGTATTATGTGATGTTGTGACATTTGGACCGACATGCTCACATTCTGGATCATGATATATTCTCATCAGAGTAGCGGAAGCTTTCGTTGATTCATGATATTGGCAGCAGCGTAGCAGAAGCATGGAGTGAAAATATCAGAGTCATTGATGCACTAATCATGATTTCTTTAGAAATGAATGTGTTGTGTGAGCATGCGGCTATGGATTGACTGCTTCATTCTGATCAGCTGCAAACGTCGGGCATACCTGCATACAACAGTTAGCAATAAAGCGCACGAAAGTGTCTTTGATCACTTTCGTTGAATTGAGGTACACGGCCCACGGTTCCCCGTTGATCAGTACAAGTACTGCCTGTGATCATGTATAATTCCGAAGAATTTCCTTGACAGGGTTTCGCAGCTGTTCTAGCTATTCTCAAACCAGAACGTCTCAAAGAAGACAACACGGAGTGAGTGAACCAGCAAATTGATATTCACTGATTGATGAGAAGAGATTTGAACAACAATCGTGTACCGCTCAATAGAAATTGTTTTTGCAATACAACGAAGGTTTTAATGAAAATCAATTATCAATCATAAACACCTTTTATTTTGAAATATTAGTACATAGTCGATGTGCTAAAGAAAGGAGTTTTTAAGCACCACGACCGGTTTTTCAAAGGTATCCATCAATCCATAACCTGAACCAGGATTGATTCAAATGATTGAATCGCCCTATTATTTCTGTTCAGTTGTCACATGGTTGATCTATTGGATAGATCTCACATGCCACCCACCAGGAGCTTGTTTGATGTTGGCTCCAGAAGGCTTTCCATCTTCATTGTGAATATGTTTGCATATCACTCAGATGTTCTGGCAATACCACAAGGATAATGCGTAGGACATATAAGATATAATCTCTCTTTCCACATTGTGTGACATAGAGAGTCTTCATTGACAGTGTCCTAAAGAGATTTAAATGATGATCTCGTGGCTTTAGACTCAATTGTGCACATTTGGTTTCCTATGCCGGAGACTAGGGAGAGGGTCTCCTTCTTCAATATCAACAAACTCAAAGAGAAAGTCGATAGATAATGTTGGTTCCCCGTGAGAATGAAACAAGCCCTTTTAAGAGGAACTTGAGTGGTTTGGGAAGTTGTAGTGCAGTGCGTCACTGGGTCCATGACGTCTTGTCTTCAATACCGATGTTACCTTAGTAAACACCAGTAGCATATGTATTGAACCCGGTTACTGCCCTAAGGTTGAATTATTGGAGGGCTATTTCTTTTCACCCCTTTTCACATTCAATTCTTTTTCATTCTTCAACCTCTTCAGTGCTTACCGAGATTTCATAACTAGAACCTTGTTGGGTTTATTCCAGTTCTAGCTCTATCTCAGTCCGCACTCTTCCCATATCTCACTTTTCTCCTTTTTTCATCATACCTAAGGACTCTACACTATCTAGTGGATTGTCCCTGGGTAGATCCCTCCGGTTTTGGCGAATCGTGGGAACGAATACCCAACCTAACCATCCTTATATCACCATACATAAAGTAAATTTGGTCGGTCTATTTGGTATTGTTCATCTGCCGTTGGAACCAATTGAAAACCATTTGAAAATCAATCCAGATACTTGTGATATATTATCAAATCATTTTGTACCTGAATTGTTTTTGATATTTTTAGAAAAAGAGCTCCCCCTCAACATGTGCATCATGTATTATAAATCGTTTTAGCACACGGAGGCAAGAGGAAGAATTAACTTCTTTGATTACCATTTTCTAAAAGATATCAACATCACTTCCCTGATCAAATCAAGTATATAAAGCATATTGAGGAAGGATGATGTTTTCATATGTTTGCTCCCCCTTAATATGTGCCTCGAGGTTTCAAAGAGTTTTGCACATATTAGAAGGAACCTGCACTTAGAGACAAATCAATCACATTTCAATTCTTTGTGGTTTTAAAAGGATGCTCCCCCTCAACATGTGCATGGAAAATTTGAAATCGTTTGGCACATGTGGGGAGGAAAGCTTGCAAAACACTTGTGAAACCATTTATCGAATCATCAGTTTAAATCACAAATTCTCCCCCGATCACAATTTTCTAATCATTTGAGATTTGTGATCTCTGTATATTTAAATTGATTTTGAAAGCTTTTGAGGAGAATTGTGACTTGATTATGAAAATATTTTAACTGATAAGGATCGGATTATGAGACTTTAAACTCCATTGATTAGAAATGCATGATCATCTTTTTGAAAATAATTGTATGACAAATAACCTTTTGATTTAATTGAAATCATTCTCCCCCTCAATCAATGACATAAGTTGTTGATTGAGAGATAGATATTTATGACACACGTTAAGACCAGATGATTTTCAAAAATAGAGTCCGAGTTATTTTTTCTAAGCAATTAGTTTTCATTGGATAGTAAGTAATTGTTTATAGAATCAGAGCATGAGATTTGAAAACAAGATAAAGCATGGCTTTGTTCTTTCTTAGAAAAACGGGTTACTGCCTGAAATGACAATAAACCATTGTTTCACTTTCTCTCAAATTATTATTTTATTTTATTTTTTTTTATTTATTTTTTAAGAAAATTCGAACAACATCTAAAATCCCGTGTCATTCTTTGAATGACAGCACAAAGACCGTAGATATTATCGAATCGAGAAAAATCATGACAAAAAGACAATATTTGTTTTTTAATTTTTCAAGTTTTTCAAATTTTTATGGATTTTTGAAAGTTTTATATTTTTCTATTTGCTTTTTGAATAAATATTTACAAGAAATGGATGAAGAAAGACCTTTACTCCTCGTCTTCCTCTTGAAGACGTTTGAGTGTTTTCGGTTGTAGTCTCTTTAATCCAAGTCGTGGGAGGATAAACTCAAAACGTTCCCTAGGAAGAGCTTTGGTGAAGATGTCTGCTAACTGGTATTCAGACCTCACAAAATAGAGTTCCACCACACCGTTTTCTACATGCTCCCTGATGAAATGATGTCGAATGTCGATGTGATTTGCTCTTGAGTGTTGTACGTTGTTGCATGAGAGAGCAATAGCACTTTTATTATCACAGTTGAGAGGAATTTTGTTGAATTCAAAGCCATAGTCAGATAATTGGGATCTCATCCATAGGATTTGAGCACAACAAGATGACATGGCTATGTATTCAGCCTCTGTAGAGGAAATAGAAGTACTCATTTGTTTCTTTGAAGACCAGCTCACAAGCTTATCACCCAAAAACTGAGCACCTCCAGACGTACTTCGACGTGTATCTTGACATCCTGCATGATCAGCATCTGCATAGCCTGTTAGTGACATACCGGTGTCCTTCGGGTACCAAAGTCCCATATTAATGGTTCCTTGGAGATACCGAAAGACCCCGTTTAACTGCTTCAAGGTGCTTTTTGGTAGGCTTAGCCTGATATCTAGCACACATGCAAACAACGAACAGAATGTCTGGTGTACTGGCTGTGAGGTACATCAGGGATCCAATCATACTACGATATTTCATTTGGTCTACCATGATCCCTGAGTGGTCCTCATCCAGTTTAGTACGCTCTATCATTAGCACTTGGCTCATAGTGTTCATCAAACATTGGATCAAATAATTTCTTCAAATCATCTTCTGAAGGAGGTACATAAGGAGTTGCTGGTGAGGGATTAGAAACAAGAGTAGAACTAATAGGACTACTTGATAAAGGTTGAAATGCAGGTCCAGAACTGTATTGTCCTGGAGCCATTTGACCGGTCAGCTCATCGAACATAACGTGAATTGTTTCCATGATATTCCGGGTTCTCTTGTTGTAGATTCGGTATCCTTTTCTGTTTGGTGCATAACCTACAAATACTCCAATGTCCGCTTTAGCTTTTAGTTTACCTAAATCTTGACCGTCATTAGTTGGGTAACATAAAGCACCAAACACACGAAGGTAGGATAGATCAGGTTTTCGTTTATGGATAAGTTCATATGGAGTTTTTCCATGAGAGGTGTGACTAAGGGAACGATTTTGGGTGTAGCAAGCAGTGGCAATGGCTTCAGCCCATAGAAACATTGGAACCTTTGAATAAATTAGCATTGTTCTTGCAGCTTCCACAAGAGTTCGATTTCATCTTTCAACTACATCGTTCTGTTGAGGAGTTCGTGGAACACTTATTTGATGACTGATTCCAACACTTTCATAAAACTGAATTAAGTCTTTGTTAACAAACTTTGTGCCATTGTCTGTTCGAACAATTCTAACAGTATTGTTGAGTCGAACCTGAAGCTGTTTGATAAGTTTGATGATGACATCTGGAGTTTCATCCTTTGTTCTCAAAAACTTTACCCAAGTAAATCGAGAGTAGTCATCAAAAACTACTAGAATGTATTTCTTCCCATTTATCGTTTGCACTCTCATTGGTCCGCACAGATCCATATGAATGGTATGAAGAACTTCCATTACTGAGTTTGTGGGTTTTGGTTTGTGGGCATATTTTGTGCTTTTTCCCAATTGGCAAGCTGAACAAAGATGCTCTTTTTCATACTTTAATCTGGGTAATCCTCTTACTAAGTCCTTTCTGGAAAGATTGTTTATGGTACCAAAGTTCAAGTGATTGAGACGATGGTGCCATAGCCATGACTTAGTTTTGGAAGCCTTTGACAGCAAGCAGATGGGTGAAGATTTCATCATATATTCGATAGAGATGATGTATAGGTTTGAACCACGAGTTCCTCTGAGAAGTTCCACACCATCAAGTTCTCTAACAAAGTAAGTATGTTTTCTGAAGGCCACTTCTAAATCTGAGTCACAAAATTGTCCGACAAAAAATAGATTATGTCCAAAATCTTCAACATAATATACCCTGGAAATCACACTATCTCCAACCACGTAATCTCCATAGCCCATAATAGCACCAAAATGATCGTTTCCGAATCTCACAGTTCCGATGAATTTACTCACAAAGTTCATGAGCCGTGACCAGTCTCCAGTCATATGCTTGGAACAACCTGAGTCCAGGTACCACAGAACGATTTGAACGATCTGCAGTTGAACACAGACAAGAATGGATAACTGGATAATTGGGATCCCCATACAAGAATGGGTTCCATTTGGTTAGTAACAGTGATTGGAACACCCACATCAGAAGTAGAAGCAATAGAATCATCAGAAATAGATGCAGTGCTAGTGTCCGTATTTGACCTATTCAAAGTGTGTTCACTTCTTAAGGGAATAGTTCTACCAGTAGGCATCCATTTTCTAGTGGGCATTGACTTAGCAAATTTAGGGCAAAACTCATTAACCTTACGCCCAGTAGGTATCCATTGATAACCTATATTACTAAATTTCCTTCCTGTGGGTTTCCACTGTTTTCTAACTTTCTTTCGTCTTTGCCTTTTAGCCTTCTTAGCTTGATTTTTAGCATTAACAGTTTTAACAGGGCATTTGACAGTATTTGACCTATACATGGTTTGCGAATAGTAGCATAATTCGAATTAATTACAGTACGCTTATAGCTAATACTAGAATCAACACGATTCATTTTATTCAACTCAAACTTAATATTCCTAGGGTGATCTTCTACTTTCTTCCAATGCAGATTCTTAGCTTGCGAGGTCCTATCTTGCTTGGTATTGCCTGGAGGCTTTGACCCGCTTGCTTTAATGTCACTGATTACTCCTGTAGAGGGAATTATGGGAACATTAGTTGGTTGATCTACTTTTTGCATTCCTGAATTAGAAGTGCAGGGATCTGAACTACTTGAAGGCACATTAGTGTTTACTTTCTTAAAACTGGGCATAGAATGGTTTGTATGCTTGGCACTAGGCATAGAACAAGGCGTCACAGCTTTACCTTTCGCACCTGAGGATTTAGGACATGTTGCTATTAAATATTCTAGCAACTCCTGAGATCGTTTGGCCTGAATGCAAGCAAACCTAATTTCTCTATCAAGAGGCTTATTTATGAAATACTCTTCCACAATCTCACGAAGACATTCTAGACTATCCTTAAGGTGAGCACAATAGTTATGAAACAGAGGTTCATTATTCCTAAGATGAGGAGGAATGTATTTAACAGTCACAATATATTTGCAGTCTGAGGATGAGTTTGATGCAACATTCTCATTAAAACAAGTGGCAGTTTCCCTTTTTCTTGACTCCTCAGATTCTCAATTTCTTTTTGTAAAGACGTTATTTTTTTGTTGTTTTTGTCACTAGTGACTTTCAATGAATCATATAAATCTTTAAAGTGTCGTTTAACTTTTTTTATTTTCTTCTAAAAAACTCTCGTTTTCCTTTTGTAAAGCATTAACTAAGTTTTGAAGATGAAAAGTTTGAGAATACTGAGAATCTAAAGGAGGAGGCATTTGGGAGCCAGTCACATTGTTCTTTTCACCCTTTAATTGAGAGATTTGGGCTTTCAACTTTCTGATCGTGTTACAATGAGCTTGAATCTGTTCGTCACGTTTGTTTATCTGAAAAACTGCATCAAACTCTGGAACATCTGAGGATGTCTTGATATTTGAGGTTTTGACATTTTCTTTAAGATGTTGATATTTTAGTTGTAAATCAAAATGTTCAACTTCTAGTTTAGAAAGATGTTTTACCAAATTATCGTGATCATCATGATTAATTTTCTCATTTAGTTCTCAGTTTTTGTTTTCAAGCTCAATGACACGATCATGAGAAACTTTCAATGCAATAGATAATTCATGAAATCGAGAAGCAATAATAGAGTGCTTAGTAACGGTATAAAACACATCTTGAGCAACACAACTCGAAATCAAATTCTCATTTAAGATGTGCAAGTTCTTCCTTTCAACTTCATTATATTTGAGTTCCTGTTCATAATCATTGACTTCAACTATCATTGCATCAAATTCCTTTTCCATTTCTTTAATATCTGAATTTATCCCTTTTTGAAGACTCTCAAATTGACCTTTCAATTGTTTGAAGAAAGGCATGACCTCAGTTAAATAACATTCTTTATTTTGCTCAAAACCCCTTTCCCCCTCAGTTATCCCTGTAGGTGTGATTCTCTTCTTACACGTTTTCACAAAATCAACAAACAGTTGATAAACAACATACAGGCTGATTAAGGTCTTGTTATTAGTGGCAATAGATCTAGGAACTAAATGCATTGGTGTATTAGGAGGATACACAGTTGCTTTAGGCAATTTCCTACAAGGGGGATTCTTTTCAACAAGATTTTCAGCTTTTTGCATATCCATATCCTTTTTCCAGAAGACTTGTTCAGGGGTTAATAGAGTCTGAGGCTTAAACATGTTTAAGGACATCCAATTTTCCTTTGTGTAATCATGGGGTTTGATCATTATTTTATTCATTTTACACGCAGGATCGTTAAGCTTCATATCCATTTTCTCCCTAGATGCATCATTTAATTTTCTATCTTCCTCAGTGCACTCAATGCAACTAGGTTTCTGTCTAGGTTTAAGAATCTCATTTCCATCATAGATTACATTTTCAGCAGCTTTTGCTTTCTTACCATACTCAGGGTTAGATTCCTTTATAATGGGGATACTATGCTTATCGCTGAGAACTCTATGCTTAGTGATCATGTGAGTAGTCTGAATGGTATTCCCTTGTACGTACAACTTATTTTCAAGGTTTTTAGATTAGAAAAATCATTCAAAAGTTTTGATTTCTTAGCACTGAATTCTTGCTTAAGCATTTTAACATTTTCTTGAAGTTCTTGTTTTTGCTTAGCAGTTTTAGAAAGATTTTCTTGTAAGGAGTTTAACTCTTTTTTTAATACTTCTTCTCTAAAATTACTTTTTCTAATAATTGTACGCATTTGGTCATCCATTTCCTGCTAACGGGTGGTTAACTCAAACTTAGCACGTTGTTCATAAATAGCAACTTGTTCTTTATAGGCATTCAGTTCAGAGATAACAGAATCATCAGGGGCACATGCAGTGTATTCATAAAAAACATAGTCATCATTGACTGCGGAAGATGCATTACTTGGTACAACCTCACTTTCACTTTGGTTCACATATTGATCATATGGGACAATATTGCTATTACCCTCATCATCAATATCTGATTCAAAAGTTTCAAGAGATTGTAATTTATTATGCATCTTTTGCTCATCAACATCATCATATAGTTTTAATACCTCTGAAATGATTTTGTCTTTGGATGGACCAGCTTGTTGTGGTGGAGAGACCTTTGGAGAGACCATAGGTGAGATGCTAGCCATGAAGATTTTTTGGGCAGTAGGTTCATCATCGACGTCAGAGTCAAATGCATCACAGTCAGCTACTTAAAAGGCATTTTGATGATTATGACCTATCTCCTGAATTGGCTGTTCATCAACATCAGCATCATAGGTTCGGGCATTTCCCTCAGCAAGAAACAAAAACTCCTCTTCATCCAAGGCGGCTCCATTATCCTGAGCTTGCACAAGCAACATCTTGTCTCTGAAGTATTCTGCATTCTGTGGACGTTTTGGAGATGTGCAGTTTCTAGCAATATGTCCCTCACCACCACAGTTGTAGCATTTGACTGGCTTTGCTTGTCCTTGATTTGGATTCCTTCCACGATTCTGATTTGCTACATATCCTCTACCAACTCCACCTCTTCCCTGTTCATACTGCCTTTCTTGAACTGGTTGCACCATAACCTTTCCATCTCTGACAGTAGCTTGATTGTGTGGATTGGATGCTGTTCTGAGGTTATTGTTGGTGTGTGGGAGAGAGTTCATGTTTTGACTAACCATGAGAGAAAGTTGATTGATGAAGTTTTCCATGAGTGTGTTTGAGTCGGGAGGCTTATATGCTGGATCAGGGATAAGCTTGTAATTCCCATTACACATGGGTATGACTTGAGAAGCTTTGGTTGTAATACCAACATTGGTGTAGAAAGCAGTTGAGTCATTTGACTGGTTGGTTTTGAACTGTCCAAGAATCCTTTTTTCAAACATAGCATGTCTCTCATTCTGAAGAAGGAAGGCATACAGTTGCTCATAGTTGGTGTTCTTCAATCCTTTAGTTAGCTTCACAGATGTGACAAACTTGTGCCATTCGGGATTCATATTGTTCACAAACTTTGAGTTCAGCTGAATATTTGGCATTGTCATTTTGATATTCCTCATATCATTCACAAGTTTGTGGAATCTCACGTAGTACTCATAGACACTCTCATCTGGTTTCATCTTGAAATGCTCAAACTCATCATACAGTTGTGATTCTCTGTCTTCCTTGGTTAATTCAGAACCTGAGAGAAGCATCTTGACATTATCCCAAACTGCCTTGGCTTTAGTGTTATGATTGATAAGCTTGTAGATATCTTTTGGAAGACCCTGAAGAATAATGTTAGAGGCCCTGATATCAACATCGAATCTCTTTTTTCTCCTTATCATTGAGCTCATCATACGTCTTTGGTCTGTCTAATCCGTAGATCATTGTTCCATCTGCAGCTGTATCAATTATGTCTCTTGTAGTCTCAATCTGATAAGGTCCTTCATCAATGGATTTGAGAATGTTGACCCCATTTTCCTTTCCAAGACAGTACAATCTGATTCATTGAGCCCAAGAGTCGTAGTCAGTTCTGTCAAGCATAGGTGGACGAGTATCTGAACCAGCTGCTTGAACATCCTCAGCAACAGTGGAGATGATTGTAGGTATGTTGGTAGACATGTTAACATATTACACGGGATTTTATAACTTTATTATTAAACCGGGAAATAGATTCTTTCATGGGATTTTACTAAATCAAGAGAAAACCGTATTACAAACAAAAATCAACCAAGTCGCTAAGAATTCTTGAACCAAGTCGCTAAGCACCAAGTCGCTAAGTAGCAACTCGTTAAGATCTCAATTTAATGTGAACCAAGTCGCTAAGACCCAAGTCGCTAGACACAAGTCGCTAAAGCACCAAGTCGCTACACAGTCAAGTCGCTAAAGAGCAACTCGCTAAGGTCCAAGTCGCTAACACCAACTCGCTAAGAATACTAAGTACAAGTCGCTAACAAAATTGAAAGCAAGTCGCTAACTTCACCAAGTCGCTAGCCGTAGTGGAGAATCCACTAAGTTTTACTGTATGTCGGCTTGTCTCAATAGACAAGTCGCTAGGACAAAATCACTAACAATTAACACTACAACTCGCTACCTTTTACTGAAGCAAGTCGCTACGATGAAAAACACTACGAGAACCAAGTCGCTAGCAAGAAAAACTTCAAAAACACACTTTTCAATCCAAAACAAGCTCAACCACAGTGATTCAAGCTTACCAAATCAAAAACCCAAGCACTTACAATGATTCTAAACACAAAAGTACACCCAAAATTCAAACTTTAACACTAGAAATGATCCAAATGATACAAAAACCACTAAACTTTTTCAAACTCAAAAACCATCTAAAACCACTAGAAATCCAAGGATATGTAAGAGAGATGATCAAACCATGGCTCTTGATACCATTTGTAACATATTGGATTTCACAAACACATCATATCACAATCAAAAGAGGCGTACAAGAGGAGGTTTTAAAGAGATGAAAGAGTTAGAGGTTTGGGAACTTAGTGAGAGAAACTGAATGTATTATTATGAGCTCCAACTCTCTACCTTGGGAGGTAGAGAGTATTTATAGTCTTACACAAATCGCCACCTACGGGCTGTGGATCAGGCATACAGTGGGTAAATACCCGTCCGTCCTCCACGGTGTTACTTAACTAAAAACTACTTAACATTAAATAATCTACGACTACGAGCTTTCTAATGATTACATATACTTGAGGTGACCGACTCTTTAATAAAAGGATTTACTAAATCCTAACACAAGAAATTTGCTCAGCTGAATCCTGTGAGAATCAACTGCTACAGAAACTCTCTCTGACTATCTTTATCAACCCATATGTAGACAATTTGAAGTAATCACTAATGAAGAAAACTTGATATGCCAAACTTGAAACTGAAGTCGAATTACCTACATTAGTATCTTAAGCTTGCACTTAATGATGGAAGAACGATGTCGAGAATCTATGCTTCAAGCAAATCTCTAAGTACTCACTACTCAAACAAAGTATGAGACATTAACACCTCTTGAGATTATCTACTATGCCATTTGCGTGTGTCACTGAGTAAGACAACGTAACTCCTAATAGTGATAGTTAACCAGGTCTTCAACCATCTACCCCGACAGCTGGTAACTAGATAAACCAAGTCTTCAACTCAAATTCTTAAGCCCGAGCAAGTTATCAAATAAGAACACACCTTTGTGAAAGTCAACTTCAATCTCAAATAAGTGATAAATGATTAACTCCGAAGTAATCAACTTGTGTCAAATCCCCAACACGTGAATAAACATACAATCGGATGTACATCGATCCATTGAATGAACTGGATCAAATGCTTCCTCAACATCAATTCCATCTTCCTAAAGATATACATATAGAGACTGATCTGGAAGATTCACCAATAATGTCTTCAAGCGGATGAGGTAGTCATTTTCCTTAATGTTCATGTGGTTGATTTACAGAGTGCACAATAATCCGTGAAGATTTGGCAAAGGGATACCAAAGAGCGGATCATTATTCATGAACAATAATCCGTGAAGATTTGGCAAAGGAATACCAAAGACCGGGTCATTATTCATGAGTGAAACTACAATGATATACATTAACAACGCCTTGAGGAATAACTAGAGATTAGGCTTCTTCAGTGGTCTGAGTTGTACTTCTTAGATGGTGCATCTTGATCAATGGAAATTGAAGAAGGTGAACCAGTTGAATCCCCCAATGAATCCCAAACAATACATCCCAGTTATCCTTTGTAAGTGAAACATTAGGCGTATGACCATTATACAAATATCCATCAACATGTAGATCCACTTCCCCCCTTCAAAAGTTGCATATGATGTTGCCAATGCCATTTTTGATTTGAGCAAGTGAGTAAGAATACAATCACCAATAAGTAGATCCATTTGATAACTGTCATTTTATTCACACTTCTCCCCCTCAAAAATTGCATCTGAAGTTGCCATTTTTGATTTGAACAAGTGAATAAGAATATACTCCAATGAACGTAGATCCACTTGATGACTGAATGAGCATGGGAAACACATGAAGCTCGTTGATGGAGAATGTAGACGAGGATGGTCATTCTTGAGAGAATTTCTGTTAAACTGAAGATAAAACGTAATGAATTGTACGCCTTTCTTTTCTTTGAGGAACGGGGCCTGAAGTGTTATCTGTAGACGCCATAATGATGAAGTACGGGGCCTGAACTGATATGAACAGACGTCATAGCCGATTGAATATCAAGGTTGAGTTACTTAAACCCGTGAGTTATGAGATATCAATCCTTTTGTTATCCATACTTTAAGCCAGTCCATGTATTGAAGGATCGAAGTATCTGCAACTGAGTAAGGACTACCTGCACTAACATTACAAGGTTGATTGCATATATATTGGTTAGTGACATTAGTATCCAAACCCTTTGGGGTTTCACAGTCTACCTTGATTTTGCCATCGGTAAACAACTTTCCAGTAGGTATCCACCTGGGTCCAACATTCTTAAAAATTCTACAAGATGGTATCCACTTATGGCAAGGTCTAGGATTGTTAGGCTTCTTATGCATAGTGGAAGACTTATCCTTATTCCTAGTTTCCAAAGATTTAGCAGTTGGTATCCATCTAGGAGAAGTTTTCGGTTTGTATTGCTTCATATGCACAGTAGATGACTTAGTGAAAATCCTAGACTTAACAGGTTGAACCTTTGTATGAGCATTTAATTTCTTTAGGGATTTTGAAAAACAATTATCATGATTTGCCTTAAAGATGCATTTAAGACAATTTGAGCAAACAGCTTGTTTGGATTCAGAAAATGATCTAGAGTTCTTAGAGTGATCTGCTATGGGAATAGCTTTATTCAAAACACAACTACTCTTAGATACAAATCAATCCCTAGTCTTTAGTTGAGTGTTCCTAGGTAATGGTTTAAAACTACTAGCAGTGCCTTGAAATCTCGTAGAATTCATCACCCTAGGTCTAGCACCTAAAATTCCATCTTTTTGAATCTGTGCCTTTTTTCCTAGCTTCTTCTAGATCATAGTTCTTGAAAAAGTCATTCATATCATGTGAATTCTTAGGCAAATAAGGTGAAGTGACTGGTTTTGACAAAACTTGTTTCACATCAACTTGGGAGGCAAACCGTGTTTTTGAAAATTTTGTTCTTTCAGATTTAAATGCAGTAGGCTTCCTAACAATAGACCGGTCTCTAATGGAATGAGAAACTGGCTTCCCCAAGGTTGATGGTTTTGTAAACTTAGTGTTCACACTTTTCCCTACAGTTTTTCTAAGCTCATTCTTTAAGGCAACTATCGCAAAACTCTTATCCTGAAGTTGAGCTTTGAGTTCATCAATTTTTGCTATCAAAGATTTTGTTTGTTCCACGGACTTAGTTCTAGTTTCATTGACAGAGTCGCTTAGGTTCTTTTGAAGCCTTTTCAAAGACTCATTTTCCTTAAGTAATTTAGCCACATAACTTTCCAATTTGTTATTTCTTGTTTTAATAGCATCAATGTCTTGTTTAGTCATGACTAAATTACTTTTCACATTCAGGACAGAAATATGTTTCTTCAGATTGTAAATGGTTGAGTCTTTGTCTTGAAGCTGAGCTTTCAAAGTGATAATTTCAAAAAGTTCATGGAATTCAGGAAGTTCCGGATTTTTACATGGTTTGTTAAGTTGAAAACTTTCTTCTTTACTTTGTATTGCAATTTCAAGTGAAATGCAATGTTTTTCAAGATTTGGGAATTTGTTTGAAAGTTCATCAAAAGCCTTTTTATCAACCATATCTTTTGTTTTGAAACACTCAATCTCAGACTCAGCCTCAGTTACAGAACATTTATCAAAGTCATGTTCAGCATCATGATCAGTTTGTTTAAGTACTTTAGCAGATGCACTATGTTGAACAGTAAAGGGTACCTCATTACATGACACCTGCTCAATTTCTGGTCTGATATCTGCATCCACATCATGTGTAACAAGAGTCACTGGACCGCTGGTTGTGTCAAGCTTATCTATCTCTGAGCCTTTGTATTCAGTGTCAACTGATCCATCATCTGGTGCTTTACCCGACTCAACACTACAATCTTTTGATTTTGCCCGACATTCATTCTCTTTTCTGATTTCTGCAACAACTTCTTGTGTGTTAGGAGTAAATGAACAGCCGTTTACATCATAATTTGTTGTCTCTGACATTCTGCATTCAGCAACACCCGATTCTTCAACTGATACATTACCCAACTTATCACAACTATCTCTCAACTGTACCAGACACTCATCCACTTTTTCATCTTTCTGAGTAACTTCCTCAATATACTTCTCCACATTATCCATGAGATGGATAAGTGTCTCTATGAACACGGTAATTTCCATTCCAGTGTGTCTCTTGAAAGACATTTCAGTCATATTGATCATAATCTGATGTAAATTCCCCACTGATTAAAGACTGAAATTGGTTGTGGATCACTTGAAGTGCAGCACTGGAACTATGCTTTTGAACCTTTTCTTTATCAAGTTGTTGTTCCAATTGTTCTAAGTTCAATATTAATGTTCCCGTTAATGTGGATAAATCTTGATGAAAAAGGGCATTGCATGTTCGTTCCATTCCTATCGGTGTGAGTAACATGAGGTGTGAGTGAAGTAGTTGATAAGGTTTAATGCTTCTTTCCTTTTGCATGCCATTCTATAGCCTGAACAGGTGCAATTCTTTCTCATTTGACTCAGAGCATGAAGATCTCAAATCATCATTAGTTGAATCAATCATGGTTATCCTTTTATAGTAACTAATACTTTCTTTGTTGTCCACAACATCATATAATTTGAGCATATTTGAAATTACAGGGTCAGCAGTGTAAGACATGATGTTGTAGTGTACACGGGATTTTACAAGTCTGTGATTTAAACCGAGAAATAGAATCTTTTGAGGGATTTTACAAAAATCAAGACCAAACCGTAAAGCAATGACCAATAGAACGTGTTAAGATGACTGATGGATTGACACAATGATAGAAGATTGTGTGTTAGGACTTATGATTGTTTGTAGGATTAACTGAGATGTTGTTTGGTTGAGATTTGGATTGGTTGATGCACGTTCTTAAGGTGAAATTTAGGTCTAAAAACTTAAAACCTCAATAACTTCCTTTTGGAGGGGATTTGGGCCTCGAAAAATTTGTTTCCCAACTTTGTGGTGAATAGTCACAATATTCAGGCTGTTCTGGTCATTTTGAAAGGTAATTCGCTGAAAACGGAGTTACGGTTCAAAAGTTATGGCCGTTTGAAGTTTTGACATAAAAAGTCAACTTTAGTCAAACCGCAAGTGGTCAAGCCGCAAAAGTCAAACCTCTTAAGTGACAAACCTCTTAAGTGGCAAACCTCTTAAGTGACAAATCTCTGAAGTGACAAACCTCTTCAGTGACAAACCTCTTCAGAGACAAATCTCTTCAGAGACAAACCTCTTAAGTGACAAACCTCTTAAGTGACAAATCGCTTAAATGACTAATCGCTTACGGGACAAATCGCACTGATGACAAATTGCTTAAGGGACAAATCGCTTAAAGGACAAATCGCTTAAGGGACAAATCGCTTAAGTTGACAAATCTCTTAATTGACAAACCTTTTAAGTGACAAATCTCTTCAGAGACAAACCTCTTCAGATACATCGAATCTGGACAAACCACTTCAGATACAACGAATCTGGACAAACCGCTTCAGATACAACGAATCTGGACAAACCGCTTTAGATACAACGAATCTGGACAAACCGCATCATGGAACTTTGACAAATCGCTTCCAAGAATAAGTGACAAACCTCTTCCAAGAATAAGTAACAAACCACTTCCAAGAAACTCTTCAAAAACTAAACTTTTCTAATCCAAAAACACTATAACCAAGATGAATTAAGCCTTCCAAACCAAAACCTAAACACATATAATGATTCTAAACACAAAAGTACTATCAAAATCCAAACTTTAACACTAGAAATGATCCAAATGATGCTAGCTACTCTAAACTCATACAAACCCAAAAACCTTATGAAAACCACTATAAATCCAAGAACATGAAAGATGAATGATCAAACCATGGCTCTGATACCATTTGTAACATATTGGATTTCACAAACACACAATCAATCACAAATATGGGCGTATGGAATAGAGTTTAGAGAGAGAAAGTGGAAGATGGGATCCTTTCTAGAGAGAGAAAGTAAACAAAAGAAAGAAAGGATAAATTAAGTGAAAGGTCTAACCCTCTACCTTGGGAGGTAGAGGGTATTTATAGTTACATACTAAACGTCCTCCTTCGGACTGTGGATCAGGCATACAGTGGGTAAACACCCGTCCGTCGTCCACGGTGTTGCACTAAACTAAATAACTAACTAAATAACTAGTAAATAACGTAATGTCTACGAGCTAACATATGCTAGACTAGAGTTGGGGTGACCGACTCTTCAACATGGATTTTCTAAATCCTAACAGAAAAGATAAAGAGTAAGAAGCACAAAACCACAACGCGAGTATTTATAGTGGTTCGGCTACAAGGACACTTTCCTTTCCCTACTCCACTCCCCGAGTCACCTACTCGAGAGTTCGTAATCACTACACAACACCGACTCCTTATGGTGGAGAAACCTTCACAACGTTGCCTACTCTTCTTCTGGTACTAGGCTAACCACCGGGTTCTTTCACACCAAGGTGAACCACACCTACCACAACGTCGCCTACCCTTTATCCGATACTAGCCTAAGTACCGAGTTCCATTACAATGGAGGAACTACTACCCAAGTACTACACCAATCACCTAACCCCAAAGGAGACCAACTCCTTATTACAACATCATCAAGGATATCAATATCCTTGGATCTAATACTAGTCTATCTTGTACATCGAAACACACCATATCGAATGTACATCTTAGGCACCTTTCACAAATGCCTTTAACTAGATCTTCAAGACACCTTTCACTAATGTCTTGTGACTTGACTTCTAGGCACCCTTCACTAATGCCTACAACACGAATGATCGAAACCCTTCACTAATGTCTTCGTCTTGACACTTGAGACATATTTCACTAATGTCTTCAACACTACACTTCTTAGTAGAAAGAAAAGAACCATCAACAAGAGGACTTCAGTAGTCTTGATGATGAGGAAGCATGGCAACTCATGGACTTGAGTTTGCTTGACTTCAAAGGTGGTGATCTCGCCTTTAAGAGGAACCTAGAGAATCACACAAAAACAAAACTACAAACATAGATCACTTGGATATGGGGTTAGAGAGTTTTTAACTCAAGGAGAAAGTATGTGAGAAACAACGAAGAAATGGCTCACTATTTATAGAGAGAAAATGCCTACTGTTCCTTGGATCCCACGGATCCCTCCCACAAGGGATTCGTCTAGTGTAAGACTAGGGATCCGTGGGATGCTCCTCTTTGCCCATGGGTATTTTGGTTATGGGTCATGGGTTATGGGTTGATCCATGAGTCTTTTAATAGATACAATGTATCTCATGAGTGCAATGCACCTAGTCAAATGGGTATGGGTCAATACTATGGGTTATGGATATTATCCATATATGACATAAGCATGATGTCATGCAATGGGTTATGGGTCAAGCTCCATGGATATGAGTGATGGACTTTGGGTTGTACCCAA
The DNA here is from genome assembly GCA_019973895.1 of Chrysanthemum seticuspe. Classification (NCBI taxonomy): domain Eukaryota; kingdom Viridiplantae; phylum Streptophyta; class Magnoliopsida; order Asterales; family Asteraceae; genus Chrysanthemum; species Chrysanthemum seticuspe. The sequence goes on from BPTQ01000004.1 coordinate 97,001,726, forward strand.
CTACATTAAATTTATTTGGTCAATGGGTTATGATACTTAAGTTTCTACCCATTTATATTACTCAATATACTACATACTAGTTATGTGTATATTTTACCCAAATATGTAAACACTAGTTGTTGTACATATGTAATACTAAATCATAAAATCACTTATACTTGTTTTAGTGTTTTATGTGAAAACGTAAGTGTGTTAGAAAACTATTGGCTCAAACCATTTACGTATTTTATTTGTTTTGTTAACATGATTTTACGTTTGTTATCGACAAAACATTAGAAGATCGTAAAATATAAATAAACGTTTTACGGCTTATTTGTATTAACAATCTCCCCCCTTTTGTTGATGATAAAACATAAAATTATTTAAGCAAAAGCTAAAATTCGTGAAGGTTTGAATTTGTAGTTTTTACTTTCTTCTCCCTCTTTTTGTCGAAACAAAAAGAGCTTCGAAAGGAAACTAACACATTGTTTTAGGAAAAACATGTGAAAAACAAAAAAGAAAGAAAAAGTAGAGAGCAAGTATCGGGAAAGGATCTCGTCTTAACTCCCCCTTGACGAGTCCATCCCTATGTGTGGGCGTCAAGAAAAATAATACTAAGCTAGTTCATTTGCAACTAAGTTTGCAAACGATTTCGTCTATGTGACGAATATGCTCCCCTTTGATGATTACAACATTGAAAAAGAACGTCATGAAATGTAATCCTAATATTGCAAGTGATTTTGCAATGTATTGCTTTGACACAAAGCTCCCCCTAGCTTTAGAGTGTTAAAGTCTTCATGTGTAAATTGAATAACTACAAAACAAAGATTAGAAGACATGTATAATGTATAATTTCCTGCAAATATGACTCAAGTTAGTAGAGAAATAGTTTTCTATCTCATGGATCCCACGGTTCCCTCCTTGTAGGGATCCGTCTAGGCGGATTTCAGGGATCCGTCTGGATGATGACTGAATTCAGCAATGGTGATATAACAAATAATGTTAACATCAAAGTGAGATATGTATTATACAACATAATCATATACTCAGAAATATAGCAAGTAGCATGTAATTTCATTTAATAAAACTAGAGATATGATATACATGACTCTAAAAACCAAGAAAATGAACGATACATGACTTGGAATTACTAGACTTATCTAAGTAACGCTTGATACTAGGACACCACTAAAAATCCTCTAGCTCAAGTTTCTTTAGGTTTAATCTCATCGAAACGTTCGAGGAGGTGATAGAACATGAAACGTTGATCTTCTCGTACTTCATGTATCAAACTTTCAACATGTTGACAATGATAACAATCTTTGTCATGGCTAGGTAGTGGTGGTGGAAGAAATGAAATTGCTTGATGCGAAGGATCAAGTGAAGCGTCTTGGGGAGCCTCAAACGACGGAGGGATTGGTGGAGGCACATTTGAAGATGGCTCGACCAAGAATGATGGTGGTGGTAGAGAAGTGTCAACTTCCATATGATCGGGTGGTTGACTTTGATAATTTCCCATAATCCAAATGGGATTATATGATAGTGACGGCGAAACAAAAGTCGGAGCTAGTGTTGACTCAACACCTTGATTTTGTATCATTATTCCTCCTAATGAGGAGAATGTTGCCGGTGGAGGAGGATGAGACGGCCTAGGAGGTAAATCCTCTAAATTGTAGTGGTATGGTGATGATAGTGAAGTTGTGAATGAGATAGCTCTAGGAACCAATGGTGATGGTTTAGTGGAGATGGGATTGTTTGGCCTAGGAGGTATGGTGGTGTTTGGCATAGGTAGTTTTATGGGTACTATCCTTTTAGGGATTGGTTTGATTGGTGGAGGAGAAATCCTTGCATTAGTGGACTTGATCGGAGATGATTCGGCTGAAGAGATTTCGTGTACAACACGAGCAATTTTCTTGGGTGGTTCTTTGGTGGATGAGATACCACTTGGAGCTTTCCTCATGATGAGATGATTTCAAGAGGTTTGTAAAGATTTCTAAGTGCTGAAAAATGAGGATGAAGATGATGACTTTAGGAGTCCTAACAATGTGGTTTATAAAGCAAAGGATTTGGCAAGTGCATTCAAGACTTAAGCCACTAAAATTCATTGGAATGTGATGATTAACATGCACAAGAGTCAACTTCAGAGTTGTACTAATCTAGGAACTCATTTAAGATGAGATGGAGTGCTCAGGTTAGCAAGATGAGCTTTAAATGATTGTTTTGGCTAGAGTTGACATAAATCTGTCAAACGGATCTGATAACATCAAATAGTCCTGAGTTTCTAAGCGTTAATTTCCGCCTTTATCATCACATTTTGAGTTAAATATTAGTAAAAACATCCTTATTCCTTATTATTTCATTTCAGGACATATTCGAAGTAAGGAAGCTGCAATTGGACGTTTTCAAGCCCTATTGATTGACTATCTCTTAATTACGGCATAACCAAGTGATGAAGTTACGACGCAACTAAAGATTACGAAGGCTACGGCGTAACCCTCAGCTCAGGTTACGCCGTAACTACTATTATGTACTTAATCAACAAAGACTACGGCGTAGCCCTCAGCTTAGGCTACGCCGTTGTAACATATTGGATTTCACATACACACTAAACCATAATCATAAGTAGGCGAATAGTATGTTTTAGAGAGAGAAAGTGGGATATTCTAGAAAGAGAAACTTGTGGAATGTTAGATTCCCAAATATTGAACATCCAACCCTCTACCTTGCAAGGTAGAGGGTATTTATAGGTTACAAACTAAACGACCTCCTGACGGCCTGTGGATCAGGTATACAATGGGTAAAGACCCATCCTTCCTCCATGGTGTTGCACTAAACTAACTGAGAAACTACTTAATAACGTAAATAACGACAAGTCTACGAGCTGACTAAGGCTAGATAACATTTAGGTTACGCCGTAACTACTGTTATGTACTTAATCAACAAAGACTACGGCATAGCCCTCAGCTTAGGCTACGCCGTAATAAAGATTTACACTGGATTACACAAGCTACGTCGTAACCCCAACAAAGGTTACGCCGTAACCAATGGATAAGCACAGAAGATTGAAGGAAGTTACGGCGTAACTACTGATAATGCTACACGCGTCGTTCGGGGTCAAAGGAACTTCATTTTCGTCGAGCAAGTTTTTCAACACCCTAGGCAGTGAACCTAATCGTTGTAGTATAGTATAGGAATATGCTTGGTGGATGCGTCATCTTCATCAGATTCTGACTCTGCCATGACATACGACTCTTCATGAACCATTTGATCTTCAGGAATTGAAGAGATTGTGGGTGTGAACCTTGAATCAACCGTCGTCCAGACAGCAGATTTCTTCTGAGTTCCCTGTTCTCCGTTAGGACTAGATTGATTGGAAGGTTTTGGCGGTGATGATGGTGGAGGTGTAGTGGTTGTCTTAGAAGATCCACTAGCTCCAGAAGTTCCAGCACCCCCAGTTGGATGTGGAGGTGGAGGAGGATCTTTAGGACCTTTACGAAATGTTTCCAACACTATGGTCCTCCTTTGCTTCTTTGCTTCTCTTTCTCCAATGTCCATCAAAAACTGTTCATGATTGTCGTGCTTAATTGATTCTTCGAGAGCCTCATATAGCTTCTTATGGACTTCATGCTTATGCTCGCCAGCTTCATACATCTTATCTGAAAGTACAGCTCTCATATCTGCAATAGGTAGATCTTTGAACCGTCTAAGCAGTGGAGCTTCCATTGCCCATTCCACGGCATCCTTAACTTCGGCTTCAATGGCGTCTGCAACCCCTTCATCAAAGTTGAGGTGCTCCAACCTATAGACACGATCCACAATGGCATCAACAGATTTAGGTAGTTGTCTTTCAAGAGCTTCAGTTCTTTTCACTTCTTTGTCGAGCAGTTGATCTGATGTAAGTATTTGAGGTAGTGAAGCTGGTGGAGTATCCATATCAGCAACTGTAACCACCGGTTCAAGGGATGGATTCTTTGCAGATTCAGGTGGTTGAAGTGCGGTTGCTTGAGCAGGTTTGGGAGGTGGAAGTGTCGTTGTAAGTGAAGATGCTGACATAGGTGGAATGGTAGATGTGTCTTGCTGAATATTGACAGTAAACATGGATTGTGCATCCTCTTTATCATTATCTTTCTTAGAAGACTCAGTATCTATGGGTTTTTCAATTAAGAATTGATCTCCGAAAGTGAAGTCTGTATCTAGGTTCTTCAGTGAAGATAGAGAACCGGTAGACAGATTTGGTTCTTCAATGTGCATGGTCTCATCAGATCTTGACTCAAGATTCTCCTGTGAGTCTTTATGCACCAAGTCATCAACATTCTGATCAGACTGAGTAACACTTGATGCAGGAGGTTCTTTTAATGTTTCAGGCACTTTTTCCAACCCAGATTGTTCCTTAGCTGAAGAGGATACAGTTCTTCTCTTCATTTCATATTGATTGGTGGTTCTTAATGGAGAAGATGAGATTGTAAGAAGCATTTGAGAGGCTTGTTCAGTATCAACACTAACAATCCCTTTTCCTTTGTCTTTTGTGATTGGTGTTGTTTGTCGAGGCAATTGATTAGGTTCTCTTAACACTACTCCTCCAACTGGTGCACTCCCATTATGACTTTCTAGGCTTTGCTGGATTCCAAGTTGCAGAGCAGCATCATCTTCATCAGTCAACCTCATATTACCCCTGGAAACCTCAGTTTCCTCAACGTTTAATTTTTCCCCTTCCTTCTTTTTTCTTTTCTGCTTCAGGGTGGATCTGTCAGAGGCTTGTGACTTTTCACGTCTTCTTTTTGGAAGAGCAGCATATGAAGTCTTTGAACCAGAGTCAGACTTAGCAGCTTTGGGTTGTGGTTGAGTGGGAGAGACATCAACATCATCACTAGATCTGGAAGCCCTTTTCATGAATAGTTTGAAATGATCCATCTTTTTAATATCTTTAGTAAGAAGAGAATCAGGAATTTGCAATCCAAAGACCTCTTTATTGACCCCACTGGAAATATATCTGAGATTGCCCAGAACAAATTCATCCTCAGCATTATGTAGATCTGATTCAATCCTAGGGTTGAAGTTGTGAATCTGTTGCAAGTACTGGATAATAAGCTTCGAAAATCTAATGCTAGGAATCACAAGTTTGTTCTGTTTCTTTCGTCCCTGAGCTTTATTCTGAAAGTTTGTTCTATCAGATATAAATGTGTTCATTGACAGCGAAAATTCTTCCCATATACGTTCTGAGACATTCACATTCACACCATTGACGATACCCCATAGGATTTGCAAGATGGGAATTCTCACTTTATCAAACCCTGATGTTTTGCCAGATAAGCACAAGTTGAGAACTGTTGTAATTGCTCTCTAGGGTTGATACATGTGTCCAGTGATGATATCAGAAGCCCTTGTAATGCTAGTCTGGTACCCCAAACCAATTAGAAAGACAACTAGATCGTCAGCACTAGGTGGAGGTTCAGATCGTATGTTGGGGTTGCAGGGAGTGATTCCTAGAGCCTTGCTAAGAATGTCGGAATTTATCTCAAATTCCCTATTATCCAGTTTGCAGGAATATTTAGCAGTGATTTTGTTCCATTCAAGGGTGTTCCAGAATTGTTGTATGTAAATGGTGGGAATTGTGCATTGCTTGGTTAGTGCACCCAAGAAGTTTGTGTTTTTGAGGATATCGATAGACACTTTGAGGGTAGGATTTTGTTGCAACTTTTGTAAGTCCACATAACAGTTACTTTTTCCAATTTCTGCCCATTGACTTTTAGGAAGGATTTCATCGTCTGAGAGGACATTGGGTGGTGCAGAAGAAGTAATGTTCTCAGCTGAGGTTGTGATTGCCATTGAAGATCTGAAGATATACACAACCAACAACAATGATTGGGACCAAGATTAGATTATAAATGGTTAGTTAGACAACATATAATACACCCTTATGTCATAAACCCACAAATTAAGAGCATGGATATAGTTCCCATAAGCAAATTGAAATAGATTGAGTGGGATAAAAGAGTTTTCAGGTTAACGGCTCCATTTGACACAGATTTCGAGTGACAAGTTGGTTATGGATCAAATTATTTAAACACATAGTTACTAACAACTAATATCATGAGACGAGATACTATTAAGGAGATGTTATAGCAGGATGTTTGGACCAGGTTGTGATACCAAGTTGCCACAAGAGAAACCAAGTACAACATGATCAAACAGTAGCTGATATAGCAATTCGCTAGCAGTATGATTGTCAATACAAGTCGCTATAGGAAAACCTGAGACAAGTTGCTAACATGAAATTAGGCTAGTAAGTTGCCTTAAAAAATAGTTTAAATAAACCAAGTCGCCACTAGAAATTTGTGCCATCAAGTCGCTAATTTTGCAGAGGTAAGTTGCTATCAATAGTGATAAGACCAAGTCGCTACATGATTAATATTACTGAGTCGCTAGCTTTAAATGACAAGTTGCCATCAACAATAATTCTGCTAAGTCGCTACAAGTAAGTTCACTAAGTCGCTAACTTGTAAAGACAAGTCGCCATCAATAGTAATTCTGCTAAGTCGCTACAAGTAAGTTCACTAAGTCGCTAACTTGACTAAATCGCTAACTTGACTAACTCGCTAACTTGTAAAGCCAAGTCGCCATCAACAGTAAAACTGCTAAGTCGCTATAGGTTTGTTCACTAAGTCGCTAACTTGAATGTTTTCAGGAGTAGCAACTCGCCACGAAGAAATAATACACTAACTCGCTACCAAGAATGTTGTCATAGCAGATGAAGAACACAGGCATATTATTCTTATAATCAACTCAATCCATTCAACACAATCCAACCATTACCAGAAACAAGTTCAGTTAATCCATACACACAACCAGATTCAAAAACACAACCCAACTCGAATCACACAAAAACGACGCTTACATATTCATTAACACATATACTCATAAGGATTTACAACAACCCAGTGCATTCAAACTACTCTTAAACCAATAACATATCAGTCTCAATTGTTCAATTAAACAACTCCAACAACAAACCTTAACGAGGGAAGCAAGAGATGATATTCAAGATCCATGGAAACTGTTAAGGAATAAGAGTTAGGAAATGCATGTATGTTCATGTTTGGAGACAAGAAACAGATCAATATTGCCTTACCACACACAAGTCGCTACGAAGATTCGAGAGAGGAAGAGAAAAACGTGAGGAAGATGAATATTTTTTTTTAAGTTTATGAAAAATAAAAACCAAGTCGCTAAGGTATAGAAAGAGGTTTAATCAAGAATACCAAGTTGACACATTTAGTCCCTGTAGTTTTATGAGTGGTTAGCAACTCTCTATCCTAGAATCATAATAAGTCGCTAAGACTTTACTCAGCAAGTCTCTAACCTCAAATTCACCAAACCAAGTTGCTAAGACTTTACAAAGTAAGTTGCTATCTTATCACGTTATGTATTACAGACTCATTGGTTATATGAACTTATCAGATAGCAAGCTAACATAGATAGCATAAAGAGATAACATAATAAGATAAGCAAACTATCATAATGGATAAGCAAACTAACAACCTGCATTTGAGCACAAAATATAACCAGCGCAGATATAAACAAGATATCTTGAGAAAATAAACCTCCCCCTCAATCAATGTCAACAAAGACCATTGATTGACTTTAACCCACCCACAAAACTAAGAATATATCAGTTGTTCGAACTTCATCTATGATCCCGTATCTTATTGAATGATATTTCTAGGACCGTAGATGTTATCGATAACAAAGAATATATCCTTTATTAGATGGAAGTAAATGACTAAAATTATGAACTTAAAAGAATGAAATATGTTATTTATTTATTTTTTTTTTCAAACTTGATTTGTACACAGATATATAAGACCGAGCCCTAATTCAAGATGAATAGGAGTCAAAGTAAGAGGTACATCAATTCTGGCATGCTATAGTTCCTGATTGAATTGAGCATTGTACCTGAAAAAGACTGAGAGCACATTGTACTAGAAGCACATGTAGAATTGCAACTAGATGGGTTAGTGACATGAATAATCTCACTATTGGATGTAACACAGTTTAATATAGACGTATCATTATTAGAGATCCTTTTAGGCTCAATATACTTGAAGAGTTTTCCTGTGGGCATCCACTTAAGGCAAGTTCTCGGTATGTAAGTCCGTTTGGATTCTGTGAACTTAAATAATCTCCTAGTGGGAATCCATTTGAAGCGGCTACTAGTAGATTTGTATGTGTGCACTTCCTTGTTTTGACTATTTGTCCTTTTGTGATTAGTATGTTTCTTAGGGGATTGATCAGCCAAATGATGTTTCTTATGAGAACTAGTCATACTTCTAGTATTTCTGAACTTTGAGCTTTGAACATTTACCTGAGGTTTGAGATTCATCATATCGGAACGAGGCAATGAAGTGACTGGTTTTATCAAAACAACATTCTCATCAACATGGGAGGCAAGCCTCGATTTCGATGGTTTAACTCTTTCATTTCTAAAGGCATTAGGCTGCTTAACTACTGTACGTTTAGAGTGGTTCTGAACAGTTGACTTTCCCAAAGTTGGTGGTTTTGCAAACTTAGTGTTCATCTTATTTCCAATAGATTTTCTAAGCTCATTTTTTAAGGCAACAATATTGAAGCTCTTATCCTGAATTTGGGCTTTGAGGTCATCAATGTCTTTCAACATGATGTTAGATTGATTGATCAACTTGGAATTGGTCTCCTCTAAGTTCTTTCTTAATGACTCATTTTCTCTTAATAGGTTGGACACACATAGAGCTAGTTCAGCATTTCTGGACTCAAGGGTATCACTCATCTCATGACAGTCATATTTCTGCACATCTGAGAGTAGTAATTTCAGATTGCATATGGTTGAATCTTTGTCCTGAATCTGGGTTTTTAATTGATTAATTTCAAAAAAATTCTCGAAATTCTGGAAATTCCCGATTAATACAAGATTTTTTTGCATAAAAGCTTTCATCCTTTTGTTGTATTTCAATTTCCAATGAAATACAATGTTTTTCAAGAATTGAGTATTTGTTTGAAAGTTCATCATATACAATTTTTTCAATCATGACATTAGCTTTAATAGTTTTAGATTCAGGCTCAACCAAGATCGATTTCATAGTGTTATGTCCAGAGTTAGAGTCAGGTACATTGACATATGAATTACTATGATCAGTTAAGTATACCTCATCACCTGAAACCTTTTCTGACTCTGAGTCTTTGAGATCAGTACAGTAGTCTTCATCCTCTTTTATTCCAACTGAACTTCTGCATTCGGTATCATTCATTGATTCAACTGATCTATTGCATGACCTGTCACAATATTCCCATAGCATCACTTGACATCCATTCATTTCATTCAGCTTGTCATTCTCCTTAGCAGCTTCCTTAATGTAAATTTCCACATTACCCATAAGTTGAATAAAGGTGTTTATGAACTCATGAATTTCCATTCCAGTGTGTTTCTTGAATGAGATTCCAGTCATGTCATCATCAAAATATGAGGAATATTCCCCCCAGATAAGTGGCTGAAATTGATTGAAGATTACTTGAAGAGCTTCATTAGATTCATCAGTTGAGAACTTTTCTTTGGTAATTTGAAACCTCAGTTGTTCTAAGTTTAGTAACACAGTTCTTGTCAAAGTGGGAAAGTCCTGACGAAGGATAGCACTGCTTGTTCGATCCATAGTTGTAGATAAAAGTAGTTTGAGATGATGATGAAGAAGTTGAAAGGGCTCAATGGAGCATTTCATTTGCTTTGCATCATTTTTTAATATTAAGAGTGACTTATCAGAGTTGTTTTGATTAAAAAATGCTGAATCATTTACTGTAGAGCATTCTGGGAAGCATCCTGTTTCCTTATTCTGTGAGGTATCATAGAGTGCAAGTACTTTGGTGATTAAAGGATCAGTGATGTAAGACATTGTGTTGATGAATGTGTTTATGGAGATTAGATATAAGTAACTTGCTTCACTTCACCAAGGTATTCAAAATCCAAGTCGCTAAGTACCAAGTAGCTAAGAGTTACACAGCAAGTCGCTAATAACTAAGTCGCTATGAATTTTGGCACCAAGTCGCCACGCACTAAGTTGCTAGGTAATAACAAAACAAGTCGCTAATTTCCTAAGTTGCTACAAATTTTGACGGCAAGCCGCTAAGAACCAAGTCGCTAAGATTTCAACTCGCTAAATAGCAACTCGCTATAGTCCAAATCGCTAGTACCAAGTCGCTATGAAACTTAAAGAACAAGTCGCTATCAAACTTGAAAGCAAGTCGCTACCGTCACCAAGTCGCTACCTGTAGTGGAGAATCCACTAAGTGTACTGTTTGTCAGCTTGTCTCAATAGACAAGTCGCTAAGCACCAAGTCGCTAGCACAACACACTACAACTCGCTACAGTTTTTCAAACCAAGTCGCCACCAAGTAATGAAGTCCGTAGCACAAGTCGCTAGCAAGAGAAAACTTTAAAAACACACTTTTCAATCCAAAAACAACCCAACCACGATGATTCAAGCTTTCCAAATCAAAACCCAAGCACATACAATGATTCTAAACACAAAACTACACCTAAGATTCAAACTTTAAGACTAGAAATGATTCAAATGATGCAAAAACCACAAAAAATTTTTAAACTCTAAAACCACCTAAAAGTCGTTAGAAATTTAAAGATATGTAAGAGATGATCAAACCATGGCTCTGATACCATTTTTAACATATTGGATTTCACATACACACTAAATCATAATCATAAGTAGGCGAATAGTATGTTTTAGAGAGAGAAAGTGGGATATTCTAGAAAGAGAAACTTGTGGAATGTTAGATTCCCAAATATTGAACATCCAACCCTCTACCTTGCAAGGTAGAGGGTATTTATAGGTTACAAACTAAACGACCTCCTGACGGCCTGTGGATCAGGTATACAATGGGTAAAGACCCGTCCTTCCTCCACGGTGTTGCACTAAACTAACTAAGAAACTACTTAATAACGTAAATAACGACAAGTCTACGAGCTGACTAAGGCTAGATAACATTTAGGTTACGCCGTAACTACTGTTATGTACTTAATCAACAAAGACTACGACGTAGCCCTCAGCTTAGGCTACGCCGTAATAAAGATTTACACTGGATTACACAAGCTACGGCGTAACCCCAACAAAGGTTACGCCGTAACGAATGGATAAGCACAGAAGATTGAAGGAAGTTATGGCGTAACTACTGATAATGCTACACGCGTCGTTCGGGGTCAAAGGAACTTTATTTTCGTCGAGCAAGTTTTTCAACACCCTAGGAAGTGAACCTAATCGTTGTAGTGTAGTATTAGGGTAAGCCACGGGAATTGATATCGTTCTCTAGGGGAATAGGAATGCTAGTGAGGAGTTACTACGCTAAGGTTGGGGTTGAGGGAGATTATTTTTTTATCTTTTTATGTATTTTTAGGAAATGGAAAAGTACGAATCTCGGGGTTTGGATTTGGGGGGTTGGTATTTCTACCGATTACTCTACTATCTAATTATCTAATTAACTAAGGTGAGGGTAGTGTATGTCTAATTATTGTGTGCTCGTATGATGATTTAAAGATGTGTTTACTTAGGTTTTATTACTCCTTAATTATCTCCTATTGATGGTTGAATTGTCACGTCCTTATTCTTAATCGCGTTGTGTGTCTAAGGTCGTAGGGTATGCGTTTATCCCTAACTCTTTGAAATTACCAAAGGGTCTCGTCTACAAAATCTCTAGAATTTATAAACTCTAACTCTAAGGTACTCTTTGGATGGTTTAGCCTACAACTACTCTAGGTGTTATAGTCTAAGGTTCACAAAGATTAATCAAGCATTAACTACACAACGAATGACCTATCGCATTACTAGATCATTAACAATTAAGATAAGAGACAACCAATCAATATTCAATAGTTAAGTTTCATATTCCCTAAGCAAACACACAAGTAAATTAGCCAGACATGGAGAACATGCAAGCATACACACAAATAATTAAAGACATAATTGAATTAATGAAGTAAAACACTTATCTTGGTATAAGATAAGGTTTAGAACCCTAAAATACTGTACAAGACAACCTTGGTTCGGTTTAGGTTTTTACTCCAAAAGACTACACACTGAAAACTGAAAAATTCGGATTCTATATGTAAGATTACATTCGCGAAGGCGTCACCTTATGATTTGTGACGTCGTCGGGTCGCCGTCATTAGGGTTTCGTCTTGGCCACGTTAGTCTTGCGACGGCGTCACCTTATGCTTGTGACGCCGTCCTCTTCAGCCTCTGACGCCGTCTGGATCAAATCTAGGCCGTCTGAGTTGCGACGACCTACTCTTTTAAAGCCTGACACCGTCACTTGAAAATAAGCAATTTGGCTACTGTATCATCACAACATGTGCTCTGACGGCGTCGCAGATAACACCTGACGCCGTCCCCTTGTGTTTTAGCAGCTTGAGTGTCTCGATTTTTGACTTTGGCCATTTTCTTCGTATATTCGCGCCTTTTCGTCCAAATAAGTGTCTATCCAGCAATTTGCCTTCAAGAGACCTAAAAAGTAAAAAGGAACGATATTAAGTAATAACGGATACAAAAGTGATCAAATAAGGGCTTAAACGACCCCTCAAAAAGGTACATTTTAAAACCTTATCAAATATCCCTACACTTGGTATTTGCTTGTCCTCAAGCAAATGTGCTTTTGGCTAATTAATTTATAAGTTAGGGGTCATGAAACATTGGTTTAGAACAATCCACAACACATATAAGCCCCGCAAAAGTCATAACAAGCACGGAAATTACATACTAGCACCTCACATGGGGTGTTTGGGTACTCACATCTCTCGGGTATATATGAAATATAACAAGTTGGAAATGGAAGATAAACACTCATTAACCGGTCCTAGTACATAGATTACAATAGGCTTGAGAATATATCAAACCTCCATCGCTTTGGCGTAAGCACCTAGGAAAGACTATCAAAGAGGTCTTTTAAAGGGTTGTAATGTTAGGCTTACGGTAGGGAAACAAAGGGTTTGGTGGGATAGGCTATTTAGTGGTGGCAAGTCAAAAATCTTTATGTTACAAGCATACGAAGAATGGTGTTGCTAAGCCAAGACTCGACACTCTAAACTCTAGATAACTTGAAACAAACAAATATAAATTTAAAGGATAGATGTAGGATGGTAGCCCGTTTTTTTTAACACTCTATTTTTTTCTTTTTCTCTTTTTCAATATTTTTTTTTCGATTTTTTTATTACACTTTTACTCTACCATCCTCTACGGTAACATCAAAATGATAAGGATTTATAAGCACATCCCTACACTTGAGTTTCTATTACTCTAACACTAATTTGACCCGAATTGAAAAGATCAAAACACTTGGAGTACATTATTAAGCAAATAAAGGGAATTTGAATTTAACGTTCCCTTCCCGTCATTTCATAAACTTTAACTTTTCCCATGAGTCCCAATCGTCCCAAAACTGTATACAAATGATATGACTCGACTTAGCAACTTATGCAAGCAACTAGATAATTGAACTAAGGGTTTAGTGTGATAACAATAATGCACTAAAAGTGAGTGCATACAAGGTAGGCTAAGGCGATTTGGGTGTACATTTGGGGGTGGGGTGTAAACAATGCTCTTCATTGATATTCCGGAAAACCGAAACATCACGAGAACCGCGAAAAGGATAGGCTCTGAGGGATTAACTAGGGGTATCGTGTAATAAAGATGAGTACAATGCAAGGGTGTGGGGGAATTACTTAACCGATGTGGAAGAAGTAATTATATTACGGGTATCAAACAAGGGTTATCCTAATGCCTCTTATCATTTAGTTATTCCTAACTACACAAGTGTAGTCTTACTAGCGATCTCGGGATACATCACAAAACAAGTTCTAGAATCTATTATACTACCGGTTCACACACTAAGCATTAAAGATGAATGCTTTAATTCCTACTAATCTAAGGGTGATCCTCACATTTTGGGTGGAATTTAGGTGGTAAAGGGTTTTTGTGCTAGTCATGTAACTTCCTATCCGTGAGACGCTTTTGTTAAGACTAATGGCCACTCCTATATGTCATGAAAAATTTTAAATTTGGTGCCAAAATTACCCTAACCAACATTTCCTCATGGTTTATTACACAAATACAATTGGACAAAGCAAATAATCAAGGATAAGCATAGTTTCAAAGTTCCCGTTTTATTTTCCCTCCCTACACTTAAACAGAACATTGTCCCCAATGTTCCCCGAAAGTATCAGAGTTATGATAATAGAAGGTAATTAAAAACGAAAGAAACTGTGGAAAACTAGAAGGGGGGTTGAATAGTTTTACCAATTAAAACTTCCTTTTAAACTATTTAGATCGACTTATGTCAATCTATTTAGTTGTGTGTGTTGGATGTTGATAAACAAGCATATAAAGATATGTAATGAAAAGATAAGAGTAAGAAGCACAAAACCACAACGCGAGTATTTATAGTGGTTCGGCTACAAGGACACCTTCCTTGCCCTACTCCACTCCCCGAGTCACCTACTCGAGAGTTTGTAAACACTACACCAATCTCCTTATGGCGGAGAAGCCTTCACAACGCCGCCTACCCTTTTTCCAGTGCTAGGCTAACCACAGAGTTCTTTCACTCCAAGGTGAACCAAACCTACACAACGTCGCCTACCCTTTATAAGGTACTAGGCTAACTACCTAGTTCTTTCACACCAAGGTGAACTACACATTTACAACGTCGCCTACCCTTTATTAGGTACTAGGCTAAGCACCTAGTTCCATTGCAATGGCGGAACTACTACCACACTACACCAACGACTAATCCCAAAGGAGATCTACTCCTTTACAACATCATCAAGGACATCAATATCCTTGGATCTAATGCTAGTCTATCTAGTACATCGAAACACACCATATCGAATGTACATCTAAGGCACCTTTCACTAATGCCTTTGACTAGATCTACAAGACACCTTTCACTAATGTCTTGTGTCTTCACTTCGAAGCACCTTTCACTAATGCTTCAAGTCTTGACTTCTAAGCACCTTTCACTAATGCTTCTTGTCTTGACTTCTAAGCACCTACCACAAGTGCTTATCCTATAGACGATAGATACCCTTCACTAATATCTTCGTCTTGACACTTGAGACATCTTTCACTAATGTCTTCAACACTACACTTCTTTGAAGAAAGAAAGAGATCATCAACAAGAGGACTTCAAAGGTGATGATGTTGCCTTTAAGAGGAACCTAAAAGATCACACAAAAACAAAACTACAAACATAGATCTCTTGGATCTAAGGTTAGTGAGATTTAACTCAGGGGAGAAAGTGTGTTAGAAAGGGGTGAGAAATAATGAAGAAATGGACTATTTATAGAGGAAAAATCCTACTGTTTCCCCGGATCCCACGGATCCCTTCCACAAGGGATTCGTCTAGCGTTAAGCTAGGGATCCGTGGAACGCTACTCTTTGCCCATGGGTATTTTGGTTATGGGTCATGGGTCATGGGTTGAACCATGGATCTTTGGCTAGATACAATGTATCTTTGAGTGCAATGCACTTAGTCACTTGGGTATGGGTTGATCCATGGGTTTATGGATATTATCCATGTATGATATAAGCATGATGTCATGCAATGGGTTATGGGTCAAGATCCATGGGTTATGGGCTTTGGGTTGTACCCAACTACATTCAATGTATTTGCCCAATGGGTTGTGATACTTAAGTTTCTACCCATTTATATTACCCAATATACTACATACTAGTTATGTGTATATTTTATCCAAATATGTAAACACTAGTTGTTGTACATATGTATTACTTAAATCATAAAATCACTTATACTTGTTTTAGTGTTTTATGTGAAAATGTGAATATGTTAGAAACTATTAGTTCAAACCATTTACGTATTTTATTTGTTTCGTTAATATGATTTTACGTTTGTTATCGACAAAACATTAGAAGATCGTAAAATATAAATAAACATTTTTACGGCTTATTTGTATTAACAATCTCCCCCTTTTTGTTGATGACAAAACATAAAATTATTTTAAGGAAAAGCTAAAATTCGTAAAAGTTTGAATTTGTAGTTTTACTTTCTTCTCCCCCTTTTTGTCGAAACAAAAAGTGTTTGAAGGAAAGCAGCACATTGTTTTTAAGAAAAAACATGTGAAAGAAGTAAAAGTAAAAAGAAATAGAGAGGAAGTAATGGGAAAGGATCTCGTCGTTACTCCCCCTTGACGAGTCCATCCCTAAGTAAGGGCGTCAAGAAACTAATTCTAATCTAGTTCATTTGCAACTAACTTTTGCAAAAGATTACGTCTATGTGACGGGTGTGCTCCCCCTAGATGATTGCAATTTTTGCAACGGGAAGTCATGAAATATAAATCTAAGATTGCAAGTAATTTTGCAACGTATTGTTTTGACATAAAGCTCCCCCTAGCTTTAGGATGTCAAAGTCTTCATGTGTAAATTGAATAACTACAAAACAAAGATTAGAAAGCAATTATAATTCACAATTTCCTGCAAATGTGATTTAAGTTAGTAGAAAGAAAAACTTTCTGTCTTCACGGATCCTACGGTTCCCTCCTAGTAGGGATCCGTCTAGGCAATACTGAGGGATCCGTAGTAGCTGATTAATTTCAGCAATGGCGATATAACAAGTAATGTTATCACAAAAATGAGATATGAATACAAGGTAATCATATGCTCAAAAAAATAACAAGTAGCATGTAATTCCATTTAATAAAACAAGAGTTATGATATACATGACTCCAAAAATAAGAAAATAGACAATACATGACTAGGAATTTTTAGACTAGCTAACGCTTGATGCTAGGACACCACTAAAATCTTCTAGCTCAAGTTTTGTTTAGGTTTAATCTCGTCGAAACGTTCGAGGAGATGATAGAACATGAAACGTTGGTCTTCTCGTACTTCATGTATCAAACTTTCAACATGTTGACAATGATAGCAATCTTTGTCATGGCTAGGTAGTGGTGGTGGAAGAAATGAAATGGCTTGATGTGAAGGATCAAGTGAAGCGGCTTGTGGAGCTTCAAACGATGGAGGGATTGGTGGAGGTACATTTGAGAATGACTCAACCAAGAATGATAGTGGTGGTAGAGAAGTGTCAACTTCCATATGATCGGGTGGTTGACTTTGATGATTTCTCATAATCCAAATGGGATTATATGATGGAGACGGCGAAAAGGAAGCCGGAGCAAGTGTTGACTCAACACCTTGTTTTTGAACCATTATTCCTCATAATGAGGAGAATGTTGTCGGCGAAAGCGGATGAGACGGCTTAGGAGGCAAGTCCTCTAAGTTGTAGAGGTGTGGTGATGATCGAGGGGATGTAAATGAGATAGCTCTAGGAATCAATGGTGATGATACTGTTTGGCCTAGGAGGTATGGTGGTGTTTGGCATTGGTAGTTTTGTGGGTACTATCCTTTTAGGAATTGATTTGATTGGATGATGAGGGATCCTATCATTTGTTGGCTTGACTGGAGATGATTCGGTTGAAGAGATTTCGTGTATAACACGCGCCTTTTTCATGGGTGGTTCTATGGTGGGTAAGTTACTACTTGGGGTTTTCCTCATGATGAGATGATTTCAAGAGGTTGCAAGAGCTGAAAGTTAGGATGAGAGTGATGACTATGGAGATTCTAACAAAGTGGTTTATAAACCAAGAGATTTGGCAAGTGCATTTATGTCTTAAGCCACTAGGATTCATTGGAATGTGATGATTAACATGCACAAGAGTCAACTTCAGAGGTTGTACTGATCTACGAACTCATTTAAGATGAGATGGAGTGTTTGAGTTAGGAAGATGAGTTGAAATGATTGTTTTAGCAAGATTTGACCTAAACTGTCAGCCGGATCCCACGGTTCCTTCCTCAGAGGGATCCGTCTAGGCTAATCCTAGGGATCCGGCTTTCAGCAGTTATGAAAGAGTGGAAATGATGTTTCTAAGATCTAAGACCTATAACATCTTGAGTGTTTCAGTCTTCCTAAGTGTTTTAAATGAAAAAGGTGCTTAGGTACTTAAAGGTGGTGAGTGTTGTAGCTAATGATTGTCTTTTATGGAAGGATTTGGAACTTTCATGAGTACCAATGAATGAGTAAGGATGACACTAAAAATGAGAGTGTCAATTGAAGCTAAATGATCCTAGAGATCAGGTTGTGACTTAGGATTGTGTCTTGGAAAATATCCTAAAGGTTTTGAGATGGAAAAACTAGGATTTGATCAACTTTGATCAATTTTGTGGTGAGGATGATTAATGATCAACTTAGCCATAATCGAAGGATTTCTAAGACTAGATGTGAGGGATCAAGTAAAAGATGAGGTGTGATTTTGAGAGCGGAAGAGTAGTGGATTAAAAACGAAACGGTAGATCTACAAGCGTCTTAGAGTGTGGTCTAGGTGAGTTATGTATGAGTAGGAAAGATTAACCTATCTTGATAAGGACTTAATTTGCCTTAAAACCCTATGTTTAGCTTAGTGTGAGATGTTCTAAGGATATGTTTGAAATATAATGCTTGCAATTGCATTTTCTGTTTGCCGGATCCCACGGTTCCCTAAGAGTAAGGATCCGTCTAGTACAATCTTTGGGATCCGCCTATCTGCTCAGCAGAACTTTTACTAAAGGTATGCACTGATCTTGACAATGCATTATATCTCAAGGATAGTCTAAAAAGAGTTCTAATACTAAGATATCAAATGTAAGATGTTTTATTTCATGAAAGAAACTGGATTACATTGATAAAGCATGAGTACAAGAGATTTGATCCTATTTTGGAATACTATTAGTTTCCTTGAGTGTTTTCGCTAGGAGGATCATTATGTGATTGATGAGTGTTGGTGGAATCAAGAATGAAGAAAGTCTTCATTAGAGATATGTTTAGCGGTTCCATCATATTGTTCACAAGTACGTACAAAAGACTTTGAAATTGAGGATGGAAGTGCATAACATTATGATAGAGGCGTGTCAAGAACATTCCATAAGGGATGAGTTTATTCTTGGAGCCTTGAAGATTTGCAATTCGCCTTGCGAAGAAGTAGGCGAGATTGTATGGTTATTTTGTTAGCAAACAGTACAACATGTGAGCACAACAAGCGGGAAGGATTTCTCGATTTCCCCAAAGACTCCAAACATTTTCACGTAGGATGAGTGCAAGAGGCTTGTACTCTTCTTGGATATACCTTGTAAAGATAATGTTTGGATCGGAGTAATATGGTCGAGGTTTGCATATTATGCGATTTAAATCTTCCGGAGAGGGTATGTGTGAACAATATGGACTATTTTCTTCACGAAAGTTGAAGAGAGAATCAAGAGACCAATCTTTGGTGAAGGCACATTGTCCATGATTTGGAATCTGGAGGATGTGAGCAAAATGCCCAAGGGTTAGAGTGAACTTTTGGTTTTTGATATAAAACCAAAGAGATAGAGAACGATCCTCGTTACGAACGAGTTCGACTTGACAGAAGAATTCCATTATGAACCTTGGACATATCTTCTCGTTGATTTCAAGAAGACATTCTAGTCCTATGGCTCGAAAGGAGGTATTGATACCTTCTTTGAATTGTAGAGAGGTGTCTACAATACGTCCTTCGTGGAAGTGACGGTTTTTGAGATTATTGAACCCACGGACATGATTGCCAGGTGTGTTGGGTTAGAGAGAGATGTTCGGAGTGTAGACGCTAGTGAGTGAAAAATCAAACTCATATTCATGCGTCATAGTTGAGCCTATAGGAATGATAAGTTAATGGAAGAAGATGTTTGATATTAACCAATGATTATCTAACGTTTTTACTAGATATTTATTAACAATGTTTTTTTTAATACTCTAACTACTTAAGGTTTTGACAAATTTGTAGATCATTACTTTTAGAAAGATAATGGTTTTTAATCTTGCATGAAAACTGTTTTTCCAGTAGGACGGATCCCACGGTTCCTTTACAAAAGGAATCCGGCTAGTATATCTTCCGGGATCCGTGGATCTGTAGTAACAGAAACAGATTTGATAAAAACATAGGTTTTACAATTTTTGTACCACGAAATATGTTTTATCCTACATTTTCTTTTAGCATGCATACATGACTTCTAATGTATCATGAAAGAATATAAAACATATAAATCAAAAGAAATGATAAACACATTATAACAATAATAACCTAGATAAACTAGATTATTAATAATATTGCATTTCAATACTAAGGATGATACAAAAGATTGGGTATATGACCCCAATATAGATTAACACCACAAAGTAAATGTCTCCGTATGTGAACTTCATCATAGGGAACACAAGTGCGATGAGTGTTAAGGCGATGAGCACGAGTGCGATGTAAACCATGTTGATGACGGATCTTCTTGGTTTCGGTTGAGATGGAATGAGGAAGAAGATGAAGTTTTTGAGTGAGAGGAAATTTTTGAAATTGAAAGATTTGAAAAAGTGAGGGTTTGATAGAGTGGTCGACGATGGGAGTATTTATGGGGAAGGAGGAATTTTTGAAATTCGTGTTTTGTTTTATTATTGGATTAAAAGAAAACAAAACATAAGTTTTATATACCACGACTTTAGACGAGAAATAAGACACGTATGTAAGAAAAAGGCTTCCTAATGAAGCTTCATGTAAAACATGTAATTTGCACAAAAGATAATCATATAAATACCTAAATAGGTATACTTAATTATCAAGCAAAGTAAAAAGAGAATCATACCTTTAGCGCACTTAGGAATGTCTTTACAAATGACACAGCACATGTCACTTAGAATATTCCCGCTCCTTTGCGTTTAAGATACCTTCTTAAGGAAGGTATTCTTGTTACCAAGCGACTCCTAAAGCTTGGTGGGTATGAGCTTTGACTAATCAACATGACAAAGAATATTAGTGCAATTAAATGAAAAAAATAAATAAGAAAAATGTTGTTATCAAATCAACATCCAAACATATAGTTTTAAATGACATGGTGTTTGTTTTTATGAAAAAAAAAACCTTCTTTGTAGTTTTCAATTAACCATGGATCGTACCAAGTTTTTAAAGTACAATATACTCCAAGAAACTTGGTAACGAAGCTCTGATGCCAATTGTGGAAAACTAGAAGGGGGGGTTGAATAGTTTTACCAATTAAAACTTCCTTTTAAACTATTTAGATCGACTTATGTCAATCTATTTAGTTGTGTGTGTTGGATGTTGATAAACAAGCATATAAAGATATGTAATTAAAAGATAAGAGTAAGAAGCACAAAACCACAACGCGAGTATTTATAGTGGTTCGGCTACAAGGACACCTTCCTTGCCCTACTCCACTCCCCGAGTCACCTACTCGAGAGTTTGTAAACACTACACCAATCTCCTTATGGCGGAGAAGCCTTCACAACGTTGCCTACCCTTTTTCCGGTGCTAGGCTAACCACCGAGTTCTTTCACTCCAAGGTGAACCAAACCTACACAACGTCGCCTACCCTTTATAAGGTACTAGGCTAACTACCTAGTTCTTTCACACCAAGGTGAACTACACCTTCACAACGTCGCCTACCCTTTATTAGGTACTAGGCTAAGCACCTAGTTTCATTGCAATGGAGGAACTACTACCACACTACACCAACGACTAATCCCAAAGGAGATCTACTCCTTTACAACATCATCAAGGACATCAATATCCTTGGATCTAATGCTAGTCTATCTAGTACATCGAAACACACCATATCGAATGTACATCTAAGGCACCTTTCACTAATGCCTTTGACTAGATCTACAAGACACCTTTCACTAATATCTTGTGTCTTCACTTTGAAGCACCTTTCACTAATGCTTCAAGTCTTGACTTCGAAGCACCTTTCACTAATGCTTCTTGTCTTGACTTCTAAGCACCTACCACAAGTGCTTATCCTATAGACGATAGATACCCTTCAGTAATATCTTCGTCTTGACACTTGAGACATCTTTCACTAATGTCTTCAACACTACACTTCTTTGAAGAAAGAAAGAGATCATCAACAAGAGGACTTCAGTAGCCTTGATGATGAGGAAGCTTGGCAACTCATGGACTTGAGCTTGCTCGACTTCAAAGGTGGTGATCTTGCCTTTAAGAGGAACCTAAAAGATTATACAAAAATAAAAATATAAACATAGATCTCTTGGATCTAAGGTTAGTGAGATTTAACTCAGGGGAGAAAGTGTGTTAGAAAGGGTTGAGAAATAATGAAGAAATGGCTCACTATTTATAGAGGAAAAATCCTACTGTTTCCCCGGATCCCACGGATCCCTTCCACAAGGGATTCGTCTAGCGTTAAGCTAGGGATCCGTGGAACGCTACTCTTTGCCCATGGGTATTTTGGTTATGGGTCATGGGTCATGGGTTGAACCATGGATCTTTGGCTAGATACAATGTATCTTTGAGTGCAATGCACTTAGTCACTTGGGTATGGGTTGATCCATGGGTTTATGGATATTATCCATGTATGATATAAGCATGATGTCATGCAATGGGTTATGGGTCAAGATCCATGGGTTATGGGCTTTGGGTTGTACCCAACTACATTCAATGTATTTGCCCAATGGGTTGTGATACTTAAGTTTCTACCCATTTATATTACCCAATATACTACATACTAGTTATGTGTATATTTTATCCAAATATGTAAACACTAGTTGTTGTACATATGTATTACTTAAATCATAAAATCACTTATACTTGTTTTAGTGTTTTATGTGAAAATGTGAATATGTTAGAAACTATTAGTTCAAACTATTTACGTATTTTATTTGTTTCGTTAATATGATTTTACGTTTGTTATCGACAAAACATTTGAAGATCGTAAAATATAAATAAATGTTTTTACGGCTTATTTGTATTAACAGAAACTAATACTCCCCTGATTAGCTCGGTAGGATCCGTGTGTGAAGTATTGGTTAAATCCTTTCCAAGAAGAATGTATGCGTGAAAAGCTCCTTCCAACCCTATGTATCTTCTTCTTGATAAATAAAACCTGCACACTTGAAGAAAACAAACGAAACCTTCGCGTAAAATCGGCGGTAATAATATATATAAGACTCTACTAAACTAGGATATAATGCTTGTGGAATGGATGTTTACAGAATTTCTGGAAAATTAAGACCTGGAACATTCCAAAATTTATAAGCAGCTCAGAAAACGAGAAAAAAAGTAATCAGTTGTTTTTTCTCCTTCCTGACGCCGTCAGGTTGCGATCCTGACGCCGTCAGGTTATCCTGATAAAAACTGGTATGCGATTTTCTGGAAAATTTACATCTTTAAAATCTGGAAAAATTTTCTGCAAAACATCCATTGTGACTCGATACAAGCATTTGACTCGAACAAACACACATGTATATCTTTTAATTAATTGCAATTCTCATGTTTACGTTTCTTTTGAAAACGTGTGTAATCCTCCCTACACTTATCCTTTATGTAAAATACCTTTATATGTAATTAAGACGAGGTTAAAAACAAAATAAAGCATTTTTACAAATTTAAACATGAGAATAAACAATCAATAAAAGATATATGACACAAACAAGCAAACAATTAAGCATGGGTTGCCTCCCACGAAGCGCTTTTCTTTATTTATGAGTCTTGTAGCTAGACTCGTAGTCGTGCTCCTACGTGACTTCATTACCGTCACCTTCTTCCTCATGACGGTCTCTAGTGGGTGGTTCTATGTCGTAGAAGTGCCCTATGATACACCTCTCTAAGAGTTCGTCCTCTCCCCACTCATTTCTATATTCCGATCCTAAGTTCAAGCAATCCTTATAGAAACCGAAAATCTTGGCCATAACATAATCTACTCCTTTCTCTTTATCCTCCTCATTCCTATAATAGACTGATAGTTTAAGTTCCTTTTCATCATTAGAGAGTGATGAAAACTTCTCAATCTTAAACGGCATTTGGTAAGCTATATCATAGGTCTCATCCTTGAATCGCACTATTCCTAACGAGGGATCATAGGTCATCCCGATGCTTTCTATGAAAGGTTTCCCTAGAATAACGTGGGTCAAGCTAGGATCCATGGCCGTACTAATATCATCCACTATTATGAAATCCGTAGGAAACGTGAAACTACCTACATAAACGGGCAATCCCTTAACTCTACCATGAAAATTGCAACTAACCCTAGGATTATCGGGATCTTGCCTAGTTGGGATAGGCTTCTTCATTACCCAATTGTAGTAGGTGCTAGTCATTATGTTGATTGGGGACTTGCGATCAATGTAGGTCTTTGCCACGAAAAGGTGTCCTATGCAACATGGTATATTAAGATTCCAAGGGTTCCCAAACTTGATCCTAGGGCTTTTCCTAACATACATGTGACGGAGGTCACGCACTAAGTGAGGGTGGCGAGATAGTTCTTCTTCCATAGGAAACTTATTGAAATAGTCATTGTCTACTTCATTTACTTCCTCGGTTGTTTCATTCGTCGGTGTTTCCTTAATCTCAAGTATCACCTCATGGTTTGCTTCATCATTTGTTCTATTAGGTTTCACTAAGGCGATGGTATTGACGAATTGAACGTGCTTAGCTAACTTACTTGGGTCCTTAATCTCTACACCGGAATTTTTGGGAGTTGAGATAGCATTAACCTTCCTATCACTATTGGTCATGGCTTTCAAAAGGTTATCTATATTCCTATCCATTTCGGCTTGTTGTTGGTTAAAGCGGTCCGAGAGCTTAGCTATTTGGGCTTCTTGGGATGCGACTAGGTTTTGCAACATCCCTTCAATGTTTTGTTGGTTAGGGCCGTGAGATGGGGGCCTTGAGAAATCATTGGAAGTGAATTCTTTGGTTTGCCCCCAATAGAAGTTGGGCTTGCCTTCCATGCTTCTTGGGCGTCATTAAAAGTCCTAGGTCCGGGTGTTGTACGGAATCTTCCTCCCGTTCCATTAATACGCGAGGATGCGTAGTCAACGGAAGCTTGTTCGGGGAATCGGGTGCAAGTGTGCGTGTTATGAGGATCACTATACGGCTCACACGAGGAAGAAACTTTGTTCAAATGGCGTGAAGACTTAGGATTTTTGTAGGAGCTCATTAGGAATTTTACTTGATCTTCAAGCTCGAGCATCCTACGGTCGGAAGATTGTGAGTCAATTGGAGGTAAGGAGATTGCTTTAACGGTTTTGGCCAACTCACGGGGGTCATTCCAACTTTTGTTGTCATAGAGAGCAAGGTCCTCTATTATATCCCACGATTCTTCCGCGGTGAGATCACTAAGTTTTCCACCGGCCGCTTGGTCAATGGATCGCTTAGTGGGAAAGTTGACATGATCATAGAAGAGTTGGACTTGGAGCCAAAGATCAATGCCATGATGATGGACTTTATGGAGTAAGTCCTTGAATCGAGTCCATGCTTCGTAGAGAGATTCACCTTGACGTTGTTGGAACATCAAGATGTCATTCCTAAGCTTATTGGTTCTACCCGGTGGGAAAAATTGAGCAAGGAAGCGAGAGGTGAGATCATCCCAACTTGAGATGGAGCCGACGGGAAGTCGCTCAAGCCAATTACTAGCTTGGTCCCGTAGAGAGAATTGGAAGAGACGCAGACACGTGGTCTCCCGAGTAGTAGCATCAAGGTCGATGGAATCGACAATTTTAAAGAAATCCTTAAGATGCTGATTAGGATATTCGGAACGAAGTCCATGGAATGCACATCCGTTTTGCACCAACCGGATGGTGTCGGATCGCAGGGTCGTAGTTTGGGCTTGGTCGGGAAGCTCAATGGTGTTTCTATAACCTTGGTGGCTAGGTCTGGATTATTCACCAAGAGTACGGTCTCTTGGCGGGACAATGATTTGAGGGGGGTTATCACCTTCCATGCTGAAAAGTGTTGGGTTACGAACAAAGGTCACGAAGAAGGGGGACAGACTATGAGGAAGCTAAAAATGAGAAAAAAAAATTTACTTAATAGGAATCAAGTAAAGAAACCTAAACGAGGTGGACTACTAACTAGCTATTCTATTCCCCGGCATCGGCGCCAAAAACTTGATAACGCTACACGCGTCGTTCGGGGTCAAAGGAACTTCCTTTTCGTCGAGCAAGTTTTTCAACACCCTAGGCAATGAACCTAATCGTTGTAGTGTAGTATTAGGGTAAGCCACGGGAATTAATATCGTTCTCTAGGGGAATAGGAATGCTAGTGAGGAGTTACTACGCTAAGGTTGGGGTTGAGGAAGATTATTTTTTATCTTTTTATGTTTTTTTAGGAAATGGAAAAGTACGAATCTCGGGGTTTGGATTTGGGGGTTGGTATTTCTACCAATTACTCTACTATCTAATTATCTAATTAACTAAGGTGAGGGTAGTCTATGTCTAATTATTGTGTGCTCGTATGATGATTTAAAGATGTGTTTACTTAGGTTTTATTACTCCTTAATTATCTCCTATTGATGGTTGAATTGTCACGTCTTTATTCTTAATCTCGTTGTGTGTCTAAGGTCGTAGGGTATGCGTTTATCCCTAACTCTTTGAAATTACCAAAGGGTCTCGTCTACAAAATCTCTAGGATTTATAAACTCTAACTCTAAGGTACTCTTTGGATGGTTTAGCCTACAACTACTCTAGGTGTTATAGTCTAAGGTTCACAAAGATTAATCAAGCATTAACTACACAACGAATGACCTATCGCATTACTAGATC
Organism: Chrysanthemum seticuspe; assembly: GCA_019973895.1. Lineage (NCBI taxonomy): Eukaryota > Viridiplantae > Streptophyta > Magnoliopsida > Asterales > Asteraceae > Chrysanthemum > Chrysanthemum seticuspe. The sequence continues at coordinate 97,028,354 of BPTQ01000004.1, forward strand.
ATTAACAATTAAGATAAGAGACAACCAATCAATATTCAATAGTTAAGTTTCATATTCCCTAAGCAAACACACAAGTAAATTAGCCGGACATGGAGAACATGCAAGCATACACACAAATAATTGAAGACATAATTGAATTAATGAAGTAAAACACTTATCTTGGTGTAAGATAGGGTTTAGAACCCTAAAATATTGTACAAGACAACCTTGGTTCTGTTTAGGTTTTTACTCCAAAAGACTACACACTGAAAACTGAAAAATTCGGATTCTATATATAAGATTACATTCGCGACGGCGTCACCTTATGATTTGTGACGCCGTCGGGTCGCCGTCATTAGGTTTTCGTCTTGGCCACGTTAGTCTTGCGATGGCGTCACCTTATGCTTGTGACGCCGTCCTCTTCAGCCTCTGACGCCGTCTGGATCAAATCTAGGCCGTCTGAGTTGCGACGACCTACTCTTTTAAAGCCTGACACCGTCACTTGAAAATAAGCAATTTGGCTATTGTATCGTCACAACATGTGCTCCGACGGCGTCGCAGATAACACCTGACACCGTCCCCTTATGTTTCAGCAGCTTGAGTGTCTCGATTCTTGACTTTGGCCATTTTCTTCGTATATTCGCGCCTTTTCGTCCAAATAAGTGTCATTCCAGCAATTTTCCTTCAAGAGACCTAAAAAGTGAAAAGGAACGATATTAAGTAACAACGGATACAAAAGTGATCAAATAAGGGCTTAAACGACCCCTCAAAAAGGTACATTTTAAAACCTTATCAACTACCTAATAAGGTTACGCCGTAACTAGTTCGTAGCCTATAAATAGTCGATGATTTTATTAGTTTTAGACATCTCTCCTTTCCCAAACCTTCTAGGGTTTGGGGAGATCAAAACACAGAAGAAGAAGCATGGTTTAGGAGCATGAATAACGAAGTCCTCGTCTACGATTTTCTTTGTATTCGAGTTTGGATTCTTTTTATATTTTTCAAGATCTTATATTATGAATTCATGTCATTAATTAAAGTTTTCATTTATGTTATTATCATTCTCTATAATTCTTTATAGACATTTGCTAGTCTTTTCATAGATCGCTAGCATTGGTAGTATTATAAGCTTGGTAGTATCTAAAGGGCTGGGAGATATGACCAACTGACCCCAGTTTGATAGATAGCGAAGTATGGGAGGAATTGGCCATAATATGACCACTCTTCGTGTGCGAATTGACCAAATGATCACTTATCAAGTGGAGGTATTTAAGAGGTTAGGGGGAATCTAAGTTCCTAACGGCCGGGTTCCCACCATCTAGATCTAGTAGATTTGGTGCTTAATGACTGCTATTAGGTTGCCGAATGATCCCGGGTGACCTGCTCATCTTGGTGAGGAATCTAAGAACCATAGGCCATGACGAATCGACCAAAGGAGTCTGTTGATAATTAACCTCTATATTGAATCTTGGTATCGGGAATCAATTCATATTTGTAGTCTTTATTAAGCTTCGTTTATCTATCTCTTTTCCCTAAATTTCCGGTTTCTGTGTAAGTAGAATAATAGCATATCTATGGATTATATCAACTTTGTCTTACCCATATATTACCAATATATTATCTAATAATCTTAGTTGTTTCAAGGTCACATCTCTCTTGGGACGATACTCGGATTTACCTAAGGCTTTACTACATTTGATCGGGTACTCTGCCCGTTAGTATGTGTCTATCCTAAGTTATCTAAGTTTTATAAATATTAAAAGCAGGATGAAATAGCACATCAGCTTTTTGGCGTCGCTGCCAGGGAACTGTTAATGAAAGATCTAAAGGTATTTCATATTCACCTCATTAAGAGATTGAGCACTTCCATAAGGTACGTTTCTAAATCTCTCCTATTGCAATCCTTCATAATTCATATTCTGACGCTATTAGTTACGGCGTAACTACTTTCTTGAGTTACGACGTAACCGTATTGCAATTTATTAAAATTATTATAAAATCTTTTTGACTAATTAGTTACGACGTTACCTCATTTTAGAGTTACGACGTAACCACTATACAATAAAATATATAAAAATCTGACATTTGATTAAAATTAATTACAGCGTAACCCTTATTTGGATTACGGCGTAACCCTTTCACAACCAATTATTATTCTAAAAATATTAGTTACGGCGTAACTAATGTATCGAATTACGCCGTAACTATCGAGGCGGTATAAAAACCTTTCGGAATAAAAACTAGGTTTTACACATACACTTTCACCGCCCACACAAACAGTAAAAATTTTCTCCGAAATTTGTTTTCGAGCTCTCTTCATCGTTATCAATCTTCATGGCTGGTAAGATCTATCTCTACTCTTTTTGATTTGTTTCTTGCAATTATTTCAATTAGGGTTATATTTTAATATTTTAGGGATCTTGCCTATTTGAATTGATTATTGATATTGGTTTGATTAATTGATAATTTTGATGATTTCCCCTTATTATTTTAATTCGTGTCCTATCACTATGGTTCGATTTGGGTGTTTTGGCTTTATTTAAATGGGTTTTGGGTCAGACGCAAACTAAGTGGGTTAGGCGTGGTCCCTCAGCACTAATAAGTTAAAATTTATCAAAACCTTTTACCTCTTGTAAAAAAATTGATGGTTCCGGCGTAATCTATTACGTAATTGAAACATCTGAGGTGCTGAGTTTTTGGGGAAGTTACGGCGTAACTGGGGGTTTAGTTACGCCGTAACTAATATATCTGTAATTAGGGCGTAGCTGTTTGTCATAACTACGCCGTAGCCATTGAAATTTCCTAATTACGGCGTAACTCTTGTTTTGGTTACGTCGTAACTTGACATCAGTAAGGTCTGCACTTACTGTTTCTTGTCTTATCTTCAGGTGCAAACAATCCCGCGAATTGGCCTAGATTCTTGGCACACCCTAATGCTGGTATTAGGCAGTTGTGCGTGGAAGAATACGAAAAATTAAGGGGAAAGGATATCAGTCAACCCGAGGCGCTTGATTTTGAAACATTTGGTACTTTGGCAAACGGTAAGGCTGGTAGGAGATTAAGGAAGTTTTGCAAAATTAAGTTCACATGTAATGCTGGGGAGTTCATGTGTAGTGCATGGTTGAAGCTATTCAGGATCACGGAGCCGGTCATTCCGGAGTACGTCGGTGAATTCCTTGCTAGTGTGGAATTCCGTATTGATATTGGTGATGATGACACGGAGTCATTGTTTTTCCAGCTTGGGGGCGTTTGGAGGAGTTTGACTCTTAACAAGTTTACTATGAGGATGGGGTTGTACACCGAAGAGGAGATGGAAACCGAGGCTTTTAAACGGTTCTATAACACATGCTGGAGAAGAAGGGATGAGTCCCAAGACCTTGCTGCTTATTTCAACCAGATCGCCGCCACGGGTGGTTATGATCCTAAGAGCCCACCATCATACGTGATGGTGAGGAACCCTATCCGTCGATTGGTGCACCGCCTTCTTGCCTGCTCTATTCGAGCAAGGCACTCAGCCAAAGAGAAGATGACCATGGATGATCTTTACCTGATGCAGGGAATGGAAGGGGGAACAACATTGATGTTCCTTTCTATTTGGCGAGATTTATGGTTGTGGGTGCTAAGGGGTTTTCCTCTAGGAGTCCTTTATAGGGGGCTCATTTCATCGGGAGATTGGCTAGGAGTTTTGATCTTATGACAGATGTAGCTTTGGCCCGATTGACCCGTGGTAGGGATACTTATTTGATTGGCCTGCCTAAGCTAGTGGAGTTAGGGATTTGCATCCAGGATGTTTATGGTGAGATTGAGCTAGCTGGGATTGCCCTGAGAAGGGAAGGCGGGGAGGCTAGTGGTGCAGGTGGTGAAGCTGAGGAAGAAGCCGAGGAGCAGGTGCCCAGGGGACGAAGAAGGGCGCATGTGAATGTTGGGGAGAGGTTGCAGATTATTGATGATAGGCTTGAGGGAATGTCATTCCACTTCAACTAGGAGATTGAAAGCCTCGAAGTGGGTCTTTATGGTCTTAGTAACCAGTTTGAGGGTTTTACAGGTACAATGGATCAGGTGCAGCAGCTCCAGCAGGATTTCTTTCATTGGATTACGGATCGGACTAGCCATATGCTACAGCACATGCATTTGAGCCACCCTAGGTGGGAAGGTCTGGAGTACGTGTACCAGCCCAACATCCCCGATATCGGAGTCCAAGGAGGAGCGGCATTCATGCAGCCCGGCGCCACTCCTGGAAGCACCACGAGCACTCCATATGAGCCCTCCCAATTCCACTCCATGGATCATGATCTTCCTGGGGACGAGTGATTTCCCCATTTGCTGAAACTATCTGAAACTGTTTTAAAACAATTTGATACTAATATAATAACTTAACTATTTGGATATTTGTATGATCTATCACCTATTGTACCCGTCGGGTACAAAATTTTCCTTATTTGCTATGCAGGTTTTGGTTCTGTGATGCAGTTACGGCGTAACCTTAGGATTAGTTACGCCGTAACCCCTGCTGCAGTAGGCAATTTGTGAAGCAACACATATAGTTAAGGCCCGTCCCCGGAATGATATGCATTAGCCACCCCATGACCCACCTTCAACCTTTAGTGAGACATCTTGGGCAACCATTCGAGAGGGGAGTTTATTTCTTTCTTGATTATTTTTCATTTCTATTTTATTTTTCCTTTTTTCGTACAAATGGGACTTTGTACACTTCAAGTGGGGGGATAGGAATAGAAATGAAGTGTATGATTACTTAGCTTACTTGCCCTAATTTTCTAGTTGGTTTCAAAATTTTAAGCTTATTTGAAATTTTTTGTCATATTTTTTACCAATCTAGAATCACATAAAGCCGAGCACACTATAACCCTTATTGCCATTGGTGAGATTTAGCCTTTCCGTTTCCCCCATTTTACACAAATCTACCATAAATTGAGTGTGTCGATCTTATTGTAAACTTTAGAACTTTGCTTTTACATCACTTCGAGACCATAAACGAGTAGTGTATCAAGTTAGCTTGGTGCATTTGGAAAAGGCGATTTGAAAAAGTAAATGTTTTAGGATTAAACCCAAAAAGATCATATGTGTTCACTTGTGTGCGTATATCGATTAGTCGCATTGGCTTTTCGACCCCCGTGTTAACCCTCTTTGTTGCACTCACCTTTTGTGCAAGATTCCCCTAGTTACACCCTTTTTGAGCCTATCCTTTCATTTTCTAACCTTTATTTTCGTTACAACCTTACACCTTAGCCTACCGTGTAGTTTTACCTTTTTACCTAGAAGCCATTGTTCACCCTAGTTTGAGGTTCAAATAAAGTTCCAAGAAGCGTATCTCATCATCTACATCTCGCTAAAGATCGTCAGAGACCCCCAAGTAATCAACTTATGTTCAGTTCAAGTGGGGGGAAATATATCATTGCATCTAAAGCATATTGTTGCATTTATGTTTAAAAAAAATTGAAGTATGATTGTTAATAGTGCGAAAAATTATAAGCTTGGTTTAAAAATGCGCGCATCATTGCGTAAATTGCGTGCATCATTGCATTTCTTCTAGGATTTCGCATCATGGTACCTAATGTAAGGCCATCCCAAAATGCACTCGCATTAGACCGCAATTTACCTCATTTGTGTAATGCTATCAACGGTTGCAATTGTCGCAATATGGAATTTAGGTCATTTTGATAAAAGTAAACCATTTAGAGGAATATAAAAATATTTTAATGGACTTTGAAAAATAGAACTTGTGGAAAGACGTCTAAAACAAACACAATAACAACATCCAAATTACCCTACATCTAAATTACCCTTCAGTTCAAGATCATATACCATTAACATGATTTGAAATCCCGCAAACAATCATCTTATTACATCTTCATATTATGCAATAGTTCGTGTTGTTCTTTGATCATAAATAATCATATATGTTACATAGTTGAGCCGAAAATCATGTGTGATTAAAATTTGACTAAAATATTAGTTTTGACTTTTGTTGTTGATTTAGTAATGAATGAATTATAATTGTTAGCCACCGGTATAACTTATCAGTATACCTTTAATACATAATAATATCATGTCATCATGTATATGTATAGAATCATGTATATGTATAGAATATACTTTAATCATTCATGTTCAACCGCATTACTGCAAACAATAACAAGGATCTAGAAATCATGGAATTCAATATCCTAAAATTAAAAATAAATTTACATGTTCATTCTATTCGAAAGTAATTAAAGAAGGAGTTTCTCGTTTAAAAAAAAATTAGTTGGAGTTTATAATGTTGTTTCTAAGTATTTATGTCATGACTTCGTGACTTATATGTTTTACAAATAGATTATTTGCCTATTTTTTTGTATCTTTGTGACTTATTTGTAAATTTATTGCATTTACTTGGTAATTTTTTTTAATTTACTACGTATAAATAATTTTCGTATTTTTTAATACAAAACGCATCGCATCTAAAATGCGCTCGCATTCGCAACACGCATCACGCATCGGCCTCTAGGACCTTTAACGCATCGGATCGCAAAACGCAATTTTAAACCAAGATTATAAGCACTACATGAAGAAATTGGCATTGGGAATAATCTTCTCAATCACATTCAAGGGTTGGAAGAATAAGTTCAAGAATAAATAATGGTGGATTCCGGAGGCATGTACTGACCATATGAAGATGAACCTTGAATTATTGGTTGGACGATGGCAACTCGGTTTTAAGCTAAAACTATTTGTTTTCTTTTCACCCATTAAATATCCCATGCCTATCCTTACCCTTTTTGTCGTGAAGCGTGTCTAGGTGATGCAGCGAGCAATCCTTGATGTCTTGGCCATGGATTTGGTCATGTATCATTGATTTTGTCCACTTCGCCGTGACACGTTAGTAATGACACCATCCCTTAGCCTTTGAAACTCAACCCAACACTGCTTTCTAAAATTTGTCTTAACCTTAGCTCTAGTGGTGGAGATGTGAGTAATTGCCAAGCTTATGATAGAATACTTACTATGTTCGTGTAATTGAGTGATCACCCCGAAATGTACACTTAGAATAGGATGAGTGAGAGTGTTTTCGTTCCCATTTCGTGAGGTGTTCGACTCTTGTTAATATTCTAGCATGGAAATTAAAACTGCGCATTCTTCAAGGATGTATCGTTTGCAATCTAAATTGGTCTACTTGAGGGCAAGTAGAGTTTAAGTGGGAGGATATTTGATAACATCAAATAGTCCTGAGTTTCTAAGCGTTAATTCCCCCTTTATCATCACATTTTGAGTTAAATATTAGTAAAAACATCCTTATTCCTTATTATTTCATTTCAGGACATATTCGAAGTAAGGAAGCTGTAATTAGACGTTTTCAAGCGCTATTGATTGACTGTCTCTTAATTACGGCGTAACTAAGTGATGAAATTACGACGAAACTAAAGATTACGAAGGCTACGGCGTAACCCTCAGCTCAGGTTACGCGGTAACTACTGTTATGTACTTATCAACAAAGACTACGGCGTAGCCCTCAGCTTAGGCTACGCTGTAATAAAGATTTACACTGGATTACACAAGCTACGGCGTAATCCCAGCAAAGGTTACGCCGTAACCAATGGATAAGCACAGAAGATTGAAGGAAGTTACGGCGTAACTACCTAATAAGGTTACGCCGTAACTAGTTTGTAGCCTATAAATAGTCGATGATTTTATCAGTTTTAGACATCTCTCCTTTCCCAAACCTTCTAGGGTTTGGGGAGATCAAAACACAGAAGAAGAAGAAGCATGGTTTAGGAGCATAAATAATGAAGTCCTCGTCTACGATTTCCTTTGTATTCGAGTCTGGATTCTTTTTATATTTTTCTAGATCTTATATTATGAATTCATGTCATTAATTAAAGTTTGCATTTATGTTATTGTCATTCTCTATAATATAATTCTTTATAGACATTTGCTAGTCTTTTCATAGATCGCTAGCATTGGTAGTATTATAAGCTTGGTAGTATCTAAAGGGCTGGGAGATATGACCAACTGAAACCAGTCTGATAGATAGCGAAGTATGGGAGGAATTGGCCATAGTACGACCACTCTTCGTGTGCGAATTGACCAAATGATCACTTATCAAGTGGAGGTATTTAAGAGGTTAGGGGGAATCTAAGTTCCTAATGGCTGGGTTCCCACCATCTAGATCTAGTAGATTTGGTGCTTAATGACTGCTATTAGGTTGCCGAATGATCCAGGGTGACCTGCTCATCTTGGTGAGGAATCTAAGAACCATAGGCCATGACGAATCGACCAAAGGAGTCTGGTGATAATTAACCACTATATTGAATCTTGGTATCGGGAATCAATTCATATTTGTAGTCTTTATTAAGCTTCGTTTATCTATCTCTTTTCCCTAAATTTCTGGTGTCTATGTAAGAAGAATAATAGCATATCTATGGATTATATCAACTTTTTCTTACCCATATATTACCAATATATTATCTAATAATCTTAGTTCTTTCAAGGTCACAGCTCTCTTGGGACGATACTCGGATTTACCTAAGGCTTTACTACATCTGATCGGGTACTCTGCCCGTTAGTATGTGTCTATCCTAAGTTATCTAAGTTTTATAAATATTAAAAGCAAGATGAAATAGCACATCAGGATCCCACGGTACCCTCCATTGAGGGATCCGCCTAGGCTAATCTTAGGGATCCGTCTATCAGCAGCTAAGAAAAGATAGCAATGATGTTTGTAAGGTCTAATGCCTATTTCTTCTTGAGTGTTTCAGTTTATCTAAGTGTCTTAAATGAAGAGGTGCTCAAATACTTAAGGGTAATGAGTGATGTAGCTAATGACTGCCTTTTATGGAAGAAATTGGAACTTTCATGAGTACCAATGAATGAACAAAGATGACAATAAAAATTATGAGAGTGTCAAATGGAGCTAAATGATCCTAGAGATCAGATAGTGACTTAGGATAATGTTTTGGAGAGTATCCTAAAGGCTTTAAGATGGAAAAACTAGAATTTAATCAATTTTGACCAATTTTGAGGTAAGGATGATTATGATCAATTTTGCCATAATTGAAAGATTTCCAAAGCTAGATATGAGGGAATATGTAAGAAATGATGAGTGAGCTTGAGAACGGAAGAGTAATGGGTTTAAGTGAAACGATAGATCTACAAGCGTCTTAAGTGTGATCTAGGTGAGTTATGTAGGAAAGATCTACTTAACTTGATAAGGACTTAATTTGCCTTAAGGCACTATGTCTAGCTTAGTGTGAAGTGTTCTAAGGACATGTTTAAAATACAATGATTGCAATTGCATTTTTCTGTTTGCCGGATCCCACGGTTCCCTAATAGTAGGGATCCGTCTAGCACAACCTTTGGGATCCGTCTATCTGCTAAGCAGAACCTTTACTAAAGGTATGCAATGATTTTGACAATATATTATATTTCAAGGTTAGTTAGGGAGGTTCTAACACTAAGATATCAAATGTAAAATTATTTTATTTCATGAAAGAAATTGGAATAAAGCATGAATACTAAAGATTGATCCTATTTGAAAGATTACTAAGTTCCTTGAACGTTTTCGCTTGAAGGATCATCAAATGGTTGATGAGTGTTTTCCGATTCAGGAATGAAGAAAGTCTTCATGAGAGATATGTTCAGAGGTTCCATCATCTTGTTCACAAGTACGTACAACGGACTTTGAAATTGAGGGTGGAAGTACATGATGTTAAGATAAAGGAGCGTCAAGAACATTCCATAAGGGATGAGTTTGTTCTTGGAGCCTTGAAGATTTACAATTCGCCTTGCGAAGAAGTAGGCGAGATTGTATGGTTGTTGTGTTAGCAAACAATACATTATGTGAGCACAACAAGCGGGAAGGATTTCTTGATTTCCCCTAAGACTCCAAACATTTCCCGTAGGATGAGTGCGAGAGCCTTGTACTCTTCTCGGATATCCTTTGTACAGATAATGTTTGGATCAGAGTAATAGGGTCGAGGTTTGCATATTGTGCGAGTCAAGTCTTGTAGGGAAGGTATGCGTGAACAATATGGACTATTTTCTTCACGAAAGTTGAAGAGAGAATCAAGAGACCAATCTTCGGTGAAGGCACATTGTCCATGATTTGGAATTTGGAGAATTTGAGCAAATTGCCCAAGGGTTAAAACAAACTTTTGGTTTTTGATCCAAAACCAAAGAGATAGAGAACGATCCTCGTTACGAACGAGTTCGACTTGATGGAAGAATTGCAATACAAACCTTGGACATATTTTCTCGTTAATTTCGAGAAGACATTCCAATCCTATGGTTGGGAAGGAGGTATTGATACCTTCTTCGTATTGTAGAGGAGTGTCGACAATACGTCCTTCGTGGAAGTGACGGGTTTCGAGATTATTGAACCCACGGACATGATTTCCAGGTGTGTTGGGTTCAAGGGAGATGTTAGGAGTGTGACGTATTATGGGTAAAATAATGATTACCTAGAGGAAAGACAAGTTAATAGGATGTGACGTATTATGGGTAAAATAATGATTACCTAACGTTTTTACAAGATGTTTATTAACGATGACATTTAACTAACTTAATGTTTGACATTCAAGTAGAACATTTCTTTTAGAAAGAAAGTGGTTTTTATTTTGCATGGAAAATCTGTTATCCAGAAGGAAGGCTCCTACGGTTCCCTTCTATAAGGGATCCGGCTAGTATACTTGCCGGGATCCGTGGATCTGTAGTAACAGAAGCAGATTTTTGATAAAAGCATAAGTTTAATGGTTTTATATCAAGATATGTGTTTTAGCCTACATTTTCTTTTAACATGCATTCATGGTTTCTAATGTATCATGAAAGAGTACGAAAGATATAAAACAAAAGAAATGACAAACACATTATGATAATAATAACCTAGATAAACTAGACTATTAATAATATTTCATTTCAATACTAAGAACGATACAAAGGATTGGGTATATAACCCCAATGTAGATTAACAACACAAAGTATATGTCTTCGTATGTGAACTTCATCATAGGGAATACAAGAGCGATGAGTGTTAAGGCAATGAGCATGAGGGTGATGTAAACCATGTTGATGACGAACCTTCTTGGTTTTGGTTTGAGATGAGATAAGATGAGAGGAAGATGAAGTTTTGAGTGAGAGGTAATTTTTTGAAAATGGAAGATTTGAAAAAGTGGGGATTTGATGTAGTGGACGAACGGATGCTTTATTTATGGGGAAAGAGGAATTTTTGAGATTTGTGTTTTGTTTTATTATTAGAAAGATATGATTTTTGGATTAAGTGAAATAAAACACAAGTTTTATATACCACGACTTTAGACGAAAAAGTAACAAGTATGTGAGAAAAGGCTTCCTAATGAAGCTACATGTAATACATGTATATGCACAAAAGATAATCATATAAATACCTATGTAGGCATACTTAATTATCAAGTTAATGTCAATTAGAGATAAGTAGAAAGTCATACCTCTAATGCACTTAGGAATGTCTTTACAAATGACACAACAAATGTCAGTAGACAATTCCGGCTCCTTTGTGCTTAAGATACCTTCTTAGGGAAGGTATTCTTGTTACCAAGCGATTCCTATGGCTTGGTAGGTATGAGCTTTGACTAAGAAATATGACAAAGAGGATTAATGCAATTAAATGAAGAATAAATAATAAGAAAAATGTTGTCATCTAATCAACATCCAAACAAAGAGTTTTAAAAGACATGGTGTTTGTTTTTATGAAAAACCTTCTTTGTAATTTTCAATTAACCATGGATCGTATCAAGTTTTAAAGTAAAATATACTTCAAGAAACTTGGTAACGAAGCTCTGATGTCAATTGTGGAAAACTAGAAGGGGGGGGTTGAATAGTTTTGCCAATTAAAACTCGTTTTATACTATTTAGATCGACTTATGTCAATCTATTTGGATGTGTGTTGGATGTTGATAAACAAGCATATAGAAATGTAAACATGTAATGAAAAGATAAAGAGTAAGAAGCACAAAACCACAACGCGAGTATTTATAGTGGTTCGGCTACAAGGACACCTTCATTGCCCTACTCCACTCCCCGAGTCACCTACTCGAGAGTTCGTAATCACTAAACAACACCGACTCCTTATGGTGGAGAAACCTTCACAACGTTGCCTACTCTTTTTCCGGTACTAGGCTAACCACCGGGTTCTTTCACACCAAGGTGAACCACACCTACCACAACATCGCCTACCCTTTATCCGGTACTAGGCTAAGTACCGAGTTTCATTACAATGGAGGAACTACTACCCAAGCACTACACTAATCACCTAACCCCAAAGGAGACCAACTCCTTATTACAACATCATCAAGGATATCAATATCCTTGGATCTAATACTAGTCTATCTTGTACATCGAAACACACCATATCGAATGTACATCTTAGGCACCTTTCACAAATGCCTTTGACTAGATCTTCAAGATGCCTTTCACTAATGTCTTGTGACTTGAATTCTAGGCACCCTTCACTAATGCCTACAACACGGACGATCGACACCCTTCACTAATGTCTTCGTCTTGACACTTGAGACATCTTTCACTAATGTCTTCAACACTACACTTCTTAGTAGAAAGAAAAGAACCATCAACAAGAGGACTTCAGTAGTCTTGATGATGAGGAAGCATGGTAACTCATGGACTTGAGTTTGCTTGACTTCAAAGGTGGTGATCTCGCCTTTAAGAGGAACCTAGAGAATCACACAAAAACATAACTACAAACATAGATCACATGGATCTGGGGTTAGAGAGTTTTTAACTCAAGGAGAAAGTATGTGAGAAAGGGGTGAGAAACAATGAAGAAATGGCTCACTATTTATAGAGAGAAAATGCCTACTGTTCCCCGGATCCCACGGATCCCTCCCACAAGGGATCCATCTAGTGTAAAACTAGGGATCCGTGGGACGCTCCTATTTGCCCATGGGCATTTTGGTTATGGGTCATGGGTCATGGGTTGATCCATGGGTCTTTTAATAGATACAATGTATCTCATGAGTGCAATGCACCTATTCAAATGGGTATGGGTCAATACCATGGGTTATGGATATTACCCATATATGACATAAGCATGATGTCATGCAATGGGTTATGGGTCAAGCTCCATGGATATGGGTCATGGACTTTGGGTTGTACCCAACTACATTAAATGTATTTGGTCAATGAGTTATGATACTTAAGTTTCTACCCATTTATATTACCCAATATACTACATACTAGTTATGTGTATATTTTACCCAAATATGTAAACACTAGTTGTTGTACATATGTAATACTAAATCATAAAATCACTTATACTTGTTTTAGTGTTTTATGTAAAAACGTAAGTGTGTTAGAAAACTATTGGCTCAAACAATTTATGTATTTTATTTGTTTCGTTAACATGATTTTACGTTTGTTATCGACAAAACATTAGAAGATCGTAAAATATAAATAAACGTTTTTACGGCTTATTTGTATTAACAATTGGCATCCTTCACTAATGCCTTAGACACAACACTTCTAGAGAGGAAGAAAGAACTATCAACAAGAGAACTTCAGTAGTCTTGATGATGACGAAGCATGGCAACTCATGGACTTGAGCTTGCTCGACTTCAAGAGGTGGTGATCTCGCCTTTAAGAGGAACCTAGAGAATCAAACAAAAACAAACACACACTACATAGAAAGATCCTTTGGATATGAGGTTAGAGAGTTTACAATACTAGGAGAAAGTATGTGTAGGAGTGGCAACCTACAATGAAGAAATGACTCAGTATTTATGAGGAAAAATCACTACTGTTCCACGGATCCCTTGCTTGAGGGATCTGTTAATACAAATAAGCCGTAAAAACATTTATTTATATTTTACGATCTTTTAATATTTTGTCGATAACAAACGTAAAATCATTTTTAACGAAACAAATAAAATACGTAAATGGTTTGAGCCAATAGTTTTCTAACACGCTTACGTTTTCACATAAAACACTAAAACAAGTATAAGTTATTTTATGATTTAATAATACATATGTACAACAACTAGTGTTTACATATTGGGCAAATATACATAACTAGTATGTATTATAATAGGTAAAAACTACAACCCATGGAGCATATCCATAACCCATGGTATTGACCCATATCCATTTGACTAGATGCATTGCATCTATTAGATACATTGTATCTAAGGAAATACCCATGGACCAACCCATAACCCATGACCCATGACCCATAACCAAAAAACCCATGGGCAAAAGGGAGCGTCCCACGGATCCCAGTTAATACACTGGACGGATCCCTCAAGGGAGGGATCTGTGGGATCCGGGGAACAGTAACTAGTTTTTCCTCTATAAATAGTAAGCCATTTCTTCCTTTTGGGTTGCCACTCCCACACATACTTTCCCCAAGTATTGTAACTCTCTAACCACTGATCCTAAGGGATCTTTCTATGTAGTTTGTCTTTTATTTTTGTGTGATTCTCTAGGTTCCTCTTAAAGGCGAGATCGCCACTTCTTGAAGTCGAGCAAGCCAAGTCCATGAGTTGCCATGCTTCGTTATCATCAAGACTACTGAGGTTCTCTTGTTGATAATTCTTTCTTCCTCCATAGAAGTGTTGTGTCCAAGGCATTAGTGAAGGATGCCGAAAGAGTCAAGACGTAAGCATTAGTGAAAGGTGCTTAACGTTCGTGTCAAAAGCATTAGTGAAGAATGCTAAAGGAGTCAAGACAAAGGCATTAGTGAAATGTGTCAAGCATTCGTGTTAAGGGCATTAGTGAAAGATGTCTAGGAGTCAAATCAAGTGGCATTAGTGAAGGATCCCAAGGTCGTATAATCGATGAGGTGCATCGTTATACAAATAGTGATAGTTTGTTTCCAAGGATGTTGATATCCTTGATGGTGTTGTAATAAGGAGTGGGTCTCCTTTGGAATTAGGTGTTTTGTAGTGTTGGGTAGTAGTTCCTTCATTGTAATGGAACTCGGTACTTACCCTAGTACCGGATAAAGGGTAGGCGACGTTGTGGTAGGTGTGGTTCTCCTTGGTGAAAGAACCCGGTGGTTAGCCTAGTACCGGAAAAAGAGTAGGCGATGTTGTGAAGGCTTCTCCGCCATAAGGAGTTGGTGTTGTGTAGTGATTACAAACTATCGAGTAGGTGACTCGGGGAGTGAAGTAGGGCAAGGAAGGTGTCCTTGTAGCCGAACCACTATAAATACTCGTGTCGTGGTTATGTGCTTCTTACTCTTTATGTTTCATTACACTTTTATATATGTATTTATCAATGTCCAACATACACATCTTAATAGATTGACATAAGTCGACCTAAATATTTTCAAACGAAGTTTTAATTGGTAAAACTATTCAACCCCCCTTTCTAGTTTTCCACAATTGGCATCAGAGCTTCGTTACCAAGTTTCTTAGAGTATGTTGTACTTTAAAAACTTGATACGATCCGTGTATGTTTGAAAACTACAAAGAAGGATTCTTTAAGTCATGTTTTCAAAATAAATCATCATAGTGTTTAATGTTGGACAATGATAGAACGTTCTAATATTTTTCTTGTTAACAATTCTCCATACTTGGAGTTGGGCATACCAAGAAGATCATGAAGAAACTATCTAATTATTTCTTTTCGTAAAAAGAATATTTAGCATTGTATTTCTCACACATGGATCTGGAGATCCTAACAAGATCACAAAGAATTTCTCTAAATATCTCTTTTCTTAAAAAGAATATTTAGCAAAGGTATGATCTTTAATAATTTACATTTTGCTATCATTATTAAAGTCTTAGTTGTATGATTACTCTTTATTAGTAATTACTTAAGTAGTTATCTATATTAAAATCATCATCAAGAATAGTATTCTTTGTTAATTTATATAGACTACACTACAAATCTGTAATAGTGATATCTCGGTTATTCGATAGCCTCAATCATTATTCATCACAAAAGGATTATTGACATTTCATTTATGTCAATGAATATCCATGTGAAATTTCTTATATTATGATAAAATGGGATTTTATCATAATCTTTGAGAAACCTCCTTAGAATTGTGACTAATTCATAAAAAGGGAATTCCGTCAAATAGGATTAGTATTAAACCGTCAAAACCCCAAACCACAAATTACAGAGTTTAAACATCAAACTCTAGGTATTTTAGAACTCCTAAACCAAAGTTATCAAGGAATGCTTAAGCTGAATTTTTTCTGTCATGCCGGATCCCTAATGAGAGGGATCCGTGGGATCCGTGCAACAGAAGACAACATAAGTTAGAAATGATCACTGTGGAAGTTCCACTATCACTTTCCCTTCAAAGACTCACGAACAAAAACCTAATTACTGTTCACAGGAGCAATTTGATCATTTCCTTCAAGCAAAACAATCTCTTGTGTAAGTATAATCTTCACTACATTGTTAATTTAATTCCTTGATTTCTAGGATTATAATTTTTCATCTTTAGGAGTTGGGTTCAAATGGGTTTTTCATAATTTGTTACCACATTGTTTTCTTCGATAATCTAAATCAAAGAATTAACATTGTTAATACAAATTAAACTCATTTCTTGAGTTCAATAAAGATGACTTGAGCAAAATTGTGATCAAACCCTGTAGGATCATAATATTTATTGTGTTGATGATTAGGGTGGTCTTGGATGATCAAAATACATGTTTGCCATAGTTAGAGAGTTAGTAGAGAGAGAGGGTGTTCTTGCTAGAGGTTTACACAAAGTATGGAATATTAGATTGAATGAGAAGCACCACCCCTTCTATGGATGGAAGGGGTATTTATACTTACACAATACACGACCTCCTATCGGCCTGTGGATCAGGGATACAGTGGGTAAAGACCCGTCCTTCCTCCACGGTGTTGCACTACTCTAAACTAAATTAATAACTAACTAATAAACTGATAAATAACGTAACTAATGATATGTCTACGAGCTAACTAATGCTAGATAATACTTGGGGTGACCGACACTTCACTATGGAATTTTCTAATTCCTAACAATCTCCCCCTAAGGGAGGTCACCCCATGTTTTACATTTCGAATCCTAGCATTCTATTTTAACTTCAATCTGGAGCTCGTAGACTTGAATTCTTCATTTCCGCAATCTTTGTGCTTTAGCAGCGATTCTTCAAAGCCCGCATAGATTTGTACTTTTAGTGGAGGTCTTTGGTCTGATCCACATCTTTGATGATCTTCGAGCTTTCATTGAGATCATCAGCCACAGTAAATCTCTGGATCACCCTTTATTGTGTTGCCATCATGTGAAGTTGTGACTTTCGGACCGACATGCTCACACTTTTGAATCATGACATCTTTCCATCAGAGTAGCGGAAGCTTTACTGGTTCATGATATTTGCAGCAGCGTAGCAGAAGCATAGTATAGAAATATCAGAACCAGGTTATGTAGATTATGCACCAGTCATGATTTCTTCAGTTAAGTGTGGATGCTGTGAGCATGCGGCTTTGGATTGACACCTCAATTCTGATCAGCTGCAACCGTCCAAATGTACCTGCAAACAACAGTTAGCAATAAAACACACGAAAGTGTCTTTGATCACTTTCGTTGAATTGAGGTACACGGCCCACGGTTCCCCGTTGATCAGTACATGTACTGCCTGTGATCAGGTAGGATTCCTAAGAATCTCCTTGACAGGGTTTCGCTGCTGTTCTAGCTGTTCTCAAACCGGAACGTCTCAAAGAAGACAACACGGAGTGAGTGAACCAGCAAATTGAGATTCACTGATTGATGAAAAATGATTTGAAAAACAATCGCATATTGCTTGAAGAAAGAGTTTTGCAATACGACGAATGTTTAATGAGAAAGATCAATTTTCAATCAAAATACTTTTTGTATTAGAGAATGAGTACACATTCGACGTGCTAGCGAAAAGAAGAGATTCGCACATCAAACGGTTTTTCTAAAAGTATTCGTCAATTCCATTCCTGGACCAAGGTTGATTCAAGAAAGAATCGCCCCATCGTTTCTATCCAGTTGTCACAAGCTTGATCTTACGAGAAGATCTCACATGTCACCCACCAAGAGCTTGTTTGATGTTGGCTCTAGAAGGATTTCCATCTTCATCGTGAATATTTTCATGTCACTCGGATGTTCTGGCAATACCACAAGGATAATGCGTAGGACTCTTAATATATAATCTTACTTTCCACATTGTGTGAAACAGCAAGTCTTCATTAATATAGTGTCCTAACGAGATATTGTGGATGATCTCTTGGCTCTAGACTCAATTAGTGCACTTTTGGTTCCTGTGCCGGAGACTAGGGAGAGGGTCTCCTACTTCAATATCAACCATCTCTAAGAGAAAGTCGATAGATTATGTCGGTTCCCCGTGAGAATGAAACAAGCCCTTTTGAGAGGAACTTGAGTGGCTTGGGAAGTTGTAGTGCAGTGCGTTACTGGGTCCATGACGTCTTGTCTTCAATACTAGTGTTACCTTAGTAACAACCAGTAGCATATGTATTGAACCCGGTTTCTGCCCTAAGGTTGAATTGATGGAGGGCTATTTCTTTTCACCCTTTTTCACATTCATTTCTTTTTCATTCTTCAACCCCTTCAGTGCTTACCGAGACTTCATAACTAGAACTTTGTTGGGTTTATTCCAGTACTAGCTCTGTCTCAGTCCGCACTCTTCCCATTTCTCATTTTTCTCCTTTTTTCAATATTCCTAAGGACTCTACACTATCTAGTGGATTGTCCCTGGGAAGATCCCTCCGTTTCTGGCGGATCATGGGAACAAATACCTAACATAACCATCCTTATAACTCCATGCATAAAATAAATTGGTCGGTCTTTTGGTATTGTTCTTTCCTTCATGAAACCAATTGAAAAATCATTTGGAAAACCAATCAAGGTACTTGTGATACGAGATCAAAGCATTTTGTACCTTAATAGTTTTGATCATTTAGAAAACCTCCCCCTCAATATGTGCGTATGATTTAGAAATTGTTTAGCACAAGGAGGCAAGAGGACTTTGAAATATTTTCTTTGATCACAATTTTCATACGAAAAAGCCATTTGATTTTCTTTGGAAAATTCTCCCCCTCAATATGTGCATAGGATATTTGAAAACATTTTATCACATAGAGGCAAGAGTTAATTTGAAGCACATCCACAATCACAAGAGCCATTAAGAAACCATTTGAAAACTCAATCAAGGTACTTTATAAATCACTTTAAAAAGCTTTCGTACCTCGATAGTTTATTTGCTCCCCCTCAATATGTGCTTCAAGATTCGAAAGCGTTTAGCACATATGAGCGAGCAGCGTGCACAATTAAATCAAAACGATCACCTTTTATCAAATTTCATTATTAAATCACAAATTCTCCCCCGATCAAAAATATCAAACCCTTTGAGATTTTGGATCCCAAGTGATTTAATTAAGTTTAGAAAACATGGGAGAAAATGTGGCCTTGTTTAAATACTCATCTGGTTTTTGGATAAATCCTCCTCCTCAACATGTGCATTATGTATATTGAAATCGTTTGGCACATGGAGGCAGGAGTGCCTTTGAAGGACTAAAACCAACTCCATTAAAACAGATTTGAGATTTAAATCACGATTTCTCACCCGATCAAAGATTTCAAACCATTTTGAGATTTGTGATCCCAAAAGATTTAAATAATTTAGAAAATTTTGGGGAAAGACGTGGCAAGATTTGATTTTGAAAAATGACAGATAAGGACCATATTTTAGACATTAAAGATTGTTAGTGTCAGGTATGATTGTTTTAAGAGACCTTTAAGTAAAATAAAACAATTTCACAATCAAACAAGAACAGAAAAAATTTCATTTTGACAGATCTTTGAGTTTTAAAGAAAATCATACCATGACATAACATTAAATCTTTAGATCACCACATTTTAACGTACAAACCGGAACTTTTATGAAGAAATATCGTTTGAAAGAATTTTATTTAAAATCACTCTCCCCCTCAAACCATGACAGTAGTCGATGATTGAGTGACTTAAGTTTTGATAAAATGAAGTCCGGTGATTTTCAAAGATTAGCTCAATAAATTTTCAAGACGATATTTTCCATTTTCAAAACAATTTATTCAAAATTTTCAAAAATTGTTTAAAAATGGTATCCTGCACAAAGATACGTTAGGTGGTTGAGAAGCTTCTGTTGTTGTTGTAGGGCTTGGAAGAAAAACCGTCTGCTGATGCAGTGAGACTTCTTCTTACGTTGCATTTTGAAAGCCAACTGAGGTCAAATTAAGCTCCGTTTCTTCAACCAATTAGAAGAAAACCATCTGCTGATGCAGTGAGACCTCTTACGTTGCATTTATGCCAACTCTCCATAGAAGTCCAATTAAGCTCCGTTTCTTCATCTGTCAACCCAAGAAATAGTTACCCTTTCCTTTCGGCATCCAATCATCTTCAATTGTGGGATCCGGATCGGGAACATTCTTTTATACCAATATACCTGCATACGTTAGTGAACACACATACAAATATATGGTGGTCGACATCACCCAAACAACAATCGACTAATAAAAGTCAATGCAACATATCAATCAGATCATATAAATGTATGGGAAAAATGTGTTCATCAAACACTAATCATCTAATCCTAGCAATCATATCCTAGGCACCTAGTCCTTCAACATAGGTTAACATCATTTTTAATTAAGCATATTAGGATAATTTAGGAAAGCCCGTTAGATGATGTAGATTTGAAAAAAACATTATCCCCCTCAATCCATGACTCATTTTATGAAAAGTTTAAAAGCGCTGAAGTCATTGATTGAGTTTTTAATTTTACAAAAACTCTGAATCTGATTGTTTTAAAAGCAACTCATTTACCACCATTTTTGAAAACACCAAATATTTTTCTGAAGAATTTTAGACGGAAAACCATTTGTGTAGGAACAGCAGTCCTTCGACATACTTTCCTTGTTTTGTTTTTAGGATAAGTGCACGAAATATTTTGAAAATAGGTTTAGCGCAGCACTTTCCTTCCTTTAAAAGAACGGGTTGCTATCTGAAATAATAGCAAGCCATAGTTTTAGCAAGGGTTACAGTCTGAAATAACTGTAAGCCATAGTTTGAGACATGTTTTGGAAAAGAATATTTACACCTCCTGCTCGAACTTCATCTATGGTCCCGTGTCATTATTGAATGACATTTCTAAGACCGTAGATGTTATCGATACCAGAAGACATGTCATGAGAAAACAATAATTTTTGGTATTTTTCAAATTTTCTGATTTTTATGGGTTTTTGTTGGTTTTATATTTTTCTATTTTCTTTTGTTGGTTTTATATTTTTCTATTTTGTTTTGCAGGTTTTATAATTTTGTATTTTGTTTTTGATAAATATATACAAAGATAGAGAAGATGATATAGTAAAAGAAGATGATGATACGAGTACCGAGATAAGGATATCAAGCAGCCCCGTTGTAGAAGATAGAAGTCATCATCTCTTAAACATTCACCACCAAAGCAAATCGAGGCTCCAGAATAGAAGACAGAACATGAGCCTTTGAGAAAGAGAGACTTTGGCAGTTTCCCCCCAAACCGAAAATCCATTAGATGAGCAGATTCGAAGCTCTATTTCAAGCTTGCTTTAGCCAGGTGCACATAGAAGCACACCATTATCATAAATCCCGCTGCTCCTTTTAAGAACGATAATCTAGATTCTTTGTTCGGGGTTATATCATCAACAAGAACAACAGCAACGTATCATCCCACGTATAAATAATCTTCTCAAATTTCTTTTTCACTGAAGTCTGAAGCGATCCATTCCAAAAGGTGTCAAGAGAACAATTCCCCCAAGTAGTTGAATTGATGCAGTCAGCCTCTTTGTATAATGCTCAAGAACTCTCCCAAATACACATCATGAGGGGAATGAAAACACCTCCCCATGTTCACATTTTTCTTCCCTGATGATCGTGTATGAAGCTTAAGAACCCGAAGTACACCAATATCCAAGAGCTCTCCCGAATACACATCATGAGGGGAATGAAAACACCTTCCCATGTTCACATTTTTCTTCCCTGATGATCGTGTATGAAGCTCAAGAATCCGAAGTACACACATTCCCACCGAAAGAATAACTGATAACACCTCCCTTAGGTTACACATTTATCCCCCCTGAATATGTCGCACTTGTGTACCTCTTTTATCTTCAGAAACTTTTTCTAACATCACTTCCCCCACGTAGATGAAATACTAACACTAAACGCCTTGATGAGTAAAACCTTGAGTTTCTCTGTGGTCATGACATTTGTTTTCCCGAGATATCTTCAATTACTTAGAAGATTTAAGTTCATCAAGTTTACTCGTCATGAGTCAAACCTTGAGTTTCTCTGCGGTAATAACATTTGTCTTCCCGGGGTATCTTCAATTACTTAGAAGTATTAAGTTCATCAAGTTTACTCGCGTTTAGGTGCTTATCTCCTTACCCCTTGCTGGTTTTGACACTTCAGAGTCAGCAACATAGTATAAGCCCAAATACTTGAAATCTTTATGAGAAGAACACTTGAACTCTTGTGAGAATCAACATGCTAAAGACTCTCTCTGACTATTTTTATCAACCCTTATGTAGACAATTTGAAGTGACCACTGAAGAAGAAAAACCCGATATACCATACTTGAAACTGAAGTCAACTTCCCCACATTTGTATCTTAAGCTTGCACCTAATGATGGAAGAACGGTGTCGAGAATTTATGCTTCAAGCAAATCTCTAAGTACTCACTACTCAAGCAAAGTATGAGACATTAACACCTCTTGCGATTATCCACACCGTCATATGCGTGTGACACTGAGTAAAACAAAGTAACTCCTAATAGTGATAGTTAACCAGGTCTTCAACCATCCACCTCGACTGCTGGTAACTAGATAAACCAAGTCTTCAACTCAAATTCTTAAGCCCGAGCAAGTTATCAAATAAGAACACGCCTTTGTGAAAGTCAACTTCAATCTCAAATAAGTGATAAATGATTAACTCCAAAGTAATCAACTTGTGTCAAATGTCCAATACGTGAAATAGTCAATAACAACGTCTCGAGGAGTCACTGCTAAAGAATATGAGCAAGTCTAATTGGGGATTGAATCTGACTTATAACTCTCTCCCAATTAGTGCTCTCCCCTAAACCAACAATCTGTTTGATAAATGCCCAGATTAAGAAGAAGTCTTTAGATCGTTAAATGCAACTCGTCTTTAGTCTTCTAACATGTAGCAGAAAATGTAGAACAGACTGTAGACTCGACCTTCTTCAAGATTGTTCAGTTGGGGAATAGATAGTTAACATCTTCAACTCATACCAAAAAGCATCCCACCAAAAAGCATCCCAATTAATTTACATCTTGCAAATCCCCTTAACTAAAATCCCTCCCAATCAAACAAGAACAGAAAGATGTTCATCAAGGAAATCAACAATCAGGCCGCAATGAACACACAAGATGGTAACACCAAACTACCAATCACATCAAACAAGAACAGAGAGATTGTTCGGAATCATCATGTTGATGTATACGTGAAGCATTAACCGAAAGCACTTTGTTGATAAACTCATTAATCCGAGTGAAGATGTCAACCAACGGCTCTTAGAAGAGAGAAAACTCCATGTAAAGATGACCCGATACGATAAGAAGAGGCTCGGTTCTTACATGAGTTTAGAGCCGTATGACCATTAATTCTCAAATATCAATCAACAATGCAAAAAATTCACACTTCTTCTCCCCCTCAAGAATTGCATACGGAGATGCCATTCTTGATTAAACAAGTGAACATTATCCAAATGTAGTCTATTCACACTTCTCCCCCGCAAAATCAGCACAGGATGTCGCCATCGTCATTATAGTTGAGAAAGTGGAATCAGAAAACAATCAACAGTAGCCCGGTTCACTTGATGACTGAAGCGCATGGAAAAAGTATGAAGCATGTTGATGAGAATGGTCATAATAAGAAGATTTCTCTTCTTCAGAAGATAAAGCGCACTGACACGTACACTTTTCTTTTCTTTGAGGAACGAGGCCTGAACTGATGTGAACAGACGTCATAAGAAGATTTCTCTTCTTCTGAAGATAATGCGCACTGAAACGTACACATTTCTTTTCTTTAGAGTACGAGGCATGAACTGAAGTGTTCATACGTCATAATCTCTCTCTTTTCATCATCTCTTGGCAAAACATGTAATCACCCCATTATCATTCAGTAGGCTCTTTGTTGTGACAGCTGATGGAGAAAACCAAATATGATGAATTTGACCCTGAAGTAAACTATCCCAAACTCGTGACTTAAACTTGCACATATGTAACAAAGAGCGGTGCAGATTTCCATTAGCATCTCTAAGTACTCTATACTCTTCATCCAACCAACCATCAAGTAATAGACGTACTTTACCTCTTGAAAATCCATAATTGAATGTGACACTGAGCACTACAACGTAACTCCTTAAAGTGATAGTTATTTTGAGATGATAATAGCCCAATTCCCCCAAGTGGTAAAAATAAAAGGTAAGAGTCACCCAACAATAACTAGATTTCCATGTCTTCGTTTTTGATAATAAGCTCGAACAAGGATCATGAAGAATCTTCATCCATCCATCCCCGATACCTTCAGATACTAAGTACACTAGCCCGTGATAATTCACTTCAAACTCAAATAAATAATACTGAATTAACGCCGTTGTCACATCTTCTGAACTGCTCAAATCTAGCCTTCTTTGACATTTAAATGAACTTTGATAATGGTTTCATCCCGACCAAGGTTAAAAGCACATAACCCCGTAAAACCTTGTAATAACCAAACTGCTATGACGAATATCCAAACACACATCCAATTTATGAAGTACACCCTTTTATCCCTTCTTCGAAACAGAACCCGTAACACCAGCATCAGAAGACCCCGAAATACGCTTTCCTTTCTCCAAGATGGTTCCATCAAAACGGGATTTTACAATTCTATAGTTTAAACCGAGAAATAGTTTCTTTCGCGGGATTTTACAAAACCAAGAATAAACCGTAAGATAGATCCGGAAATGCACTTTACTTTTACCAGGATGTTTCCATTGTCACGGGATTTTACAAGTCTATGATTTAAACCGAGAAATAGTTTCTTTCACGGGATTTTACAAAATCAAGACAAAACCGTAAACAATGTCAGCTTGAATGTGTAATGACAACTTTGGTTTCAGTGAATATCTGTTTTAGGGGAACATGCAGCGGTTCATCATCCAACATCATCAACATCATCAACCATCCAAACAACACTTTGGTAAGCACATCATTCACGCAATCTGTTGGCTATTGTAGTGACCACATGGAGAAGTAAACTTGATATACCAAACTTGATCATGAAGTAGAATTCCCCAGATTTGTTACTTAACCTTGTACTAATCCTTGTGAAGAAGAAACAGTGTACCCAATGTACAAAACCTCTTGACATATCCTCAACTACGTGAGACACCGAAGTGATAATTACGTTGTGGATAGCCAAGTCTTTATCACACTCTATAAATGCCCAGACAAGTCATCTTCGCAGAAGGGTAGAAAGAAAGAAGACGAAAACAAGTAAACACGCCCTTGTGAAAGTCATGTTACCCCTCATCTCGAAATTCGGATATCGAGTAACACATTTTAACACTTATCATCCACAAAAATAAACTCGGATATCACTTCACATCAACAATACCATTCGAATAACACATTCCAGCCAAATCAATCACATGCAGCCCATGTAAAAATACTCGGCCCAAATAAAACTATTATACACAAGGTTTATAACAGTTTCAACGTGGCCCACCCATTCATATCACGGCCCAAGTATTATGAATTGAACCGAATCCATATCAAGCTTACCCTAAAAACGTTACTATATAATAACCAGATAATACATACTTTCCCTAACTTTTCTCATCATCAAACCCTAATCTCCTCATAACATCCGCCCCCACATATCAATCAAACCCTAATCACTCATCTACATACGCCTCCATTCTCCTGCTGTCTCACTTCCAAAACATAATCTTCCACATCAAAATAATCGCCTATCACATATACTTTTCTCCCATCCAAACGATTCTATGTATACTTTAACATGGGTGTTCAACCGTTTGTCGTGACCTCGCCACAGGGTTGGCTCGAGTTCAATCATAAATGCCACAGAGATGGCTTGGTTAAGTCACGGTTTCAATAACTCATAAAGGTTCACAGGTAGGTTTTAATTTCATTCTTTTGTTGTTGTTTTTGAGTCATTAATCGAGCCAAGGACATGGGTTAACACACTTGTTACACTCATTTCCTTATTCGGATATTAACAAAACAAAAAAACGTTTTAGATCCATGAAGCACACGTTCATCAGTGAGTAGATATATCTAGATCTATGTGTTTAAAGAACCTTTTACCAAGATGAACAAAGCTGAGATCAAGTAATCGTTAGGATATAACCATTAAATTTGAAATACGAAGCATAATTGATCTATGATGATGTGGTTCCTTGAAAAAATATCTTAAAAAGACGAAACCGTGAACCTTCTGAGATCAATTTTGTTGTTTCGAGTCTTGTGAATAGATGTGAGTTGGAGAGTGATTGTGAGGGTCCATTGATGAGTCTAGATGTAGGACAAGTAAGGTTCGAATAGGGTTGAGTTTAGACTGGTTTTGGTTCGGATCTGAATATCTTTTACATATAGATATTGTTGACTGATGATGGTCATTGGACTTGAGGTCTAAGAGTATTGAGAGTCTGGTATTAAAGATCTTTGGTCGTGGTCTTGTTGTGGTCATATATATGTTGTGGTCGTGTCTTGTGTTCTGTCATTCTTCTTCATCTCTTTCTTTCAAGTAGCTTATGGGTCATAAGGCCAAATCGCTCTGCCAAGTAGCACGACTAAGTCGCTAGGACAAGTCGCTAGACTAAGTCGCTAAGACAAGTCGCTAGACTAAGTCGCTAGGACAAGTCGCTACGACTTGTTCAGTAACAAGTCGCTAATTTTTTCTGTATCAAGTTGCTACTTAGCTGTATACATAACTCGCTATTGACTTTCAAGAAAGTCAACGTATAACCAAGTCGCTACCAATATTTAATGTTAACAAGTCGCTAGCTTTAGTAGTCAAGTTGCTAGCAATTTTACAAAGCAAGTCGCTAAGACATTGGATACATTGAATCTGGACGACTTGTCAAGACAAGTCGCCATGAAGAACTGACCAACTCGCTAGCAGGAATATCAAGTCATTTTTCGTACAAACTCAAAGTTACCCAGAAAATATATCATAAAAACTGCATGTTATGAATGTTTTGACCCAGTTTGACCTTTGTTAACATAAGCAGATATTGACCACCCAGAGATTCTGAGAAAGATGAGACAAAAACAGTTTGGACAAAAATTGACATAGAACAGATATTGTAATCATTGAAAGACGAAGACTTTATTGACCAAAAGAAACTTGTTTAAAAACTGTTAATAAGATTCGACCAAAAGACGAAAACAAAACAGATTTTAGAACAATATTCCGAGCCAACAATAATCAATAAACCACAATAACCATGGTAAGAAAAACCACACAAATCAAAGAAATACAACAACCTGGCTCTGATACCAATTGTAGGATCATAATATTTATTGTGTTGATGATTCGGGTGGTCTTGGATGATCAAAATACATGTTTGCCATAGTTAGAGAGTTAGTAGAGAGAGAGGGTGTTCTTGCTAGAGGTTTACACAAAGTATGGAATATTAGATTGAATGAGAAGCACCACCCCTTCCATGGATGGAAGGGGTATTTATACTTACACAATACACGACCTCCTATCGGCCTGTGGATCAGGGATACAGTGGGTAAAGACCCGTCCTTCCTCCACGGTGTTGCACTACTCTAAACTAAATTAATAACTAACTAATAAACTGATAAATAACGTAACTAATGATATGTCTACGAGCTAACTAATGCTAGATAATACTTGGGGTGACCGACACTTCACTATGGAATTTTCTAATTCCTAACAAACCCTTTAGGCTACTATTTACAATTAACACCACATTGTGGTTGTGTTGTATAGGAACAATCATGCCAAGTAACCGACAACAAGACTATCAAGATACCGCCCACTACATCCCAATGTACCATAGAAAGGATGGACTTAGCCCGGAAGATAGGAAAGCTTTCAAGTTGCTCGAAAAGAGACTTTTTCATGAAGGTCGTGTAGTAGAACCATTATTCTTGCCAACACCGACATCCGACAAGTTTTTGAGACTATTGGCTTTGATTTTTTATTGGACATAAACGAACAAATTTGCCCGGTGTTCGTACTCGAGTTCTACAAAACAATGAGGATTGTTAGAAATGATGATGGGACCATATCAAGGAGTATGCATGTTTTCCAATGAGTGGTCTTTGGCGGAGCTTCACGATATGGTTGATCATCATGAAATCTACCACATGAGAATCCCGGAAGCAACCACGGTAAGGGATACCGTGTTCATGCAAAGGGCATCCCCATCGAGGGTCACTAGAAATTCGAAAGTGATCTATAGGGATCCTTTCCAAATGGATCCTTCCGAGATGTATGCTTTGTATAGGAAATGGGAAGTGGTAGTAAGGGAGAATGTGCTATGCTTAGGAGGGAACAAGGATCACCCCAATGCATGCCTAAGTTTCATGATCTATTGCCTTGTGACCGAGACTCGCTTCAACCTTGCATATTACATGATTAAGAGAATGGCGAGTGTAAGAAGTATGGACAAAATGGTGCTCCCGTACGCAATGCTCCTAACCCGTCTTGCAAGGTTCATCTTTGCTTTAGATCCTTCTCCGTACTCCTATGATCATAGCTTTTGCAACAAAGTTATGGTGTCATTGACCGAGGGTAGAACTACAAGGTTTATGGTGGAAGGCAAAATACCTCACCCACATTCCTCGGATGCATGGGAGAGGCAAAGAGAAGGTGAAGGAAGTAGCAACCCTCTCGGGAACACCGATCTTGACCCTTTGGATTACATCAATCAATTGCCAGACATTCCTAGCCCATCACAAGAATGGCAACAAACCAAAGGGATCTTCAAGTGCTTCGCCAACTTCTTGAAGAAAAAGAAGGAGAAATGGTGAGATGAATAATGGAGGGGAGGGAGAAGACGGGGAGTGATGTGGAAGAAGATGGGGAAGTGAGGTAAGGTCATAGGACCTTAATTTGTGAAAACAATTTGAAACAATGGTTTGTAACATCTAAACAATACTTATGTAGAGTAGGATGTAGTATGTAGGTATTGCCATAACTTGGCATTGAACAATCTTAACTTAGGAACGTGTAGGATGAGATTTTACGACTTCTTGAAATCATTCAAGTAGTCGTCGTCACTCATCTTTAGCTACCTTTAGTTCCCCCACACTTGCTATGCGATATACTTGATGTGTTCTTACATTCAGTCTTTATAGAAACAACTAGGAGAAGGATTTGCTAAGAGTGCAAGAATTGCACATTTGCTGAAAGCCTTCTGATCTGCAGTAGGCGGATCCCAGCATTATAACTAGCCGGATCCCTCCCAAGAGGGAACCGTGGGATCCGGGAAGACAGATATCTGATACAGATTACCATACACCCAAATTATCCCCCCAATCACATCATGATGGCTAAGCATGATTCTTTAACACTACTTAAGGCTTCCTCAAGCATAGTAGGTCTCACATTCATCCCTAGATAACTTAGGAACTAATCCAAAGTACTTTTGATTTTTCAAACTCACCAATATCCACTATTTTTTCGCTCCAATGCTCACACTTTATTCCCCACATCTCATAACACTTAGTTTGATATTTCTGTCAATTTTAGCAAATTGATTTTAGTCACTTTTAATTCTAAAATAGGCTTAAAACTAGTTTTTTTTTCTTTATTTCTTAAGATTTTATCAAATCTCTCTTGAGCTATCATCTGACTTCTAGGACTAAATTACCACCATTTTTCCATTTCAAATCAAATGGTATCCTTCTCAAGTACTTAGTTAGACTATCTAAAGTCCACTTTCCTACCCAAAACCATCATTAAGCACCCTAACATCTTATGGTTGAGCATTTAAGACATCCACCACTCAAGACATCAAAGGAAAGTCAAAACCTCAAGATACATAGGCACTAGACCTTAAAAAAAGTATAATCATTTCATCACATATCTATCTGATAGACGGATCCCTGGTTTATAACCAGACAGATCTCTGGTGAGAGGGATCCTTGGGATCCGTGTCTACAGAAAGACTTTAATCAGCTTTCCTCTTCAAATTTAAGCCATCTTTGGTTATCTAACCACCTTTAGTTACCATTTAATGTTTTCCTAGAGCTGAACAATATCTTAGTGCATGCTTCATCCCCTTAGTGGTCTTGAATTTAATTCCCTAATTCAAACTTATCCTTTATAAACCAAACACTCTTATGGTTAAGTCATCACTATTATCTAGTTCTCAAAAATCAGTAGTTAGAAGCTCATATTGCATTCTCACCATCACCATGACTAAAGCACTTAGCAACAACTCTTCAACCAAAGGTTCATCCAAAAGGAATGGTCATATGATTCATGAGATTTCATTCACCGAATCATCTCCCGTAAGAGATAATAATGCTAGAATCCCACCTCAACAAACCCATTCAACAATTGCTTAGAGAACCGCAAGAATTAGCATCAAACCTTTTGGGCTAGAAAAAGGGTCATCTAGCTCTAAACCAAACATAGCTAGTTCTAGCAAGCCGTCTAAGCCCTCATTCCTAGAGGATGGAATACACTCATTCACCAAGCCTCTTTCTCACCCAAATCTCTATTCATTAAAGCATTCACCACCGAGAACTTCCCACTCGCCAACTTTCTCGTTAAATAGGGAACCACCTATAACACCAACTAGTCCATCGTTGGAAACAAGGAACCACCAAGGACTTGATCATATGGAGGAATTTCCATTACCACCACCCTCATTTTTAGTAGAACCTCATCCTACATCTCTCAATGAAACTCCACCATCATTTGTAGAGCCTCCTCAAAACATCTAATTTCCTCCGGTTCCCAATCAAGACAACAATTGCTCAAATTGTCTAATCACCCAAGGACTTGTTCAAGAAGTACGAAATGAGTTACATTTCATGTTTAATCATCTTCTTGAAAGATTGGACCAAATAAACAAGTCTACTCATCCTTAGACTTAAGCACATTGTTGCTTCTTAAGTTTTTAGTCACTTATTAGAATTAGTAAAATATGTACTTTATGGCTAAATCATTCTCTTAGTTTTAGATATTTATTGATTATCTCTTGTGTTTTATTGAATGATAGCTTATTTGCCATATTGCTTTGAGTATATGTTTGTTGCTTGAATACATATATCTCTTTGATGTTTACATTATTTGTTATATCACCATTGTTGAATTCTGTCATCAGACAGACGGATCCCTGGAATTTGCCTAGACGGATCCCTCCAAGAAGGGAACCATGGGATCCGTGCAACAGAAGACCAATTATCTACTAACTTGAGTCTTATTTGCAAGAAATTATGTACTATATACTTGTTTTCTAACCTTTGTTTTGTTAGATTTTCAAAATACACATGAAGACTTTGACACCCTAAGCTAGGGGGAGCTTTGTGTCAAACCATACATTGCAAAACCATTTGCAATATAATCCACATATGGATTACATTTCGTTACGTGCCCTTGCAAAGTTGTAATCATTAAGGGGGAGCGTTACCGTCACCACGATGAAACCATTTGCAACCATAGGTGCTAAACATTAGCTTAGTAGTTTTTATTTACTTGACGCCCTCACAAAGGGATGGACTCGTCAAGGGGGAGTTAAGACGAGAACTCTTCCCGTCACTTACTCTTTACATTTTTTTACATACTTTTCTTAAAACATTTTGTTAGTTTCTTTTCGACGCTCTTTTTGTTTCGATAAAAAGGGGGAGAAGAGAGTAAAAACTCCAATTCGAACTTTTACGAATTTTTTTTCTTAAAATAATTTTATGTTTTGTCATCAACAAAAAGGGGGAGATTGTTAATACCAATAAGCCGTAAAAACGTTTATTTATATTTTACGATCTTCTAATGTTTTGTCGATAACAAACGTAAAATCATTTTTAACGAAACAAATAAAATACGTAAATGGTTTGAGCCAATAGTTTTCTAACACACTTACGTTTTCACATAAAACACTAAAACAAGTATAAGTGATTTTATGATTTAATAATACATATGTACAATAACTAGTATTTACATATTAGGCAAATATATACATAACTAGTATGTATTAATGGGTAAAAACTACAACCCATGGAGCATATCCATAACCCATGGTATTGACCCATATCCATTTGACTAGATGCATTGCATCTATTAGATACATTGTATCAAAGGAAATACCCATGGACCAACCCATGAACCATAACCAAAAAACCCGTGCGCAAAAGGGAGCGTCCCACGGATCCCAGTTAATACACTGGACGGATCCCTCAAGGGAGGGATCCGTGGGATCTAGGGAACAGTAACTAGTTTTTCCTCTATAAATAGTGAGCCATTTCTTCCTTTTGGGTTGCCACTCCCACACATTCTTTCCCCAAGTATTGTAACTCTCTAACCATTGATCCTAAGGGGTCTTTCTATGTAGTTTGTCTTTTGTTTTTGTGTGATTTTCTAGGTTCCTCTTAAAGGCGAGATCACCACTTCTTGAAGTCGAGCAAGCTCAAGTCCATGAGTTGCCATGCTTCGTCATCATCAAGACTAGTGAGGTTCTCTTGTTGATAATTCTTTCTTCCTCCATAGAAGTGTTGTGTCCAAGGCATTAGTGAAGGATGCCGAAAGAGTCAAGACGTAAGCATTAGTGAAAGGTGCTTAACGTCCGTGTCAAAAGCATTAGTGAAGAATGCTAAAGGAGTCAAGACGAAGGCATTAGTGAAAGGTGTCAAGCGTTCGTGTTAAGGGCATTAGTGAAAGATGCATAGGAGTCAAATCAAGTGGCATTAGTGAAGGATGCCAAGGTCGTATAATCTATGAGGTGCATCGTTATACAAATAGTGATAGTTTGTTTCCAAGGATGTTGATATCCTTGATGGTGTTGTAATAAGGAGTGGTTCTCCTTTGGGATTAGGTGTTGTGTAGTGTTGGGTAGTAGTTCCTCCATTATAATGGAACTCGGTACTTAGCCTAGTACCGGATAAAGGGTAGGAGACGTTGTGGTAGGTGTGGTTCTCCTTGGTGAAAGAACCCGGTGGTTAGCCTAGAACCGGAAAAAGAGTAGGTGACGTTGTGAAGGCTTCTCCACCATAAAGAGTTGGTGTTGTGTAGTGATTACAAACTCTCGAGTATGTGACTCGGGGAGTGGAGTAGGGCAAGGAATGTGTCCTTGTAGCCGAACCACTATAAATACTCGTGTCATGGTTATGTGCTTCTTACTCTTTATCTTTCATTACACTTTTATATATCTATTTATCAATGTCCAACATACACATCTTAATAGATTGACATAAGTCGACCTAAATATTTTCAAACAAAGTTTTAATTGGTAAAACTATTTGACCCTCCCTTCTAGTTTTCCACAGGATCCGTCCAGTGTAAACTGAGGGAATCGTAGGACGCTCCTCTTTATCCATGGGTTATGGGTCATGGGTCATGGATCATGGGTCATGGGTCCTAGGCTTTGGACCATGGGTATCCAAGTAGATACAATGTATCTAGGAGATGCAATGTATCTAGTCAATAGGTTATGGGTTAGCTCCATGGGTCATGGATAATACCCATTATGACTTATGCATGATGTCATGCAATGGATCATGGGTTATGGATTATGCTCCATGGGTATGGGTCATGGACTTTAGGTTTTACCCAACAACATTCAATGTATGAAGTCAATGGGTTAAATACTTAAACTTCTACCCATTCTATTACCCATTATAATACATACTAAGTATGTATATATCTACCCAATATGTAAACACTAGTTGTTGTACATATGCATTACTAACATGAAAAAAATACTATTACTTGTTTTGTGATTTATATGAAAATATAAGTGTGTTAGTAAACTATTGGCTCAAACCATTTACGTATTTTATTTGTTTCGTTAAAATAATTTTACGTTTGTTATCGACAAAACACTAGAAGATCGTAAAATATAAATAAACGTTTTTACGGCTTATTTGTATTAACACTTTGGATGATGCTGAGACTAATTATTTCGAAACAAATGACATGGTTGATAAAGAAGCATTTAATGAACTTTCAAACAAATTCTCAAAACTTGAAAAACATTGCATTTCTCTTGAAATTGCAATACAAAGAAAGGAAGAAAGTTTACAAACTAAGAAACCATGTAATAATCCGAAATTACCTGAATTTCATGAATTTTTTGAAATTAACGAGTTAAAAGCTCAACTTCAAGCCAAAAACTCGACAATCAACAACCTGAAGAAACATATCTCTAATATGAATGAGAAAAATAATTTAGTAGAAACTAATCAAGACAGTAACGCAATTAAGACAAGTAATATTGAATTATCAATTTATGTGGCTAAATTACTCAAGGAAAATGAGTCTTTGAAAAGGCACCAAAAGAATCTAGACGACTCAATCAAAGAAATTAGGTCTAAAACTTTAGAACATACAACCTCTTTGATGGTCAAAATTGATGAATTCAAAGCTCAACTTCAGGATAAGAGTTTCACAATAGTAGCTTTAAAGAACGAGCTTAGAAAAACTGCAAGGAAAAGTGTTAACACTAAGTTTGCAAAACCATCAATCTTTAATTAATTTAGTCACATAAAGTTCCAATTCGATGTTTCTCATTTTAATTACATTGATGTCATGTTAAATTTTGACTATATCACTTTTCTCATTCATGGACAGAAATTTGTTTCTTAAGATTGTTGATTGTCGAGTTTTTGGCTTGAACCTGATCTTTCCAAAGTGTTTATTTCAAAAAATTCAAGGAATTCAGGAAATTTCGGGTTCTTACATGGTGTGTTTGTTTAAAATCTTTCTTCCATACGTTGTATTGCAATTTCAAGTGAAATGCAATACTTTTCAAGTTGTGAGAATCTGTATGAAAGTTCATTAAAAGCTTCTTTATCAGCCATATCATTTGTTTTAAAACACTTAATTTCAGAATCAGTCTCAGCCAAAGAACATTTGGGAAAATCATGTTTAGCATCTTGATCAGTTTGTTTAAGTATATTAGCAGATGCATTTTGTTGAACAGTTAAGGGTACCTCAGCACATGACACCTGTTCATTTTTCGGTTTGATGTCTGCATCCGCATCTTGTGTAACACATGTCACAGAACTGCTGCTTGGGTTAAGCTTCTCTGTCTCTGTTCCTCTGCACTCAGTGACAACTGATCCAACATCTAATGCTTTACCCGAATCAACATTGATATCTCTTGATTGCACCCGACTTTCATTCATCTTGATGTCACACTTAGGTTTGCCTTGTGCTCTCTCTCTCAATGTACTTCTTAACATTATCCATGTGTTGGATTAATGTTTCTCTAAACACATCTACTTCCATTCCCGTGTGATTAGCAAAGCACATTTATGTCATTTCATCTTCATAATCCCAACCGTATTCACCATTAACGAACGACTGAAATTGTTTGTTAATCACCTGAAGTGCAACCTTGGATCCAGTTTCTTGAAATTCTTCTTTGTCAAGTTGTTGTTCAAGTTGTTCTAAGTTCAAGAACAATGTGCCCGTGAAAGTCTGTACATCTTGACCAAAGAATGTCTTAGATGCTTGTACAAATCCCATCTTGAATCCAGTTCCTTTTAGAAGTACCGTTAGGTATGAATGAAGTTGTCGAAAAGGTTCAATGCAATTATCCTTTACATTAGTTTGCAATTGTTGTACCTAGTGCAACAGCAACTCTGTCTCTTGTGAATTCGAGCACACTGATATCATATTATCATTATCCGATTCAACCACGTTTATCAGTTGTACATTGTTGGGTATCTTTTGTTCATCAATCACGTCTTACAACTTGAGTATCTCAGATACAACTGAATCCGAAGTGTTAGGCATGATGTTAACGTGCACGGTATTTGACAAATCTATGATTTAAATCGAGAAATAGAATCTTTCACGAGATTTTACAAAATCAAGAAGAAATTGTGAGACAATGACCAATTGAACGTGTTAAGATAACTGATGGATCGGCACAATGATAGAAGATTGTGTGTTAGGAGTGATAATTGTTTGAAGGATTAGCTCAAATGTTGTTTGGTTGTATGTTGTTGATGCGGAAATTTGATTTCAAAACTTAAAAACCTCAATATCTTCTTTTTGGAGCGGTTATAGGCCTCGAAGGTTGACCCGAATGGACTTTAGTCTTGCTGAGTTGCGATTGATGAAGGTATTTGTGATAAAGTTGATGTAGGATCGATTCAACGATAAAGGATTTGTATTTAATGAAGATTAAGCACGGTTGTTGTAGTGAAAATTTGGTCTGAAACTTAAAAACCTCAATAACTTCCTTTCGGAGGGGATTTGGGCCTCGAAAAATTCGTTTCACGACTTCATTTTGAAACTTCACAATATTCAGGTTGTTCCTGTTGTTTTGACAAGTATTTCGCTGAAAACAGAGTTACGGTTCAAAAGTTATGGTTGTTTGAAGTTTTGACGTAAAAAGTCAACTTTTGTCAAACCGCAATCGGCAAACCGCAACCTATGATGGACAAACCACATGACACAAAACGCAGAACTAAGCAAACCGCAAACCTAAAAACACAATGACCTCAAATCGCAGTCTTTGTCAAACCTCAAATCACAGTCTTGGTCAAACCTCATAACGCAATGACCTCAAATCTCAAGACCAAAACGCAACTTTTCAAACCGCAACGTGTCAAACCGCAACTTGCCAAACCGCAACTTGTCAAACCGTAAATTTGTCAAACCGCAACTTTGTCAAACCGAAACTTTGTCAAACCGCAACTTTGTCAAACTGCAACTTTGTGAAAACGCAATTTCTTGAGTCAAATCGTAGATTTCTGGGTCAAATCGCAGAACAAAGGGACAAAATGCAAAGTCACTTTCGTGCAAGTACGCAAGTCACTTTCACACTGTTTTGTCTTTTTATCCCCTTTTAGCTAAAAACCAAAACGTAGTTTTGTCTTTTGATCAAATCTAAACAGCCTCTAAGTTCTTTTATCTCAAATCGCAGCTCACAACCTCAAATTGAAATGAATAATGTGTCAAACCGCAACTAAGAAATAGCAAACCGCAACTAAGAACAAACTTGTAAAACTTCGAATATCACTCAAACTAATCCATAAGTAGATGAAATAACATGTCCAAAGATCAAACTAAGCTAGTACAACACCTCTAAACATGAAAGTACAAAAACATAACAAATCTAACCATGAATCAAAGCTCAAACTAGGTGATGACTTAAAAAGATATTCGAACCAAACAAATAACACAATAACCAATCTTAGAATTCGAGCACACACGAAGTATATGATCAAACCATGGCTCTTGATACCAAGTGTAAGTTATTAATTATTACAACAAACAAAGAACAATATGTATGGTTCGAATTTAACAAGAGAGTTTAGAGAGAGAAAGAAGTTGAGAAGCTTTTCTAGAGAGAGAAAGTGAAGAGAAAAATAAAATATTAGATTAAGAGAAGTGAAAGCTCTAACCCTCTCCCTTTGTGGGAGAGGGCTTATATAGTTACAAATAAACGCCCTCCTGCAGGCTGTGGATCGGGTGTACAGTGAGTAAAGACCCGTCCGTCCTCCACGGTGTTACGTAAAGTAATCTACTACAAATAAATATTGTTAAGCCTATGAGCTAACTTATGCTAGACCATACTCGGGGTGACCGACTCTTCCATATGGATTTTGTAAATCCTAAAAATTGTGTTACTCGGGAGAGAACCCGAACCCGAGGGTTAACTTATTTGACATGTAAGACTCATAAACATGTTCTCGATTTTGCTTTGTGATTGATCAATTTTGTTATTTGTGGTCCTAAGTTCATTTTTAAGCTCATGACCCTGAGTTTGGAACTCATTTTTCAAATTCGTTATTTGATTTTGCGTTGCCCTTATGTTAGCATCATTCGTCTTCATGTAATTTGACAAATCATTTGTAGGTCCAACTTGATGAGGTGGTTGTTGATAAACTTGTGATGGAGGTGGAGGAGCTTGGTGATTTTGATTGAAATTATTTCCATTATTGAAATTAGCTCCTCGGTTTTGATTGTACCCTTGATTAGCATTAAAAGCTTGGTTTTGAAAACGGTTTTGGTTATTATTTTGAACGGGGTGCAAAACCAAGTGGTCCCATTTGGTTGGCTCGAAATCTTTGATTTTGATTATAATTAGCGACAGCTATGGTAGCATTGCCGACGTTGCCATCGGTGGCTTGACAATTGTACGGATGGGGACCTCCACAAATAACACAAGTCTCTGTAATAGCTTTGACGGGCTCGGGTCTCTGATTTTGATTCTTGAATTCTCACATCATGCATCGAATAGCATCGGTAAGCTCAGCCATCTCGGAAGAAGGAGTTTTGGCATTAACTTTAGAAACAACCGGTTTGTTTCTTGACGTCGGAACTTTCGATTTGTTCTCGATGATTTGCAACATATCTCTTGCTGTACGACTCAAGATATTGCCACCGGCGGCCACATTAAGCGAATATTGGTCGGATTGATTTAAGACATTGTAGAACATATCAATTTGACGTAACTCCGAGAAACCATGGTGTGGCCATTTTCGTAAGAGATCTTTAAATCTCTCCCAAGCCTCACCAAAACTTT
This sequence comes from Chrysanthemum seticuspe, assembly GCA_019973895.1. Classification (NCBI taxonomy): domain Eukaryota; kingdom Viridiplantae; phylum Streptophyta; class Magnoliopsida; order Asterales; family Asteraceae; genus Chrysanthemum; species Chrysanthemum seticuspe. The sequence goes on from BPTQ01000004.1 coordinate 97,067,065, forward strand.
CGTCAAATCTTTATTGAAAAATAGTTATATCATTTCTAAGATTCGTAGTTCTTGACGGAGGAAAGAATTGGTTAACAAATTTTGAAACTAATTCGTCCCATTTTGTGATTGAACGAGGGGGTTCTTTCTCAAGCCATATCCGGCCTGCCCCCTAAAGTGAAACGGGAATAACATCAACTTAATTGTGTCATGAGGGACCCACCGAAATTTAATAGTTGAAGTCAACTTGTTGAACCATCGGATGTGTGTGTGGGGGTCATCCCTCTCAAAACTGTGAAATTGATTCGATGAAACTAATGAATCAAATGCATTTTGAGCTCATAATTATCGGACTCAATTGGTGGTACAATGATGGCGTCTCCATAACCCTTGGTGGGTGCTTGGAGTACTCGAATATTGTTCGAGTATCCGCCATGATGGGTTCTTCAATAATAGCACGTAACTCGGGTACGTCTATTCTTCGATTAGGATTACGTCTCGATTGAGAGCGAGTGCATATGCACTAAAAAGAAGATAAAGAAAAAGAAAAAATAAATTTTGAAAAAGAAAATATTTTTGGGTTTTTATACTTATAAAAACTTAAAAAACAATATTTCTATAATCGATTAGCCAACCGGTGCTCAGTAGCTCTCTAGAATTACGCACAAAGGAGCGGAGAAACAAAGGCCAGCGCGAAGCGTATTAAAAACCCATTTCTTTATGGTCACAATTTAATGTGAAACTGTAAGATATAACTTTTCACATACACATCAAACCATATCACAAAGTAGCATATAGATGGAATTCTAGAGAGAGAAAGTTAGAGGTTTAGGGAACTTAGTGAGAGAAAGTGAAAGATATTATTATGAGCTCCAACTCTCTACCTTGGAAGGTAGAGAGTATTTATAGTCTTACATAACTCGCCACACTTTGGGCTGTGGATCAGGCATACAGTGGGTAAAGACCCGTCCGTCCTCCACGGTGTTACTTAACTAAATTACTACTTAACTTAAAAGAACTACGACTACGAGCTTTCTAAAGGTTACATATACTTGAGGTGGCCGACTCTTTAATACCGGGAATTTCTAATTCCTAACAATCTCCCCCTAAGGGAGGTCACCTCAATCATGTACCAAAATTACATTGAATACAAATAGATATTACATTTAACAATTGATCTTGCATTCTTGATGTAGTCCTTTGCTCCTAAGCTCGTAGTCATTGATTCTTCACATTGCATGTTTGGCTACTTCAAGTGGAGGTCTTTTACTGATCCACGTGATAATCATTTTGAGCCATCTTTTGAGATCATCAGCTATCAACAATCTCTGACACATCCTTTGTGGTGTTGGTATTATATGATGTTGTGACTTTAGGACCGACATGCTCACATTTTGGATCATGAAATCTTCACATCAGAGTAGCGGAAGCTTTTGTTGAATCATGATATTGGCAGCAGCGTAGCAGAAGCTTGGTGTGAAAATATCAGAGTCATTGATGCACTAATCATGATTTCTTTGAGTTGAATGTGTTAAGTGAGCATGCGGCTAAGGATTGACCGCTCCATTCTGATCAGCTGCAAACGTCGGGAGTACCTGCATACAACAGTTAGCAATAAAACACACGAAAGTGTCTTTGATCACTTTCGTTGAATTGAGGTACACGGCCCACGGTTCCCCATTGATCAGTACAAGTACTGCCTGTGATCAGGTAGGATTCCTAAGAATCTCCTTGACAGGGTTTCGCAGCTGTTCTAGCTGTTCTCAAACCGGAACATCTCAAAGAAGACAACACGGAGTGAGTGAACCAGCGAATTTTAAGTCCACTGATTGATGAAAAGAGATTTGAAAAACAATCGTGTATTGCTCAATAGAAATTGTTTTTGCAATACAACGAAGGTTTTATTGAAAATCAATTATCAATCATAAAAATACCTTTTGGTTTGAAAAATGAGTACACGGTCGATGTGCTAAAGAAAAGAGTTTATAAGCACAAAGACCGGTTTTTCAAAGGTATACGTCAATCCCTAACCTGAACCAGGATTGATTCAAGAAATTGAATCGCCCCATTGTTTCTGTTCAGTTGTCACATGGTTGATCTATATAATAGATCTCACATGCCACCTACCAGGAGCTTGTTTGATGTTGGCTCCAGAAGGCTTTCCATCTTCATTGTGAATATGTAAACACATCACTCAGATGTTCTGGCAATACTACAAGGGTAATGCGTAGGACTCAAGATATAATCTCTCTTTCCACATTGTGAAACAGAGAGTCTTCATTGAAAGTGTCCTAATGAGATTTATTGATGATCTCGTGGCTCTAGACTCAATTTGTGCATATTTGGATCCTGTGCCGGAGACTAGGGAGAGGGTCTCCTTCTTCAATATCAACAATCTCTAAGAGAAAGTCGATAGATAATGTCGGTTCCCCGTGAGAATGAAACAAGTCCTTTTAAGAGGAACTTGAGTGGTTTGGAAAGTTGAAGTGCAGTGCGTCACTGGGTCCATGACGTCTTGTCTTCAATACCGATGTTACCATCAGTAGCATATGAATTGAACCCGGTTTCTGCCCTAAGGTTGAATAAATGGAGGGCTATTTGTTTTCACCCTATTCACATTCAATTCCTTTTAATTCTTCAACCCCTTCAGTGCTTACCGAGACTTCATAACTAGAACCTTGTTGGGTTTATTCCAGTACTAGCTCAGTCTTAGTCCGCACTCTTCCCATATCTCATTTTTCTCCTTTTATCCTCATACCTAAGGACTTCTACACTAACTAGTGGATTGTCCCTGGGTAGATCCCTCCGGTTCTGGCGGATCATGGGAATCAATACCTAACCTTATCATCCTTATATCACCGTACATAAAGTAAAGTTGGTCGGTCTATTTGGTATTGTTCATCTGCCATTGGATCCAATTGAAAACCATTTGAAAATCAATTCAGATACTTGTGATATATTATCAAAGCATTTTGTACCTGAATTGTTTTTGATATTTTTAGAACGAGAACTCCCCCTCAACATGTGCAACAAGTATTTGAAAAATGTTTTGCACAGGAGGCAAGAGAAAGAATTAACTTCTTTGATTACCATTTTCTAAAAAATATCAACATCACTTCCCTCAACAAATTCAAGTAGATATAGTATTTCCGGGAAGGATGAGGTTTTCATAAATTTGCTCCCCCTCAATATGTGCCTCGAGATTAGAAAAGAGTTTTGCACATACTAGAGGGAACCTGCACATTGGGAAAAGTTGATCACATTTCAGATCATAGGTTTAAGATAGATGCTCCCCCTCAACATGTGCATGGAAAATTTGAAATCGTTTGTCACATGTGGGCAGGATAGCATGTACATCCTTATAAAACCATTTACCTATTTATCAGTTTAAATCCAATTTAAATCACACATTCTCCCCCGATCACAATTATCAAATCATTTGAGATTTGTGATCTCTTATAGATTTAAATTGATTTTGAAAGCTTTTAGGGAGAATTGTGACTTGATTATGAAAGCGTTTGAACTGATTTGATCGGATTTTAAGACTTTAAACTCCATTGATAAAACATGCATGTATATCTTTTGAAAACAATTTAATGCCAAATAACTTTTTAATTTAATTGAAATCATTCTCCCCCTCAATCAATGACATAGGTTGTTGATTGAGAGATAGAGATTTTGACAAATAAGTCCTGATGATTTTCAAAAATAGAGATCGAGTTATTTTTCAAAACGTTTGGTTTTCAGCGGATAAATGTTTATAGAATCAGAGCATGGAATTTGAAAACATGTTAAAACATGGCTCTGTTCTTTCTTTTAAAACCGGGTTATTGCCTGAAAATGACAATAAACCATTTCTCTTTCTCCCAAAAATATTTTTTTGATTTTTTTTTTTTTTTTTTTTTTTTTTAAAGAATTCGAACAACATCTAAAGTCCCGTGTCATTCTTTGAATGACAGCACAAAGACCGTAGATATTATCGAATCGAGAGAAATATGACAAAATGACAATATATTTTTTTTTTTTGAAGATTTTTTTTTGAATTTTTCAAATTTTTATGGATTTTGAAGGTTTTATATTTTTCTATTTGATTTTTGAAGGTTTTATAATTTTGTATTTTGTTTTTCGAATAGATATATACAAGAGATAGATGAAGATAGACCTTTACTCCTCGTCTTCCTCCTGAAGACGTTTGAGAGTTTCTGGTTGAAGGCTTTTCAAACCAAGACGTGGAAGAATAAACTCAAAACGTTCTCTTGGAAGAGCTTTGGTGAAGATGTCCGCTAACTGATATTCAGACCTCACAAAATATAGTTCCACCACACCTTTTTCCACTTGTTCCCTGATGAAATGATGTCGAATGTCGATATGCTTTGCTCTTGAGTGTTGGACGTTGTTGCATGAGAGAGCAATAGCACTTTTATTATCACAGTACAGAGGGATTTTGTTGAATTCAAAGCCATAGTCAGATAATTGAGATCTCATCCATAAGATTTGAGCACAACAAGATGACATGGCTATGTATTCAGCCTCTGTAGAGGAAATAGAAGTACTCATTTGCTTCTTTGAGGACCAGCTTACAAGCTTATCACCCAAAAACTGAGCACCTTCTGACGTACTTCGACGTGTATCTTGACAACCTGCATGATCAGCATCTGCATAGGCCGTTAGTGACATACCGGTGTCCTTCGGGTACCATAGTCCTATATTGATGGTTCCTTGGAGATACCGAAAGACCCGTTTAACTGCTTCAAGGTGCTTTTTAGTAGGCTTAGCCTGGTATCTTGCACACATGCACACAGAGAACAAGATGTCTGGTCTACTAGCAGTGAGATACATCAGGGATCCAATCATACTCCGATATTTCGTTTGGTCAATCATGATCCCTGAGAGGTCCTCATCTAATTTGGTTCGGTCAATCATGGGGGTGTCAACAGGGTCACATGAATCGAATCCAAATTTCTTTAAAATTTATGTTGCATATTTAGATTGATTTATGAAAATGCCTCCGGGACTTTGTGAAATTTGTAATCCCAAGAAAAATGACATTTGTCCCATCATTGACATTTGAAACTTTGAACTCATTTCATTAGAAAAACGATCACATTCCATTGGGTCAGTCGAGGCAAAAATAATATCATCAACATAAATTTGAACATGAATCAAATGTTTGCCTGACTTCCTGGTGAACAATGTAGGATCAACTGCTCCTTTGATGAATCCGGTTGATAGAAGAAACTTTGACAGTGTATCATACCATGCCCTTGGAGCTTGCTTTAAACCGTAAAGAGCCTTCTTCAAACGATAAACGTGAGTAGGATGCTCTTGATTCACAAATCCTTCAGGTTGGCTGACGTAGACGACTTCTTTAAGATCTCCGTTTAGAAATGCCGTCTTTACATCCATCTGATAAACTACCATGTTCTTACTAGCAGCATTAGCCAGAAAGATTCTGATTGCCTCGATTCGAGCAACTGGAGCAAAAGATTCTTCAAAGTCTATACCCTCCTCTTGACGATATCCTTTAGCAACTAATCGAGCCTTGTTCTTCAATACATCACCATGCTCATCAAGTTTTACTTTGAAGATCCATTTAAGAGCTATAATCATAGCACAGTCTGGAGCAGGTACTAACTCCCATACATCAAGACGATCAAACTCATGAATTTCATCTTGCATGGCATTGAACCAGCTGTCTTCATTCATGGCGGTTTTAACATCTTTTGGTTCGATCTTAGATAGTACGGAGTTGAAGAAGCACCATAAGGCATCGGTTGCAAGTTGTTTCCGGGTTGATACAGGACGAGAGGGATTTCCAATGATGTTGTCTAATGGATGATCGTGAGTCCATTTTCTGAGGTGTTCATGTGGCATTTGTTGAGGAACTGAGGTAGCTGAGTCGATGTCTCCTGAAGAAGATGGTTCTGATGATGATTCAGGAGTAGCAAATATGTTTTCAAATGGAGCATCTTCAGGAGTCGCAAAGGGATTAACTTCATCATTGATGCCAGAAACATTTCCATGATGTACATTTGAAGAATGATGATTTATTGATGAGACTGAAGGATCAGCAGCAGGTGCTTCTTGACTTACAGATATTGAGACTGATGGATTGACTTCATTCACTGGAATATGAGCATCCTCTGTTGTAGGGATCAGCACCTCATTAGAAGTAGACTCATACAGTTCATCAAACATGGGATCAAACAATTTCTTTACATCATCTTCAGATGGAGGTACATATGGAGTTTCTTGAGAGGAGTTTGGAACAAGGGATGAACCAATAGGACTGTTTTGAAGTGCGGGTCCTGAGCTGGAGTGTCCAGGAGCCATTTGACCGGTCAGCTCATCAAACGTAACGTGAATTGTTTCCATGATATTTCGGGTTCTTTTGTTGTAGATTCGGTATCCCTTTTTGTTTGGTGCATATCCTACAAATACTCCAATGTCAGCCTTAGCCCTAAGTTTGCCCAAGTCTTGACCCTCATTAGTTGGATAGCACAAGGCACCAAACACACGAAGGAAAGATAGATTAGGTTTTCTGTTGTGGACAAGTTCATATGGAGTTTTTCCATGAGAGGTGTGAATCAGGGAACGATTTTGTGTGTAGCATGCAGTGGCGATTGCTTCAGACCAGAGAAACATTGGAACCTTTGAGTAGATCAGCATTGTTCTAGCAGCTTCAACAAGGGTACGATTTCATCTTTCAACTACACCGTTCTGTTGTGGGGTTCGTGGAACACTTCTTTGATGGCTGATTCCAATGCTTTCATAGAATTCACTAAGTTGTTTGTTGACAAACTCAGTTCCATTGTCTGTTCTGATGATTCTGACAGTTTTGTTAAGTCGAACCTGCAGCTGTTTGATGAGTTTGATGATGATATCAGGAGTTTCATCCTTTGTCCTTAAGAACTTCACCCAGGTGAATCTAGAGAAATCATCAACCACAACTAACACATATTTCTTCCCAAAGATGTTCTGCACCCTCATTGGTCCACATAAATCCATATGAAGCATATGAAGAACTTCTGTGACAGAGTTAGTAGGTTTGGGTTTATGGGCATACTTCTTGCTTTTTCCCAATTGACATGCTGAACAAAGATGATCCTTTTCATACTTTAGTCTAGGTAAACCTACAACTAAGTCCTTTCTGGAAAGATCGTTGATGGTGCCGAAGTTCAAGTGATTGAGACGACGATGCCATAACCATGACTTTGTTTTTGAAGCCTTAGATAACAAGTAGATTGGAGAGGCCCTCATCATGTCATCGATAGAGATGGTGTAAAGGTTTGAGCCACGAGTTCCTTTTAACAGTTCCTTACCATTAAGATCTCTAACAAAGCATGTATGTTTTCTGAAGGCTACTTCTAGATCAAAATCACATAATTGACCAACAGAGAACAGATTATGACCTAAACCTTCCATATAATACACTCTAGAGATGACACTATCTCCAACAACATAATCTCCATAACCCATAATAGCACCGAAATGATCATTACCAAATCTAACAGTCCCGATGAATTTGCTCACGAAGTTCATGAGCCGCGACCGGTCTGCAGTCATATGCTTGGAACAGCCTGAGTCCAGGTACCACAGAACGATTTGAACGATCTGCAGTTGAACACAGACAAGAATGGATAACTGGATAATTGGGATCCCCATGCAAGAATGGGTTCCATTTGGTTAGTAACAATGTTTGGAACACCCACATCAGAAATAGAAGAATTCATATCAGAAAGTGAGGCAATGGAATCGATGTGAATAGATGCAGTACTAGTATCAGTATTAGCCCTGTTCACAGTGTGATCACTTCTTAAGGGAATAGTTCTACCAGTAGGCATCCATTTTCTAGTGGGCATTATCTGATTAGTCTTAAGACCAACAGGTGTCCAATAAAAGCCTATTTTACTGAATGTTCTTCCTGTGGGTTTCCACTGTTTTCTAACTTTCTTACGTTTTTGCCTTTTAGCCTTCCTAGCATGAACTTTAGCATTAACAATATTAACTGGACAATTAACATCATTAGGCAGAACATTAACACCACATTCATGATTTGAAACAGAATTCAAGCAGACATCAGTACACGGTTTGCAAATAGTATCAGAATTCGAATTAATTACAGTACGCCTATGGCTAATACTAGAATCAACACGATTCGTTTTATTCGATTCAAACGTAAAGTTCCTAGATTGTTCTTCTACTCTTTTCCAGTGGACATTCTTAGCTTGCGAGGTCCTATCATTCCTTGTATTGTCTTGAGACTTTGACCTGCTCCCTTTAATGTCACTGATTACTCCTGTAGAGGGAATGGGAACATTAGTTTGTTTTACTACTCTTTGCACCACCTGTTTAGATGTGCTGGGATCTGAACTACAAGCAGGTGCGCTAAGGTTCACTTTCTTAACACTAGAGGTACTGAGACTAGTACTCCTAGAAGGCACATTTGAGTTCACTTTCCTAGCATTGACAGATCTAGAATCTGAGCTACTCAATGGTACACTACTCCTCACATTCAAGCCATTGGGAATCGAGTGCATATCATGTTTGGCCTTAGGCATTGAGCATGGAATCAAAGGGTTAACTCTCTCACCTAATGTCTTTGGGCATATTGTGATCAAACATTCTAAGATTTCTTGAGATCGTTTGGCATATAAGCATGCATGTCCAATTGCATTATCATGAGGTTTCTCTAGCTTATCCTCTTCAACAATCTCACGCAGGCATTCTAAGCAATCCTTAAGGGATGAGAAATATGTTTGAATGGCAAGTTTGTTGTTCCTTAGATGAGGGGGGACATATGTCACAGATAAAGCATATTTCTTACAAGAGTGAACCTTTGATACAACATTCTCCCCATTGGTCATTGGCATTTTCCCTTTTACCTGACTCTTCAGATTCTCAATTTCCTTTTGCAATGAAGCTATTTGTTCGTTGTTTTTGTTACGAGTGACTTTAATTGATTCAAATAACTCATTGAAATGAAGTTTAACCTTTTCATTTTCTTCTAGGAAACTTTCATTTTCCTTTTGTAAAGCATTTACTAGGTTTTGAAGATGAAACGTTTGAGAATTCTGAGAATCTAAAGGAGGAGGCATTTGGGAGCCTGTCATATTGTTTGTTTGACCCTTTAATTGAGAGATTTGGGCTTTCAACTTTCTGATCGTGTTACACTGAGCTTGAATCTGTTCATCTCGTTTGTTAATTTGAAAAACTGCATCAAACTCTGGAGCATCAGCAGATGTCTTGATATTTGAAGTTTTGACATTTTCTTTGAGATGTTGATATTTTAGTTGTAGATTAAAATACTCAACTTCTAGGTTAGAAAAATGTTTAACCAAATTGTCGTGATCATCCAGTTCAATTTTCTCATTTAGTTTAGAATTGGTTTTTTCAAGCTCAATGACACGATCATGGGAGACTTTCAGGGCCACAGATAGTTCATGAAATTTGGAAGCATTAATAGAGCAATTTGAAGCAGTGAAAAAAACATCTTGAGCAACACATTCAGTAATAAGATTCTCATTCAATGTATGCAGGTTCTTTCTCTCAATCTCATTATATTTTAGTGCACGCTCATAGTCACTAATTTCAACTATTATTGCATCAAATTCCTTTTCCATTCCCTTAATATCTGTTTCTATCCCCTTTTTAAGACTCTCAAAGTGATCTTTTAGAAGTTTAAAGAAAGGCATGACCTCAGTTAAATAACATTCTTTCATTTGTTCAAAACCCCTTTCTCCTTCAGTTATGCCAGTGGGTGTGATCCTTTTCTTGCAAGTTTTCTCAAAATCAACAAATAGTTGAAAAATAACGTATTGGCTAATTAAGGTCTTGCTTTTAGTGGCAATTGTTCTAGGAACAAGATGCATTGGTGTGTTAGGAGGATACACAGTTGCTCTAGGCATTTTCCAAAGGGGAGGGTTTGTTACTGCAATATTTTCAGCTTTCTGCTTATCTAAATCCATTTTCCAGAAGACTTGTTCGGGAGTCAACAATGTCTGAGTCTTAAACTTGTTCAAGGAAATCCAGTTTTCCTTCTTGTAGTCATGGGGAGTGATAATTACTTTCTTCTCTTTGCACTTAGGATCATTTAGTTTCTTATTCATCTTCTCCCTAGTGACTTCATCTAATTTCTTGTCATCCTCAGTGCACTCAATGCAACTAGGTTTTTGTCTAGGTTTAAGGATCTCATTGCCATCATAGATAACACTTTGAGCTGCTTTTGCTATCTTTCCATACTCAGGGTTGGGTTTATCTATAATGGGAACACTATGCTTATCGCTTAGAACTCTATGCTTAGTGATCATGTGAGCAGTCTGAATGGTGTTTCCTTGCATGTACAACTTGTTTTCAAGTTTGTTTTTTAAAGTTTTCAGATTAGAAAAATCTCTCAAGAGCTTTGATTCTTTTGCATTAAATTCTTGCTTAAGCATTTTCACATTTTCTTGAAGTTCTTGTTTTTGCTTAGCTGTTTTAGAAAGTTTTTCTTGCAAAGAATTTAATTCTTGTTTCAATACTTCTTCTCTAAAATTACTTTTTCTAATTACTGTACGCACTTGGTCATCCATTTCCTGCTCACGAGTGGTCAACTCAAATTTAGCGCGTTGTTCATAAATAGCAACACGTTCCTTATAGGCATTTAGTTCAGAAATTATGGAATCATCAGGAGCACATGCAGTGTATTCATCAAAGACATAGTCATTGTTGACTGCAGAAGATGCATCACTTGGTACAACTTCACTTTCACTTTGTTTCACGTACTGATCATATGGGACAATATTGTTATTACCCATATTTTCAACGTTTGATTCAATAGTTTCAGTTGATTGTACTTTGTCATGCATCTGTTGCACATCAGCATCATCGTATAGTTTTAATACCTCTGAGATGAGTTTGTCCTTGGATGGGCCAGTTTGTGGTGAAGAAGAAATCTTGGGAGAAACCATTGGAGAGATGCTAGCCATAAAGATTGTGTGTGCAGTAGGTCCATCATCTACATCCGAGTCGTATGCATCACAGTCAGCGACTTGAAAGGCGTTCTGATGATTGTGACCTATCTCCTGAATAGGCTGCTCATCCACATCTGCATCATAGGTCTTGGCATTGCCCTCAGCAAGAAACAGCAATTCCTCTTCATCCAACGCAGCACCATTATCCTGAGCTTGTGCCAGCAACATCTTATCTCTGAAGTAATCAGCATTCTGTGGACGCTTTGGAGATGTGCAGTTCCTTGCAATGTGTCCTTCACCACCACAGTTATAGCATTTGATTGGCTTAGGTTGACCTTGGTTACCATTTCTTCCTCGATTCTGGTTTCCAACATAACCTCTCCCAGCTCCACCTCTTCTCTGATCATTCTGTCTTTCCTGAACTGGTTGTCCCATAATTTTTCCATCTCTTATCAAAGCATGGTTGTGAAGATTGGAGGCGGTTCGGATCTCATTGCAGGTGTGAAGTTTGTTGGTGTGAGGTGAAAGTGTCCTGTTCTCTTTAACCATGAGTGTTAGTTGAGTGATGAAATGTTCCATGACAGCATTTGCATCAGGTTGCTTGAACCTTGGATCAGAAATGGGTTTGTGATTATCATCAATCATGGGTGCAACTTGAGAAGCATTGGTGGAAGTCCCATTATCTGTGAAGAAGGCAGTTGAATCATTTGTAGACCTTGTTTCTCCCTGACCTTTGAGCTGATCAAGAATCCTTTTTTCCAACATGGCATGTCTCTCATTCTGAAGGAGGAAGGCATAGAGTTGCTCATAGTTCGTATCCTTCAATCCTTTAGTGAGTTTCACAGAGGTGACAAACTTGTGCCATTCGGGATTCATATTGTTTACAAATTTTGAGTTCAACTGAATGTTAGGCATAGTCATTCTGATGTTCCTCATGTCATTCACTAACTTATGAAATCTCACATAGTACTCATAGACACTCTCATCTGGTTTCATCTTGAAGTGCTCAAATTCGTCATAGAGTTGGGATTCTCTGTCTTCCACAGTTAGTTCTGAACCTGAGAGAAGCATCTTAACATTATCCCAAACTGCCTTTGCTTCAGTGTTATGATTGATCAGCTTGTAGATGTCTTTAGGAAGACCTTGAAGAACAATGTTTGAAGCCCTGATATCTGCATCAAATCTCTTTTTCTCCTTATCATCAAGCTCATCATACATCTTAGGTCTGTCCATTCCGTAAATAGGAGTACCATCTTCATTAGTATCAAGTATGTCTCTAGTCGTCTCAACTCGATATGGTCCTTCATCAATGGATTTGAGAATGTTGACACCATTTTCCTTTCCAAGGCAATACAATCTGATTCGTTGAGCCCAAGAGTCGTAGTCAGTTCTGTCAAGCATGGGTGGACGAGTATCTGAGCCAGCTGCTCGAACATCCTCGGCAACAGTGGAGATGACAGTAGGGACGTTGGTAGACATGTTTAACAGATTATACGGGATTTTATAACTCAATGATTAAACCGGGAAATAGATTCTTTCACGGGATTTTACTAAATCAAGAGAAAACCGTAAACAATCACTCAAGTCGCTAGATGATAAAGCTCTAAGTCGCTAGAAACAAATCCACTAAGTCGCTACCAATTAATTCGCTAGACAGCCAAGTCGCTAGAATCCCAAGTCGCTAACAGAAAAACAAGTCGCTAAGTAGTAACTCGCTACGGACCAAGTCGCTAACCAAATTTTGGCAGCAATTCGCTACACAAGTCGCTAGAAACACAAGTCGCTAAAGAGCAACTCGCTACTGACCAAGTCGCTACCACAAGTCGCTACCCGTAGTGGAGATTCCACTACTTGTACTTTAACTCGCTAGATCTAACTCGCTACCACCAACACTGTAAGTCGCTACAAAAATGTGAAGCAAGTCGCTACCAAGAAACTATTCCGTGAACTAAGTCGCTAGCTTGAAAAACCATATAAACATCACTTTTCAATCCAAAAACAACCCAACCAAGATGATTCAAGCTTACCAAATGAAAACCTAAACACTTTTGATGATTCTAAACATAAAAGTACCAACAAAATTCAAACTTTAACACAAGAAATCACCCAAATGATGCAAAAACCACTAAACTTTTTCAAACTCAAAAACCACCTAAAAACCACTATAAATCCAAAGATGTGCAAGATATGATCTAACCATGGCTCTTGATAACAATTGTAAGATATAACTTTTCACATACACATCAAACCATATCACAAAGTAGCATATAGATGGAATTCTAGAGAGAGAAAGTTAGAGGTTTAGGGAACTTAGTGAGAGAAAGTGAAAGATATTATTATGAGCTCCAACTCTCTACCTTGGAAGGTAGAGAGTATTTATAGTCTTACATAACTCGCCACACTTTGGGCTGTGGATCAGGCATACAGTGGGTAAAGACCCGTCCGTCCTCCACGGTGTTACTTAACTAAATTACTACTTAACTTAAAAGAACTACGACTACGAGCTTTCTAAAGGTTACATATACTTGAGGTGACCGACTCTTTAATACCGGGAATTTCTAATTCCTAACAGAAACCTTCCTTATACCCATCTTACAGTTTGTAATCTAAAGGTGAGCCGACGTAACAATTAGTTTCGTGATTTATTTTGTTGTTCTTTTTTAATTTTTTTTGATATTTTAAACACTCTAGGAAGAATGTTTGTAATTTTTTTAATTTTTTTTAGTTTTTATAAGAAAATATTCACAAAAACGAACGATAACTTCACGGGGAAGGTTCTTCAAAAACACGTAATCGTAGAATGTGAATCAAAAATTCGTTTCAACACTTCCCCGACAGCAGTGCCAAAAATTGATTCATTTCAATTATATTATTCCAAAGAATACAAAGGAAATATGTATTCCCGAGTCGTTTTCCAACGAAGGTTGAATGGAAATCGTGATTCCCGTCGTGATTTTGTGAATTTGAATAGTGAAAAAGGTGATATTTGGATTTTTAAGACTAAATTTAACAATCATAAACTAAAAACAACCTAATAAGCACACAAAACAATAATATAAAGCTCAAATAAGCAAAAACGCAAGTTAAACCTAAAAACGCGCATTTACGGGCTAATCCCGAGCCTAAAAAGTGAAAATAATGAAATATTAACCCTAGAAACGCAAAACTATTTTTCCTACGACCTAAATGATAAAAGAAAATTTTAGGAAATGCTGGATATTTTTTTGACTTTTATATTTTTATTATGAATTAAAAAATGATTTTAAACTAATTTAATTATAAAAAATAGTAAACTAAAACAGAAAAAATCTGAAATTTTTATCAAAAATACTTTAGATTGAAAGGCAACTAAGAAAATTAATTAGAGTGAAAAAGCAGTTTTGAATAAGCAGTTAAAAACGCAAACAACTTATTGAGCTTAAAGTGGAAAAAGTGGTTAAAGGAATTAATAGTGTAACCTATAACGCAAAAGATCCAAGGGCGCTTATGGTTACAGGTACACTCCCACTTGCTTCTAAAGGGTGAGGTCTCAGGTTTGAGCCTGCCTCACCCTTTTTGCAAAACTTTTTTTTTAATTTTCTTTTTAAACAAGCTTGTAAACAAGCTTAAAAAAACAAACTTCTGAAAAGACATATCTTTTGAAACTTTGGAAATAAGCAGATTGTTAAGCTCAAATGATGACAGATTACTAATAAGCTACTAAACCAAACACACCTTAACAAGATTGTGCACACAAGCTTCAAAAAAGCTTGTGCTTACCTACAATAAGCTACTGAGACTAAAAGGCAATTAAAAAAACTAACTGATCCCTACTAAGCACTACCAAATAAGCAGATAAGGTAGAAAATTACTTAATAAGCTAAGGGTCTGCTTGTGTGAATAGAAACCTACAAGGCAAGTTTAAGCTTATTTAAAAGCTAGCAAATAAATAAGTATTCCCATAACAATTCCAAAACAGCATTCTTAATACACTAAGGCACTTGGAAAAAAACTATTAAGTATTTTGCTTATACTGAGCTTATTATGCAGCTGAGAAAAGTGGTGCAGAGACACTTTTGGTGATTTTCTAAGTTTAAAGGTTCTGAGGGACAGTTTTCAAGCGTAAATTTAAGCTGACAAATGAATTTGGAAAACTCTAAAAACTAGAAACAAATTAAATTTAAGTACTAAAGATTTAATAAAACTATTTTTTTTGTATGTTGAAAATGATTTACTGCTTAAAAAATAAGCTAAGAAAACCCTACTTGAACTGCTTTTGGGCTTTTTTAAAGTACTTGACAGAAAGGTTTGTACACTAATACAATTGAACACTTAAACACACTTGAAAACAGGCTAATTGGATTCAAAATGACTTAAAAACTCAAACCAAATAAGACTTTTAATAGCTTATGCACAATAAGCTATTTTAAGACTGATTTAAACCTCAAATTTTGAAAATAGCCTAGAACCTATTAAAACTTATTAAAAATGATAAAAACAACTTAAATACCACTATATAAACTAGATTAAGCAGATTGAAGTTCACCCAATGACCAAAATGTAAAAAGAACCTTTGTGCCAAACACTCCTTTATGGGGACTGTTCTGGCTTTTTAGCAGATTTAGACCTTTTAAAGCTTCAAATTTTGAAAATAGATTACCAACTACTTCATTTATGTTATAAAAAGAAATTATTGATTTATGAAAAGAACTACAATAAGCTGTAAGTCAAATGCTACTTTTTTTTTTTTTTTTTTTGGTTTTTTAGTGAAAACAAAAGCAAATGGCATCAAACTACAAAAAAAGTACTCAAAAACAATTAAATAACAATATTAAGCTATAAGAACTATAATAAAGCAGATAAGCACTTATAAGAAAGCAATAAGCAATAAAAAAGCTAAAAATGAACTTGAAAAGGAACTTACTAAAGCCCTAACACAACAAGGGAAATAAATGCTCACAAGAGCTTATCTACAACCTCCAGCTTGTTTAAAAACAATATGGTAATGACCCATAAGCTCTTCCATGGCTAGCTTATCATCCAAGTGCTTATTTTTTACTTTCGTTGACTTTTTTTGAATTTTTGAATTTAAAACAGTAAGTAACCAATGATAAGCTCACATTAAGCTATAAGAGCTTATATGAGCTTAATAGAACAGAAGTATAAGCTTATACAAGCTTATTATTTATTTTTTTGGAATTTTTCTTATTGTTTTGAGCTTTTTATCTAAAACAGAAAGTTAACAATTATAAACTCACAATAAACTATAATAAGCTTATGTGAGCTTAAAAGGAAAGCAAATAAAGCTTGTAAAGGTATATTCACCCATAAACAAACATTATTTAAAAACTTGAAATGACATAAACTGAAAGTAAACTGAGTTTTAATTAAAATAAGAAGTTAAATTACAATACTTGAAATCAAACAAGACACAAATAAAATGAAAGTTACAAGAAGCTTAAAAATTAAACTAAAAGCTAATTTTGACACTACAACTACACGCTCCCAAATGTGACAGAAGGGCTCCTTTTATAGCTGAGGAGAGGAGGAGAGGCTTCTAGGGTTTGGGAAGGACCTAGAACAATCAATCACAACCATTGATCAATCCCAATCATGATATGCTCTAATTTTAGCTCTTGATCATCCTTGTGAGGTGTGGCATCCAATGAGATTGCTCCATTTGTACACCGTGCCATTCGTTTTGTGTCATTCCCGCTCTGACATGGTAGAGGTCTTCTAGAAGCATGTCAGATGCTTAGTACGAGGCTGAGTGATCAGGGTGAAATCGGGGTGCAGGGTAAAAGTTTGGGAAGATGTACAGTAGTAAAAGGTGTTTAGCGGGTAAGAATGGTTTGACCTGGTTTTTATTAGGACTTGGGTTTTATTATTAAACGGGGTTGGGTTAATTGGGTATTTGGGCTTTATGGATCTTGGGTTGGTTATAAGGATAAAAAAGAGTGAGGGAATTGAATTTATTATTGGATCCGGGTACTGGATAGGTTAGGATTTAGGATAGTTTAGGATTTAGGATAGTTTAGGTTTTAATGGTAAGTTTTGCTAACTTATAAATTCCAAAGACCATTCTTGCCAATTTGATACAATCCAAGGGCCATTTTTGCCATGCTTGCAAAGTACATCCAAGGACTAATATTGACAACTTTAGCATAATTGTGACCCAATTTGGTAAATTCCTCCCCGACTTCGGCTTTACAAGCTCTTTTCCATTCCCGTGCTCGTTTCCCATTGTTTGTCTTTTCTTGGTCCGTTTTGTTGATATTTGTACCTGCACATTCATAAACACAAACATATTTGGCTTTAGAGGTTAGTTTTTGGTCCGGTTTTGATAACGAAAAGGTATATGTCTTCACACATACTGTTAATACAAATAAGTCATAAAAATGTTTATTTATATTTTACGGTCTTCTAATGTTTTGTCGATAACAAACGTAAAATCGTTGTAACGAAACAAATAAAATACGTAAAAGGTTTGAGCCAATAGTTTACTAACACACTTACATTTTCATATAAAACACTAAACAAGTAATATTGTTTACATCTTATAGAAATGCATATGTATAACAACTAGTGTGTACATAATATGGAAATATACATACATATATATATATAGATATATATAACTTTGTATATATTGTAATGGGTAATGGTTAAAAACCAAAGTCCATGACCCATGATCCATTGACAAGGTACAATGAATGTTGTTGGGTAAAACCCAAAGTCCATAACCTATACTCATGGAGCATGATCCATAACCCATGACCCATTGCATGACATCACGCATGAAGTCATGTTGGGTATTATCCATAATCCATGACCCAATGTCTAGATATATTGAATCTTGTTGGGTATCCATAATTCATTACCTATAACCCATAACCCGGTTTGCAACCCAAAATCCGGACTTAAGCAGACCCAGCAGTCGGATCCCTAGGATTGCACTGAGGGATCCGTGGGAACCGTGGGACCGTAGACATTTTTGTCTATAAATAGTGAGTCATTTCTCACTTGCTCACCACCAATTTTACACATACTCCCTCTTAGTATTGTAACATCTCTAACCTCATATCCAAAGTGTGGAAAACTAGAAAGGGGGTTGAATAGTTTTGTCGATTTTAAGTTTAGTTTCAAAAACTTTAGATTCGATTTTATGTGAATTCGTATAGATGGATAGAAAGTATAAAGCAATAAGTAATGTAAGTAATTAAAGCAAGTAAAGTAAATGATAGAAAGTAGTGACACAAGTGATTTATAGTGGTTCGGCTACAAGGACACCTTCCTTGCCCTACTCCACTCCCTGAGTCTCCTACTCGAGAGTTCAAGCACTATGTCAACAAGCTCCTTCAACACGGCGGAGAAGCCTCACAACATCGCTTACACTTTTTTTGGTACAAAGCTAAATACCGAGTCCTTAACACGGCGGACCAAACCAACACAACTATAACACAACAAATTAGTGAAATATGAAATACAAGATCTTGCTACAGAAATCTTGTGGAGGAACAAATCAATCAAGGATCCCTTGCTTGGATGACTTGTAGTATCTTGTGATCTCGCCTTTGAGAAGGACCTATATGAGAATCACAACAAAATAAAGAAGAACTACTAGATAGATCAAGAGATCTGAGATTAGAAGAGAGAAGTAATATATGAGAGAGTTTGTAAGAAGAGGGGTGAGTTACAATGAAGAAATGGCTCACTATTTATAGGAAAAAATCTCTAATGTAGCCCGGTTCCCACGGATCCCTCACTTGGGGGATCCGTCCCGTGCAATCCAAGGGATCCGGAAAACTGGGTTGTACCAGTCCGGGTTTTGGGTTGCAAACCGGGTCATGGGTCATGGGTATGAGCCTTGGGTACCCAACAAGGTACAATGTATCTAGACATTGGGTCATGGTTCTTGGGTTATGGGTTATGGATTTGCTCCATGGGAATAGGTCTTGGATAATATCCATCCTATTAAACTATTACAACAAATGAATTATTACAACATTTTATGTGAATGACCAAATGTATATACTATACAAAAATAACATGTATCCCTATAATTTTACTTATGATAACTTTGTATTTGTTATCAACAAAACACAAAGAGATCGCTAAATATGAATAAATGTTTTTACGGTTTATTTGTATTAACAATCTCCCCCTTTTTGTTGATGACAAAACATAATGTTATGATGAGTAAAGCTTAAGATTAAATGTATGTTTTGAAAGCATATGCAAGTTTTAATTCTTCTCCCTCTTTTTGTCAAAACAAAAATCGAACCTAACGAAGAAATAAAGTGTGGAAGAAAAAATATAATCCACGAAGCACTAGCTCCCCCTTGACGGTAGCCCCCCTAGAAATGGACGTCAAAATGGAGAGCCAACAAAAAGAATGTTAGTAGAAACATGTAATATAATCTTGTATGGGACGAGAAACAAGATGAAGAGCCAAGGTATGTAAATAAATCCTTGTAGTAATATACCAAAGTGTAGTGGTATATAGGCCACATACAAAATGTAAAACTAAGAACAAGGTTTATTCTTGAAAATGACTTTAAAAAATTGATAAACTAGTAATATCATTCCTTCCATGCTTGCATATGATTAGATATGGAAGTTTTGGTGAGTGATGATGTTGATGCGATCAAGGATGTGGTTAAGTATGAACCGCATCTCGTCACTTATTTCCATTGCAAATTCCCTAGTGGATTGACAATGTTCGCAATGTAGGTGGTGAGGTTAGTGTTGGTGGATGGGTTCTGAGTAAGTTTGATTTGTGGAAGGCGGAATATGTGGTGGAAATTTTGGAAAATATGGATCAAAGTCCATGATGTTGGTGAGTGGTGGAGGATAAGAGCCTAGATGTTCTTGTAAGATAATGGGAGCTAAAGGTTGTAAAGTTGTAAGATCTTTGTAAAGTGTGTTTGGAGATATGGTGTAGGCTCGCCGTCTGTTTCAGTGAACAACAATGATGTGGATGCTCAAAGAATCGAGCATGTATCATCTGCCCCACCTACAAAGGCAAAGGAGCCCGTGGAGGTTGAAGATCAGTTAGTGGAGAATGTTGCAGACTTAGATGAACCTGCTTCGGAGGACCAGCTGGCGATCTCCTCCGGTATCGCAGATAGGGTCCGAAGCAGGAAAGGTACAAGTTCAAAAGCTGCGAAATCTGCCACAAAGAGGAAACTCATCTTGCCCACTCCTCCATCTCGAACAACCCGGAAGAAGAGTGCCCCGGGAAAGGCAGTTTTTTTTCCAACCATCGAAGGGCCTAGCACTGATGACATTCATGGTAAGTCTTCTTTCCTGTTGTGAAAAAAAAATCTGCATATTGTGTTAGTCTAATAAGTTTATTGCTGTTGTAGGTCTTCCTGATACGAAGGAGCTTCCATCCCCCTAGCCTGTCACTTGCTCGTAGAGCGTGTGACCCCACCTAGCTGGAAGGGGTTGATGGACAATATCTCCTTAGAGAGGCTATGCGACCTGCACGACAAGAGCTATTTGAGGCAATGCATTTTGGATAACCAGTTTAATACTCGGACAAGGGAGCTTCTTCGTGCTGTGAACAAAGTTAGGGAGGAGATGGATGTCATGCTTGCCAGGGAGAATGCCAGAGACAAGCAATATGCAGACCTACAAACAAAATGTGAGGATGCTATGGAAGATTTCAACAAGAACCCCCTGGTCCAAGATCTCCGAGCAGATGTTCAGAGGCTCGAAGGTCAATTAGCCGAAAGTCGTGCTGAGTGCAGCAGGATGTCTCTCGAAGGCACTAAAGTCATTGGTTACAAGGAGCAAATTTTTGTGCTGACTACCAAGTGTACAGGCCTCAAAGAGGAGAGAGCAAGGCTCGTTGACCAAGAGATTAAGCTCAAGGAACAGGTAGATGGTTTGAATCTTCATCTCAAGATGCTCAAGAAGCATAGAATAGATCTGGTGTCCAAGGTTATCCCGTATATTACTATGGAGTTGTATCACAACGATGATGTGGGTATAATGATTGGGAAATTAGTGAATGCAGTCATTTTTCATGGTAAGTGCACTACGCTTGAGGAGGTGGCAAACACAGGTAAACCAGTTGTACTTGCAGGTGTTCCATATTACAAGGCAACCCACGAGAAGGAATACGATGAAGCAGGCAATGCCTTATCCACTGGGGAGTTCCCTTTCCTTGCTAGGGCTACGAAGGACCCAACAGCCTCCATTGAGGACCTGTTGTCAAAGAAACCAAGGAAGGTTCAACATGCTTCCCCCTCCAAGAAAACGCCATCTGCTAAAGTTCCATCCCCAAGGTCCACCAATCCTACCCATTCGAAGGTATGAAGAAGGCTACCATGTGGTAGTTATTTGATCTCCAGGGTGGTGTGTACCCTGTAAAAACAATTTGTCTTGTGTTCCTTTCCAAGCGTGATGCCTGATGAAATAATTTACTTTCTTTATGTGGTGAAGACTACGGCCTTAAGACAATGCTTGCTTTGTGATCGTTAAGGCTTCGGCCTCTAGACTAGGGCTGTAATCAAGCCAAGCTTTTATCAAGCAACTCGAGCTCGACCTCGAGCTTGACTCGATCAAGCCAAGATTTTATCAAGCTCAATCCCAATAATTGGCTCGAAACATATAACAAGCCAAGCTCAAGCTTTTGATAGCTTGGCTCGAGCTTTATCAAGCCTTAGTATATATGTCTTTTTATATTAAATTCATATAAGTAACTAAGGCTAATTTGAATATTATTCTAATTATAAGGATTTATTTCATAAATAATTATTTAATATAATCTTGTTAAAAACTCTCAGACCTTGACAGATCTTAAGCACTCGTGGATCGTTAGTGTTGCCTATGTAATCATAAACAAACTAATAGACAGTCTCTAACACTCGTATTATATAGCAGAAAGTAAATACAAGGTGTTATAACTAAGAACACTTAGATCCTCTATGGATCTTTTTATTCAATGAAACTCTATGTTTCAGATGAGATGTATATTACATACTATGAGGTTCCTTTTATAAACTAGGAACCCTAATCTATTACTACCCAATCGACTAAGCATGCAAGCATGCATTTAATGACTAATACACTAAACTATATTGAGCAGTACAATTAAAACCCATGCTAACCTCGAGCCGTTCAAAGATAATAATGAGTTAGCATTTAATTCATAAAGCGCATGCTGATCCTAGTCAGCTTTCACCCTTCAGCAGTAACACGGCAACGCTTGTACTCTTCACTAGAATCACTTCTTCAGTAGATTCTGCTTCTACTTCAGCAGAAACCTTCGGCAGTAATGACAGCAGAATTCCTACTTCACATAATTCCCAACAATCCTCCCCTAAACTGGAATTTGACTTGGTTAAGTTCCAGTTTCCTGACCTTGAAAGATCTTTTGAGACTTCAGTACTTGAGGATTGTTCTCAAACATCAGTAGAAAAGAACCACTAATTAACTCATCTCTATGATGAGTAAACTTTGAAGCGCCAGGTCTTTGCAGCAACACATGACATATTGTACATCAAAACTTATTAGTTGCATACTATTCTCATCACTTCCAGGTGTGTGAACTCCTGTGAGAGGTGAATCATTGAAAATAATGGATTTGATGTCTCTTTACCAGTAGCCATTACTACTGGAGTAGCCAAATGTTTAAGTCCGAAAACTATGGTACATTGATAACCATCTGATTTAGTAGCAAATCAGCAACTATATAAACGGATTTGATGTGTCTTTACCTGTAGCCGTTTGCTCAGGACTAGTCAATTCTTAGAATTGGTGAATTGATAACCAAATATGGGGATAGTTGCCTTTACCACAATCCATAAACTTGTGGGCTAGCCAATTCTTGGATTCCATCAAGGAATAGACCATGGTGAATTGATGACCATACAACACTCAGCAATTAAGCATGGCTGGTTGCAGACCCTATGATTTTGAGCAAATCATTACAGCTATCAACAGATTTGACATGTCTTTACCAAAGCTGTACCCTTTGGACTAGCTAACTCTTTGATACACACAAGGTATATCTGGTGAGTTAAAAACCATCAAAAAGTGCAACAAACCAGCAAATGAAAGTTAGTTTTTTTTTTTTTTTTTTTTAACAATAGAAACTAACAAATAAACAAAACAACATGACAAAACAAAATACAGTACAAATTTCAAAAGACAATGTAGATTACCGCATTCATGAAGAAGATGCAGCTTGAGCTTGCAGAAGTTGAGTCTTGATCAATCCAACCAGTCGTTCAGCATCTGGTCTTTCATTTCCCACTGGATCTGGAGGAATTTCTAACTTCTGACATAGCATCCTTTCCATAAGTCTCTTGGGCAATGGATACTTTCTTTCAGCAAACATGCAGACTGTGATTCCACCCTTAGTCTCAAGCACATGCACACGAGGGAGAGGATAGAGTTTCCAGGACACAACTCGCCATAAATGTGAGTTCTCCCAAATGGAATGTCCTCTACTATTGGGAGAATGAGAGTTAAATAGGACTTGAAGATCTCCTAGTAAGAACATCCCAGAACCTTGTGGTGCAATGTTGCAGTAATGTTTGGTAACGAGAGTGTACAGAGTAAGCAAATCTGCCCTGTCAACCAAATGGAGTATTTCCTTCAAAAAGGTGAATTCCATTGAAGTTTTATCCTTTCGATGAATGACATTCATCTCATCATGCTTCAGAGTCCAATTGACCAGCACATTTTGATCTCCCTTAGGAAAATCAGAAGAATACCCTTCTTTAATAAAGGTTGACTCATCAGCCTCAAGATCCAGGGTAGTGATTTTGGCCATCCTCTTCTTCCTTCTTCCAGGCTTATAGATTCCTAAAGATGGTGCATCATCACGAATGGCATTCATCCTTACTAGCAAGTTTCTAGCCTTCCTCATTTTTATACTTGTTATATCAGCTTCTGAGCAAACAGATGCCACAGATGGAGTGGGAGCTGGTACATTAGGTACTTCAGAAGAAATGGCAATTGGTTCAGCAGTTGAAGTTTTGTCAGGTGAGCCAGCAATCTCTGTAGGAGTTTCAGCAGAAACCTTAGATGGTTCAGCAGAAAGAACCTTGTTATCTTTCCTATCCAAAATATCTTCTTCTGCCTCAGCAGATGCTATAGTTGGGGTGGAATAGGACATAACTATTGCTTCAGTGGAAACACCATGAGGTTCAGCAGATTGATCTGCTTCAGTTGAGTGTGTAGTCTCTATGGTAGCTTCAGTAGAGACTTTGGAGGAACATGACATATCATCAAAATTGTCCACAATCTCAGCTGTCTTTGTCCTCTTAGACTTAGGAGCACCTGAAATACCAGCAATCCTTTTTAAGCTTGAAGTGTGCGAAGAAGAATACTTCATGATTTGATTATATTTGCGAATCAAAATATGATCTGGGAATGCCTTGACTTGCTTCATTGACAACCCAGAGTTATACAGAGATGAGCTCTGGTTTTTCACCACTAGCCTCATTTCAGCTTTAGTAGGAGGTTTATCTTTATTCCTTTGAGCTGTGATGGCTCTCCTTTTTTCAGCTGCTTCTTGCTTCATTTTTCTTCCACGAGCCATCATTAAATCCGCAAAACTTCCACTGTTGAAGTCTGCACCTAAGATACTCTGAGCCAGTGAAGGGTTTGATATGACTTGCTGAGTATAGGCATCCCAATGAGAGTCAGGTAGCTTAGTACGCATTTCATCGATTTCCCTTTGTCTTTCAGGAGGTAACTCAGACGTAGGTAGAGCTGCAAGCTGTTTAGCCATTTCTTCATCTTTCTTTCTCTCATTACACTCAGCAAGTAGTCTGTCTTGTTCTCGCCTTTCCTCTTCACTTACCAAGTCTGGACCAAGCACATCTTCTACCAGTAAACCTTTTCCTTTATTAGCAGTCTCCTTAGCACAATCATCATCAGCAATATCGATAACAGGAATCTCAGTAGAAGCACCCAAGTCTTTTTCAGAAGAAACATGTTGTGAGGGTGCTTCAGCAGGAGTTGACACTGAAGGTTTTTGGATGACTGAAGATTGACCAAGTTCGGTAGCAACATCCTCCATTGGGGTATCAGCAGATGCAGCTTTGACAAACTCTGGTTCCTTGGATACTTCAGTAGTTGCTTTATTCAAGTACGATCTCTTTCTCCTTTTGTAAAGAACAGGTTCCTTCTCCTTTGAAGATTCTGTAATTACTGATGAAGGATCATTAAGAGACACATCAGCTAACATATCAAGAGACCCATACTGAGGTTCATCTTCTTCCTCCTCAGAAGAAACCACAAACTTCCTTTTGGTTTCCTTTTCAAGTCTGTTCTCTAGGTCCTTAACTTTACTCTGTAGATCTTCAATCTTACTACCAAGAGTAGACTTGGTCACTGCAAGTTCCTTTTTCAGACTGGACACCTCAGCTGCATACCTGTTCACAAGATCATACACAGATGTGAGAGTAATGGGGTCCTCAGCTCCACCAGCAGATTGCTCTGTGGTAATGGGAGCTTCATTGGACCTTTCAGTGGAAACATGGTCATTCTCAACATGAGGAGGTACCTCATCAACAGGTACCCTTGGAGGACTAGGTGTGGTCATCCTGTTCAGATCAGACTCAAGATCACCAAGAGTATTATGTGCTGATGGTGGACTAGGACAGTGTGCTAGAGTTGGTGTTGGTGGAGGCTGCTCTGGAGCAACATGAGAAGCTTCAGCAGAAAAGGAGGGGCCCTCATCAATATTGACTGATGGATTGCCATCAGTAGCAACAGGTGAAGAGGGTGGGATGTTGGCAACATTCTCCTCATCAGCAGCCACATTGCCTTGAGGCAACATAGCTTTTGTCAAGGGATAATGTGCCCCCTCAAAGTTAGTTCTTATAGAGGCAAAAAGTTTGGCTGATAGAGCTCCTACGGCATAAAAGGATTGGTCTTGGGTAGTGGTGTCTAAAATCATTTGCAGAAACCTCGGGTACATTAAAAACTTAGTCTTTTTCCTTTGAATATTCTCAATCATGTTTTCAAAAATAAACTTAGAAAAATTATAAGTTACCCCTTGGGAAAGACACACAATACCACATCCCAGTTGGGTAGAGAACTGGTCCCATCCTCCTGACTTGTTGCTTATGCACTGAAGCAACGTGTGAATCAAGAACCTCCACATTGGGCAAAGATGCTTCTTCAGCCAAATGTCAGTCCTCGTACCTCGATAGCCAACCGATCTCAGCCCAGTAAGCACCTCCATCTGTTTAGAGTGATATACTCCATCAGCATCTTCCAAGCGAAGCTTCCTCCTTATCATCTCTTCCGTAACCACATGCTCTGTTCCGTCAATCGTAGCCACAATCTCTGTTTCACTTCATTTTGAAGCAGATGCCCAAAACTGAGTAACTAGTGATTCATATATTGCATTCGGAGAATGTGTTAGAGCATAGCAAATCTTGGACCTTTTTAAGAATTCCACCATTGGTTCATACAACTCATCATCTTTAGCTTTTCCCAGAAAAGCAACTTTGTTGTGATCCTTCTTAAATTCAAGTGCCATGTGATGATTTGAGATCTTAGGGTTATGATGCTCGTAATGAAGTGTTATTGGATGAAGGAGAGGGAATCGGTTTGTTTTGAAGTGGAAGAATGTGAATGGTGGAGTGGTAGTTGTTGCCCAAGTTATAGTCAAAAGAATTAGACCGTTTGGTTGACCGTAGCTTACGTGTATTTTAACTTGACCAAAGAAAGTGTAACGCTTCAGCAGAAACAGATGGTCAATCTGCTGAAGTTGTAAACTTCAGCAGCAACCATCAAAGATAAAAATATCTTCGGTAATATTCTAAAGTGTTACTGTGCCAACCACTCGCATTAATTCCCATTGAACCTCGAATCCGTTTATAAAATGATCCCAATGCACACATAACTCTTCATCAAAGATCCCCAAAAATCATAATAAATCCTAGTTTCTTCAATGTCCCAAAATTAATCATAATCAACCATGAGTAGTTCCATCCCAATCATTCTTTCATCAGATGACAATGAAACCTCCATAAGCAGTCTTGAGAGGTGGAAGAAGAATTATTTGGCAAGCAATCCAGGGGGTAGAGAAGACAACTCATCCTTAAGTTCTTATGTATCACCTTATGAAGACTCAGATGAGGAAGCAACTTCAAAGAGAGTGAAAGATCCTCCCCTTGCTGTTGTGAATTAGCCTTCCCTTCCCGTTGATGATTCTGATGACTCCTGTAAGGAAAGAACATCTTACTCCCAACCTCCAGCACCTCAGCCTCCACGAAGACCACGAGCCAGAAATCCACCACTCCCTAAGGATAGAGAGGTGGTTCTCGGTCTTTCTGCACCAGGTTTTGGTGCACCAACACATATCGTATAGAGGAAATGCTTATAGAAGGTGGATTGATTGCATTTTGGTTGAAATCAATAGATGAAGCACAAAGGACATATTATTTTTCTTCATCATCACGATTTGCATCAATCCATCCTTTCCATTTTGATCCTTAGCATCCTCGTCATAGTAGTTATGCATCTCCAGCCATCGAGATAGAACGAATGGGTGGTTATGCAAGACTTCACAAACGCATATCCAGCATCTAGTGTGAAAGATGTGAGCGATCATGCATATCCAACATCCTGTTAGATGTTGGAATAGATGATATGTACTAGATTAGGATAAGTAGAATAGTTCTTTTCTTGTAGTTGCATTAAAGTTGATTGTATGCTGTAAGCTGTAAGCTGTAATTTGAATGAATGAATGAACAATTTTAACTTCAATACTTGTCTTCAGTATTTTATCTTCAGTGGAAACCAATTGCTCACTCCATTACTTAGCTTTGCAGAGGTAACAAGCTTTGAGCTTACTAGACCATATACCAAAGGACCACACTTGATGAGTTTTAACTGAACAGGGCATTCTGCAAAACAAACTCAGAGAAACACAAGAACAAGAACAGAGACAAAATAGACAAAAACTATGAACAAACAGGTGTTAGCAAACAACATATACACAAAGTTTACTATGAAATCCTCCCCTGAGGCATATGCCTCCCCTGAGGCTTATGCCTCCCCTTAAACTTTGCAGTTAAAGGAAGAGAAAGATCCACCATTGTTCTTGGGTTTCCAGTAAAATTTTGGTCCTTTATCCTTCCAAGAACAACCTGCTGAAGTTTTGACAGATTTGTCAGTAGTGCCCCAACATCCTTTCCCATTTTTCATAGAGTCAACATATGCAGGCCAATAACCATGTTTAAAATATGGGCTAATAGGTTGCACATAAGGTCTATTGGCTGACCTCCTCCAAGGAGAGTCAGTTCTAGCTTGTGGGACATAAGGTGGAATATTGTTAACATTGGTCCACACTGGTCTTGGTTTCTGCTGATTAGCACAAACACCCAATCTTTGCTCATAAAAATCACAATCCTTAATAAGATGAAATTTACTTCCACACACAAAACATGTCTTCCGTTTGGAAGATGTATTCAACAAAGAAGATGTTCTATTACATGTAGAAGAACTTAAACCAGAAACATTAAAAGAATTGTTTTTAATAGACAAATTATGCAAAGATTTAAAAGACAAGTCTTCAGGGGAAACGGGCTTGGAAGTTGATTCCTCAGCAGCTACCCTAGAAGGCTTGAAGATAGTCTTGGGTGCAGGCTTGGGTGTAGGCTCAGGTGAGGGCTTGACAAGGTCTGACTTATCACTTGAATCACAGTTGTAAGTAGATCCTTGATCCGATGAATTGTCACTGTCAGAGAAAGAGACAAAATCATAAGATGAAGCATCATTGTCTGGCAAGTCTTTTGACTTTTTGCCATACAGATGGTGTGATCCATCAAAGTCAGTAGTAATGGACAGGTCAGTGGGCATGAATTCACCTCTAATAGGTCCATGGACAGCATGTAAATCACCTTCCTTTCTAAAGTGTTCTAAGCCTGCATGTGTAGATTTACGCCCATCTTGCCTAGCTTCCAATCCTACATACTTCTGAAAGCCTAAACCTATTCCTGAGTTCACAGACTGACTATTATAGAGTTCTCTAGCTAGATTGTCACCAGATATCAACCATTGTTTATGTCTAGCTATTTCCTCAGCAAGTTTCTCTTTAAGCTCTAGATTCTCAGTAATAGTATCAGCTTTTTCTTTTTCAGTGCGTTTAAAGTTAATATTAGCAATATCTAGATCAAATTGAAGCACCTTAATCTTTTCTTCATAAGCTATCTGATTCTTTTGAAACCAAACCTTTTGTCTTTCTAATGTTTTTAACGAAAGTTTATAAGCTTCATTATCAACATAGCATTCATTGTATTTAGGTTTCATAGTATCATAAGCTTCTTTCAGTTCATTGTATCTTTCACTACAACCAAATATATAGTTGTGTACCTGAGAAAGTCCCATGAAGGCAAATTGATCATGCCTATCTTCTGAAGTGCACCTTGCCAGCAAGCCTAGCTTCTCTGTATCAGCAGCTTCCTCAGTCACAGGTTCATGTGCAGCCTAGTTGACCTGTTCATCCATGGTGACTAGAGCTACTGAAGTGCTAGCTCCTTTCTGATTCTGCTGATAGGAATTGTAGCTAGTACTCTCTCCACTCTTCCTGTCTTTGCATTCCCTTGAGAAATGACCCATCTGGTGGCAAGAGAAGCATTTGACCTTTCTCCTGTCAAAACGAGCTGGATCCTTTCCCTTGAACCCAAACTTCCTTCCTGCCTTCTCTTCAAACCTCTTGATATCTACTGAAAGCATGGCCACCTGCCATTTCAGCTTCATCTCCTCCATCTCAAGTGGGTCCACTTGGTCAAAATCTTCATATACCAGATGCTGCTGAGTATCATAATCAGCAACAAATGATTGAAGAACATCTTCCAAAATACTTCGAGATTTAGCTTGAGGATATGAAGGAGTGGGACGATAAGATGATGATAGTAAGTAAGATGGATTTGAAGCATGCATCATCATGTTGGAGTGTGATGTCCCAACAAAGGCTGAATGACTAGAAGAGGGTGCACGGTAGGGAGATCTGACATCAGGTTCAAGAGATTTGAGTTTGTTGTACAGCTCATCAAAGGTGAGCATGTCCAGCCCACCTTTAGCTTTAAGAGCTATACTGACATGTAACCATGATGAAGGCAAAGATCTTAGGAACTTGGAGTTGCAATCATCATTGTCAGGTTTGGCATTCAGCTGATTTAGCTGACTCAAAATCTTGTGAAACCTGTCGTATCCCTTGTGGATACCTTCTTCTTCAGAGATATTGAACTCTTGGAAGTGTTTTCTCAGCATGGACTTCCTCATTCTCCTGGACTCTTCATTCCCACCGAACCTTGCTTTAAGAGCCATCCATATGTCCTTTGCATCATCCATGTGGTGAAAATCACCCAAGTGATCTTCAGGAATGGCTTGAAGAAGGATGGTTCTTACTTTGTGCTCTCTCTGCACAGCTAGTATCTCTTCAGCAGTTTTGGGAGGTGCAATGGTAAACTTACCATCTAGATCTGGGATAGTCTTCTTCAGACTGTTTCCTTTCTTCACAATCTCCCATAGATTCCAATCAATATTGGAGATCCAGTTCTGCATCTTCATGGTCCATAAAGCATACTCTTCCTTCTTTAGGTAAGGAAACTTACCATTACTGTTGGAGAGACTAAGTTGTTGCATACAGGTGGTGTTGTTTTTGGTGTTGTTGGTGACTTCTGATTCATCATCAGTTCCAGGCATGGTGAATATGTTTTTGGTTGTATGGGGGTGAGGTAAATAAGGTTCTCAGTATCGTAGAGACTCTCCCGAGGCTCTGATACCACTTGTTAAAAACTCTCAGACCTTGACAGATCTTAAGCATTCGTGGATCGTTAGTGTTGCCTATGTAATCATAAACAAACTAATAGACAGTCTCTAACACTCGTATTATATAGCAGAAAGTAAATACAAGATGTTATAACTAAGAACACTTAGATCCTCTATGGATCTTTTTATTCAATGAAACTCTATGTTTCAGATGAGATGTATATTACATACTATGAGGTTTCTTTTATAAACTAGGAACCCTAATCTATTACTACCCAATCGACTAAGCATGCAAGCATGCATTTAATGACTAATACACTAAACTATATTGAGCAGTACAATTAAAACCCATGCTAACCTCGGGCCGTTCAAAGATAATAATGAGTTAGCATTTAATTCATAAAGCGCATGCTGATCCTAGTCAGCTTTCACCCTTCAGCAGTAACACAGCAACGCTTGTACTCTTCAGTAGAATCACTTCTTCAGCAGATTATGCTTCTACTTCAGCAGAAACCTTCAGCAGTAATGACAGCAGAATTCCTACTTCACATAATTCCCAACAAATCTTGAAGGACTTTTATACGGTAAATAAAGTTGTAATTATTTGTAACAACGATATCTTAGACCAGTGATGTTACTTACTTGCTATATATCTAGAAGCGAATAAAAGTTTTTAATTATGAATCGTGAATATTAATAGACCAAAATATATACTAATATTTGATAATTTTAGCTTTTCTTTATACTTCGTATATCGATATCAACATTTATTAGTACTTTGGCTTATATTTCATTCTAATGTTGGACTTAGTACGAAAATGTTATTGTTGGTTTTATTACTATTAAATTAATTTAATTTGGTTTTCAAATGTGGTTTTAGTTTGTATTACTTTATAAATATATATATTTTGATGACTTTGTCTATCAAATATAATATTTTTGTATACAATCAAGCTTTTCAAGCCAAGCTCAAGCTTTGCTCGAAACCTATTCAAGCCAAGCCCAAGCCTGGATGATTAAAGCTTGACAAGTATCAAGCCAAGCTCAAGCCTACTATTTTTGTTTCAAACCAAGCTCAAGCCTTGTCGAGCTCGAGCTCGGCTTGACTCGATTACACCCCTACTCTAGACTAGTTAGACTAGTCTTTAATGAATATCTACTTATGGCCTCTAGGGCCTATATTTTGTTTAGGTTTGATTTTTCTCTTACGTTTCATTTGCACGTAACTTTTTACAACCTAAGGCGTATGGTAGATGCATAGCCTCATTGTGTGTAAATTCTGCACCAAGAATATAGCAATCGTATAATTTAATTGCTGACAGAGGGTCACGACCCACTCCGTCTTAATCCTTTGGGTAGCATAATGCTTGAAATACCTTAAGACCACGTAGGAAAGTTAATGTGAAGTTTAGATGGATGTTAAGCATATGAGCAAGATGTATCGTTTGTCTTTTTACATCCCTTCAACATTGAAACTTATAAAATGACTTCGCTGGCAAATCTTAGTTGTATTAGAACGAAACAAGAGATTTGAAGGAAATGTGTTATATCATTAAGTGGGTAGGGAGGATTACATCATTTTAAGAAATGAACACAAGACGCCTACCATTAATGTTTCTTTCCGCAAGTGAGAGAATGCAAATACATTGACTGAAAACAATTTTAAAAATGTCCTTAGACATTGTCAGTTTCATATGTAAAACTTATGAAGGGTAGTGCCATTCCAAGTCCTATCAATAGCGTCTCCATCAAGGGTTTCCAACTTGTAGGCTCCGTTGCCATATGCTTCCGTTACGACGTAGGGCCCTTCCCATGTAGGCCCTAGTTTACCCTGATACTCAGCTTTACTTGCACTGTTGAGTCGGAGGACGTATTCGCCTGGCTTGAATATCGAAGGTCGAACCCTGCTGTTGTAATACTTTTCAATCTTCTGTTTGTGGATAGCCTCCCTTATCGAGGTTATTTCCCTTTGTTCTTCAAGTAAGTCCAGATTGCTATGGAGTCTTTCTTCGTTTTCTATTGCTTCGAAGTTCATGAAACGTTCCGTTTCGACACTTACTTCCGAGGAATGACAGCTTCAGTGCCATATGTCAAGCTAAAAGGTGTCTCCCCATGACTTGACTTTGTGTGAGTTCTGTGAGCCCAGAGTACTTGGGGTAGCTCATCCACCCAATCGTGGTGGCTGTAACCGAGCCTTCGTTTTATGCCTTGGATGATGTCTCTATTTGTGACTCTCACCTGCCCGTTCCCCTGAGGATGGTAAACGGAGGTGAAGGACTACTTTATGTTCAGACCTCTGCAAAACACGGGAAATACCCCTTCGGCGAACTGCTTCCCGTTATCTGATTTGAGGACGTGAGTTACTCCGAACTGGCATATGATGTGTTCCCACACAAACTTCTCCATATGCTTCCCTGTGATTGATGTTAATGGCTTGGCTTCGACCCATTTCGTGAAGTAGTCGATGGATACGACCAGAAATTTTACCCCTCCCGGAGCTATCGGTAAAGGGCCAACGATATCTATCCCCCATTGGCTGAAAGGCCATGCGGATGTTACAGAGGTCATATCTTGTTTGGGTAGCCTTGGTACTCTTGAATGGATGTGACAGGCTTCACACTTCTGAATTATTTCCACTGCGTCCCTGTGCATCGAAGGCCAGTAGTACCCTGTCCTCATTATCTTAGAAACCACGGAGCGAGGTCCTGCGTGTAGCCCGCAAGACCCTTTGTGTACCTCTTGAATTATGTTCGAAGCTTGCTTAGGTCCTACACAACGGAGCCATGGATACCTGCGGTATAGATAGTTCCCCATGATCCTGTACTGTGGTGCCTTGATGCGGACCTTTCGTGCTAGCTTTAGATCCTCTGACAGGATGCCACTTATTAAGTATTCTCTTATCAGAGTCATCCAGTTTGACTCTTCTTCCAGTATTACGTCAGATACCTCCTTTCGGATGATAGACCTTTCTGCCAATATTTCGACAAGAACCTCCTTAGTTAAATGAGTGAATGCCATTGATGCCAGTTTGCTAAGTGCATCTGCCTTTTTGTTTTGGTTTCTTCGAACATGCTCTATGTCGTAAGAAGTAAATACCTCTAGCATCTCCTTGGCTTTGTCCAGGTACTACTTAATGACAGGCTGTCTTGCTTCGTAGGAGCCTTTAATCTGGTTAGCCACCAGTTGTGAGTCAACAAAAATAGCCAAGTCTTCTACCCCCATGTCTTTAGCCAGTCGGAGGCTTGCTAACAATGCTTCATAATCCGCCTCATTGTTAGTAGCATCGAATTCGAAGCGAAGTGCATAAGTATACTCCTTTCCTTCAGGGCTAACTAACATCAACCCTGCACCTGATGAGTCAGAGCTAAAAGCCTCATCGGTGTAAAGCTTCCACCCTTTGATTATTTTTGCAGGCTTCTTGTCAGCAACTTTGTTGTCCTGCTTCGGCTCGGAGGGTGTCTCTGCTAAGAAATCTGCCAGTATTTGCCCTTTGACTGAGTTCCTACCCTTGTACTCGATTTCATGCTCTCCTAGTGAGATGGCCCATTTAGCTATCCTTCCAGATTTCTCTGGTTTTGATAGTATCTGCTTGATTGGTTTGTCAGTGAGCACGGTTATGGGATGAGCCTGGAAGTACCTTCGAAGGCGCCTTGCAGCATGAACCAAGGCTAGGATCAACTTTTCCAGTTCCGGGTAATTCAGCTCAGCTCCCTGAAGAACTCGACTAACAAAGTAAATAGGGATTTGCTTCTTTTCCCTTTCCGCCAATAAAACAACACTGATACTTTCGAAGGAGGCTGCGATGTACATAAATAACACTTCGCCTTTGATTGGGGCAGTAAGTGTAAGTAGAATTGCCATGAACTCCTTAAGCTTTTGGAAGGCAGCTTCTGTATCCACGCTTTATTGGAACGTCTTTTATCTGTACAGCCTTTGAGTGTTTTAAAGAATGGTAAGGACCTGTCTGCACCCTTCGATAAGAATCTGCTGAGGGATGCTAGCTTTCCATTCAAACTTTGTACATCCTTGAGAGACTTTGGAGCCTGTAGGTCTGTGATGGCTTTGACCTTTCAAGTCTTAGCTTTGATACCTTGCTTTGTGATCAGGTGCCCCAAGAATTGCCCTTCCTCTATACCGAAAGAACATTTCTTAGGGTTTAACTTCATGTTGATGGCGCGAAGCTGATCAAAGGTTTCCTTTATGTCGGAGAGTAGGTCTTCCTCCATTCTGATTTTGATGACCATATCGTCTACGTATGCTTTGAGGTTCCTTCCTATTTTCTTGCTGAAGGCTTTGTCAACTAGCCTTTGATAGGTGGCACCTGCATTCTTCAGACCGAAGGGCATCTTTTTGTAGCAATATGCGCCTTTTCTTGTAAAAAAAGGCTATTTTCTCCTCGTCTTCTTCTGCCATCTGTATCTGATGGTAACCTTTGTAAGTGTCCAGAAAACACTTTATTCGAAACCCTGATAAGGACTCCACCTTCCAATCAATTTCTGGTAGAGGATAACAGTCCTTCGGACAGGCTTTGTTGATGTCGGTGAAATCCACACACATTGGCCATCCTCCATCATGCTTCTTAACCATCACCGGGTTGGCTACCCAGGTTTGGTACTCCACTTCCCTGAGTATGCCTGCCCCTACCAGTTCGTCCACCTCCTTGCATGATGTTGCGTTCCTTTCTGGTGCAAGGCTTCAGCGTTTCTGCTTGATAGGCTCTATGTGCTTGAACTCGTTGAGCTTGTGTTTGGTGCCGAAGGGCTTTCCATCTATGATGAGGGTTCTGGGGACCCCCGTCATATCAAAGTATGTCCATGCAAAGACATCTGCGTTAGCCCTTAATAACTTCTCCAATTCTGCCTTAAAGGTGGCAAGGAGTTGCTTTCCAATGACCACCGTCTGTTCCGGATGTAGGTCGTTTACTACGATACGCTCTTCGGCATCAGTGCAGCTGAGTATATCCTTCGGAACTTCTTCAAGATTTTGTCTGACCCTTTTCCCTACATCTGTAGGCTTCTTCACGCTGTAGCTAGAGAATACCGTCCCAATATCGTAGGGTGTTTGGAATTTGATCGCGGCATGTATGGTGGAGACAACGATACCCATTTTCTGCATTGTGGTTCTCCCTATCAACAGGTTGTAGGGAGATTCAGACCTTACGATCGCGAAAACCAGGGTTTCTGTTCTTTTTAGCCTTCATTCTCCAATTGTTACCTCCAGAGGGACTTCTCCCAGGGGCCATGAGTGTTCCCTTGAGAATCATACCAAAGGTATCTTCGAGTCTACCCTCTTCGATCGTATCGAATGCTTGAGCTTTAGAAAACATTGCTCATAGATGACTTCGCAGGAACTTCCGTAGTCCAAGTAGGCTTTATTTACTTCCCTGTTGGAGATTAAGACTTTGATGACCACGGGGTCATTCGAGAGAAATCTACCAGTAATCGAAGGGAACGTCACGTCTCCTACCCCGCATAAACCTTTCTATGCTGCTTTTCTCTTTAAACCAGAATCATCCCTGTGAACCATGAGGATTGGAGCTTCGACGTACATAGTATCTTTTCCCAACTGTGTGTCTGATGTGCTTCATCGTGGTTTTAAATTTATAACAAGAATTACCGGTTAACTAGGAACACATTCGGGCAAGTATACCCTAGTCAAGTTGTAGTATAGTATATGGTAAATCAAGGTCGTCCCAAGAGACTTGGTTGCACTACAAGTGTCGTTTGTTTGTTTAAGCAAGTAACAAGTAACAAGTTGATGGTTATGATTGTCACGGATCAAACCAACAAGAAAAGCATTATAAGAACAAGTAACAAGTTGATGGTTATGATTGTCACATATCAAACCAACAAGAAACACAATATAAGAACAAGCAAGTATCAAAACATTCATCATTATTCCAATCAAACACAAAATCTCAATAATCATATCAATAACAAACATCTTTAAATAGAAAAGTAACAAGGTTTACCCAAAGTATGAATTACAATAGGCAAAGATGAAGGATTATAGCAACCTTCAAGCCTCCAATCAACTACAATAGTTCTACCAAGCCGAAAAATGATGTCCAAACGCCTTCAACAACCCTTGAGCACACTACACGAATTTGGTAGAGGTTTGTGGTCTTTTGGGGAAGATAAGTTAGTGTAATTGGTGGAAATTCGTCCTTAAGGGTGGAGGCTTGAATTTCACACAAGTTGGGATAGGATAGTTGGTGGAAACTCGTCCTTAAGGGTGGAGGCTTGAGTTTCACACCTTTGGTGAAGGTATTGAGAGTGGTTGTGTTCTCTCTAGGTGGAAATTCGTCCTTAAGGGTGGAGGCTTGAATTTCACACCTTTGGGGAAGGTAAGTTGAGAGAGGGATGTTGTTTTAGGTGGAAATTCGTCCTTAAGGGTGGAGGCTTGAATTTCACACCTAGAGATGGAGTGGTGGATGAAAGGGATGAGAAAGATGGAGAAGGGATGTTCAAATGAGGTGCCAAATGGGTTCTATTTATACTACTACCAAGGCTTAGGGTATTCAATGCATTACTTGGAGGCCAAGGAGCTTGGAAGGGACTAGAAACCATGTAGGAAGGGACTAGAATCATTTGGAACACGTTTGGGATCTTAACAATGAAGAAATGGCTGAAACAGGACCTCCAACCGGATCCGGTTGAGCTCCAACCGAATCGGTTGGTCTTCTGACCATTCTCCAACCGGATCCGGTTGCGGGACTCGACCGATCGGTTGGAGCAAAAATCATAAAAATTCATAAACACGAAAGTTGTAGATCTTTCTCTTATCTTTCCGTGGCCGCGAACCGGGGGTCAAACGGAGTCCGTATGCAAAAGTTATGGCCAAAATGGTGAAGGTGTGTCGAGGACAACGAAGCTTCCAATATGTTTTCGTTTAAGCTTCTTTTCTTCATTTCTTTCTCGTTTTCCTTCTTGAACTTTATTCTTGAGTATTTGGACCACTAACTTGATGACTTTATCTTCTCGAATACACTCCACAAGTCTTGCTTTTGTCGGGAATTCTTCGTATTTGGAGAAATCTTCGTATTTTACTTCTTTTTCCGCCTTTTTCTCCACTTTCCTGTACTTTGCTACAAATGAACTAGCAAACGCACTTTGATACGATTAAGCATTAAAAGCATATGATTATAACCAAATAACACACATAAAAGCACGGATAACGCTACTAAAAACATGCACAATTTGAGCGTTATCAAATTCCCCCACACTTAAACTTTGCTTGCCCTCAAGCAAATCTAATAATAGAAAAAATAAACTACATACCTAAATGACAAAACGAAAAGAAAATAAATAAAAAATATTTTTGGTTTTTATAGGTTTTTTTTTTTTTTTTTTTTTTTTTTTTTTTTTTTTTTTTTTAACAAACATAAAAAATAAGCGAAAAATGAGCGCAAACTCCCCCACACTTAAGGTTTTGCTTGCCCTCAAGCAAAT
Organism: Chrysanthemum seticuspe; assembly: GCA_019973895.1. Lineage (NCBI taxonomy): Eukaryota > Viridiplantae > Streptophyta > Magnoliopsida > Asterales > Asteraceae > Chrysanthemum > Chrysanthemum seticuspe. The sequence continues at coordinate 97,105,181 of BPTQ01000004.1, forward strand.
CTAGAAATAAGAAAAATAAAACCCACATGGTGCATGAAAGATGATTAGAAAAATGCGATGCAAATCTACCAAGTACAAGTACAAGATAAAATTCATCGTTTTAAGCTTTTAGAGGTAAAAAATCGAGATGTTTGACAATACCCTATGGATTCTCTCGCTTGATAACATGGCTAAGCACCTCACGAAAAAGAACGGATGTATAATTCACTCAACACTCATTTTATTTAGTGATGGATAGTATTAAGGAATAGTACACTCATATTGCTCAGTCATGATCTAAATATTACCATAGGCTTGTACAAGAAACAAAACTCCACCGACGTGGCGTAAGCACCAAGTGTAAACATCTAAAGAGGGCTTTTATTCGGGTTATAACGATAGGCTTCGGGTGAATAAAGGGTATGGATAAGGCATGGGAATATTTATGAAATTGGTGTTAAAAGAAAAATAGAGTCAAGTCTAATACCCATGTTGCTAGTCACCAAACAATCCGCAAACCCGAAAATGATTATAGTTACAATCTTCTCTTCACATATCGATCACCAAACATATATATCACGTCTTAGCACATTGGCTAATCGATAACTTAAACATACTTCATCTTCCTTCATCTACATAATAATATAGCACATTGTCATCACATTTTTTTTTTTTTTTTTTTTTTTTTTTCGATGACTTTTTTTTTTTTTTTTTTTTTTTTTTTTCATACATCACATCTCCCCCACACTTCGTATAAGCATCACCACAAAAATACAAAATATAAAGGTGATCAATCTTCATCTTTGTCGAAATGGCACACACGAATGGCAAAGTGCGGCTAACTCATAATCATCAAAAACAATCCAACAACCAAGCAACTAGCAACCAACCATTTAGACTTTGACAAGGGGTAGGCTAAGGTTTAAAGTGTAAAATATTTTTGTATTTTTCTGTATTTAACAAAGAGAAAGGGATGGCTCAGAGGGTGTACTAAGGGTATCTAGCGCTAAAGATGAGCGCTAACAAATGGGTCCATGTGGGTGGTTAACTAACCGATGTGGTTAGCTAATATATCATTAGATGTAAATGGAAGGCCATTTGGTTTTATTCCTAAGGTTGCCTCTTTATCACGCATAAACACTCATATCACACGAATGTGATCTTACTGCGGTCTGGTAATGATTTACAAGTACAAGTTCTAAAATAAATAAAATCACCGGCACACTCATAGCAAAAGATCCAAGCATAAAAGATGTATGCTATTAAGAAATAGGCTAAAATCCTCACAATTTAGTGGAAAGGGCTATAATATGTGCTAGCAAATGTCATCGATCCCAGAATGGATTGCAATATTAATCGGGGACACATCTCAAGTTTTTCAAAAATTACCAATTTCACCAGTGGGTTGATCCAATTATTCTAATATATTATCCTATACGCGAGAAAACAACTAGATCATAAGGGCAAACAAGCTCACAAAAATTTTAAAAATTGGTTCAAAATTTTGGAAATTAAAAACTAGTTTCGCTTTTCACAATAATATTTTCCCCCCACACTTAAGTTAAGCACACAAAAGAAAAATAATTAATTAGCTACGACCTTTTTTTTTTTTTTTTTTTTTTTTATAATTTTGTAATTTTTTTTTTTTATTTTTTTTTATTTTTTTATAAAACAAACATGACTTATTCTTGTCCCACGAGTTCTCGGTAGCTCCATTGAAACGCACAAAGAAGCGGAGAAGCAGGTCAGCGCTAAGCATATTAAAAACCCAACTTCTTTAGGGAATCAGGGAGACCCGCCTTATACCTCTCACACAGTTTGTTTACAATGGGTGAGCCTTACTTTCGAGGGACTTAAAAGAGTCAATTTATTAAAATAATTTACCAATAAACCAACAAAGGAAAAATAACAAAGAAACAAAATAATGTAATTGCGAAAACTTCAAAGCATGTAAGATAGGGAAAAATAAAATAATAAGTCCAAGTGAAACGAAACCTCCTGGGCTAAACATCACGATCGAACTCCATATGATAAGGTGCTAAGAAAACGCTAGCATAAGCGTGTGAGATCAATCGATTTCTCATCCAAACATGTCCAATCCAGAGTATAAGGTTCACGATCCAACCAATCCTTCCTCCAAGAGCTTATTAAATCTGCAAAAATAAACTAAACTACAAAAACACGTAAAATTCTAAAACTCACTTTCGTAGGCATCACGGTTGCATTTAGCCCATGCAACAAGCCTTTAAACCCCTCGGTGGCCCGAGTGGACGAGTTATAGTCTCGTGAGGGTTTCCAGTGAACATACCCACAAAGTTCAAAACACTTTTATTTTAAAAACAAGTACTTATTTATTTACAATGTACCAAATTAACAAAACTTAAAATGGAAAAACCAAATAAAAAATGATACTCTTGCAAAAACGAAAAGACATTAAAACTTATTTAATCTAAACACAAACACACAAAAACAAAAAATAAAAACGGAATTTTTTTTTCAACAGATTAGTCCAGCCGAATCGGTTACAGGGTGTAACCGATCGGTTGGAATGAACCAAACTGTGACCAACCTTCCAACCGAACCGGTTACGGGATGCGACCGATCGGTTAGAGGAGTTTTTCTAATTTTTTTTTTTTTTTTTTTTTTCGATCCTTTTTTTTTTTTAACACAAGTTTTATTTCAAAACTTTTATTGATATACTAAAACAAGGACACAAAAGGTAACAAACACAAAAATAAACACAAGTAAACAAAACACATAAACACACATATTAACTACAAAAACATCAAGAACATAAAACGACACTTAAAACAAATAAAAGCACAATCATAGAAAATGAAAATCACATAGACGCAAGCACACACAATTAGTTACGTAACACAAATCAAACAAGATAATCTTATTTAAAAATTAATACGAAACCAATCTAAACAAAAATAACAAAAACAAATAACATAGAGACATGCAAGAGATCATATAACATATAAAACACAAAACTTAAGAAACAAGAAACACACAAAATGGATTTTTTTTTTTTTTTTTTTTTTTTTTTTAACAGAACACACAACCGGATCCGGTTACGGGTAGTGACCGATCGGTTGTAGTGGTTTTATTAAGTACGAGGCTTCCAACCGATCCGGTTGGAGTGCCAACCGATTCGGTTAGAGTGATCTGGGTGGTTTTGGTGGGTTTTTCGCAAACGATTTTCGAGCAACTTAGAAAGCAATCATTGAAATGAGCATTTTAGAACACATGAAACGCAATCCCAACATCAAAAACATGATTTTGATGCAAAGATCATTTGAGCAATTATGAGAAATTAGAGATTTTGGAAAAAGACAAGCATTCAAGCAATCTTCATGAGCAAACATCAAGAGCAATCAAACAAGAGCAAAGAAACAATCATTCATGAGCAAAAGCAATTTAGCATTCAAACAAACAAGCAAACAAACAAACACCTAAGCACAAAAACCAAATCCCCGGCAGCGGCGCCAAAAACTTGATGTGCTTCATCGTGGTTTTAAATTTATAACAAGAATTACCGGTTAACTAGGAACACATTCGGGCAAGTATACCCTAGTCAAGTTGTAGTATAGTATATGGTAAATCAAGGTCGTCCCAAGAGACTTGGTTGCACTACAAGTGTCGTTTGTTTGTTTAAGCAAGTAACAAGTAACAAGTTGATGGTTATGATTGTCACGGATCAAACCAACAAGAAAAGCATTATAAGAACAAGTAACAAGTTGATGGTTATGATTGTCACATATCAAACCAACAAGAAACACAATATAAGAACAAGCAAGTATCAAAACATTCATCATTATTCCAATCAAACACAAAATCTCAATAATCATATCAATAACAAACATCTTTAAATAGAAAAGTAACAAGGTTTACCCAAAGTATGAATTACAATAGGCAAAGATGAAGGATTATAGCAACCTTCAAGCCTCCAATCAACTACAATAGTTCTACCAAGCCGAAAAATGATGTCCAAACGCCTTCAACAACCCTTGAGCACACTACACGAATTTGGTAGAGGTTTGTGGTCTTTTGGGGAAGATAAGTTGGTGTAATTGGTGGAAATTCGTCCTTAAGGGTGGAGGCTTGAATTTCACACAAGTTGGGATAGGATAGTTGGTGGAAACTCGTCCTTAAGGGTGGAGGCTTGAGTTTCACACCTTTGGTGAAGGTATTGAGAGTGGTTGTGTTCTCTCTAGGTGGAAATTCGTCCTTAAGGGTGGAGGCTTGAATTTCACACCTTTGGGGAAGGTAAGTTGAGAGAGGGATGTTGTTTTAGGTGGAAATTCGTCCTTAAGGGTGGAGGCTTGAATTTCACACCTAGAGATGGAGTGGTGGATGAAAGGGATGAGAAAGATGGAGAAGGGATGTTCAAATGAGGTGCCAAATGGGTTCTATTTATACTACTACCAAGGCTTAGGGTATTCAATGCATTACTTGGAGGCCAAGGAGCTTGGAAGGGACTAGAAACCATGTAGGAAGGGACTAGAATCATTTGGAACACGTTTGGGATCTTAACAATGAAGAAATGGCTGAAACAGGACCTCCAACCGGATCCGGTTGAGCTCCAACCGAATCGGTTGGTCTTCTGACCATTCTCCAACCGGATCCGGTTGCGGGACTCGACCGATCGGTTGGAGCAAAAATCATAAAAAGTCATAAACACGAAAGTTGTAGATCTTTCTCTTATCTTTCCGTGGCCGCGAACCGGGGGTCAAACGGAGTCCGTATGCAAAAGTTATGGCCAAAATGGTGAAGGTGTGTCGAGGACAACGAAGCTTCCAATATGTTTTCGTTTAAGCTTCTTTTCTTCATTTCTTTCTCGTTTTCCTTCTTGAACTTTATTCTTGAGTATTTGGACCACTAACTTGATGACTTTATCTTCTCGAATACACTCCACAAGTCTTGCTTTTGTCGGGAATTCTTCGTATTTGGAGAAATCTTCGTATTTTACTTCTTTTTCCGCCTTTTTCTCCACTTTCCTGTACTTGGCTACAAATGAACTAGCAAACGCACTTTGATACGATTAAGCATTAAAAGCATATGATTATAACCAAATAACACACATAAAAGCACGGATAACGCTACTAAAAACATGCACAATTTGAGCGTTATCAGTGTCGGAGATCTTTTCTTTACCTTTCTTTATACCCTTCACCAAATGTCCCAATTGGCCAGACTTCACAGCCTCTTCTATCTGTTTTTTAAGCTCTCGGCAACTGTTGGTGTCGTGACCGTAATCTTCGTGGAGATAGCCGTACTTGTATGTATCCCTGCTTCTACCTTTACTTGCCAAACGAGGGGGAGGTTCGAAGGCCTTCACAGCCCTTTCCGTAGCAAGTATTTCCCTTGGAGATTTAGACAGATTTGCCAAGAGTCTGTGGTTGGTGTTTTTGTTGTAGGGTGTGAACATGTCCCTGCCTTTGTGTTTGTTTTTGGACCCTTCCCATGAAGAGTGCTTCGGGAACTTGTTGTGAATTTCTTTGCTTTCGATCGGAGCCCCATTAGTAGCCACCTCTTTGGCTTCGATCCAGGTGTATGTCTTCTCCATTAAAATCTTGTAGGTTGTGGGAAGGTCAGTGGATAAGAATCCCACCAGACTTCTGTTTCGCAGGCCATGCACAAAACCAAAGATGCGCTGGTCTTCGTGCAGACCCAGAATATGTAAGGTGTCATCAGTGTATCTTGTAATGAAGGCCCTAGTGCTCTCGTTTTCCCTTTGTTTGATGTTGTGCACTATCAAATGAGTCCTTATGAACTTCTTATGCTGGCTGAAGTGTGATCTAAACTTGGCCTTGAGGTCATCCAAATTCACTATGCTACCTGCTTTTTGCCCATTCCACCATATACGAGCGGAGTCTCGTAAGGTATACGTGAACATGTGGCAAGCAACCGGCATAACCCCTTTCTGCATTCTAATAGCCCCTTCGAACAGATGCAAGAAATTATCCGGGTCCCCCTTCCCATCATACGTACCAATGTGTGCGGGCATTTTCAACCCGTCGGGTAGAGAGTAGTCTTCTATCCATCTAACAAAAGGTGTCGTGGAACCCATGGGCTCCGAATAAAGGCAGTTGTAAGGTGGCATGTAAGTGGGGACAGTGTTGTATGGGTTATGGTTCAGAGGCACTCCGACAGGATTTTGGTTAGCATAAGGTGGGTAAGCAGTAGGTATAAAAGATGGATGGCTTCCTACAGGATACGAAGGGTATACCATGGGTTGCTCGTAGGGCATGTTTCCGTAAGGTTGAGGAAAGCTAGGGTTGCTAGTCTGCCCACTAGGTGGGGGATAGACCCCATGGGGATAAGATTGAGTCTGAAAAGGAGGGTACATACCATGAGGAGGAATATTTCCTCCCCCATTCATTTGAGGTGGATTTCCTTCTACGCCGGATGTGTGAGAAGGCTGTAACAGAACCCCTGCTTCAGTTCTCCCCAAGTGGGCTGCCAAGAGTGGTGGCAAGTTAACCTTCGTAATCTCCCTTCGGTGACTCCTTCCATTGGAGCCTTCCATCGTTCCTTCCCTTCTCGTCAGAGCCCCAGGAGCCGAGGGCCTAGTCTCCATCTCTATCTCTTTGTCACACTCATCACTAGAGTATTCCAACTCCCTTCGCATCTCTACGTTCTGAGTTTTCCTCCTTCGAGCCCTTAATAAGGACTCCAATGCTTCGAGGTTAGCTTCGACATACGCAAGACTGATATCTGGTTCGGGGTTGGCTGATGTCAAAGCATGGTTGTTGGGAGTTATTTCTGGATGAGATCGTATGGTGAAAGTAGACGCGGTTATGTTGGGAAGGTTGTTAGGATCATTGACTGGGATTGGTGTCAAGGTCGAGAAACCCGGAGGGGGAGTATCTTCTCTTCCTTGATTCATGCCGTAAAAGTAGTGAGTGTGATTGACTGGTTATAAGAGCGGGTCCCACGGATGGCGCCACTGATTGTACAATAATTCGTACGACCAGGCCTTCGATGGTGATCGAAGGGTATGAGGGGTGATATGCTTGCGCCAAACTCGTAGCCAATCTGCAATAAAAAATAGTTGACACTTCGTTAAGTGGTTGCGCAGGGGTTAGAGCATGCGAACCACCTCCGGCGTGTGAGTAAGTATGTGATATGTATTGTAAGTAATGTAGAGTATGTGAAATGTTGTGTTGAGTGAACATACCATTGAAATGGGAGATGATTTGCACACTCTTAAAAATGATTAGGACACTCAAATTAGTTGTGTTTAGACATTTATACCCTCATAGTCACACTTACATTTTCACCCCTGTGAGGGTATAAATGTCCACACACAACTAATTTGAGTGTCTCAATCATTTTTGAGAGTGTACAAATCACCTCCCCATTGAAATGACTCGTCCAACCTATTTATAGATAGAGAAATAAGCTTGGAGAGTGTTTGCACACGTTTTTGAGATCATGGCGGCGTCCCATGATTTGTGGTAACCGCTAGGGCTTCATCCCTACTCTCTCTGGCTTGGCGGGGAAGCTAAGGAGATAGTGGGAACGTGGGGGAAGACCAGGTTAATGTTCTCCTTTGTCTTAGTGTCTTCAAGATCAGACCCCGAAGGGCTTAGGCCTTCGGTTGGCGAATTCTCAATTGGTAACCATATTAATGATGAATGGTTTTACGCCAACGATGACTTAGGAAGATAGACTTGGTCCTTCGTTATGTAAATTCGACTGAGACTGAAAGAGAGTCCTTCGACTTGATCGGAGGGTACGTCATCAGGGCTCGTTTGGTTTCTAAAGGGTTTAAGATTAGGATTTGATTTAGGAATTATATCTGAAAATGATGTAGGAGAGAGAGAAAAATAATATGTAATTAAAATTCTTTTATTTTGAAAGTTATTTAATAAAATATTAAAATAAAATCATGATGTTATATATTTTTATTAATTTATTAAAGGTTGCAAAAAACGCTAGGTGTTAGTCAGGCGGTCGACCACCACTTAGCGCCTATGTCGCCTAAGCAGAATGAACATTTTTATATAAAAAAGTTAAAATTATATGTTTTTGGTATAATATATGCATAATTTATATATTTTTTAAATAAATTTATTAATGCTTTTATTATTTTAAATATATTTCTTTTGTATATGTTGCAAAATTTACATTATTTGTGATTTTGGTTAATTTTTGGGGTATGTTTGACGAAATGGGCTAGAGTTGGGGCTTGGGCTGGGACTTATATTATAAGTCGAGATTAAAATTTGTATTTTTATAAACTTGTTTGGCAAATGGGCTGGGGGTGGGACTTATTATTGCAAAATTACTAAAAAGAACATAATTAAATAAGTTTTTGTATATGTTAGATATTTTTTTAGGTAAATAAGTAATTTATTATTCAAAAACCTCGGGCTAAAGTTATTAGCCCCTTTTATGGGGCTAAAGTTTTTAGCCGACTTATTTTATAAGCCCTTCCATAAGCCCTATGAGACTTATTTTATTAGCCGACTTATTTTAAAAGCCCAAGCCCTAATAAGCCCTATTTAAGCCCTCGCCAAACATAGCCTTGGTCTACTTTTATTAAAGCCTACTAAATTATTTGTTGAGCTTATTGTATAAGTTTTTTAATGAGCCAATAAACCTAATAATATATCAGGGTTACACAACATAAAAAATATAGCCTCCACTTCAACCTTCCTTTCACCTTCTTTTTTCTTCAACTCTTCTGCAATTGTTCTAGTTTAAGAAAAAAAACCACTTGGGCTTAAACTAAAACAAAATCAAGAAAAACGAAACCCCAAAAATGTGTTCCATTCAGTGCTAATTTGAAGTTGTGTGAAAAGAGGAGTGAAAAAAAAATGAAGTTAGAGGAGTGTTGACTTGCGTTGACCGACCCGCCGCCTAGGCCGATTTGTCTCGCCTAGGCGGTTCGTTGATCGCCTTTTGACCAAAACGCCTAATTTGGCAGATTTGTTGCAAATCAGGGCGGAGGGGGCCGACTAGCGCCGAGATGTCGTATAGCCGCTTTGTGCAATACTAAATTTATTTGAGTAGGTTGTGAGAGAGTAAATTAGGGGTCGTTTATTTGGGCCCTATAGAATCAAAGAAATGAATAATTTTAAAACAATATTTTGTTCTGATCTTTGGGTTATCAAACAGGAAATGGTACCTTTATATAAAGTATTTGACAAAATTCACCAAATTCTCTTGAATTTCTGACAGATCAATTGTTATTTCTTTCTTTTATACACAACTGAGGCCTCTTCGATTTTCTAGCCACAAATGTGTGTACTTCCTCTTTTATTATTTCATTCTTTATTCTATTTTTAAGTAAGTTTTTTTTTTATCTTTAATGCGATACTTAATTTATAAATTAAATTTATTTTTATATACTAATATATTTTTTTTCTCTTCAAATTCAAACTCAAATCCGAATATGAATTCGAATTCAAAACCAAATCTTATACCTATTTACAAAACAAGTAGGCCCTTAATGGCCCAAAATGAGTTTGAATTTACCAAAAGACATTTTACTTGACTAGAACCACATTCTTCTACCATGACCCACATTATTCATTTACTAGTCGGGTACCCGCGCTTTGCGTCGGCGGATACCCGTGTGATTATATTTTTTGGCGATAGCAAGGTTTTGCCGATGCATTACTTTTAAATAATGAATTTTTTTTTCCAATAGAGATAATTAATTGGAAATTAGTTTGTTTTCTTACTTACGCATTTAGTAACATAATATAAAGCTTTTATAGCAGGGTGCCTACGCGCTTATATATTTTTCATGATGTTAACTTAACACATGGCGATAACTTAATGGAACAACTTACCGCACAATGTTGCTTTAAAAAATGGCAGACTTGCATCACAATACAACGGCGATACGAAAACGATGATCAACGATATTGCTATTCGTTTAGGACGTGTAATATTATATATCGTTTAAACATACAAGGTGTTTTAAAATAGCGGTTTTAGCACCATCTTGTGGTGTCTATATTGCTAAGTAGTGGTGGTAAATGGTGGTCTGTTGCGTGGTAAAAAAGGTGGTGTCAGAAATTCTGACTACATAAAAATTGGTTTTTATGATCCCCTTAATGATTTGTAAATTTTATTTAGTTGGTGTTTTAAAGAAGTAATATAAGATCAGATGATTTATGCGTTATAATTTTATATCATGTGATATATTAAGTGTACTTTTGAGTGAATAATATTTTAATAATATCATCAATGAATTGTAAAATTCATTTAGTGGGTGTTTGAAAGATATAAATGATAAAATAATTTATGCATTATTGTTTTGTATCATTTGATATATTAATATATTTTTGAGTGATTGGGTATTTTAATTATATTATTCATGATTTGTAAATTTCATTAGTGAGTGTTTTAATGAAAAAGAAAAATTAGATGATTTGTGTTTTATTGTTTTGTATAAAGTGCTATATTAATTATACTTTTGATTGAGAGTATTTTAATGATTTCATTAATCCTGACATTAATATACACAAATGTTACAAATTAGATGATTTATGCATTATTGTTTTGTACCAAGTGCTATATTAATTGTAGTTTTGGTTACAAATTTAGCGGGTTACTTTTATTAGAAATGTTTTTGGTATTAAAATTTATAAAACTTCTTTATTTATAATATCCTAAACACTTTATATAATAGTATAGATATTTTATACTGAACAATTGATATATAAAGATTGAAACTAGACTAAAATACACCGTTGGTCCCTAAACTTGTAGTGGAGGATCGCGATGGGACGAAACCGGGCATAATCATCGCCAGGGGTCCAAACAGTAGCGATTAAATGCCAGATTGGTCCCTTGACCAATACTGCCGTTGTCAACGTTATTTTGCTGAGGGCAAAACCGTCTTTCACTGTAGCGTACTAAATAAAACCGTTCTACAGTGAATGTAGCTAGTATATGTGTGTAACAAGGTTTGATCTACATTTATGACCCATCCCTAAACTATCCTTCAAAACCCGTCCTCTTCAAAAAGATAATTGTTTCAAGATGGTACGTTGCTGGTGTGGTAAGCAAGCTATTATTCGTACTTCGTGGACCTCTGCCAACCCAGGGCGTCGATTCTTTGGTTGTCCTGTTCAAGTAAGTGCGTCTTAATATTTCTTGTGTAAGTTTGTAACAATGGTGGTTGTTTAATGACTTGTCATAACCATCAATAGGGGTCTTCTTGTCGGTGGATAAGATGGTATGATCCTGAAATCTGTGCTCATTCAAGAATGATCATACCAGGACTTTTGAGGGGGAGAAATGAGCTTGAGGCAAGATTAGTAGCTGCTCAAGGTGATGTGTGGAAGTGGAAGATTTACATGGTGCTAAGTTGGATGTTGTTCTTCATTGTTTATGCATTGGGATAACGTTTTAACCTTTTATGTAATGAGGCTAGTTGGTTAATGTTGTGTATCTTGAATTGTAGTAACCTTGTTATGAAGTATTCAGTTTTGTTTGTTTCTGATTTTCTATGCCTCATGGCTATGCAGATGGTTTGCAATGTGTTTAGGGGTTGACTTTTAAATGTCAACATTCTTATGATGTTCTATTTTAGCTTTGGTTACTTTTGACGCAAACTATTCACACATCAAGCTTAGTCAATCTCAAAAAATACACAATAATGACATGGTTCCATAGTTAATGCAAATGGATATAATTCCAGCTGCATAAAATTGCATACTTTTCAAAGCATGAGCGCTACAGTTACACACCCACACACAGATATGTTTTTAGATTACATAACTTGTCCATAGAAAATAAATAGTAAACTAGATGAAACATTGTCTAGATAATTAGCATAACAGATTTGACCTATGGTGAGGCCATCATTCTTTCCAGTGCAGCCTGCTTCCTAGTCATTCTTCGTGTAGCAGGCTGGGTTGAAGCAGAAACTGCTTGAACATCACTTGACTGAATCTCAGACTGGGATTGCTCATGCATGATGGGATCGGCAAATGCTTCAGCTTGAAGTTGCTGGGATTGTGACAGGGATGCATCATGTATGATGGGATCTTCAGTTCCTGGCTCTTGATTTGTAGATTGAACACCACTTCCTTGAACTGCACTAACTTGGCTTTCTAGAACAACACCCGTACCTTCAGCTTCTTTATCTGCTGCTACCTTTTTACATTTAGGATGTCTTCTTTTTCCTGCAGCTTTAGTAGGCACCTTTTTGACATTTACCTTATTGGCAGTTCCACTATGTTGAGCTCCACCATACCCTAGGCATGTTACCCGGTTGTGTCCAGCAATGCCACAAATACTACACCTGACACTCTTCCAAGCCCTTGACAGCTTACCATCCTTCACAATCTCTTCAGTTTCAGGTGCTATCCTAACTCTTTTTCTACCTTTTGCGGCAGGCGGGTTTGTTTCGGATTTCGGTGGAACAATTGTTGTTGGCATAGTTGATTTTTCCCAATGTACACTGCTAGTTATAGGCTGGACATGGTGTTTGTAGGTAGCCTCCCAAGTGAGAAGATAGTAACAAGGATGAGCCCATGTTTCTACAGCTCCGACTTGTTGGCCATTTAAAGCCATATTCCAATTGGTAGCAACAGCATGTTTACATGGTAAACCTGTTATCTCCCACCTTCTGCAAGTACAAGTCTTGTGTACAACATTAACTACACATTGGTCACCCCATGGTCCACTAACCTGAAACTTAGATCCCCCATTCCATAACACATTATACTTAACAGCCTCTTTCTTAATAGCCTCTAGCATGTGTTGTGCAGTTGGTGTTAATGGCCCATCACTCTTCTCAATCACCATAAGAACATGCATTATCCTCTTCATACAATATTCCCTGATGTATTCTAAGGCTGTAATAATAGGTTTGCTTAACCCCTCTTTAATTTTCTCATGAAACACTTGACACATGTTATTAAGTAACACATCAGAAGTAGCTCTCCCTAAAGATGACAAGTAATAAACATGTATTAATTGTAACTGTTTATACTGCATTTACGATGACAAAGTAAGTGAAACAGATAGATCACTTACATGAAAAATGTGACCTTGACCAATGGATCGGTGGTATCTTACTTAACCAATCATGGGCTGGTTGATTAAGTTTCTTGAGATCAGCCATAGCTTTCAGAAACTGTACAACAGTTGAGGCTGTTGCACATTTCCACAGATGGTCTTTATAGGCCCTACCTTTCCATTGCAATTTCATTTTCTCATGTATGCTTTTAATACAGAATCTGTGTTCTGCACTTTCAAAAACTTCTGCTACAGCTCTACTTATATCCTGCACAAAATCAAATATCTTTACTGTCTGTTTCAAAACAGTGAGACTTAAATTCATGAACAGAGTAAGAGAGTACCTTATTCATGTCAGTAATAAAAGTGATGCTTGAAATTGGCCCAAGTGCTAAATCATCGGATAAACAATGAAGAAACCAAGTCCATGATCCTATGTTATCTGAATCAACAAAAGCATAAGCGAAAGGGTATATACCATTGTTGCTATCAATTCCCACAGCTGTCATCAGTTGACCATTGAAAGGACCACGAATTGGAAAAGCAGCCAGCCCCAACAACGATCTCCCACAATCTTTAAATCCTTGCTTCAGTGCACCTAAACAAACATACACTCTCTTGAATTCTCTGGTTGGAAGAGACTCATCCGGAGGTCGTTCCACATTCATCTCCACTGTCGTATTAGGGTTTGTCTTCTGCAACTCTTGAACATAATCTCTCAACATGGTAAATTGAAGCTTGAATTGACCCCTGATGGCTTTTATAGCTAGGTTTTTGGCCCTTAATACCTTCTGCAGGGACACTTGAAGGTCGTATTGGTTGGTAAGTTGATTATGCACCGACCTGACAGGAAGCTCTGGATTTGTTTCAACTTGTGCTGTAATTTTCTGTGAGATATAGCGAAGGTCAAAAGCTCTGACTTCCCTTGATTGCAAACAAGTGTGTTGCTCATTATATGTTCTGACCGACCAGATACCTGTCTCACCATTCCTGCCGACAAACAATAGCCATGGGCAGAGTATTTCTGAAGGGTCCTTTTTGGCAGAAAGCAATGCTCTTATACCCCTTCTGCTTAATGGACTTCTAGATGGGCCAATATTTAGTCCAGGGCCTTCACTTGGGCCTGAAACTGGAACACAACCCCTACACCTGACCCTTATTCTTGTTTTGTCATTCTTCAAAAAAAACAACTCCCTCCTAGTTTCTATTGAATGCTCTCTTACTAGCTTTTTTACTTCCCCTGCAGTAGCAAACTCCTGACCAGTATAGAAAAAAGTGGTATAAACGCCATTAGCAAAGTGTGCGTGTTGGAAACTAACATGGTCACCGCAAAATACTTCATCAACCATCACAGGTAAATCATTTACCAACTGCCTGTCATCACTTATATAACATGTTGTTCCTTCTTCACCTGAATCAGTAGTCTGACCTACTTGTAGCATACCAAGCTGTGCATCATTCTCTTGACAAGTGTTATCTTGATTTGGTTCAACTGCATTGCCAAATTCACTAGTGTCACTCGCTTGTAACAGACTAAGATCAACAACAGGATCCTCTTCCATGTTATCCTGAGTCAGTTGAAACAGACTTACATCCACATCAGGCTCCTCAAAGCTGTTATTCACATCAAGTAGTGGTCTGCCTGCTTTGTGTAAATGCTTGTCCTGTGTCAATTGAAACAGATTAACCTCAAAATTTTCAGGCTCCTCAAAGGTGTTATTGACATCAACTAGTGCTGTTCCACCGTTGTCAAAGTCCTTCCCCTGAATCACTCTAAACAGATTAACCTCAACATTATCAGGCTCCTTTAGAGCATTGTCCTCATCAACAACTACTAAAGCACGCTCACTGTTTTGAACAGGTTGGCTACCAAATGAGCAGTCTAAGGTGGAAAAGAGTGGCTCAATGTTTGGCAAATTGCTAGCTTCACCAATATCATTGACGTCCACAGGCAATTGTGTAAGTTGGATAAACTGATCTAGGGCAGGTTCATTATCTATATCATCTAACACCAACCGTCTACAACATGATTGAATAGCCGCAGTAGCAACTTTTCTCCTATCTTCATCCATCTCCCAAAACACAGTCTTAATTGATTGTGGGGACATTTCACAAAATTCTAATCTAGTCTTCCCTATTTCAACATACACGTCTATCAGCTTATGCTGTATGACAACATCTTTCAACAAGTCTAGATTAGCAGGTTCACGGAAAGAAAACAAACCGTCGTCTAATGTACAACCAGGCTTAAGAAAGTAGAAATAATTGGTTTGTCCAGACTCATAACCGATTTGGGTCATGAGAGCATCCATTTCATCAACAGATACCTCTTTTATTTCAACAAGATCAACAAGGCATTTCTTGCCTCCTTGATATATCCTACCTGGAAAGTATTTGAATGTACCTTCATAATGGAACATCATGCTAAACGATCCAGGTTCACCCGCTGTATAAAAAAATGTACAAAAACTTTGTTAAGCTAAAGTTACCTAAAAGGGGAATAACTTAATCACTCGTACTAACATATGATTGTAATAGGCTCTAACCAAAAAAGACTTACAATATCTCCTGACTGCAGATCTTTCCTCCGTTTCACGATCATCATATAAAGGATATTCCCTTACTCGCCACAGAGTAAATCCAAGGTGGTTGTTTGTTATTTTCTTACTCAGATTATTTGATTTTATGATAGACATTGCCTTAGGGTTTTCTGGGTAGGCTTCCAAAACAAGTTTGGGGATGAGCAATGAGTACCCGGTTTTGTTATATTGTACAATATGACGGGAAATTGGACAAGACAGGTTATACAGTGTATACCACATAATGACTATTCTACCCTCAGCAGTACCATGATTACGGGTTTATTTTGGGTATAACGGAACATTGACAACGCCGTTATTGGTCAAGGGACCAATCTGGCATTTAATTGGTACTGTTTGGACCCGTGGCGATGATTATGCCCGGTTTCGTCCCATCGCGATCCTCCGATACAAGTTTAGGGACCAACGGTGTATTTTAGTCTTGAAACTATTACTTGAATCCAAAAGGGTCCAACCAAACGCGCCCTTAAAGTTTTAAACAAAAACCAACCAATCACATCAATCCACAAACCCAAACACCCTCTAACCCATCCCTTAAATATTTAAACAAAAACCAACCAATCACACCAATCCAGAAACACCCACACACAAACACACATTAGTGTGTGCGACTCCGTCACATTTGAATCCCATCATCAGCCGTCACCTCACCACCCCTCTTCAACGACAAAAAAAAAAAAAAAAAAAAAAAAAAAGAAATGAATCTTTTACCATAATCATCTTTATTAAAATCCCTTCAAAACCCATCAACAAGATTCTAAATCTTGGACACCCTTTGAATCATTTCACCTAGTTCCTAATAAAAATCAAGAATTTATATAAAAAAATGGACTCTGCAACAGTTGATAGGATAATTGAGAGATTAATTGAAGTAAGGTCAACAAAACCAGGGAAGCTGGTTCAGTTATCTGAAGCTGAAATTAAACAGCTTTGTGTTGCTTCTAGGGATATTTTTATTAAACAACCTAATCTTCTTGAACTTGAAGCCCCCATCAAGATTTGTGGTAATTTTTTTATTTTATTTTATATGTTTTAGTATTTTTATTAATTGGTTTTTGTTTTTGCATTGTGGGATATTGTGGATTTGGTGTTTTGACTTTTTATGTCATTGTTTGTTAGATTAGGGATTTAAGTCTATATTTTTAACCTTGGTTTCCAACCTTTTGGCCTACTAAGGGGGTGTTTGTTTAAGCTTCTATATGGGCTTATGAGCTTATTTGATTTCGGCTTATATTTCATAAGTGTCAATTTTCCGGCTTATTTGGAGACTTGTGGGCTTATATAAAATAAGCCGGAAAATTGAGGCTTATGATATATAAGCCGAAATCAAATAAGCTCATAAGCCCACATATAAGCTTAAAAAAAACCCCGTCACCACGAGGTTTGAGCCACCGCTACAAAGACTCAAACCGTGTAAAACCCTCATTTTTTTCAGAACAAAGTTAAGAGCCATTCTATTAGAAACACTACAAAATGTTTGCTACAATGTAAATCTTGAAAAGGTTATCGACTTCTCAAATCAGCTTACATTACATTTCACCTTAAGCAAACCATTGTTTTGTAAGTGTAAATAGATATTGACAAAAACTGCCATGTGACTCTGAGACGGTGTATTCACAAACTCTCCACAATTTTCTTCATGATTGTTCATTTCTTGCAAGGTTTATAAATGTATTAAAAGCATCTAAATTCCTTATAAATGAGGTAACTTACAATATAATTGTAATACTACTATTTTGTAAACATGATTTACAAAGTATAATTTTATTAAATATAGAATAAAATGTTTGCGAAATTGCGGGTCACTTCACCCTGATCTATTTTGACCCTTTTCCGATCTGCCCATTTTGCCACACTTAGTGACCTTAGTTTTGTTGGTAAAACGTTGGTTTTAAATGTCTTATTTGGTCAATCACTGCATGTCTGCATGACATATATGGCCTTGTATCATGTTTTAGGTTGCTCTCATGTTCCTTTAAACTCAATTTAATTATTTGAGGGTTTATTTAGGCATAAGATGTGCCTTAATTACAACAAACGGTAATATAACACTCCTGATTCAGGGTTTTTTGTGTGCTGAAAACTATTAAGATATTTCATATGATTTTAATCTAGTGCCAACACTTATTAACTCTTTGCCAGCTCTCGAATGTTCAACACTAATGCATGTTGTTGTGTTGCATGATGTAAAGAAAATGATAGTTGGCAATTTCAACCCCTTTACTATATCTGATTTTTTTAACCTCTTTTTGGTTCTGGTTTTAGGCGACATTCATGGACAATACAGTGACCTGTTGCGACTTTTCGAATATGGTGGTTTTCCTCCTAAAGCCAATTATCTTTTTCTGGGTGATTATGTTGATCGAGGAAAACAAAGTTTGGAAACAATATGCCTGTTGCTCGCTTATAAAATCCGGTATCCAGAAAACTTCTTTCTTCTAAGAGGAAACCACGAATGTGCTTCCATAAATAGGATTTATGGGTTCTATGATGAATGTAAGAGACGGTTCAATGTGAAGTTATGGAAAGCTTTTACAGACTGCTTTAACTGTCTACCTGTTGCGGCTCTTGTTGATGACAAGATACTGTGCATGCACGGTGGACTTTCCCCTGATCTTAATGATTTGGATCAAATTAGAAATTTACCGCGACCAACTGCTATTCCTGACACCGGGCTACTTTGTGATTTGTTGTGGTCGGATCCTAGCAAAGATGTGAAAGGATGGGGAATGAATGATAGAGGGGTTTCATATACTTTTGGTCCTGATAAGGTGTCGGAATTTTTAACAAAGCATGATCTTGATCTTGTTTGTCGGGCTCACCAGGTTATAGACATTCTCTCCTTCCTTTCTATTCCTGTGTCACAAATAAAAGCAACATATGATTAACATTCTTTGGGTTTTGTTTGACTATAATGCGTCAAATGGGTTATGTTAAAGATCTAATATAAAAGAAAAGAGGTTGAAAGCATCTGAAGTGTATATAAAATTATAAATGCATATAACCACCTGAGTCGTTTTATTTACATAAAGGGTATATTCTTATTCTGATAAATGTTAGCAACCTTATTATTTAAAAACTTAAAAGATATGGATAAAATTGTGTTTGTGGGTCAGTCGTTTCGAGCTTTCGAGTGCATTTAGATTTCTAGTTCGATCCAAACCAGCTTTGACCTGTTACCCAACCTGCCCTCCCCATCCATTATGTCACCTCTAAATTGAGCAGACGCTTGTCTAATTTAAGTCTATTTAGCCAAATGTTTGAATACCCTTATGTAAGACAAGGTGATCTTGAGGACTATAATCGATGTTATTTTTGCAAATAGGTAATTTTTGCCCTAAAATGATTTTATAAAGGAAATCATGTTAGTATTTTGGGACGGGGCGGGGACGGGGGTAATGGAAATTATTGCCTTATTTGAAAAGGATAATGCATTTATTATGTATATGTTTTAGTACTTTGTTCACTAAAACACCACTTCTTATGCTGCAGGTTGTGGAGGATGGTTATGAATTCTTTGCTGACAGGCAGCTTGTTACCATATTTTCAGCCCCAAATTATTGTGGTGAATTTGATAACGCTGGTGCAATGATGAGTGTCGATGAGAATTTGATGTGTTCGTTTCAAATACTTAAGCCGGCTGAGAAGAAAAATAAGTTCCTGATGTCTACAAAGATGTAATAGTTGCATTATTTTGACTCCCTAGTTTCTGAAGGTTAGCTCGATGTTTAACTCCAGTTATAATGTTTGGCAGTACTCAGTTTTCTTGAATAACCTTGAATATACACCAAAATCAATATCTTCAAGCCGTGTTTGGATGCACGTTTATATTTAAGTAACCAATGCAAAATTACTATAATGCTCAAATTTTTTATTTTATTTTATCAAGTTCAAAGTGTGTCAATCAGTATCAACAGTTTACGCAGTCGAACTATATCCAAATGCTCTCTTGCTGCACATTCTATTAGATATAAAATTTTCATTATTCAGTATCATAAACATTTTTTAAAACATGCATGTAAACGCATCTTAATATTGTTGTTGGTTACGATGACAACTCTTTGCAAGATAAAGTAACATTATTTGTCATTTAGACCCTAGCTATCTCAAAAGTTAAGATTAATACTGACTTTTATGTGATTAATAGTTTCTTCTATACAAAGGCTGAAACCCATTTAACAAGTAAACAACTTTTGATCATTTCAATTCTCAATGTTCAAACCTGATTCTTATTGCTGTTCTATCTCTTCTCTCCCCCAGATAATGTTGTCGATTGTAAGGAAGAAGTGGGTGATTCCACCATGTGACTCCTTATATTTGTGTTTTATCGAAGGAACTGTGAGGCTACATCAGCAGAAGAATCGAGGGAGCAGATGGTTCATAAATGACGACAATGCCGAAAAATTTGTGTTTTTAAAGTTACCGTATGGAATGCGTCTATATTTTAGCTTTGTATCCAGGTTAATTAGTTTGAGTGCAGACATTGCGAATGCTTTGACCGTTTGGAAAATTGTCATTATGAGCAATTGGCTTGTATCCATGATATCAGGACTTGTAGGCGTTCCATAATCCGAGATGTGTAAACTCAGAGATAAGTAATTCAGATTCTGTTTGGAAAGGGCAATTTGGCATTGTTGTTTTTACACGTCGTATGATGAATGAGTTTTGGCTTTAGTTATGTGTCCGGAAATTTCTTTAACCATATTAAACCGAGTTAAACTTTCTTGTGTTGCTTATCATTTGTTTTCACATGGAGTCTGTCCTATAAAATTTTCATTCAACACAAAGGTTTTGCTCAAAAAATAATGCCCAAAGAGAGTTCTGTGTTGTAATATTGTCGATGATTTATCAAAACTATATCTTCCATGTTAGCAAAAGGTTCCACTCTTTGTTCACATTGATGCGAGTCCATGAAATTAGACTTTGGTGGTTAGACTTCTGTTCTGCGCGTGTTTCTTTTAATTAGGGGTAATATTGGTCGAATCATGAAACAAATAGAGTTGCAATAGACATTAAGCACTGCAAAAACCTAGCGATCATATTAGGCTGAGTAATGTGGTTAGACTTCTGCGCGTGTTTCTTTTAATTAGGGGTAATATTGGTCGAATCATGAAACAAATAGAGTTGCAATAGACATTAAGCACAGCAAAAATCTAGCGATCTGAGTAATGTGGATCATATTAGGCTTGTATTTCCAAAATAGCAGTTAACCAAATTGGACCACATGCCCAATTCAAATTCAGGTTTAACCGAACTGAGAATAACTGCTAAATGAGGTTAGGTGCGTGTTTGGTTTTCTGTATCAGGAGAAATGAGGTTGATAAAAGGATTCATCAATGTTTGAAACATCCACCCCCCCCCCCCCCCCCCGGACGTAACCACTCCCTTGGTTTGGGGCTGTGCCGCCCCGCCTTTCGTTCGATACACAGTTGAGGAGGCCGATCACGAACGCCATAGATGTGGGAGCGATCCGGGAACCAACGGTGAAGAAGGTTACCTGCTTTCGGTGGACGTGGAGCCAACGAGTTCAGTCGAACAGCGTAAAGAGTTAACAATTTTAGTTATTACGAACACCAACTAACACTACCTTTGTCCCTGACAAGTCTCGAGAAAATAAGGTTATAATGATTGTAAACGAGAACTTAAATGTAAGTATATAAATAATAAATGGTATCGAGAAAACCTTAAGATGTCAACAATTGGCATACTTAAAACACAAACACATCTCAAATTAAACATTACAAAGACTAATTCACAACAAGCCGGTAACCAACAATGTCTTTTACAAGTTACGTAAGGACAATTGTGTATTGGACATACATTGTCAATTTGCCATATAATCGACAGCAGAAAAAAAAAAAGAAAAAAAAAAAAAAAAAAAAAAAAAGAAAAACTCGATCGGTGTTTGCAATGTAGCATTTCTTAAACTACCTGTGGTGAATGTTTTTGTGTTCTGTGTATGTTACTGCTTGTTTCCAGCTTCACTATTTCTTCGGCTATGGCATGTATATTCCACAAGATCAATCCAAAAAAAAGTATGCAAACTCATTTCTTCAGCAATTTTATGACGTCGCCCACCAAATGTAATGAACCCGTTACAAGAACCTGATAGAAGCAAATCAAACACATACATTAGTGATCTTTGACAAACAAAAGCAGAAAAATTAAGATAAATTAGAAGGCATTACTACCTGCAATCGAACAGATCTATCTTGTTTAGCAGCCTCTCTCAACCACTTAATAGCCATTGGAAGTGACGAAAACACCACACTGTTTTCACAGCTCTTAATACTTGTTTCACTATGATCTTTGCTCTCAACAGAAACTAACTCACCACCATTATTGGTATTCCCTGTAATCCATATCATGTAGCTAAGTTACAAAAATCACACTTATGGCCCATCAGTCAATTACAAATCATCAAGATCAGTTCTGGAAAATAAGTGTGTAAAGTGTAAATGATACCTCTTTCACCAAGTATAATGTTCTCCCATACCCTTTGAAGTGTGAGCTGCCACGATATATCAACTGCAGAATCAGTTGATGGCAAGGATGAGCTAGATCCAACTTTCGTCACAAGGGACATGTTTGGTACGAATAGTGCCTTGTTAAAGTTGATACCTGAAACATCAATATTAATTTATAATGTGCACTATTACTTAAAAAACACACATTTGAAAATAAAAAAAGTTAATGATTCTTCTGACTGAGATATTTACCATGACCACCACATGCTTTTACCAGCCGAGGAAGAAGCAACTGTGGATCCCTCACTGACATACAATTGAACAATAATATCTGCATTTCCATACAATTCAGCTAATCAAAGAAGTTGTCATAAAAAACGTACATCCATTCATAATTATTGCAGCATGTTATGTGTTGTCTTATCACTAACCTGTGCAGAGCCCTTGCTGGCGGTTTCGCCACTCTTGAGAGGTACAAGTTCATTTGATGTTCCAGAACTATCAGGTTCCTGGTTACTTAGGCAGCTTTGTTGTCTGTCATCTTCTTTAATGGCTAGAGAAAACCAGTGCGCACAAACTTCCATGCTTTCAGGACTATGAGCCCCATCTAAATAGAACACCAGATCTCCTCGATTTTCAATATCAAGTGACGGGTCAGGAATGATCTGGGCCCGTCCTTGTAGTGTTGCTGTTGTTAGCCCTTTAATGAACTGGTGCGGCAGTGAAGTCTGTGTTTAACCATACAAAAATTAACTTTTTTATTTATGAAAACGTAGAAATATGGGAATCTAATTTTGGGAATTTACATTTTGGTCCATTGAATCAAGTTCTAGATGACCAGTGTTTTGTAGCCATGTAGAGCATAACTTGATGGCAAGTCCAGCATTAAGATACTGGTGATCACCTACAAGCCCAAGCTGTAATCCATTCAGCAATTTGCTATCCAATGGATGTGCTACTTGAAGTGGAACCTGTAACAGCAGAATTTCTATTAATAATGATATCATGCTTCCAATTAGTTAAACTAAGCAGGTCAATAAGAATTACATCCAACTGTGCAGCCTTCTCCTTAAGTACTTCCATAGCTTCGTCTGGTTGGGGCACAGTAAATGCAGGAACACCTTTCTGCATGAAAAGACGAGGACAATTTGGACATTGCAATGGAGAAAGACACGAGACAGTAATGTAAATTACATGTAGCTGGAAAATATAGATGTGGCAGGATGGGCAGGCATAAACAGGTGAGTTGAAACATGACATATATAGTATGAGTCAAAAAGCACCGTGGCAGTTAGGATCGGCTCCCAAACAATTTTTTGTCAATTATTTATTTATTTATTTATTTTTATTTTTATAAAGAGCTAACGTGTTGAATATAATTGAAAGAGAAATATTATTACAATGGCATAAATAAGTTTTTAAATAAAAACAATTTTGGAGGTTGCAACTTATAAGCAGTGTAGGACTTTGGGTGACTTTCAACTACTGAACCCATTTCCCCTTAACTCATTTGAGATGAGATGAAACCAAAGCCAAATTGACCCATTCAGAAGGAAATGGGCGAAACGGCCACCAGTCGTAGAACAAAATGGATGATTTTTTTTTATTATTATTTTTTTTTAATGACAAAAGGCTTGTAGTTTTATGCCTCACCTTAAGGATACCAGCCTTCTCCCCAGCAATTGCTCCAAGAGTATTTCCTACTCAAAGAACAACAAAAATCCATCATATAGACATAACACCAAAAATACAAAGCAAGTAATAAATAATTATGAATGACAATCAATGGAATAGAAATTTAGCAAAATTTTGCAAAATAGAACATGTGCACTTTATACTCTAATGAAAGTAAAACATGTAATGTGCCACGAATAGAAGCGAGTTATGATTAATGACTGTTTGGGAAAATAGAGCTAATAATATGTTGAAACTAACCTAAAATTTCTGTGTGGTCATACCCAAGGGATGCAATACCACATACTACTGGCGTTTGAACCTGAAAAGCAGTAAACCACATTTATAAATATTAATTATGACTATCTGAACTTACCATCTACAAGGGTGCACGCTCATGTAACATAAATGACATTCAAAGAACTAAACATATACATACCACATTTGTTGCATCAAACTTTCCGCCAAGTCCAACTTCCATAATAGCAACATCTACCTGCATCAAGTTGTAATGTGTTCTTATTAGGTGATCTATTATATATAGATTGTATTAATACTTTCATTTGGTTACTGAGAAGGGGAGGAAGTTGGTATAAAATTTTCACATACTTGCTCTGCTGCAAAAATCTTGAAACCAAGTAAAGCAAGGAAGCGGAATAAATTAGGCATTGGTATATCATCATTGCATTTTTCCTGCATGTAAAAAACATACTAAATTAAGAGACAACCAGTTTATGCAGAAAAAAATACGAGTGAAGTAAATAAATTTGTCCATAGCTACATTATTGACCATATCAATATTACTGGGATCCATGGCAAATTATAAGAAACATGAATCTTTATTAAGAGGCAATATAAAAAAATACGAAATTGCAGGAACAATGATTATAAAGGTCTGAAAATGCAGCATGAGAACAGTGAATATTGGTAAATTACATTCAGAATGTTTATGGATCAGAAATCATGCCTTCAGTCTATCCCAACACCACCAGAAGTATGCCAAGAACTTCTCTTCACCTATATCCACCCTGAAGCATCAAACATAATTGTCTAAATGAAGAATTTCGGATAGTGATTAAATTTATATTTTTAAGGATAACATGCATAAACAAGTAAAACATAATCCCAAAACATCACTCTATCATAAAAGTTTCACCAAAACAAGATATAAGATAATAACATCTCAGTAGATGACTCACCCATCCAATCGAAATCTTTCTCGAACATCAATAAGGTGAGGGGAAGTGAAAAGCCCAGTGCGAAAGCCACAACTGCGTAGTATTGCTTCAGTAAATGTGCATGTTGACCCCTATAAATATAATACAAATATCACATTACATCAGCCTAAAAACAGCGATTACATATATTGTTTCTTTGATCAATATAAATAACATAAAGAGTTTACACTAGACCTGTTTTGAGGTACAGCGAGAATCTTAGGACACGAATTCTTCATTTATATTCAGAAAAGTATATTTTCCTAAAGTTCTAGGAAGTTGATCTGGAAACAGAAATGATCCCTTTAACTTGGCATCCCAACAAGCAAGATTATATGGTGATCACAGATGTATAAGCCAGAAAAACCATCATGTGTGTGTATGTTAAAACATAGCTGAGTTTCCCTATTAATTGACAGTTGAATGATCTCACATTGAAATATATTGATATAAGCAACATACTTATCCGTCTGCTGGATCTCAACCAACATCTAGGATAGACTGTCAACTACGAAACAATGTATTCTCTTAACAAATACTAACCGATCATTACAAGACACACATCATTTACTCTAAGTCTCAGCTACATGCATTTGCCAGAAATTTAATTCGACACTATTTCCGTACAAGTACTGGACGAAATTTAAGATATTATGAAAATCAAGTATGAACTACCACCAACAAATTACCTTTCCTTTAGTGCCTGCAACATGAATGATCTTCATCTTCGAAATCGACTCCTCCAAGTCTAAAATCTATATAAAAAAGACAGTGCCGTAAAATTAGATGTACTAATAGCAAAGTAGCCATTCAAACAAAGTACAAATTCTACATAGAATGTCATATGGTAATTGACTAGTATGGTTCTCTGCTTTCACTTTTTTTGTGTCGGGTTTACATGTAATTTGTTCAGACGTTTCCGTCACTATTGATCAATTAAGTGACACAGCAAAGTCCCTAAACAGAGGGGAAAAAACACTAGTGTACCAGTCAACTGATCCATATTATATATATTACTATGTTAGTATATGTGAATATGAAGTTGGTTTACATAAAAACCAAGGTGTAGCGAATATAAATTGAACAGGAAACATATTGAGTAATGAGTACCTTAACGTAGTCAAACATAAGTTCAAATCTGTTGCCGTTATTACTAGCATCAGCGCGATACTTTTGAGTAATGAGAGATGACAAAGCATCCATTGCTTCATCATAAGATGAAACACTACTACGTTCAGTGGATTCACTGTCTATATCAATAAAACAACATCATCGTGTCAATTATTATTATTTCTTTTTCAAAGAAAAACTGTAGGAAAGAAGAGTAATAATACCTTGTGCCATGGTTAGTTGACTGATTATGTAACCGGGTGATGGTATTTGAAAGTAAAGGATGATTTAAAAAAAAATGTATCGGATAGGTTGGTGACTTAGATGTGTGAGTTTAAAAGTGAGAGTGGGCGCAGGCAGATTGGGTTGGGTTGGTGAGGAAGAGATGAAACACACGTCACTTGTCCACTACCAGCCAAATTCTTAGTGATGGTATAAAACCTTTATTTGGATTACTAGATGGGTACCCGCGCAATGTGGCGGCGGGTACCCGATGACTATTTTGTAGCGAAAAAATGTTTTTCATTTTTACGTCTAATTCAAGTAAGTTTCTCCGCTTCTTCCCGACTACTAAAGAAAACTCATAAAAATATATCAAAATGAATGTTGAATTAAAGAGCACAAAATTTTAAAAAATATGGTGAAATTATATCATAAAAAAATTAAACGGATTAAAAGATATTTAAATTTTAAAATAAAGGTAATTAATTAGTTAGGAAGTGACATGTGTCACTCCATTATTTGAGCTCTTTATTTTAGTTTGTTAGAGCTCATCCCTTTTTGTTATTTTTTAGTTAGAGAAGCGACACATGTCACTCAATGATTGGAGCACCTTATCTTATTTTTTTTAATTCTTTCCATAATAAGCAAGTAAAAAAGTCTGAATTTTTAAGCCTTCTAATTTTAGAAGTCCTAAATGCATTATAAAATAGTATAGATTATATTTATTCAATACAAACTCGCATGCTACTCGACAATAACTCAACAAATCGACTCACTCTATTACTAGCTTATTTTTTTAGTCAAGTTCGAGTATCAAAACATCCAACTCATTATTTTTAAGTTCTGCGCGTATAAAACACAGACGACAATAAATAAATAGCATACCTTAACAATTTCGTTTAATCAAAGTAACCAATCTTTTTTTTTTTGAAAGGCTAATATTATTAAGAACCGGCTCCAAGAAGGAGGCCGAAAGCAGAATACAACAAAGAGGGGAAACAAAACGAGAAGCAACAAAACAACCCCACAAAGGGCAAACCAAGTTATACAATGTGAACCCCTCTACATACTAGACAATAAAGATCTTGGATTCGAAATCCAGCAACTCCAATTACAAGTCGCCATCTTGCAACGGGCTGAAATCCAATTCTTTGACAACCGTTGAATGGACGGAAATATATCTTCCTCTAGGACTTTAGGTCGATCATCCAAAGTGGCATGAACCAATTTATTCCTCCATCTCCAAATGGCCCAAATACCACACTGAAACACTCCATGAATGACTTTGTTGAGGCGAGAGCAACCAAGATCAACAACCTTATTCATACTAATGCCTAGAATATCGAAAGAGGGAAAGGAGACAGGAGTGACAAGGTTCCACCAACTCCATATCTTTCTCCAGATGGTCTTCGCACGCGGGCAAACGACAAGGCAATGGTTAGTAGATTCACTGCTAGCTTCGCAAAATGGGCATAAGTCAGAGCTGATATTAACCCCTCTGGCTAATAAATTAGGCCTAGTAGCCAGCCTATTAGTAGATGCTCTCCAAACATAGATGTTGACTTTACGAGGGATCCATGAATTCCACACATGATGCAAACCAAGGCTGTCACCAGAGAACAACCTGTCCTGTAAAGACGACGATAAAGAATTCTCTTTGAAGGTACCCGAAACATCTTTATACCAAGACCATTTGTCCAGTCCATCCTCAACAAGAACGATATTACCAATATGAAATATAAGAGACGATAACTCGTCTAGAGCTCTGCCACGAGGTGGATATCGCAAGTCCCACATCCCACTCCACGAACCATTAACTAGACCCCATCTATCTTTGATAGAGCACCCACTAAACGAATCAAGAGAAAACAACCGCAGAAAACAGTCCATGAGACGAGACCCATCACAACTCCAGGGGTCTTTCCAAAACGAGATACTTGAACCATCAGATACCTTTAGGCGAAAAGACTCATTAAATGACGGGTCAATCTCGTTAATTTTAGAAGTGACTTTAAGAATATCACACCAACTACCATGGCAGCCTCGGGCCTGTGGAGAGGATCCGAAACCACCATTCTCTCCATAGAACTCTTTGATGACTTTCCTCCACAACGCCTCTTTTTCAGTAAAAAACCTCCACTTCCATTTGCCAAGAAGCCCGAGATTTTTAGCAAGGAGACTACCTACACCAAGACCACCCATCTTATGGGTGAGAAGGATGCTATTCCACTTGACCCAGCTAATACTACGAGCGTTGCCTTTGAACCCCCAAAAGAAACGTGCTCGAATGGATTCAAGGAGGTTGATGACTTTAAGCGGAGCTTTGAAAAGAGAGAAATAGTAAACAGGAATACTACCGAGGACAGACTTAATGAGCGTAAGCCTCCCGCCAACGGAAAGGGATTTAGCTTTCCAAGCGGAAAGCCTATTTGTAAGTCGATTAACTACATCACCCCAACCTTCACAAAAATGCATCTTTTTCCCCACGGGAAGCCCGAGATACATGAATGGAAGAGTGCCATACGAGCAACCAAGAGATAAGGCAACCGATTCAACTTCTTCAATATCTACACCAACCCCTAAAATCATACTTTTAGAAAGATTCACTTTTAACCCGGAAGCTTCTTCAAAACACTTTAGAATGAGAATCAAATTATCCGCATTTGATCGAGACCATTTGCCAAAAAATAAGGCGTCATCCGCATATTGCAATAAAGATAAGTTGTCACCCCCGTCTGAAAGAAAAACCCCTTTGAAAAAGCCTTTGTTGCTGATGTGCTTTCCTTGTGCAAGTTTTAAAAATTTATAAACACGAATTATCCGGCTATTACTATAAACACATACGAGCAAGTATACTCGTTCGCGATAGCAAAGGTGGGTAAGTCGAGATCGTCCCAAGGGATTTTTCTTTTGAATTTATTTTTAAAAGATTGGTAACAAGAAAGCTTTGTCAAGGCTCTCTCCAAAAATTATGGTTTTAATGAAAATCAATATAAAGAAATATATGCTTGTGTGTAGTCTATAGGCAATCATAGTAAGTGTTCATGAAGGCTTGGTGTAAACTCTTGATGTGATGCACAAATCATAAGCAAATGATTTCCAACCCATGGTTTATGTTTGTAAAATCGTTTTAAGAACAATAACATATAGGTAATCCTTTCGGTCCTTATCCTAATGATTATCCTTTAGAAAATCCATTTGTTTGTAAAATGTTCTTATTAAACTCGTTCCTACGAATCTTTCGACCTTTCGTGATGAAAATGTTTCTAGTCTTGTTTCAATAAGTAAATATGATGGTTGTCAATCACCATATCCCCATACTAGTTTGTCACTTAACTTTTTGGAATAAAACACAAGAGAAATCATTTCGGTCCATTTTCTTAAAACATGTTTTACCGACAAATCAAACAAGACTAGTAGTTTTCCAACAAACTCATTTAAACAAGATCATATATACATGCATCACATATGAGAACACTAGTATGATTTCCTACATCCTTACACACAAGTATATTCAAAAACTACTCCATGATAATTATAACAAAACACAAGTAATAACAAAGTAATTCCAATAACTCAAGAGAATAGAAATTCATAACAAGTTCCATAGAATACCTAAACTTTTGGATTACAAGAACTAGAATTCATGGATTATAGCAACCACACGCCTCCAATCGCCTAGCTTAACCGTATAACTCCGAATGATCAAAACAATGGATGAGAATGAGTCTCTCCAACCTCCTGGACGTTTTACAGCAGTAACCAAACTTTTGGGATGAATAAAATGGTTGGTAATAGCTTTGGTGTAAACTATTACACTTTGGGTTGTGTCACACCTAGACTACTAAGTCTAGGTTCATTATATAGCTAGAGAACCATAACTATGTGTCTAAAAACGTTCTCTACAAGTAAATAACAGGAAATGATCGGCCTCCAATGATTATGGGGAGTTAAGGCAACATTAAATGACAATTTGTGTAAATCTAGTTCAGGCAACCGGATCGGTTGCACCTTGTACACTCGCCCAACCGGATCAGTTGCGGGCTCCAACCGAACGGTTGGGCGCCTCTTGTACCCCCAGTTTTGACTTTTGTTGACTTTTTGTGATTTGCGCCTTTTTCTTTGTTTTCGCTGATGATTTCCAAGACGAAACTTGATCTTTACTTGTTGTAGATACTTAGAAATCATTGCGCTTCCTAATCATTGAGTCCAAGAGCTTCCTTACTCGACTTCCTTCCTCGGGAATTCTCCAAACGTGCATGAAAACTTCATTTCTTCATCTTTTGTGATACCTGGCTACATACACATTCACAATACGCATCTTTTGCACTTTTGCAACAGTTATGAGCAAATATAGCCGATTATCGTACACAAAACCAACAATAACGCTACTAAAAACATGTTCATTTTGAGTGTTATCAAATTTCCCCATACTTAAGTTCTACTCACCCTCGAGTAGGTCTAACATTTGCAAAAATTGATTTCAATGGTCTTGATACCGTGGTTCCGAAAATTTAACAATCATCTCAAAAGAAATAATCATTAATTTGCTTTTAATATGTGAAAACTTTAAAATGAACCAAATACTTTAGATAACACAACTAGAACACCTCACGAATGATTTTAAGAATTCACTCAACACTCATATATTGGTGGGTATGTGTAAATCACTCAATGCCTAGTTATGATCAATGCTTTTTACCATAAGCTTGTACAAGTATCAAAACAAAGAAAATAAATTCATCAAAGAGGGCTTTTATTCGGGTTATAACGTTAAGGCTTCGGGTTTATAAAAGGTATGGGATGGTTTATGAAATTGGTGTTAAAAGAAAAATAAAGTCAAGTCTAAACCTCCATGTTGCTAGTCACGAACAATCCACAATCCCGAAAATGAGTATATTTTCCTCCTCTTCACATATCGATCTCCAAACATATATAACTCAATTTAGCTCATTGGCTAATCAATACTCTTCATATAGCACATTGGCTATAACCTTTTTTTTTTTTTTTTTTTTTTTTTTTTTTTTTTTTTTTTTTACAAGTTCCCCACACTTAGTGTAAGCATACATCACAAAAAATACAAATGAGAAAGACGTCTCCTTCATCTTTGTTGGAGAATGGTACACACTATAGACAAAGTGTAGCTTTTTCATAATCATAAAAAACAATCAAACACTCCAAACAACTAGCAACAAACCAATAGACATGACATAGGTTGGCTAAGGTTTAAGGTGTAAAATCTTTTTGTATTTTTCTGGATTTAAACAAGAATAAAAAGATTGGCTCGAAGGGTGTAACTAAGGGTATCTAGTGCTAAAAAAATGAGAACTAACAAATGGGTCCATATAAGGTGGTTAACTAACCGATGTGGTTAGCAAAAAACATTAGATGTAAAATGGAAGGCCATTTGGGTTAAATCCTACGATGCCTCTTATCATTTGAGCATATTTTTATCACTCGAGAGTGATTTTAACCGTAATGCATAACAAGTACAAGTTCTAGAATCGACATAATCACCGACACACTCATAGCAAATATAAAATAAGATATGTGTTTTATACAAAAAGAAACCTCACAATTAAGTGGAAAAATGCTATAATGTGTGCTAGAAAATGCTATCGAATCCATAATGAATTACTTCCGTAATTTGGTTCAAATCAAAATTTTTCAAAAACCTCATTTTACCATTGAAATACCCAAGTTGCTCTTTTAATATATCTCAATAACGTGTGAAAACAACTAGACAATCAAGGGCGATTTCCTGCTAATTAGTTAAATCCAAAAATTTACCTAAAAACTAAAAATAAGACTAAAAAAAATAAAAATAAAAATCGTATCATTTTTCCTATTTTCTTCCCTCCCCCATACTTAAGTTTTGCATTGTCCTCAATGTAATAAAAATGAACTTCAAAGTAAAGAAAATGGGAAAAAGAAGTTAAAAAGATACCACGGGATAGAATATGCAATATGCATATTGGGTCATAAGCAAGCATGTGAGTTATCCAACTCCAAATATTGACCAACAATAAGCTTCCGTCACATCCATCCTGCAAACAAAACTGCAAAATACGCAATACACAAAACAAAACAAACAAACAATCCAAATGCTACTTAAAATATGAAAATAAACAAAGTATGATAATCATCCTAAAGAAATAGTTAAGAGATAGAGATAATATTACACAATAACCATTGTTTTTGAAACCATAAATCAAGAATGATCCACGTTCATTCGTCATCCTCACTCATCTCATCTCCTTCTTCATCATCATCGCTTTCGGTTTCGTAGTTTTCCTCCTCATCAAAGATTGTGTAAACCTTCCTCTTCTTCTTCTCCTTCGTAACGCCCGATGAAGATCCTCCAACATCATAGCTTGATCCTCCAACCTCGGGTAATCTACCATATGCAGGCACAGGGTCAGGAAATGGTGCATAGCCAGGATATGGATACAGATAGGGTCCAGGATAAGATGTGTAGGGGAAAGGATATGGTGGAACATTGGGTGGATTGTAGGGTGGCAAATCGTAATTGGCTTCTTGAGCCATGTGTTGAAAAATCGGCATTGAATAATCATTGATGTAATTGTTTCTCAACATCATCGAATCTCTCCACACTTCCCTACACTCAATTTCATTCAAATGTTTGTTCCACTCTCCCCAACCTGAGTCAAAACTACTAGACGTACCCGTTTGCACGTGTTTCCCATCGGTATATTGCCCATTGGCACATTTCCTTGCTGCTGTGGTGGTTGTTGTTGTTGTGGTGGTGGTTCAATCCATGCTCCCAACGTTTTCGTCCTCTTATTCAAAGCATTTCCAAAACCATTTACATTCCAAATCTCACTAAACTTTGGCTCTCCACACTTGGCCAACTCGCTACTATTGTAATACCCAAGATTCCTTGACAACCTCGTCACAAAATGGCCTCCACAAATGTTGCTATTACCTTAAATTCCCGGGGATCTCCTAGACAAATACTCGGCTATGAGCCAAGCCGCATTTCCGTCCTTAGTTTCCTCTAATAACATCATAACCCACAAATCCGGCTTATGACATTTGTCCCTGCTTCCAACTCTATGAAACGACCCAGTTACTAGCAACTTGTGTAGCACTCTCATCAGCGGATTCCTAATGGTTGCAACATTCCTCCTAGTACAAGAAGGATCTCCCACTCGATTCCAGTAAGCGGGGATGCTAGGGTATTCTTTTTCAAACCTCCTAAGCCTCGAAAAATGTGCCTCAAACAATCGATGCTTAACCTCATTCGGTTCATACAAGCCAAGAGCAACAGCAAAATCCGGCAAAGTGTAGGCGCGATCCTGCCCACAAAGCCTAAACCAAACACAAACTTCTTCCATGATGTTCCGAACATTGACCTTTCTTTCAAAGTACATGGTCAAAAAGAACTCCATACACCATTCACGATAAACCTCTTCATTTATGCTAAACGCTCTTTCCCATGACAAATCATCAAACGAATCCCCATCAACCGGATAGACATAAGACATCCGCATCATATGACGCAACTCATTTTCACACTTATATTCGGCAAACAAATCCCAATCAATAAACCTTGGAACCAAAACTGTCCTATTTTGAAACTTTGATAATCGTTCCCTGAAAGCATGTTTCTCCTCATTGGTGAGATCTTTGAACTTCAAGTTTGCATTTGCTTCAGCTTTCAAGCTATACGTGACTTTCTTTCTTGCGTTCCTTTGGCAATACTTGGCAACAATCGGGTTTAGTGGAACCCGTGTCGAACTTGAACAACCTACAACATTTCTCTGTCGAAATCATAAATATAAGTCAATATAAGAGTGTTAGAACAAACGGGAAGGTCTATAGAAGCCTCTAAGGTCTACTTCAAAAATTCAAAAATTCCCCATCAAAACGTGGAACCGGATCGGTTGAGGAGCAACTGGATCGGTTCCACTTGCTACCTCAGTCCAACCGTTCGGTTGCACTTCGCAACCGGATCGGTTACTTCCTCTGCAGAAGGCTTTGCTTTCAAATCCATTTCCCACTAGATTTTTCTGTTAGGTCACTAGTTTTACAAACACAAGTAATATAGAAAGAGATAAAGGCGATTGAACAAGATCCAAACACACACGCACGATAATAAAGGACGGTTATGCGTAAGATGTATGTGAAAGAAATAACTTGAACAACCAACCTTCAAATGAAGGTTTACATAGAGTATTTATAGGAGGAAAGCTAGGGCAACACTCCTAGTTTCCATCCTTTCCTTAATGGACTAAGGCCTAGGCTTATGGGCCTTCTACATAAGCCTAAGGCTAAATGCAAACATAAAGGCCATAATAAAGCTAACTATTACATATTAATTACAAACACTTGATTATGGTTTAGGAGTGATTCCAACAATCTCCCCCTCAAGTGTTGGTGATGAACGGTGAAGGCGTTGATGTAATAGTAGCTCTGACGTCTTCTGACATTCTTCTTTCTTGTGAGAAGAGTTTCCTCGATTCGAACAATCTCCCCAGTGTAGAGAGATAGTTGTCTTTGAACAGTTATGCATTGACGTCATCTTTAACTTTATTCTTTGATCATTGTTCCTTGTGATGAAAGTGATAGTATGTTGTAGTCTGCATCAAGTCTGCCTCAGGTCTGCTTCGCTGCTCCAGTGTCTCCACGTCATTCTTCAACATGCTCACACGCTCTTTGACGTTGGAATTCAATACTGATGAAGTTCTTTAAGTCTTTAACTTTGTAGATTCTTTGGTTTGACGAAGAATCATTCTGACTGTTGTGTTGCTTCTGAATAGAACTTCCATTAGTGATGATGTTGGCGTGAGCATGAGAAGAATCTGCACGATCATCCCGCTCCGGAGCTTCCATAAGAAGAAAACATTTCAAACGGTTAGTAATAAGCGGATTCCGGCACTTACAAGTTTGAACTTCGAGAGTGTTAACATCATAGTGTGAAAACACAACTCTAATTCTTACATAGGCCGTTCCTGAACTGGAGTCCCACAAGTGAGATAACGCGATGTACCGAAGTACATCTACAGTTCAGATGAGTCGCTGAGGTACACCGAAGCATCACCTCACGACTGTAGACCATTTGAGACACACTCTGCGTAATCCACGGGGAGTTACCAACGTGACCTGCTGTCAGGGCTGTTTGATGTTAACCCTGGCAGGAGTTTCCATTCAATCACTGAGGATCACAGTTGTGAACCTCTCATAAATGTTCTCGACAGATTGCTAAGATCTGTGAAGGACTCGATATGAACCACTGAAATTCTTATTGTTGAACGTCAATTGATAAAATGTCAAGTGTTCCTAAGAGATCTTTTGATGAATCTCGTGGCTCTAGACTCAATAGTGCGTTTTGGTTTTCCTGAGCGGAGACTAGGGAGAGGGTCTCCTTTTTCAATACCAGCGATCTCTAAGAGAAAGCCAATAGTTTACGTAGGGTTCCCTGTGAGAATGAAACAAGCTTCTGTTGAGAGAAACTTGAGTGGCTAAGAAGGTTTAGTGCATGCGTCACTGGGTCCATGACGACTTTTAATCTTCAATACCGACGTCACTAAGTGACAACCAGTAGCATATGAATTGAACCCGGTGTCTGCCCTAAGTTGAATAATCTGGAGGGCTATTTCTTTTCACCCTTTTTTTTGCATTTCTTTTTGATTCTTCAACTCCTTCTTTCTCCGATTCTCATTTTCTCTTTTTTATAATCATACCTAAGGACTTCTAAGTACTAACTATTTGTGATGTCCTTGGGTAGATCCCTCCGGCTCTGGCGGATCATAGGACGGTTATTCCAAACCTTAGTCACCTTATAACTCCATGACTAACCTATGTTGCCATTAAAACCACTGTTGTGAAGAATCTCTCAAAGGGTTTGTAAATGAAAAACATGTTTGAACCACTGTGAGAGTTTTATCTTTTAGCAGAAATACTCCCCCTCCACATGTGCTTTAGAGTTTTGACGGAAATCTGCACTGTGTGGGAAGAGCGCGCACTTTTTGAATTGATCAACTCAAGATAGACAATCTCCCGCGAGACACAGTTACGTTGTATAGTTAAAGAGTTACATTTTCAGCTTTTAGGTGACAACTGGCTCTAATAACTATCTTGAAGGTGTAGACAAACCTCGAAAGGTTGTCAAACCCGTCAGAGTTCATGTCTACCAAGAGTATCTCGAATGGTACTTTCTACTTGGACAAGTCCTTTGCGAGACACGTTTACATTACTAGCGAACTAGTTTGAAATTATTACCCGTCCAGGACAAGTCTTTTCGAGTTACTAACAGTTTAGTACCGTCAATTCGTTGGTTAAGTCTATTACACAAAGATTCATTTGCATTATGCACAACATATTTCTTATCACACAATTTTCTCCCCCTCAAAAATGGCATATCAAATGTTATTTTTGAAAAGTTGACAATAAATATGACCATTTCGAGTGTTGCGGGAAGATGACCACTATGAACAATTTGTGAACAAAGTATTAATTCAAATACTCCCCCTCAACTAGTGATATAAACGGTTGAGGTTTTGAAAATCATACGGGGGAAGTACTTGTTCTTTTGAGCAAAACCTTGAAAAATGAAAGGTTTGATAGGTTTTACTCAAAAATAAGAAGCTTTCGCTCCTTTTATAAGGATTGTGGCACTGAAGCGTACCACAGGGTCCTTTCTTGACAAGAACGGGTTGTACACTGTTATGTGTGCACAAGCCATAGACATATATAATCACACATCCAAATGTAATAATGAAGGAAACAATTCAAGGGGTACCAGGTAGTCCAGAGATGTCGCCAGGAGTGTGAATCGGGCGTTGAAAGCCGGTGATGTTAATCCTGGGTCGACCACCAACATAGCTTTCCAATCTTCTGAACTGATCCCTTCTATACAACCTTTCATCAATCATTCTGATGATCTTCCTTACATCCCTATGATCCTGAGAATTCCATCGCTTAGGAGACCCAATCTTTTGACGTATGTCCTTCAACCTATAGGCCAATCCGTCCCTAACCATCTTCAAAGTGTGATCCCAAACTTGTGAAGTTCACTACACGCCATTAAGCAATTTCTTTGTAGTTCACTACGGTAAACGACGCCGAAAGGTTTGCTGATGAGTGTATATTGTGAGAGCTGGTTGATGTCGGGAAGATCTAGCTGAGGTGGTGTGAAGTTGACACGAGTCTGATAAGATTCAACTGCCAGCTGAAGATCTTCTACACGTTCCTTGATGACTATGCGTCTGATGAAGATGAGCAGTGACTTGATGAATTCACGTTGTACTTCGGTTGAAAATTGCCTCATGCGACCTTGTACTTTAGCAAGGTACATGTCTTCAATGTCGTTGATAGACAAATTCTCAAAGTCAGCTTCAGAGAAAGCATAGTCCCTTTCATCTTGTCGTTTGACCACGATATTCTTAAGGAAGGTGTAGTCCCACTTAGATGACAGAACAACATGTTTGATGGCAACGATATCCTTAGTACTGAACACCGCATGTTGAGACTTCTGAACCTGACAGCTTCTGTAGTAGATTCGTCGGTGTTTCGGCCAATGATGAATCCCGTACATTGCATCTCGGTCGTATGCTTCCACTTTGTCAGAGAACAAGTGATTGGCACGTTCCTCGATGGCTATGCAGTTCGAGTATATAGCTGCTGGAAATGGAAGTGTCAACGATGTAGCGTATTTCCTTGAACCATCGCCACCATGTAGAAGAAATTCCAGGTCTTTGTTGAAAAAATATCTTAATGGAATCCTAGGTTCAGCTGTTTGGCCAATTGTTGGTAGAGGTTTTGACCAGTCGGTGTAATATGGAGGGTTGTCCCGTTTAGTGAAGTCGACGTTTGCTTCTGGGTTGAGCCAATCCATGTTGTTAGACATGACTCGAGCAATGTTCTCAAGGTGATATTCGACCTCGATGGCACTTTCAGAGCTGTCTTTTAACAGTTGAAATGCTTCATTCTTGATTCGCTTCAACTCGGATTTTGTCATCTTCTTCACATGGAACTTTTCTTGCAACAGTTTTGCATGCTCCAATGTATTACCGTCTACCAAATCCTGACCTTCTTCAGGGTAGGGAGTGTTGTTAACAAGAGTAGAGAACCATTCAAATTCACCAGTTTTATCGTCATCTAGCCATGATACGACGTCAACCATGGGTGCCTTCTTCTTCTTCTTTTTGGAAGGCCTAGATGATGATTCTGGTTTCTGAACTTGTTTGGGAGAGGTGGGTTGTTGTAGGGGCTCAAGGACCTCTTCATCGTCACCACCCGTATACTCAAAGTGATCACCGGTTTTCTGAGTCAGGGGTGGTAACTCGGAATCGTCATGAGGTTTACCAGTAGAAGAACGAGGAGGGGACCTTTGTTGAGTAGGAGTCCGTTGGAGAGGAGGTAACATAGATGATGATTCACCAGACTTCTTCTGACTTTTAGCTTCATCATTCTTATCCTGATCTTTATCTTCATCGTCTCTAGGACGTTTAGACTTTTCTGCTTCGAATCTACATGCTTCTTTGAGTTGGTAGTCCAGCAATGCTTGAAACAGCTTTCCTTCCTCAGAAGTAAATGTCCCAGATCGTTTAGACATTTGTGTGACAAGCTTGGCCACCAATTCATTATTCGAGAAAACTACAGGATCAGATGGATTGATTGTGACGGTTAAAGGTGTTGATCTTATAGTTTGCTTGGCTATCTGCATAAGATTCGGATATAGTTGTCTGGTAAACATCTCCTTTGTGACTTTAGGAACGATATCCTGAAGGTACTTGTTAGTGTAACCTTCGATCATTTCGTTCAGTTCCTCTTGACGATGACTTCTCATGAATTCCTGGATAAACTTCCTTTCTTCTTGCATCTTGTCATTCTCGTCATGTAGATATTGTATTTGTTGATTGAGAAAGTTCAGCTTCCTGTAAAGCATGTCTTTCTTTCTGACTTGTTTGACAGCTTTCACAATTCTTTCATGTGTCTGAGAAATCCAAGATCGAGGTGGTTTCTTCACAGATTTGGATGTTGATTTGGTTGATTTCTTTGATGGTGGTGGTGATGAATGAGAAGAAGAATCCGATGAGGATGAGACGTGAGGAGACTCGGGGTCCTTGGGCGGTTCAGAAGTTTCCTTCTGTGAGTGTGTAGGACTTTCCAGAAGCAACTTGTCATAATCAGCATCTTTATCTTTCTCAGACTTCTCAGTTTCAGTTTTCTCAAACTCATATTCGATAGTATCCTCCACAAGCTTTTGTTGTTGCACAAGAGTGGTGGCACCAGATCCCTTATCGGGTCGATTAACCGCATCAGGATCTGGTGAAGAGTGGGCAGCACCACTTGATCCTCCGGGGCCACCCATTTGGTCTTTTGCAAATTCTTCAGCTTTTTGAAGGTGTCTAACAAATTTAAATTTCTTCCTGTAAGATTGATCCAGTAGCTCTTCTTCACTTTCTGAGCTTGAGCTTTGATCATACGGCACAAGCACTGGAGTCTTCCCTTTGCCATGTTCAGCTGGAGGACTAGGAGGTTTTGGTACTAATGGAGTGTCATCCTTTGCAGTTTCAGAGTATGTAATCTCTTCTTCTGATTCAGTACCTTCAGAGCTTTCGTCCACAAGCTTTTTTTGCGGTTCAGGTGTGGGAATAGGTTCAGCTTCCTTTACGGGAACAGTCCTTTTCCGAGGAGGATTCCTTTTGGGAAGCTTCCTATAACTCTCTGTGCTAACTGCACTTCCAGCACTTCCTCTTCTAGATCTCCGAGTAGGTGTTCTAGAAGCCTTTTCATCGAGATGACCAACTTTGCCTTCTTTTACTGCTACCCGATACCTTTTGTACGTTTCAAGCTTCTTGATTTCGTTAGTCAGTAGGTGATCAGGTAACTCAGCACCCTGTTTCTTTGTTGACGATTCCTTGATTCTGAAAGATAGGATAGGTTCAGTCAACATATCGTGATTGTCTGGGTCATTGAGCCTTTGTGGAATATCTGGATTAAGTCCAAGTGCTCTCTGGATCAACAATTTTGTGTATCTGACATAGGGAATCTTTGAGCCAAGTTTCTTGTGAAATGACATCATGTCTTCCCATAACAGTGCTTCAATTTCGATGTCCTTTTTGTTGATTAATGACCAGAAAATTTTATTTCCATGAGCTTGGGATGCTCATAGCCACTATCACGACCAGAGACTGATTTGGTGATGATGATGTAGAGGGTTCTCCACGGTTGAGGAATGTTCTTAAGCTCCACATGAGAGTGCTTAGAGATAACTCCAGAAGCTTCATCATAGCCAATATCAAGCAAGAATTGTAGAACTGTCTCCTCAGTAGGTGTGGCAAAGAAGTCGGTTGGCTCGATTTCAGGAATGATGTAGGATATTGGATTTCACAAACACTCTAAACCATGATCAAAGTAGGCGTATAAGTATGTTAGAGAGAGAAAGTTCTAGTGAGAGAAAGGAAGAGAGTTGGGAACTATAGTGAGAGAAAGAAAATATTATTATGAGCTCCAACTCTCTACCTTGGAAGGTAGAGAGTATTTATAGTCTTACAACAAAACGCCACACAACGGGCTGTGGATCAGGCATACAGTGGGTAAAGACCCGTCCATCCTCCACGGTGTTACTAAACTAAATACTACTTAACTTAAAATAACTACGACTACGAGCTTTCTAACGTTTACATATACTTGAGGTGACCGACTCTTTAATACCTGGAATTTCTAATTCCTAACAATCTCCCCCTAAGGGAGGTCACCTCAATCATGCACTAAAATTACATAGAATACAAACCGATATTACATTAAAGATTGTTCTTGCATTCATGATGTAGTACTTTGCTCCGAAGCTCGTAGTCATTGATTCTTCTCAATGCATGTTAGGTTAATCCACGTGGAGGTCTTTTACTGATCCACGTGATAATAATTTTGAGCCAGCTTTTGAGATTATCAGCTAACAAAAATCTCTGAGACATCCATTGTGGTGTTGGTATTATGTGATGTTGTGACTTTCGGACCGACATGCTCACATTCTGGATCATGATATCTTCTCATCAGAGTAACAGAAGCTTTCGTTGATTCATGATATTGGCAGCAGCGTAGCAGAAGCATGGAGTGAAAATATCAGAGTCATTGATGCACTTATCATGATTTCTTTTGAGATGAATGTGTAGTGTGAGCATGCGGCTATGGATTGACCGCTTCATTCTGATCAGCTGCAAACGTCGGGCGTACCTGCATACAACAGTTAGCAATAAAGCGTACAAAAGTGTCTTTGATCAGGTATACAACAGTTAGCAATACACGGCCCACGGTTCCCCGTTGATCAATACATGTAATGCCTGTGATCAGGTATAATTCCTAAGAATTTCCTTGACAGGGTTTCGCAGCTGCTCTAGTTGTTCTCAAACCGGAACGTCTCAAAGAAGACAACACGGAGTGAGTGAACCAGCGAATTTAAGTCCACTGATTGATGAAAAGAGATTTGAAAAACAATCGTGTATTGCTCAATAGAAATTGTTTTTGCAATGCAACGAAGGTTTTATTGAAAATCAATTATCAATCATAAAAACACCTTTTGGTTTGAAAAATTAGTACACGGTCGATGTGCTAAAGAAAAGAGTTATTAAGCACAAAGACCGGTTTTTCAAAGGTATCCGTCAATCCATAACCTGAACCAGGATTGATTCAAGAGATTGAATCGCCCCATTGTTTCTGTTCAGTTGTCACATGGTTGATCTATATAATAGACCTCACATGCCACCTACCAGGAGCTTGTTTGATGTTGGCTCCAGAAGGCTTTCCATCTTCATTGTGAATATGTAAACACATCACTCAGATGTTCTGGCAATACCACAAGGATAATGCGTAGGACTCAAGATATAATCTCTCTTTCCACATTGTGTGAAACAGAGAGTCTTCATTGAAAGTGTCCTAATGAGATTTATTGATGATCTCATGGCTCTAGACTCAATTTGTGCATATTTGGATCCTGTGCCAGAGACTAGGGAGAGGGTCTCCTTCTTCAATATCAACAATCTCTAAGAGAAAGTCAATAGATAATGTCGGTTCCCCGTGAGAATGAAACAAGTCCTTTTAAGAGGAACTTGAGTGGTTTGGAAAGTTGAAGTGCAGTGCGTCACTGGGTCCATGACGTCTTGTCTTCAATACCGATGTTACCATCAGTAGCATATGAATTGAACCCGGTTTCTGCCCTAAGGTTGAATAAATGGAGGGCTATTTGTTTTCACCCTTTTCTCATTCAATTCTTTTAAATTCTTCAACCCCTTCAGTGCTTACCGAGACTTCATAGCAAGAACCTTGTTGGGTTTGTTCCAGTACTCGCTCTGTCTCAGTCCGCACTCTTCCCATATCTCATTTTTCTCCTTTTATCATCATACCTAAGGACTTCTACACTAACTAGTGGATTGTCCCTGGGTAGATCCCTCCGGTTCTGGCGGATCATGGGAACAAATACCTCACCTTATCATCCTTATATCACCGTACATAAAGTAGATTTGGTCGGTCTATTTGGTATTGTTCATCGGCCATTTGAACCAATTGAAAACCATTTGAAAATCAATCCAGATACTTGTGATATATTATCAAAA
Organism: Chrysanthemum seticuspe; assembly: GCA_019973895.1. NCBI lineage: Eukaryota > Viridiplantae > Streptophyta > Magnoliopsida > Asterales > Asteraceae > Chrysanthemum > Chrysanthemum seticuspe. The sequence continues at coordinate 97,148,026 of BPTQ01000004.1, forward strand.
CATTTTGTACCTGAATTGTTTTTGATATTTTTAGAACAAGTGCTCCCCCTCAACATGTGCATCAAATGTTTGAAATCGTTTTGCACACGGAGGCAAGAGGAAGAATTAACTTCTTTGATTACCATTTTCTAAAAGATATCAACATCACTTCCCTAATCAAGACAAGTAGATAAAGCATTTTTTTTGGGAAGGATGAGGTTTTCATAAGTTTGCTCCCCCTCAGTATGTGCCTCGAGATTTGAAAAGAGTTTTGCACATACTAGAGGGAACCTGCACATTGAGATAAGTGATCACGTTTCAAATCATAGGTTTAAGATAGATGCTCCCCCTCAACATGTGCATGGAAAATTTGAAATTGTTTGTCACATGTGGGAAGGATAGCATGTACATCCTTATAAAACCATTTACCGAATTATCAGTTTAAATCCAATTTAAATCACACATTCTCCCCCGATCACAATTATCAAATCATTTGAGATTTGTGATCTCTTATTGATTTGAATTGATTTTGAAAGCTTTTAAGGGGAATTGTGACTTGATTATGAAAGCGTTTTAACTGATAAGGATCGGATTTTAAGACTTTAAACTCCATTGATAAAACATGCATGTATATCTTTTGAAAACAATTGAATGCCAAATAACTTTTTAATTTAATTGAAATCATTCTCCCCCTCAATCAATGACATAGGTTGTTGATTGAGAGATTGATATTTTGACAAATAAGTCCAGATGATTATCAAAATAGAGTCCGAGTTATTTTTCAAAACAATTTGTTTTCAGCAGATAACATGTTAATAGAATCAGAGCATGGAATTTGGTTGATAAGAAGGCTTTTGATGAATGTTCAAACAAATTCTCAAATCTTGAAAAACATGAAAAAGCATGGCTCTGTTCTTTCTTTGAAAAGCGGGTTACTGCCTGAAATGACAATAAACCATTGTTTCTCTTTCTCTCAAAAACAATAATTATTATTATTATTATTTTTTATTTATTTATTTTTTTTAAGAATTCGAACAACATCTAAAGTCCCGTGTCATTCTTTGAATGACAGCACAAAGACCGTAGATATTGTCGAACCGAGAAAAAAACATAACAAATTGACAATATTTTTTGAAGATTTTTCAAATTTTTATTTATTTATTTATTTATTTATTTTTTTATTTTATGGATTTTGAAGGTTTTATATTTTTCTATTTTGTTTTTCGAATAGATATATACAAGAGATAGATGAAGATAGACCTTTACTCCTCGTCTTCCTCCTGAAGACGTTTGAGCGTTTCTGGTTGAAGGCTTTTCAAGCCAAGACGTGGAAGAATAAACTCAAAACGTTCTCTTGGAAGAGCTTTGGTGAAGATGTCTGCTAACTGATATTCAGACCTCACAAAATAGAGTTCCACCATACCTTTTTCCACTTGTTCCCTGATGAAATGATGTCGAATGTCGATATGCTTTGCTCTTGAGTGTTGAACGTTGTTGCATGAGAGAGCAATATCACTTTTATTATCACAGTACAGAGGGATTTTGTTGAATTCAAAGCCATAGTCAGATAATTGAGATCTCATCCATAAGATTTGAGCACAACAAGATGACATGGCTATGTATTCAGCCTCTGTAGAGGAAATAGAAGTACTCATTTGCTTCTTTGAGGACCAGCTCACAAGCTTATCACCAAAAAACTGAGCACCTCCAGATGTACTTCGACGAGTATCTTGACACCCTGCATGATCAGCATCTGCATAGGCTGTTAGTGACATACCGGTGTCCTTCGGGTACCAAAGACCCATATTGATGGTTCCTTGGAGATACCGAAAGACCCGTTTAACCGCTTCAAGGTGCTTTTTAGTAGGCTTAGCCTGGTATCTAGCACACATGCAAACATCGAACAAGATGTCTGGTCTACTAGCAGTGAGGTACATCAGGGATCCAATCATACTACGATATTTCGTTTGGTCAATCATGATCCCTGAGTGGTCCTCATCTAGTTTGGTTCGATCAATCATGGGGGTGTCAACAGGGTTACTTGAATCAAATCCAAATTTCTTTAAGATCTCTATTGCATATTTAGATTGATTTATGAAAATGCCTCCGGGACTTTGTGAAATTTGTAATCCCAAGAAAAATGACATTTGTCCCATCATTGACATTTGAAATTTTGAACTCATTTCATTTGAAAAATGGTCACACTCATTGGGGTCAGTCGAGGCAAAGATGATATCATCAACATAAATTTGAACATGAATTAAATGTTTGCCTGACTTCCTGGTGAACAATGTTGGATCAACTGCTCCTTTGCTAAATCCGGTAGATAGAAGAAACTTTGACAGTGTATCATACCATGCCCTTGGAGCTTGCTTTAAACCGTAAAGAGCCTTCTTCAAACGATAAACGTGAGTAGGATGCTCTTGATTCACAAATCCTTCAGGTTGGCTGACGTAGACGACTTCTTTAAGATCTCCGTTCAGAAATGCCGTCTTTACATCCATCTGATAGACTACCATGTTCTTACTAGCAGCATTAGCCAAAAAGATTCTGATTGCCTCGATTCGAGCAACTGGAGAAAAAGATTCTTCAAAGTCAATACCCTCCTCTTGACGGTATCCTTTAGCAACTAATCGAGCCTTGTTCTTCAATACATCACCATGCTCATCAAGTTTCACTTTGAAGATCCATTTTAGAGCAATAATCATGGCACACTCTGGAGCAGGTACTAACTCCCATACATCAAGTCTATCAAACTCATGAATTTCATCTTGCATAGCATTGAACCAGCTGTCTTCGTTCATGGCAGTTTTAACATCCTTTGGTTCGATCTTTGAGAGTACGGAGTTGAAGAAACACCATAAGGCATCGGTTGCAAGTTGTTTCCGTGTTGATACAGGACGAGAGGGATTTCCAATGATGTTGTCTAATGGATGATCGTGAGTCCATTTTCTGAGGTGTTCATGTGGTAGTTGTTGAGGGACTGAAGTAGCAGAGTCGATGTCTCCTGAAGAAGATGGTTCTGATGAAGATTCAGGAGCAAATATGTTTTCGAATGGAGCATCTTCAGGAGTAGCAAAGGGATTAACTTCATCATTGATGCCAGAAACAGTTCCATGATGTACATTTGAAGAATGATGATTTGTTGATGAGACTGAAGGATCAGCAGCAGGTGCTTCTTGACTTAAAGATATTGAGACTGAGGGATTGGCTTCATTCACAGGAATATGAGCAGCCTCTGTTGTAGGAATCGACACCTCATTAGTACTTGGATCATAAAGTTCATCAAACATAGGATCAAACAATTTCTTTAAAGCATCTTCAGATGGAGGTACATATGGAGTTTCTTGAGAAGAGTTTGGAACAAGGGATGAACCAATGGGACTGTTTTGAAGTGCGGGTCCTGAACTGAATTGTCCAGGAGCCATTTGACCGGTCAGCTCATCAAACGTAACGTGAATTGTTTCCATGATATTTCGGGTTCTTTTGTTGTAGATTCGGTATCCCTTTTTGTTTGGTGCATACCCTACAAAAACTCCAATGTCTGCTTTAGCTCTAAGTTTGCCTAAGTCTTGACCCTCATTAGTTGGATAACACAATGCACCAAACACACGAAGGAAAGAGAGATTAGGTTTTCTGTTGTGGACAAGTTCATATGGAGTTTTTCCATGAACAGTGTGAATCAGGGAACGATTTTGTGTGTAGCATGTAGTGGCAATGGCTTCAGCCCAGAGAAACATTGGAACCTTTGAGTAAATCAGCATTGTTCTAGCGGCTTCTACAAGAGTTCGATTTCGTCTTTCAACTACACCGTTCTGTTGAGGAGTTCGTGGAACACTTCTTTGATGGCTGATTCCAATGCTTTCATAAAATTCACTAAGTTGTTTGTTAACAAACTCAGTTCCATTTTCTGTTCGGATAATTCTGACGATTTTGTTATGTCGAACCTGCAGCTGTTTGATGAGTTTGATGATGATATCAGGAGTTTCATCCTTTGTCCTTAAGAACTTGACCCAGGTGAATCTAGAGTAATCATCAACCACAACTAACACATATTTCTTCCCAAAGATATTCTGCACTCTCATTGGTCCACATAAATCCATATGAATTGTATGAAGAACTTCTGTGACAGAGTTAGTAGGTTTGGGTTTATGGGCATACTTCTTGCTTTTTCCCAATTGATATGCTGAACAAAGATGATCCTTTTCATACTTGAGTCTAGGTAAGCCTACAACTAAGTCCTTTCTGGTGAGATCATTGATGGTGCCGAAGTTCAAGTGATTGAGACGACGATGCCATAACCATGACTTTGTTTTAGAAGCCTTTGACAGCAAGCAAATTGGAGAAGACTTCATCATATCTTTGATAGAGATGGTGTATAGATTTGAACCACGTGAACCTCTTAAAAGTTCCTTACCATCAAGTTCTCTAACGAAGCAGGTATGTTTTCTGAAGGCTACTTCTAGATCAGAATCGCAGAATTGACCAACAGAGAACAAGTTGTGACCAAGACCTTCTACATAGTAAACCCTGGAGATAACACTTTTGCCAACAACATAGTCTCCATAACCCATAATAGCACCGAAATGATCATTCCCGAATCTAACTATCCCGATGAATTTGCTCACGAAGTTCATGAGCCGCGACCGGTCGCCAGTCATATGCTTGGAACAGCCTGAGTCCAGGTACCACAGAACGATTTGAACGATCTGCAGTTGAACACAGACAAGAATGGATAACTGGATATTTGGGATCCCCATGCAAGAATGGGTTCCATTTGGTTAGTAACAATGGTTGGAACACCCACATTAGAAATAAAAGCATTCATATCAGAAATTAAGGCAATGGAATCATTATGAATAGATGTAGTACTAGTGTCTGTATTAGCCCTATTCAAAGTGTGCTCACTTCTTAAGGGAATAGTTCTACCAGTAGGCATCCATTTTCTAGTGGGCATTGTCTGATTAGTCTTATGACCAACAGGTATCCAATGATAGCCTATCTTACTAAATGTTCTTCCTGTGGGTTTCCACTGTTTTCTAACTTTCTTTCGTTTTTGCCTTTTAGCCTTCTTAGCATGATATTTAGCATTAACAATATTAATTGGACAATTAACATCATTAGGCAAAACATTAACACCACATTCATGATTAGAAACAGAATTCAAGCAGACATCAAAACAAGGTTTGCAAATAGTATCAGAAATCGAATTAATTACAGTACGCTTATGGCTAATACTAGAATCAACACGATTCGTTTTATTCGGCTCAAACTTAAAGTTCCTAGGTAGGTCTTCTACTTTCTTCTAATGCACATTCTTAGCTTGCGAGGTCGTGTCCTTCCTTGTATTGTCTTGAGACTTTGACCTGCTTACTTTAATGTCACTGATTACTCCTGTAGAGGGAATGGGAACATTAGTTGGTTTGGCTACTATTTGCTTCACCTGTTTAGATGTGCTGGGATCTGAGCTACATGCAGGCACACTAAGATTAACTTTTTTAACACTTGAATAGCTGGGATTTGAACACCTAGAGGGCACACTCGAGTTCACATTCTTAGCACTAACAGATTTGAAATCTAAACTACTTGAAGGCACATTAGGGTTCACATTCATAACATTTGGCATTGAATGACTTGCATGCTTGGCACTAGGCATAGAACACGGTATCAAGGGATTGACTTGCTCACCTAAGGTTTTAGGGCATATTGTAATTAGGCATTCTAGAAGTTCTTGAGATCGTTTGGCATATAAGCATGCATGGCCAATTGCATTATCATCTGGTTTCTCTAACTTATCCTCTTCTACAATCTCACGGAGACATTCTAGGCTGTCCTTAAGGTATGAGAAATATGTTTGAATAGCAAGTTTGTTATTTCTAAGATGAGGAGGAACATATTTCACAGACAAAGCATATTTGTTACAGACATGTACCTTTGATACACCATTCTCCCCATTGGTCATTGGCATCTTCCCTTTTACCTGAATCTTTAGATTCTCAATTTCTTTTTGTAACGAGGCTACCGTTTCGTTATTTTTGTTACGAGTGACCTTTATAGAATCAAATAATTCATTGAAATGACGTTTAACCTTTTCATTTTCTTCAAGAAAAACCTCATTTTCCTTTTGTAAAGCATTTACTAAGTTTTGAAGATGAAAGTTTTGAGAATTCAGAGAATCTAAAGGAGGAGGCATTTGGGGACCAATCACATTGTTCGTTTGACCCTTTAATTGAGAGATTTGGGCTTTCAACTTTCTGATCGTGTTGCAATGAGCTTGAATCTGTTCATCACGTTTGTTAATTTGAAAAACTGCATCAAACTCTAGAGCATCTGAGGATGTCTTGATATTTGAAGTTTTGACATTTTCTTTAAGATGTTGATATTTTAGTTGTAAATTAAAATGCTCAACTTCTAGTTTAGAAAAATGTTTAACCAAATTGTCGTGATCATCCAGTTCAATTTTCTCATTTAGTTCAGAATTAGTTTTTTCAAGCTCAATGACACGATCATGAGAGACTTTCAAAGCAACAGACAGTTCATGGAATCGAGAAGCAGTAATAGAACAGTTAGTAGCAGTGTAGAACACATCTTGAGCAATACATTCAGAAATCAGGTTCTCATTTAGTGTATGCAAGTTCTTCCTCTCAATCTCATTATATTTTAGTGCTCGCTCATAGTCACTAACCTCAACTATCATTGCATCAAATTCCTTTTCCATTCCCTTAATATCAGTATCTATCCCCTTTTTAAGACTCTCAAAGTGATCTTTTAGAAGTTTAAAGAAAGGCATGACCTCAGTTAAATAACATTCTTTCGTTTGCTCAAAACCCCTTTCTCCTTCAGTTATACCAGTGGGTGTGATCCTTTTCTTGCAAGTTTTCTCAAAATCAACAAATAGTTGAAAGATAACATATTGGCTAATTAAGGTCTTGCTTTTAGTGGCAATTGTTCTAGGAACAAGATGCATTGGTGTATTAGGAGGATACACAGTCGCTCTAGGCATTTTCCAAAGGGGAGGGTTTGTTTCAACAATATTTTCAGCTTTCTGCTTATCTAAATCCATTTTCCAGAAAACTTGTTCGGGAGTCAACAATGTCTGAGGCTTAAACATGTTCAAGGAAATCCAGTTTTCCTTCTTGTAATCATGGGGTGTGATATTTATTTTCTTCTCTTTACATTTAGGATCATCTAATTTCTTGTTCATCTTTTCCCTAGTGATTTCATCTGGTTTCTTATCTTCTTCTGTGCACTCAGAGCAACTAGGTTTTTGTCTAGGTTTAAGAATCTCATTGCCATCATAGATCACATTTTGAGCTGCTTTTGCTATCTTCCCGTACTCAGGGTTGGGTTTATCTATAATGGGAACACTATGCTTATCGCTTAGAACTCTATGCTTAGTGATCATGTGAGCAGTCTGAATGGTGTTCCCTTGTATGTACAACTTGTTTTCAAGTTTGTTTTTCAAAGTTTTCAGATTAGAAAAATCTTTCAAGAGTTTTGATTCCTTTGCATTAAATTTGTAAGATATAACTTTTCACATACACATCAAACCATAACACAAAGTAGCATATAGATGGAATTCTAGAGAGAGAAAGTTAGAGGTTTAGGGAACTTAGTGAGAGAAACTGAAAGATATTATTATGAGCTCCAACTCTCTACCTTGGAAGGTAGAGAGTATTTATAGTCTTACATAACTCGCCACACTTTGGGCTGTGGATCAGGCATACAGTGGGTAAAGACCCGTCCGTCCTCCACGGTGTTACTTAACTAAATTACTACTTAACTTAAAAGAACTACGACTACGAGCTTTCTAACGTTTACATATACTTGAGGTGACCGACTCTTTAATACCGGGAATTTCTAATTCCTAACAATCTCCCCCTAAGGGAGGTCACCTCAATCATGTACCTAAATTACATTGAATACAAATAGATATTACATTTAACAATTGATCTTGCATTCTTGATGTAGTCCTTTGCTCCTAAGCTCGTAGTCATTGATTCTTCACATTGCATGTTTGGTTACTTCAAGTGGAGGTCTTTTACTGATCCACGTGATAGTCATTTTGAGCCATCTTTTGAGATCATCAGCTATCAACAATCTCTGACACATCCTTTGTGGTGTTGGTATTTTGTGATGTTGTGACTTTGGGACCGACATGCTCACATTCTGGATCATGAAATCTTCTCATCAGAGTAGCGGAAGCTTTAGTTGATTCATGATATTGGCAGCAGCGTAGCAGAAGCATGGAGTGAAAATATCAGAGTCATTGATGCACTAATCATGATTTCTTTTGAGATGAATGTGTTAAGTGAGCATGCGGCTATGGATTGACCGCTTCATTCTGATCAGCTGCAAACGTCGGGCGTACCTGCATACAACAGTTAGCAACAAATCGCACGAAAGTGTCTTTGATCACTTTCGTTGAATTGAGGTACACGGCCCACGGTTCCCCGTTGATCAGTACATGTACTGCCTGTGATCAGGTATAATTCCGAAGAATTTCCTTGACAGGGTTTCGCAGCTGTTCTAGCTGTTCTCAAACCGGAACATCTCAAAGAAGACAACACGGAGTGAGTGAACCAGCGAATTTAAGTCCACTGATTGATGAAAAGATATTTGAAAAACAATCGAGTATTGCTCAATAGAAATTGTTTTTGCAATACAGCGAAGGTTTTAATGAAAATCAATTATCAATCATAAAAATACCTTTTGGTTTGAAAAATGAGTACACAGTCGATGTGCTAAAGAAAAGAGTTTATTAAGCATAACGACCGGTTTTTCAAAGGCATCCGTCAATCCATAACCTGAACCAGGATTAATTCAAGAGATTGAATCGCCCCATTGTTTCTGTTCAGTTGTCACATGGTTGATCTATATAATAGATCTCACATGCCACCTACCAGGAGCTTGTTTGATGTTGGCTCCAGAAGGCTTTCCATCTTCATTGTGAGTGTAAACACATCACTCAGATGTTCTGGCAATACCACAAGGATAATGCGTAGGACTCAAGATATAATGTCTCTTTCCACATTGTGTGAAACAGAGAGTCTTCATTGAAAGTGTCCTAATGAGATTTATTGATGATCTCGTGGCTCTAGACTCAATTTGTGCATATTTGGATCCTGTGCCGGAGACTAGGGAGAGGGTCTCCTACTTCAATATCAACCATCTCTGAGAGACAGTCGATAGATTATGTCGGTTCCCCGTGAGAATGAAACAAGCCCTTTTAAGAGGAACTTGAGTGGTTTGGAAAGGTGAAGTGCAGTGCGTCACTGGGTCCATGACGTCTTGTCTTCAATACCGATGTTACCATCAGTAGCATATGAATTGAACCCGGTTTCTGCCCTAAGGTTGAATAAATGGAGGGCTATTTGTTTTCACCCTTTTCTCATTCAATTCCTTTTAATTCTTCAACCACTTCAGTGCTTACCGAGACTTCATAACTAGAACCTTGTTGGGTTTATTCCAGTACTAGCTCAGTCTTAGTCCGCACTCTTCCCTTATCTCATTTTTCTCCTTTTATCATCATACCTAAGGACTTCTACACTAACTAGTGGATTGTCCCTGGGTAGATCCCTCCGGTTCTGGCGGATCATGGGAACCAATACCTAACCTTATCATCCTTATATCACCGTTCATAAAGTAAAGTTGGTCGGTCAATTAGGTATTGTTCATCTGCCATTGGATCCAATTGAAAACCATTTGAAAATCAATTCAGATACTCGTGATATATTATCAAAGCATTTTTTACCTGAATTGTTTTTGATATTTTTAGAACGAGAACTCCCCTCAACATGTGCATCAAGTATTTGAAAATGTTTTGCACACGGAGGCAAGAGAAAGAATTAACTTCTTTGATTACCATTTTCTAAAAGATATCAACATCACTTCCCTCATCAAATCAAGTAGATTTAGCATTTCCGGGATGGATGAGGTTTCCATAAATTTACTCCCCCTCAATATGTGCCTCGAGGTTTGAAAAGAGTTTTGCACATACTAGAGGGAACCTGCACATTTAGAAAAGTTGATCACATTTCAGATCATAGGTTTAAGATAGATGCTCCCCCTCAACATGTGCATTGAAATTTTGAAATCGTTTGTCACATGTGGGCATGATAGCATGTACATCCTTATAAAACCATTTACCTAATTATCAGTTTAAATCCAGTTTAAATCACACATTCTCCCCCGATCACAATTATCAAATCATTTGAGATTTGTGATCTCTTATTGATTTAAATTGATTTTGAAAGCTTTTAAGGAGAATTGTGACTTGATTATGAACGCGTTTAAACTGATTTGATCTGATTTTAAGACTTTAAACTCCATTGATAAAACATGCATGTATATCTTTTGAAAAACAATTTAATGCCAAATAACTTTTTAATTTAATTGAAATCATTCTCCCCCTCAATCAATGACGTAGGTTGTTGATTGAGAGATAGATATTTTGACAAATAAGTCCTGATGATTATCAAAAATAGAGATCGAGTTATTTTTCAAAGCATTTAGTTTTCAGCAGATAAATGTTTATAGAATCAGAGCATGGAATTTTGAAAACATGATGAAACATGACTCTGTTTTTTCTTTTAAAACCGGGTTACTGCCTGAAATGACAATAAACCATTTCTCTTTCTCCCAAATATATATATATATATATATATATATATATATATATATATATATATATATATATATATATATATATATATATATATATATATATTTTTTTTTTTGAGAATTCGAACAACATCTAAAGTCCCGTGTCATTCTTTGAATGACAACACAAAGACCGTAGATATAATCGAACCGAGAGAAACATGCAAAAGGACAATATTTTTTTGAAGAATTTTCGAATTTTTTAAATTTTTATGGATTTTGAAAGTTTTATAATTTTCTATTTGATTTTTGAATAGATATATACAAGAGATAGATGAAGATAGACCTTTACTCCTCGTCTTCCTCCTGAAGACGTTTGAGAGTTTCTGGTTGAAGGCTTTTCAAGCCAAGTCGTGGAAGAATAAACTCAAAACGTTCTCTTGGAAGAGCTTTGGTGAAGATGTCTGCTAACTGATATTCAGACCTCACAAAATATAGTTCCACCACACCTTTTTCCACCTGTTCCCTGATGAAATGATGTCGAATGTCGATATGCTTTGCTCTTGAGTGTTGAACGTTGTTGCATGAGAGAGCAATAGCACTTTTATTATCACAGTACAAAGGGATTTTGTTGAATTCAAAGCCATAGTCAGATAATTGAGATCTCATCCATAAGATTTGAGCACAACAAGATGACATGGCTATGTATTCAGCATCTGTAGAGGAAATAGAAGTACTCATTTGCTTCTTTGAAGACCAGCTCACAAGCTTATCACCCAAAAACTGAGCACCTCCAGACGTACTTCGACGTGTATCTTGACAACCTGCATGATCGGCATCTGCATAGGCCGTTAGTGACATACCGGTGTCCTTCGGGTACCATAGTCCCATATTGATGGTTCCTTGGAGATACCGAAAGACCCGTTTAACTGCTTCAAGGTGCTTTTTAGTAGGCTTAGCCTGGTATCTAGCACACATGCATACAGAGAACAAGATGTCTGGTCTACTAGCAGTGAGATACATCAGGGATCCAATCATACTCCGATATTTCATTTGGTCAATCATGATCCCTGAGAGGTCCTCATCTAGTTTGGTTCGGTCAATCATGGGGGTGTCAACAGGGTCACATGAATCAAATCCAAATTTCTTTAAAATCTCTGTTGCATATTTAGATTGATTTATGAAAATGCCTCCGGGACTTTGTGAAATTTGTAATCCCAAGAAAAATGACATTTGTCCCATCATTGACATTTGAAACTTTGAACTCATTTCTTTTGAAAAACGATCACATTCCATTGGGTCAGTCGAGGCAAAAATAATATCATCAACATAAATTTGAACATGAATCAAATGTTTGCCTGACTTCCTGGTGAACAATGTAGGATCAACTGCTCCTTTGATGAATCCGGTTGATAGAAGAAACTTTGACAGTGTATCATACCATGCCCTTGGAGCTTGCTTTAAACCGTAAAGAGCCTTCTTCAAACGATAAACGTGGGTAGGATGCTCTTGATTCACAAATCCTTCAGGTTGGCTGACGTAGACGACTTCTTTAAGATCTCCGTTTAGAAATGCCGTCTTTACATCCATCTGATAAACTACCATGTTCTTACTAGCAGCATTAGCCAGAAAGATTCTGATTGCCTCGATTCGAGCAACTGGAGCAAAAGATTCTTCAAAGTCTATACCCTCCTCTTGACGATATCCTTTAGCAACTAATCGAGCCTTGTTCTTCAACACATCACCATGCTCATCAAGTTTTACTTTGAAGATCCATTTTAGGGCTATAATCATAGCACAGTCTGTAGTAGGTACTAACTCCCATACATCAAGGCGATCAAACTCATGAATTTCATCTTGCATAGCATTGAACCAGCTATCTTCATTCATAGCAGTTTTAACATCTTTTGGTTCGATCTTAGATAGTACGGAGTTGAAGAAGCACCATAAGGCATCGGTTGCGAGTTGCTTCCGGGTTGATACAGGACGAGAGGGGTTTCCAATGATGTTGTCTAATGGATGATCGTGAGTCCATTTTCTGAGGTGTTCATGTGGCATTTGTTGAGGAACTGAGGTAGCTGAGTCGATGTCTCCTGAAGAAGATGGTTCTGATGATGATTCAGGAGTAGCAAATATGTTTTCAAATGGAGCATCTTCAGGAGTCGCAAAGGGATTAACTTCATCATTGATGCCAGAAACATTTCCATGATGTACATTTGAAGAATGATGATTTGTTGATGAGACTGAAGGATCAGCAGCAGGTGCTTCTTGACTTACAGATATTGAGACTGATGGATTGACTTCATTCACTGGAATATGAGCATCCTCTGTTATAGGGATCAGCACCTCATTAGTAGTAGACTCATACAGTTCATCAAACATGGGATCAAACAATTTCTTTACATCATCTTCAGATGGAGGTACATATGGAGTTTCTTGAGAGGAGTTTGGAACAAGGGATGAACCAATAGGACTGTTTTGAAGTGCGGGTCCTGAGCTGGAGTGTCCAGGATCCATTTGACCGGTCAGCTCATCAAACGTAACGTGAATTGTTTCCATGATATTTCGGGTTCTTTTGTTGTAGATTCGGTATCCCTTTTTGTTTGGTGCATATCCTACAAATACTCCAATGTCAGCTTTAGCCCTAAGTTTGCCCAAATCTTGACCCTCATTAGTTGGATAGCACAAGGCACCAAACACACGAAGGAAAGATAGATTAGGTTTTCTGTTGTGGACAAGTTCATATGGAGTTTTTCCATGAGAGGTGTGAATCAGGGAACGATTTTGTGTGTAGCATGCAGTGGCGATTGCTTCAGCCCAGAGAAACATTGGAACCTTTGAGTAGATCAGCATTGTTCTAGCAGCTTCAACAAGGGTACGATTTCGTCTTTCAACTACACCGTTCTGTTGAGGGGTTCGTGGAACACTTCTTTGATGGCTGATTCCAATGCTTTCATAGAATTCACTAAGTTGTTTGTTGACAAACTCAGTTCCATTGTCTGTTCTGATAATTCTGACAATTTTGTTAAGTTTAACCTGCAGCTGTTTGATGAGTTTGATGATGATATCAGGAGTTTCATCCTTTGTCCTTAAGAACTTGACCCAGGTGAATCTAGAGTAATCATCAACCACAACTAACACATATTTCTTCCCAAAGATATTCTGCACCCTCATTGGTCCACATAAATCCATATGAATCATATGAAGAACTTCTGTGACAGAGTTAGTAGGTTTGGGTTTATGGGCATACTTCTTGCTTTTTCCCAATTGACATGCTGAACAAAGATGATCCTTTTCATACTTTAGTCTAGGTAAACCTACAACTAAGTCCTTTCTGGAAAGATCGTTGATGGTGCCGAAGTTCAAGTGATTGAGACGACGATGCCATAACCATGACTTTGTTTTTGAAGCCTTTGATAACAAGCAGATTGGTGAAGCTCTCATCATGTCATCGATAGAGATGGTGTAAAGGTTTGAGCCACGAGTTCCTTTCAACAGTTCCTTACCATTAAGATCTCTAACAAAGCAGGTATGTTTTCTGAAGGCTACTTCTAGATCAGAATCACAGAATTGACCAACAGAGAACAGATTATGACCTAAACCTTCCACATAATACACTCTGGAGATGACACTATCACCAACAACATAATCTCCATAACCCATAATAGCACCGAAATGATCATTACCAAATCTAACAGTCCCGATAAATTTGCTCACGAAGTTCATGAGCCGTGACCGGTCTCCAGTCATATGCTTGGAACAGCCTGAGTCCAGGTACCACAGAACGATTTGAACGATCTGCAGTTGAACACAGACAAGAATGGATAACTGGATAATTGGGATCCCCATGCAAGAATGGGTTCCATTTGGTTAGTTACAATGGTTGGACCACCCACATCAGAAATAGAAGCATTCGTATCAGAAAATGAGGTAATGGAATCATTGTGAATAGATGCAATACTAGTGTCTGTATTAGCCCTATTTACAGTGTGACCACTTCTTAAGGGAATAGTTCTACCAGTAGGCATCCATTTTCTAGTGGGCATTATCTGATTAGTCTTATGACCAACAGGTATCCAATAAAGGCCTATTCTGCTGAATGTTCTTCCTGTGGGTTTCCACTGTTTTCTAACTTTCTTTCGTTTTTGCCTTTTAGCCTTCTTAGCATGAATTTTAGCATTAACAGTATTAACTGGACAATTAACATCATTAGGCAGAACAGTAACACCACATTCATGATTAGAAACAGAATTCAAGCAGACATCAGTACAAGGTTTGCAAATAGTATTAGAATTCGAATTAATTATAGTACGCCTATGGCTAATACTAGAATCAACACGATTCGTTTTATTCGATTCAAACTTAAAGTTCCTAGATTGTTCTTCTACTCTTTTCCAGTGCACATTCTTATCTTGCGAGGTCCTATCATTCCTTGTATTGTCTTGAGACTTTGACCTGCTCCCTTTAATGTCACTGATTACTCCTGTAGAGGGAATGGGAACATTAGTTTGTTTTACTACTCTTTGCATCACCTGTTTAGATGTGCTGGGATCTGAACTACATGCAGGTGCACTAAGGTTCACTTTCTTAACACTAGAGGTACTGAGACTAGTACTCCTAGAAGGAACATTTGAGTTCACTTTCCTAGCATTGACAGATCTAGAATCTGAACTACTCAATGGTACACTACTCCTCACATTCAAGCCATTGGGAATCGAGTGCATGTCATGTTTGGCCTTAGGCATTGAGCATGGAATCAAAGGGTTAACTCTCTCACCTAATGTCTTTGGGCATATTGTGATCAAACATTCTAAGATTTCTTGAGATCGTTTGGCATATAAGCATGCATGTCCAATTGCATTATCATGAGGTTTTTCTAGCTTATCCTCTTCAACAATCTCACGCAGGCATTCTAAGCAATCCTTAAAGGATGAGAAATATGTTTGAATGGCAAGTTTGTTGTTCCTTAGATGAGGGGGGACATATGTCACAGATACAACATATTTATTACTAGAGTGAACCTTAGATACAGCATTCTCCTCATTGATCATTGGCATTTTCCCTTTTACCTGACTCTTCAGATTCTCAATTTCCTTTTGCAATGAAGTTATTTGTTCGTTGTTTTTGTTACGAGTGACTTTAATTGATTCAAACAACTCATTGAAATGACGTTTAACCTTTTCATTTTCTTCTAGAAAACTTTCGTTTTCCTTTTGTAAAGCATTTACAAGGTTTTGAAGATGAAACGTTTGAGAATTCTGAGAATCTAAAGGAGGAGGCATTTGGGAGCCTGTCATATTGTTCGTTTGACCCTTTAATTGAGAGATTTGGGCTTTCAACTTTCTGATCGTGTTGCACTGAGCTTGAATCTGTTCATCACGTTTGTTAATTTGAAAAACTGCATCAAACTCTGGAGCATCTGAAGATGTCTTGATATTTGAAGTTTTGACATTTTCTTTGAGATGTTGATATTTTAGTTGTAAATTAAAATACTCAACTTCTAGTTTAGAAAAATGTTTAACCAAAGTGTCATGATCATCCAGTTCAATTTTCTCATTTAGTTTAGAATTAGTTTTTTCAAGCTCAATGACACGATCATGGGAGACTTTCAGGGCCACAGATAGTTCATGAAATTTGGAAGCATTAATAGAGCAATTTGAAGCAGTGAAAAAGATATCTTGAGCAACACATTCAGTAATAAGATTCTCATTTAATGTATGCAGGTTCTTTCTCTCAATCTCATTATATTTCAGTGCACGCTCATAGTCACTAACTTCAACAACCATTGCATCAAATTCCTTTTCCATACCCTTAATATCAGTTTCTACCCCCTTTTTAAGACTCTCAAAGTGATCTTTTAGAAGTTTAAAGAAGGGCATGACCTTAGTTAAATAACATTCTTTCATTTGTTCAAAACCTCTTTCTCCTTCAGTTATGCCAGTGGGTGTGATTCTTTTCTTGCAAGTTTTCTCAAAATCAACAAATAGTTGAAAAATAACGTATTGGCTAATTAAGGTCTTGCTTTTAGTGGCAATTGTTCTAGGAACAAGATGCATTGGTGTGTTAGGAGGATACACAGTTGCTCTAGGCATTTTCCAAAGGGGAGGGTTTGTTACTGCAATATTTTCAGCTTTCAGCTTATCTAAATCCATTTTCCAGAAGACTTGTTCGGGAGTCAACAATGTCTGAGTCTTAAACTTGTTCAAGGAAATCCAGTTTTCCTTCTTGTAGTCATGGGGAGTGATAATTACTTTCTTCTCTTTCCACTTAGGATCACTTAGTTTCTTATTCATCTTCTCCCTAGTTACTTCATCTAATTTCTTGTCATCATCAGTGCACTCAAAGCAACTAGGTTTTTGTCTAGGTTTAAGAATCTCATTTCCATCATAGATAACACTTTGAGCTGCTTTTGCTATCTTTCCATACTCAGGGTTGGGTTTATCTATAATGGGAACACTATGCTTATCGCTTAGAACTCTATGCTTAGTGATCATGTGAGCAGTCTGAATGGTGTTTCCTTGCATGTACAACTTGTTTTCAAGTTTGTTTTTCAAAGTTTTCAGATTAGAAAAGTCTCTCAAGAGCTTTGATTCTTTTGCATTAAATTCTTGCTTAAGCATTTTCACATTTTCTTGAAGTTCTTGTTTTTGCTTAGCTGTTTTAGAAAGTTTTTCTTGCAAAGAATTTAATTCTTGTTTCAATACTTCTTCTCTAAAATTACTTTTTCTAATTACTGTACGCACTTGGTCATCCATTTCCTGCTCACGAGTGGTCAACTCAAATTTAGCGCGTTGTTCATAAATAGCAACACGTTCTTTATAGGCATTTAGTTCAGAAATTATGGAATCATCAGGAGCACATGCAGTGTATTCATCAAAGACATAGTCATTGTTGACTGCAGAAGATGCATCACTTGGTACAACTTCACTTTCACTTTGTTTCACGTATTGATCGTATGGGACAATATTGATATTACCCATATTTTCAATATTTGATTCAATAGTTTCAGTTGGTTGTACTTTGTCATGCATCTGTTGCGCATCAGCATTATCGTATAGCTTTAATACCTCTGAGATGAGTTTGTCCTTGGATGGGCCAGCTTGCGGTGAAGAAGAAATCTTGGGAGAAACCATTGGAGAGATGCTAGCCATAAAGATTGTGTGTGCAGTAGGTCCATCATCTACATCCGAGTCGTATGCATCACAGTCAGCGATTTGAAAGGCGTTCTGATGATTGTGACCTATCTCCTGAATAGGCTGCTCATCCACATCTGCATCATAGGTCTTGGCATTGCCCTCAGCAAGAAACAGCAATTCCTCTTCATCCAACGCAGCACCATTGTCCTGAGCTTGTGCCAGCAACATCTTATCTCTGAAGTAATCAGCATTCTGTGGACGCTTTGGAGATGTGCAGTTCCTTGCAATGTGTCCTTCACCACCACAGTTATAGCATTTGATTGGCTTAGGTTGACCTTGGTTACCATTTCTTCCTCGATTCTGGTTTCCAACATAACCTCTCCCAGCTCCACCTCTTCCCTGATCATACTGTCTTTCCTGAACTGGTTGCACCACGATCCTTCCATCTTTAACAGTGGCTTGATTATGTGGGTTAGATGCAGTTCTGAGGTTGTTGTTGGTTTGTGGGAGAGAATTCATGTTTTGACTAATGAGAAGAGCTAGTTGATTGATGATGTTACCCACGTGTGCATCAGCATCAGCTTGTTTGAACATGGGATCAGGAATGAGTTTGTGATTACCATTCCCCAAGGGTATGACTTGTGATGCTTTGGTTGTGATTCCGATGTTTGAGTAGAAGGCTGTTGAGTCATTAGACGAGCTTGTCTCTCCCGGGTTAGTTTTGAACTGATTGAGAATCAATTTTTCAAACATAGCATGTCTCTCATTCTGAAGGAGGAAGGCATAGAGTTGCTCATAGTTTGTGTTCTTCAATCCTTTAGTAAGCTTCACAGCGGTAACAAACTTGTGCCATTCGGGATTCATGTTGTTCACAAATTTTGAATTCAACTGAATGTTAGGCATAGTCATTCTGATGTTCCTCATGTCATTAACTAACTTATGAAATCTCACATAGTACTCATAGACATTCTCATCTGGTTTCATCTTGAAGTGCTCAAATTCGTCATAGAGTTGGGATTCTCTGTCTTCCATAGTTAATTCTGATCCTGAGAGAAGCATCTTGACATTATCCCATACTGCCTTTGCATCGGTGTTGTGATTGATCAGCTTGTAGATGTCTTTAGGAAGACCTTGAAGAACAATGTTAGAAGCCCTGATATCTGCATCGAATCTCTTTTTCTCCTTATCATCAAGCTCATCATACATTTTAGGTCTGTCCATTCCGTAAACAGGAGTTCCATCATCATTAGTATCAAGTATGTCTCTAGTCGTCTCAACTCGATATGGTCCTTCATCAATGGATTTGAGAATGTTGACACCATTTTCCTTTCCAAGGCAATACAATCTGATTCGTTGAGCCCAAGAATCGTAGTCAGTTCTGTCAAGCATGGGTGGACGAGTATCTGAGCCAGCTGCTTGAACATCCTCGGCAACAGTGGAGATGACAGTAGGGACGTTGGTAGACATGTTAACAGATTATACGGGATTTTATAACTCTATGATTAAACCGGGAAATAGATTCTTTCACGGGATTTTACTAAATCAAGAGAAAACCGTAAACAATCACTCAAGTCGCTAGATGATAATGCTCTAAGTCGCTAGAAACAAATGCACTAAGTCGCTAGAAACAGATGCACTAAGTCGCTACCAATTAATTCGCTAGACAGCCAAGTCGCTAGAATCCCAAGTCGCTAGACAGAAGGCAAGTCGCTAAGTAGTAACTCGCTACAGACCAAGTCGCTAGCCAAATTTTGGCAGCAATTCGCTACACAAGTCGCTAGAGATGCAAGTCGCTAAAGAGCAACTCGCTACAGACCAAGTCGCTACCACAAGTCGCTACCCGTAGTGGAGAGTCCACTACTTGTACTTTAACTCGCTAGATCTAACTCGCTAGCTTTAACACTGTAAGTCGCTACAAAACTGTGAAGCAAGTCGCTACCAAGAAAATAGTCCGAGAGCTAAGTCGCTAGCTTGAAAAACCAAATAAACTTCACTTTTCAATCCAAAAACAACCCAACCAAGATGATTCAAGCTTACCAAATGAAAACCTAAACACTTTTGATGATTCTAAACATAAAAGTACCAACAAAATTCAAACTTTAACACAAGAAATCAACCAAATGGTGCAAAAACCACTAAACTTTTTCAAACTCAAAAACCACCTAAAAACCACTATAAATCCAAAGATGTGCAAGATATGATCTAACCATGGCTCTTGATACCAATTGTAAGATATAACTTTTCACATACACATCAAACCATAACACAAAGTAGCATATAGATGGAATTCTAGAGAGAGAAAGTTAGAGGTTTAGGGAACTTAGTGAGAGAAAGTGAAAGATATTATTATGAGCTCCAACTCTCTACCTTGGAAGGTAGAGAGTATTTATAGTCTTACATAACTCGCCACACTTTGGGCTGTGGATCAGGCATACAGTGGGTAAAGACCCGTCCGTCCTCCACGGTGTTACTTAACTAAATTACTACTTAACTTAAAAGAACTACGACTACGAGCTTTCTAACGTTTACATATACTTGAGGTGACCGACTCTTTAATACCGGGAATTTCTAATTCCTAACAAAATTCTTGCTTAAGCATTTTCACATTTTCTTGAAGTTCTTGTTTTTGCTTAGCAGTTTTAGAAAGCTTTTCTTGCAAGGAATTTAACTCTTGTTTTAATACTTCTTCTCTAAAATTACTTTTTCTAATGATTGTACGCACTTGGTCATCCATTTCCTGCTCACGAGTGGTCAACTCAAATTTTGCACGTTGTTCATAAATAGCAACACGTTCTTTATAGGCATTTAGTTCAGAAATTACAGAATCATCAGGGACACATGCAGTGTATTCATCAAAAACATAGTCATCGTTGACTGCAGAAGATGCATCACTTGGTACAACTTCACTTTTACTTTGTTTCACATATTGATCATATGGGACAACATTGATATTACTCATATTTTCAATATTTGATTCAATAGTTTCAGTTGATTGTACTTTGTCATGCATCTTTTGCACATCAGCATCATCGTATAGTTTTAATACCTCTGAGATGAGTTTGTCTTTGGATGGGCCAGCTTGTGGTGAAGATGAGACCTTGGGAGAAACCATTGGAGAAATGCTAGCCATAAAAATTGTGTGTGCAGTAGGTCCATCATCCACATCAGAGTCGTATGCATCACAATCCTCGACTTGAAAGGCATTCTGATGATTGTGACCTATCTCCTGAATAGGCTGCTCATCCACATCTGCATCATAGGTCTTGGCATTGCCCTCAGCAAGAAACAACAATTCCTCTTCATCCAAAGCAGCACCATTATCCTGAGCTTGTACAAGCAGCATCTTATCTCTGAAGTAATCAGCATTCTGTGGACGTTTTGGAGATGTGCAGTTCCTTGCAATGTGTCCCTCACCACCACAGTTATAACATTTGATCGGCTTAGCTTGACCTTGATTACCATTCCTTCCTCGATTCTGATTACCAACATAACCTCTACCAGCTCCACCTCTTCCCTGATCATACTGTCTTTCGTGAACTGGTTGCACCACGATCCTCCCATCTTTAACAGTAGCTTGATTGTGTGGGTTAGATGTTGTTCTGAGGTTGTTGTTGGTTTGTGGGAGAGAATTCATGTTTTAACTAATCAGAAGAGCTAGTTGATTAATGATGTTACCCACGTGTGCATCAACATCAGCTTGTTTGAACATAGGATCAGGAATGAGTTTGTGATTACCATTACCCATGGGTATGACTTGTGAGGCTTTGGTTGTGATTCCGATGTTTGAGTAGAAGGCAGTTGAGTCATTAGATGAGCTTGTCTCTCCCTGATTGGTTTTGAACTGATTAAGAATCATTTTTTCAAACATAGCATGTCTCTCATTCTGAAGGAGGAAGGCATAGAGTTGCTCATAGTTTGTATTCTTTAATCCTTTAATGAGTTTCATAGAGGTGACAAACTTGTGCCATTCGGGATTCATGTTGTTCACAAATTTTGAGTTCAGCTGAATGTTAGGCATAGTCATTCTGATGTTCCTCATATCATTCACCAGCTTATGAAATCTCACATAGTACTCATAGACACTCTCATCTGGTTTCATCTTGAAGTGTTCAAATTCGTCATAGAGTTGTGATTCTCTGTCTTCCATAGTTAATTCAGAACCTGAGAGAAGCATCTTGACATTATCCCATACTGCCTTTGCTTCGGTGTTGTGATTGATCAGCTTGTAGACGTCTTTAGGAAGACCTTGAAGAACAATGTTAGAAGCCCTGATATCAGCATCAAATCTCTTTTTCTCCTTATCATCAAGCTCATTGATCTGTGCTAAACCGTCAAGTCTAATCACACAAGCTGGCCACTTGTGAATGGCCAACCGTAACAGACTTAAAACAGCTTAAGCACAAATGCAATGAAGTCCTGGAGAATAGAATGAATTCCCGGGTCGTTATGTCCCACGGAGACTCAATGGTGTGTAAACACTTGATCAGACGGTAGAATGATCACTAATGATAGTGATCAGAAAGGATTTTGATAGGATAATTACACTACTGAAAAAGTTTATAAAATAAAGCGACTTAAATGCAAATTAAGAAAATTAAAAAGATAAAAGATATTAAATAAACGCTATCACTATATTTAAAGTGATGAACGTTTAAAACCTAAAACGTACGTTTAAATTAAAAAACTACGTTAACGTACAAAATAAAACGTGAAAATAAAGAAGGAAAATACCTATGTATATAGAAAATACATTTTTACAATCCTAATTATATAAGAAAATTATTAGAAAAGAAAAATTATTTTTTAAAACTATTTATGTAATTATTATTAATTAAAAACTAATTTAAACTATTTAATAATACTCTAAAATAAAAGAAAATATGAAATAAGACTAGAAAAATAAAATTAAGACTTAGAAAAATCTAAAATATGATAAAACTAATTTTAAAACAGAAAATATATTTTTTAGACTTTTTATATATTTATTACTAATTTAAAACTATTTAAAACTAATTAAAATGCTAGAAAATACTTTTTAAACTAAGAAAATTATGGAAAAATACTTTTTATGACTTATATATATATATCTTAACTTAAGAAAAATGAAAAATTATTTTTTTGAAATTTTCTTAATTATTTGTATTTAAAGCTATTTAAAAATGCTTAAAAACTAATTTAAATTAAGAAAAATAGCAAACAAGCTAGGAAAAATCTGAAAATTTCAGGAAAAGTCTAAAATAATATAAGGAATAAAGGAAAAATAGAAAAACAGGAGGTTGTTAGGAGGAATATGAAACTGATATGGAAAGTGCTTATGAATAAGCACTTGGATAAGCCAAAAGCTCACCAAAAGGCACCAACTGTTAACAGGAACTATAATATGCTAAAAGAACTAGAGTGCAACAAATCTCAACTGCTTAAAACCTCTGAAATGTAAGATACCAAGTTTTGAGGAATTGAGATTTAAACTAAAAAGCAGTTTCTGGTGGTCTACTTTGGACAAAGAAATAAGCACTCAAATAAGCTAGCAACTAAAAAGCAAATGCTAAAACTTAAAGAAGACCTGGTTAAGACTTAGTAAATCAAAGCACAGACCTAGACAAGCTCAAATGAGACTTGTGCAAGGTCTGCAAAACCTGCATAAACCCTGTGCAGTCAACAGTGCCCTGCACAGGGGATTTAACACCATATTCACAAGCTCTTTTGACCCTTATAGAAAATTAACAAAATTATGCAAAAATAATAAAAAGAAACTAGACCAGTAGAGCTTTTCAAAACCACAAGTTTCATAGAAATTGGCCCAGAACTGAGCTTGTGAAAATTCCTCCCATTTGGCTCAAAACTGAGATTTCAATATTTTGACTTTTGACATGAAAATGAGAAGTTGACTTATTTGAAGTTTGATCTTGATTTATAGACTGATGATGATATATTATGATGAAATAAGACTAGAACAAGCTAACTCTATGGATTATAAACACAAAATTAGCTTTTGATATGAAAATGACTCAACAGGTGACTGATTAAAACAGATATAAAGGAATTTTGACTTTAGAGCTTGCAGGCACAAGAAACTGACTCGAATGAGTCAATTAGGACATAACAAAGTTAAACCAACAGGACTTATCCACTAAACTAGTCTAAAGCACATATGAAGAAGCTAATCCAAACACCACCATACATAACTGTTATGAACTAAAACTGAGATAAACTGTTGAACCAACATGAATTAAGGATCAAACTAAGTTCTCATGACCATGTTACAACTATATTAACAGATTAAAACTAGAGGTGACCACAGAAACAGTTACAAGCTTAATATGCAAATTAGACTAAAAAATGAAAAGTGAGAAAGCTACTCACAACTGATCCAGCTGGTGTCATAGGCTAAACCAGACCCAATATCAATATATCAAACCTTTTCCAACCCAAAACCAAATCCTGCAACACCATTATCCATTTCCAATTCCAATTTGCTCCAACAGTTGACTATTATTGACCATGAACCAAACTTGCTTAAAATGAAATACAAGCTTACTCAAAGCTTATAAAGAACTTAAACAAACTTATTTAAACTTCAAATAAACCACTAATAATCTTGACAATAGAATTTGAAACTGAAAAGTTGCAACAGTAAATATGAAACAAGAAACTTGCAAAAACTTGAATTGATAACCAAAAGCACACTTACAAAGATGTTTTAACTTGATTGTGATACATAAGAGCTGAAACTACAACATTTTATTTTAACTAATACATTTTAAAGAAAAACGACATTAAAGGAAATTATGAAAACTAGCTACTCCCCTATCTTCTCTTTTCCTTCTCTTTTATAGCTGAAAATTCTTCCCCACTTGTTTCTGAGTTGATCCCACCACTTATGAGCCATTGGATTGGTCAAAAGTGCCATATGTCATTTTTGGCGCCAAAAGGTCTTGAGCAGGTTTGATCATTTAATGGATTTGGTTGAGATAATTAAAGGAATTTGGAGTTTAGAGGAGGTGGAGGGAACATAGTATGGAGAGTGGGTTGAAAAAGTGGAGAAACCAGGACTGGTTTTGGGTTTACAGGGGTTGTGAGGACGATGAATAGTGGAGGGCGGTATTTCTGCCTGGTTTGACTTTCGTTGACCGGAGCATAATAACGCAAAGGGTGGGTTGGTTTTGGGCTAAGGCATTGGGCTTGGATTTGGTTTGATATATGATTTAATGTCCGTTTGGTTTAACTAGATAACAAGGACCAATAGTGTAGATTATCCAAACCTCAAGGACTGAAAGTGATATTTTTCCAATGCTCTCACAAGGACCAAACTTGACAACTTTGATAATACAAGGACCCTTTTTGCATAAATTCCATTTTAAAAGGTCCAACGACTAATTTTGCAATTTTCCAAAGTTTAGGGACCTTTCTTGCCAATTGACCAAAGAATCATTCAAGGACCATTTTTTTATAACTTAGAATACTTCAGGGACCTTGAATGACAAAACTTCACCTTTTTGAATTCCAGGGACTAGATTTTACAACTTTTAAAACTTGGGGGACTAAAACTGCCAATTTTGCAAACTTGATACATTTTTCATCTGATTTTGATATTTTTGCATTTAAAACACATAAAACACTGATTTGTGATATTTTTATCATTTTGATGTGTTTCTGAGTGTTTTCAGATGATTTTGCAGTTTAGATTATACAAAAATGATGAGTATTTAGACACTCATCAATCCCCCACACTGAGATATTGCTAGTCCCTAGCAATGATTTGAGAAAACTTTTGATGGATTTGAAAAACTCTTTACCAAAAGCCACCACTTCTGGAGTAGCCAATTGTTTTGATTCAAGTAAGAACCTTGGTACAACGATAACCAAATGATTTATTGGCAAATCATAAACCATATAACGGATTTGATGTGTCTTTACCAGAAGCCGTACCCTTCTGGACTAGCCAACTCTTAGATAAATTATCAGAATTATCTTTGGTGAGCTGAATACCAATTATGGATTTTCCACTGCCTTTACCACAAGCCATAATCTTGCGGGCTAGCCAACTCTTCACTTTTTAGGATATGGTGAGCTGAGAACCATACAATTTTGGGCAAATTGCAAGCCATATAAACGGATTTGATATATCTTTACCAAGAGCCGTTTGCTCCTGGATTAGCCAATCCTTTTGTCTTACAGACATGGCGGACTGATAACCAAATGAGTAAGTGTAGAACACTTACTCCAAAAAAAATTTTTTGGCCAAAAACGGGGGGATTGGTATAATTATATGATAAAATTCGTGAGAATTCCCCCCCACACTTAGAAATGAATATTGCCATCAATATTCAAAGTACCGGCGGTTATGCCGAAACAAAGAACGTAAAAGGGAAATATTACGGCCATTATTTAGAAGATTTTTTTTTTTTTTTTTTTTTTTTTTTTTTTTTTTTAGATATATATATATAACATGTGGGGAATTCCCCCCACACTTAGATGGTAGAAAGGGGGTAAGAAGACAGAAATATGGGTGAAAACCCATATAGTGTGTGCTACTGTTTTTGATTTCCGAGTTGCTAGCTTGACTCGAACCCGCATTAATTGGTTCATGGGGAAGCAAAGTGGAAGAAACAATCTCAATCGGACTTTCGTTCAAGATGTTTGTATAAACATTTGAAGCACACGAAAGCTCCACACCGACGAGATATACATAGAACCGGCTCAAAAATGATAATTGAAAATGCCGGGATCAAAAATAGTGTCCTCATTCCCGAAGGAGAAAAGGGAAAGAGCAACCACACCATTTGTGAAGAATGGAATAAATATGTGCATCACAATGCATGTCCATTCCTCATTAGAAAGAAGCAAATCACCATTTTTGACATTTTTAAGCTTAAATTTGAAGCTTGTATGGTGATTGGCAACAAAATTTCCGGGAAGGAGAGCTGGAAACGGTTCTTCAATCAACAGATTTTCAAGAAAAAGGGTGTCTCCCTCCGAATCAAAGTAAGTATTGTCAATTCCTGTGGGAATCGACTCATCACTAAGAAAATCATCGACCTCCTTCCAAAATTTGTCATCTTCCTCATCTGGAGTGAGAGAAGGGATGGAAGAGTCGGAAATGGGATAAGAAATGAGTGGATGATCATTATATAGGAGATTTCTAGTTTCTCCAAGATCGGCTTCGAAATCAAAGAGATCATCGTCACTTTCTGATGAAAGTGGACTGATGTGAGTGAGTTCATCGGAGAACTCCTCAAGAAGAGGATCAGACTGTGGGAGTGATGCCTCAACATACTCGATGTCTCCATAAGATTTACAATCATCGCTAAAATCGGAGAAAGTCTCAAATTGATCATTTGGACACTCAAGAGGGAAAGGGATATCACACATATGGCCAAAAGTTCCCTGTGACTCTCTCGGGATTGGGACAAGGTCCTCAACACTAGACTTTATAAATTCGTCCGATTCCTTTTCAGGAACAGTGTCAAGATGCTCATCCCCCATGTTCAGAGAGTGAGTGGGAGCTTTGGGTGTGATAACAACAGACTGAGGGAGTTTAGAAGGACTAGCATACATATGTTTTATACTTAACATTTGTTCTTCTGCTAGTAATTCCATCATAGTCTTTTCTCCCTGATTTTCCACGGAAGGAATTTCAACTGATGAACTTGATGAATCTGTACATAATTCACTAATATCAAGGGTAACATCATCATCATCATCATCAGGAATGAAACGGAATCGAGAGCTAGATTTGAATGATTTTTGTATTCTAATTGATTCCCTAATAGTGTTTTCAATGGAAATCTGGGAATCTAATTTAGCAGCTCGCTCTTCGGCTAACAAAACTTCCATGGATTTTTCATTTGGATTATCTTGGGAGGACATAGCCGACTCCTCCTTAAGTTCTTTTAATAACTCCAGAGTCTTCAGTAGAAGGTCTGTCGTAGTATCATGAGGAGTCGCTTGAATCATTTGGTACTGTGGAGGTTGGTTTTGATACGAAGAGTCGTAATTGTTACAAGGAAATGGGTTCCCTGATTGACAATCCGAGCTAGGGTGAGAACCTCCACAATACTCACAACAGTAGAACTGATGTGGCTGTGAGTGGTATGTGTTGTAGTCATAATTGTTATCAGGAACCTGCTCATAGACAAGCGTGTCTCCTGATTGACAATCAGAACCGGAATGTGAACCACCACAGTACTCACAACAGTAAAACTGCTGAGTCTCACAGTGTGGTAGCTGATGGAATAAATCAGTCGTGTTATGGTAGGAATAGGGATCTTGGTTATAGACAGACCCGTTTCCTGATTCCACCATGCTACAACTGGGGCAATTGCCACCATTATAAGGACCACCACACCATTGACAACCAAGAGGGTGAGGATAAGACATAGATAGAATCAAAGGTTAACAGAGGGTAAGAAATGAAGAATCAAAAAGATAAGAGGGTAAAGAGGAATATTTTTGGTATTTTTGAAAAACATTATGATAAAAACAAAGAATGAAAATATTTTTGGCGTTTTTAACACTTTAGGAAAAGTGCTAATGAACTTTTTGGATTTTCTGATTAACTTTACAAAAAACTTTTTACAAAAGGTGGGTATGTGCAAGAATGGGTCTGAAAATGGCTAAACACATGCTAAAGCCTCCCCGGCAGCGGCGCCAAAATTTGATCTGTGCTAAACCGTCAAGTCTAATCACACAAGCTGGCCACTTGTGAATGGCCAACCGTAACAGACTTAAAACAGCTTAAGCACAAATGCAATGAAGTCCTGGAGAATAGAATGAATTCCTGGGTCGTTATGTCCCACGGAGACTTAATGGTGTGTAAACACTTGATCAGACGGTAGAATGATCACTAATGATAGTGATCAGAAAGGATTTTGATAGGATAATTACACTACTGAAAAAGTTTATAAAATAAAGCGACTTAAATGCAAATTAAGAAAATTAAAAAGATAAAAGATATTAAATAAACGCTATCACTATATTTAAAGTGATGAACGTTTAAAACCTAAAACGTACGTTTAAATTAAAAAACTACGTTAACGTACAAAATAAAACGTGAAAATAAAGAAGGAAAATACCTATGTATATAGAAAATACATTTTTACAATCCTAATTATATAAGAAAATTATTAGAAAAGAAAAATTATTTTTTAAAACTATTTATGTAATTATTATTAATTAAAAACTAATTTAAACTATTTAATAATACTCTAAAATAAAAGAAAATATGAAATAAGACTAGAAAAATAAAATTAAGACTTAGAAAAATCTAAAATATGATAAAACTAATTTTAAAACAGAAAATATATTTTTTAGACTTTTTATATATTTATTACTAATTTAAAACTATTTAAAACTAATTAAAATGCTAGAAAATACTTTTTAAACTAAGAAAATTATGGAAAAATACTTTTTATGACTTATATATATATCTTAACTTAAGAAAAATGAAAAATTATTTTTTTGAAACTTTTCTTAATTATTTGTATTTAAAGTTATTTAAAAATGCTTAAAAACTAATTTAAATTAAGAAAAATAGCAAACAAGCTAGGAAAAATCTGAAAATTTCAGGAAAATTCTAAAATAATATAAGGAATAAAGGAAAAATAGAAAAACAGGAGGTTGTTAGGAGGAATATGAAACTGATATGGAAAGTGCTTATGAATAAGCACTTGGATAAGCCAAAAGCTCACCAAAAGGCACCAACTGTTAACAGGAACTATAATATGCTAAAAGAACTAGAGTGCAACAAATCTCAACTGCTTAAAACCTCTGAAATGCAAGATACCAAGTTTTGAGGAATTGAGATTTAAACTAAAAAGCAGTTTCTGGTGGTCTACTTTGGACAAAGAAATAAGCACTCAAATAAGCTAGCAACTAAAAAGCAAATGCTAAAACTTAAAGAAGACCTGGTTAAGACTTAGTAAATCAAAGCACAGACCTAGACAAGCTCAAATGAGACTTGTGCAAGGTCTGCAAAACCTGCATAAACGCTGTGCAGTCAACAGTGCCCTGCACAGGGGATTTAACACCATATTCACAAGCTCTTTTGACCCTTATAGAAAATTAACAAAATTATGCAAAAATGATAAAAAGAAACTAGACCAGTAGAGCTTTTCAAAACCACAAGTTTCATAGAAATTGGCCCAGAACTGAGCTTGTGAAAATTCCTCCCATTTGGCTCAAAACTGAGATTTCAATATTTTGACTTTTGACATGAAAATGAGAAGTTGACTTATTTGAAGTTTGATCTTGATTTATAGACTGATGATGATATATTATGATGAAATAAGACTAGAACAAGCTAACTCTATGGATTATAAACACAAAATTAGCTTTTGATATGAAAATGACTCAACAGGTGACTGATTAAAACAGATATAAAGGAATTTTGACTTTAGAGCTTGCAGGCACAAGAAACTGACTCGAATGAGTCAATTAGGACATAACAAACTTAAACCAACAGGACTTATCCACTAAACTAGTCTAAAGCACAGATGAAGAAGCTAATCCAAACACCACCATACATAACTGTTATGAACTAAAACTGAGATAAACTGTTGAACCAACATGAATTAAGGATCAAACTAAGTTCTCATGACCATATTACAACTATATTAACAGATTAAAACTAGAGGTGACCACAGAAACAGTTACAAGCTTAATATGCAAATTAGACTAAAAAATGAAAAGTGAGAAAGCTACTCACAACTGATCCAGCTGGTGTCACAGGCTAAACCAGACCCAATATCAATATATCAAACCTTTTCCAACCCAAAACCAAATCCTGCAACACCATTATCCATTTCCAATTCCAATTTGCTCCAACAGTTGACTATTATTGACCATGAA
The DNA here is from genome assembly GCA_019973895.1 of Chrysanthemum seticuspe. Taxonomy (NCBI): domain Eukaryota; kingdom Viridiplantae; phylum Streptophyta; class Magnoliopsida; order Asterales; family Asteraceae; genus Chrysanthemum; species Chrysanthemum seticuspe. The sequence continues at coordinate 97,178,592 of BPTQ01000004.1, forward strand.
CCAAACTTGCTTAAAATGAAATACAAGCTTACTCAAAGCTTATAAAGAACTTAAACAAACTTATTTAAACTTCAAATAAACCACTAATAATCTTGACAATAGAATTTGAAACTGAAAAGTTGCAACAGTAAATATGAAACAAGAAACTTGCAAAAACTTGAATTGATAACCAAAAGCACACTTACAAAGATGTTTTAACTTGATTGTGATACATAAGAGCTGAAACTACAAAATTTTATTTTAACTAATACATTTTAAAGAAAAACGACATTAAAGGAAATTATGAAAACTAGCTACTCCCCTATCTTCTCTTTTCCTTCTCTTTTATAGCTGAAAATTCTTCCCCACTTGTTTCTGAGTTGATCCCACCATTTATGAGCCATTGGATTGGTCAAAAGTGCCATATGTCATTTTTGGCGCCAAAAGGTCTTGAGCAGGTTTGATCATTTAATGGATTTGGTTGAGATAATTAAAGGAATTTGGAGTTTAGAGGAGGTGGAGGGAACATAGTATGGAGAGTGGGTTGAAAAAGTGGAGAAACCAGGACTGGTTTTGGGTTTACAGGGGTTGTGAGGACGATGAATAGTGGAGGGCGGTATTTCTGCCTGGTTTGACTTTCGTTGACCGGAGCATAATAACGCAAAGGGTGGGTTGGTTTTGGGCTAAGGCATTGGGCTTGGATTTGGTTTGATATATGATTTAATGTCCGTTTGGTTTAACTAGATAACAAGGACCAATAGTGTAGATTATCCAAACCTCAAGGACTGAAAGTGATATTTTTCCAATGCTCTCACAAGGACCAAACTTGACAACTTTGATAATACAAGGACCCTTTTTGCATAAATTCCATTTTAAAAGGTCCAAGGACTAATTTTGCAATTTTCCAAAGTTTAGGGACCTTTCTTGCCAATTGACCAAAGAATCATTCAAGGACCATTTTTTTATAACTTAGAATACTTCAGGGACCTTGAATGACAAAACTTCACCTTTTTGAATTCCAGGGACTAGATTTGACAACTTTTAAAACTTGGGGGACTAAAACTGCCAATTTTGCAAACTTGATACATTTTTCATCTGATTTTGATATTTTTGCATTTAAAACACATATAACACTGATTTGTGATATTTTTATCATTTTGATGTGTTTCTGAGTGTTTTCAGATGATTTTGCAGTTTAGATTATACAAAAATGATGAGTATTTAGACACTTATCACTCATCATACATCTTTGGTCTGTCCATTCCATAAATTAGAGTTCCATCTTCAGCAGTATCAAATACATCTCTAGTCGTCTCAACCCGATATGGTCCTTCATCAATGGATTTGAGAATGTTGACTCCATTTTCCTTTCCAAGACAGTACAATCTGATTCGTTGAGCCCAAGAGTCGTAGTCAGTTCTGTCAAGCATGGGTGGACGAGTATCTGAACCAGCTACTTGAACATCCTCGGCAACAGTGGAGATGATAGTAGGAACGTTTGTAGACATGTTTCAAGCTCTACGGGATTTTACAATTCTTTGATTAAACCGGGAAATTGATTCTTTCACGGGATTTTACTAAACCAAAAGAACAACCGTAAGAATGTATCACCAAGAAGTAACAAGCCTAAATGAATAAGTACCTAACCACACAACTCGCTTAATTAACAACTCGCTTAAGTAATCAACTCGCTTAATAGCCAAGTCGCATCAGCATAAACTCGCAACACAGCCAACTCGCTTAATGAATCAAGTTGCTAAATAGCCAACTCGCTTTAGTATCAACTCGCAACACAATCAACTCGCTTGAACACTAAGTCGCTTAAAGAAACTCGCTAGCGTTACAACTCGCTAAATAGCTAAGTCGCTTTAGATCTCAAGTCGCTTAAAGAAACAACTCGCTTAGAACCCAAGTTGCATAAATATCAACTCGCTAAACAGCTAAGTCGCATGTACCAACTCGCATCAAATAACAAAGCAACTCGCTTTGAAGAAACACAAGTCCGAGACTCAACTCGCTTAGTCCTTTTTTCACAAATAACCACTTTATCAATCCAAAACAATCAAACCACAATGATTTAAGCCTTCCAATTCAAAACATAACCACATATGATGATCCTAAACACAAAAGTACAAGCAAAATTCAAACTTTACCACTAGAATTTGTCCAAATGAATCAAACTTTCCTAAACCCTTAATACAACAAAAACCTTATGAAATCCACCAAAACAAAGAGCATGAAAGATGAGTGATCAAACCATGGCTCTGATACCAATTGTAGGATATTGGATTTCACAAACACTCTAAACCATGATCAAAGTAGGCGTATAAGTATGTTAGAGAGAGAAAGTTCTAGTGAGAGAAAGGAAGAGAGTTGGGAACTATAGTGAGAGAAAGAAAATATTATTATGAGCTCCAACTCTCTACCTTGGAAGGTAGAGAGTATTTATAGTCTTACAACAAAACGAAATTCTTGGCATGATGATGTTGTGTTTATCCAAATCATTGATGATGTCTGAAAATCGATGATGATAAGACTCTAGTGTCTCTCCAGGTTCAATCATGAAGTGTTCATAAGCCAAGTAAATTTTGGATTCCAAATCCTCCTAATTGAGTACAGATCCTTCCATAAGAAGATGAATATGGTCCCACATTTCCTTTGCAGTCTTTTGAGCATCAACACTTCGAAGAATTGGGTTAGGTAATCCTAAAAGGATATATTGCATTGCAAGCTCATCAGCTTCATAGTGTAGAAGTTCTGTTGGATTTAGATCTGCAACAGTAGCAATGTTTGTTTGTTCATCTCTTGGTGGAATAGCAGTAGGATCTCCGGGTACAATGACAGTAGGCATCTCAAATGGACCTTCCAAGATAACCTTCTTTAAGAACTTTCCATGTGGCTTCTTCAGATCACAAAACCTAAAGAACCTTATCACCCATTGATCGTAGTTTCCTGGAGTGAGCATTGGAGGTCTATCAAGTGATCCAGCCTCATGAATTGATTGTTGGCTGCTTAAAGCTTCACACATCTTTGCAAACCAAGTGGGTTCCTTCATAGTGTTCCTTGATAGATGTTGATTGAAGTCATTTGTGTAGGGTTGAACTTGAAGACTTGGCGGTGTTTGAACCATTTGTGGAGTATGTTGTTGATTAAATTGTTGTTGATAAATAGCTTGTTGTTGATTCCATTGTTGATGTTGTGGACTTAGTTGTTGTTGTCGTTGAGAATAAGTGTAAGGGAAATAGTTAGAGTATGGTGGTTGAGACATGTTGAAAACTTGTGTTGGTAAAAATGGATCTTTGTAGTCGAATGAACCTTTGATGAAGAAGTGTCCTTTAGGCGTAGAAATCACAATAGCCAAGTAGCACTTATGCGTAAAAACACCGAAGTTACGCGTAACAATAAGAAGTTACGCGTAGATTTAGCTTACGCGTAAGTAGGGAAAAGACGCTAAAGTTATGCGTAGAAAAAAGTTATGCGTAGAAAGTTAGGCGTAGGATTATCTTATGCGTAAGACTATGCTTAGGCGTAAGAAAAATCTTATGCGTAGGATTTCTACGCGTAAGCTTATGCTTATGCGTAATTTTAGGGTTTTATCCCAAGTGATCTTTTACACTTCACAGTGCAAAAGATATCCAAAGTCGACGTATTTTCAGACTTATCCAAGTAAGAAAACACAGAGTAAATCACGAAAATGAAGATCAAACCAAGGAAAACCTTACGCGTAGTTTTAGGGTTTTGCTACGCGTAGGATTACTCGTAATTTTGATTTTGCCCAAAGATGTTTCTAAACCAGTTTTTGTGTGATGAAATAGCTTCAATAACACCAAAAGACACAAAAGTGTGAAACTTGATGATCCAAAGCTCTTAAAACAGTTATGCGTAGGACTTAACCCTCGTACAAAAACAAGTAGAAAAACAATGATCCACACATAAAGTTCCAACCTTTTTGCCAAAAACAGTAAGTTTAACACCTTATAACGTTGAAAGGACAAGAATCTTGGATTAAAAAGTGTAAAAAATACGTTTTTGATCAAGCCAAAGGTAAGGATACGCAAGTTAAGCGTGAGACCAAAACTCACTTCAAACAATACGTTCACTCAACTATTAGGCGATTGATACCACTGTTAGGTCACTAGTTTTACAAACAAAAGTAATATAGAAAGAGATAAAGGCGATTGAACAAGATCCAAACACACACACACAATAATAAGGGACGGTTATGCGTAAGATGTATATGAAAGAAATAACTTGAACAACCAACCTTCAAATGAAGGTTTACATAGAGTATTTATAGGAGGAAAGCTAGGGCAACACTCCTAGTTTCCATCCTTTCCTTAATGGACTAAGGCCTAGGCTTATGGGCCTTCTACATAAGCCTAAGGCTAAATGCAAACATAAAGGCCATAATAAAACTAACTATTACATATTAATTACAAACACTTGATTATGGTTTAGGAGTGATTCCAACATTTTCTAAGTCTAATTCACTCATAGACTGCATTCTAACATTATCAATGATTCCTACATCCTCAAATTGCTCTTAATTCGCTTTTCAAAGCTTCCAATCATCACATATTCATCTTGCTTAAAACTTAACAATCTTAACCTCAATTCTTAATTACTTGTTCTAATCAACAATGTGGCATCTAAAATTCATTAAAAACGCATCATCTACCAACTAGGAATCATCAATTGCAACTTAATTTGATTCAATGGCACAACCTAATTAAATCCGAAAATTCAATCATCTAATACTCATTCCATGTTGAATCAATCACTACAATTCTTTTTGCAATGCATTCCTATATCAATTACCCACTTAATCCTAAAAGATTACAACTTAATTCGAATTCTATCAAAAACCCCCAAATTAGTGACCTAATTTGCAATTCGAATCAAATACTCTAATTAAACCTTAATTAAGTTAATTGATTGCAGATGCTTACTTGCTTAGGTTCCATGATGATCTTCTACAACTTTTACAATCTTCAAACAACTTCTAATGGTTGAATTTTGCGAAACCCAGCTGGAGGATTAGTGTGTGTGGGTGTATTTTTGGAAAAATTGAATTTTTGGTATATATACTTGCATGCAACCGTTTCAGTCATGGACACAACCGTTTCGGTTTGCATTTTTGCAGAATTTTTCCTTTTTCACATTACTTGGGCATTTTACCTTCCAAGCAACAATCGTTTACTCAAAAATCCGATTAAAGATGCACACAACATTCATCCAACCATTTTGAAATTTCAACAACATCTAATCTCAAAAACTAAATCATCATACTCATAAATTAAACTAAAACTCAAAAGGCATTGATTAAATAACTTCAAAATAATAATAAGAAAAACATAAATAAAATGAAAAACAAGAAATCCTAAATGCATAAAATTAAAAGTTCATGAAAATCAAGCAAACAATTGCTTGTTATTATGGTGTTTTGCTTCTACTTAGTACTCCTCGAAATACTCATGCCTTAAGATGTCCTCACTTAGAAATTTCCCAGTCAATTCACGGTGTGTTTCATGAGTTTTGAATTTCCTTACAAATCTTCTCCCATCCGGGCATAGTATATCAAATTTGACGTGCCATTCTCCATCTCCATCCTCTCTTTTGTAAACACTTGACCCCTCGGGTCCCCATTCCAAAATTTTGAGTTGAACCGGTAGAGAACCTAAGAAATCGGCTAGCTTCTTGTAAACAAGGATGTTTTTGAATGGATTGTAAAATGCTTCCACCGCTAGTGCGCGTTCCATTTCATCCTCATTATCAAAGTATGGTGGAGCTAGTGGTCCATACATCGGGTTTCCATGGACATCACGTCCCACTTCAAAACAAGTCAAGTCATCGTCCGCTTCAAACAATTCTAAATCCTCCATGAATTCCAAAAATGGTCCCTCGGTTTGGGATAATAGGTTTGTTTTGAGATCCCATCATCGATTGTCATCGTACCCCTACCCATATCTATGATTGCACCACATGTGCGTAGGAACGGTCTTCCTAGTAGAAGAGGTAAACTCTTATCAACCGGGATGTCTAGGACTAGAAAATCGGCCAAGTAGGGTTGATAGCCAATTTGAACTCTTACGTTTTTCACCTCCCCCATCGCTTTTGCTTGGGAGTTATCCGCCATGGTAAGTTTGGAATGATTTGGTTGTGGTTTACTAAGACCCAACGTCTTAAATAATGGATAGGGCATAACATTGACACTTGAACCCGTGTCCGCCAAAGCATACATTGGTGTGGTCCCGTTAACTTTAATCGGCAAAACGAAGTTTTCCCGGGTCTTTCTCCTTACATGGCATACCCCTAAACAAAATCCTATCTCTATCCTCCTCCGATAGATCTTTATCCTGCAACCTTGCTCTCGCTAACATCACTGCGTCTAGTTTCTTGCGGTATAGAACATAGTCTTGTAGTACCTCAATTACCGGCTTTTTCTCATTTAGTTCGAGAAATTTTTGTTCAAGGTTTTCCAAGATGGCTTCTTTTTGGTCTTGGGTTAAAGGTTTGAAGGTGTTTGGTGTATTGGGTGGTGAAGGTGTGTAATCATTGGTTTTGTTGGTGGATGTGGTAGGAGTTAATTTGTTGGATGAGGTTTTCTTTCTATTCGCCTTCCCCATCTTTACGACTTCCACATTTTCCTTCTCCATATTTGCACATAACTCCACAAGCATTTCATTCACCCCCTTCTCCTCTTCCAAGTCGGTGATGTTGATCCTCATCTCCCCTAAAGCTATCCACTTGACATTTGGTTGTCACAAGAAAATCCCGCCCAAAGCATACATTGGGCTCATCAGCGTTTCCTTCTTCCAAGACAACAAAATCTGCTTCGAAAATGTGACCATGAATGTTAACCTTAAGATTCTTAACCATTCTTCTCCCGTAAGCTTCATAATCCAAACGAACGTGGCCAATTTGATCAAGAACTTTCTCCACAATATAATTTTCACCATAGGCCATGTTTAGTTGAGCGTCCCACGCACTCACCCCTTCGACACTACAAGGTGTACCGAACCTCATAAGTGGTGAATCATACTCCGTTAGTGGTGCTTGCGTGAATACCACAACTCTACCCTTCTTAGGAAGTTGAACCTTGTTCTCTCCCACTTCTTCCACACAATCAGCATCAATACCCAAGTCCTTCTTACTTTCTTCTAAAATATTCCCAATCTTCTCCAACGAGTTTCCGGTGTCTTTGAACATCTCATCCAAGTTACGTAGGTACTCAGAAATTCCGCTTAAACTATCCATAACAACTTTTTAACAAGACAAAACAAAACCAAAGACAAAAATCTAAATCATTAGCGTTAGAGTTAGTAAAAACCAAAGCAAACTACAGAAACATATACTAAACAAGTAAAAACACTTAACAAAACTAAAAACATAAGCTAAAACTCAAAATCGAAAAACTAGAAAAAAATTTGCCGAGAGCTCCAACCGATTCGGTTGGTGGTAAGCTTCCTAACCAAAACTTCCAACCGATCCGGTTGCCGGTTGCAACCGAACGGTTGGATCAATTTTCAATTTTTTTTTTTTTTTTTAAACCTGTTAATTTTAAATTAATTAAAGACCATTAATTATGCTTAAACTCTTAATTAAATGTGTCTACTCATTATCCTTATTATTTAAAAATATTAATTAAGTTAATTAATCAAAACTATATTAACTAATCTACTTAACTACTCATTAAAACTACTAACCCATAAAAACTGAAAATTAACTAAGCTAATTACTGCAATTAAGACAAAATTAACTAAAAAGCAAATAAAACTAAAAATGATTAAATATCAAAAATCTAAAAATTGCTAAGAAAAGCATAAACAATCTATAAGACAATCAATAAAAATCAGAAATGACAAGAAATAAATTATAAACTATAACACAAAACAATAGATAAACTAAAACTACAAAAAAAAAAAAAAAAAAAAAAATCCCGAGAGCACTAACCGGTTCGGTTGCTCGCGCAACCGATTCGGTTAGCCTCTAAACCAAAATGTTTTTACTTTACTTTATGAAATCTAATTTTAATATTACCAATTTTACAGAATCTAAACAAGATCAAAATACTTAAAAATCCAAAATCCCCGGCAGCGGCGCCAAAAACTTGATGTACTTTCCGTGTGCAAGTTTTAAAAATTTATAAACATGAACTATCCGGCTATTACTATAAACACATACGAGCAAGTATACTCATTCGCGATAGCAAAGGTGGGTAAGTCGAGATCGTCCCAAGGGATTTTGCTTTTGAATTTGTTTTTAAAAGATTGGTAACAAGAAAGCTTTGTCAAGGCTCTCTCCAAAAATTATGGTTTTAATGAAAATCAATATAAAGAAACATATACTTGTGTGTAGGCAATCATAGTAAGTGTTCATGAAGGCTTGGTGTAAACTCTTGATGTGATGCACAAATCATAAGCAAATGATTTCCAACCCATGGTTTATGTTTGTAAAATCATTTTAAGAACAATAACATATAGGTAATCCTTTCGGTCCTTATCCTAATGATTATCCTTTTGAAAATCCATTTGTTTGTAAAATGTTCTTATTAAACTCGTTCCTACGAATCTTTCGACCTTTCGTGATGAAAATGTTTCTAGTCTTGTTTCAATAAGTAAATATGATGGTTGTCAATCACCATATCCCCATACTAGTTTGTCACTTAACTTTTTGGAATAAAACACAAGAGAAATCATTTCGGTCCTTTTTCTTAAAACATGTTTTACCGACAAATCAAACAAGACTAGTAGTTTTCCAACAAACTCATTTAAACAAGATCATATATACATGCATCACATATGAGAACACTAGTATGATTTCCTACATCCTTACACACAAGTATATTCAAGAACTACTCCATGATAATTATAACAAAACACAAGTAATAACAAAGTAATTCCAATAACTCAAGAGAATAGAAATTCATAACAAGTTCCATAGAATACCTAAACTTTTGGATTACAAGAACTAGAATTCGTGGATTATAGCAACCACACGCCTCCAATCGTCTAGCTTAACCGTATAACTCCGAATGATCAAAACAATGGATGAGAATGAGTCTCTCCAACCTCCTGGACGTTTTACAGCAGTAACCAAACTTTTGGGATGAATAAAATGGTTGGTAATAACTTTGGTGTAAACTATTATACTTTGGGTTGTGTCACACCTAGACTACTAAGTCTAGGTTCATTATATAGCTAGAGAACCATAACTATGTGTCTAAAAACGTTCTCTACAAGTAAATAACAGGAAATGATCGGCCTCCAATGATTATTGGGAGTTAAGGCAACATTAAATGAAAATTTGTGTAACTCCAGTTCAGGCAACTGGATTGGTTGCACCTTGTACACTCGCCCAACCGGATCGGTTGCGGGCTCCAACAGAATGGTTGGGCGCCTCTTGTACCCCTAGTTTTGACTTTTGTTGACTTTTCTTGATTTGCTCCTTTTTCTTTGTTTTCGCTGATGATTTCCAAGATGAAACTTGATCTTTACTTGCTGTAGATACTTAGAAATCATTGCGCTTCCTAATCATTGAGTCCAAGAGCTTCCTTACTCGACTTCCTTCCTCGGGAATTCTCCAAACGTGCATGAAAACTTCATTTCTTCATCTTTTGTGATACCTGGCTACATACACATTCACAATACGCATCTTTTGCACTTTTGCAACAGTTATGAGTAAATATAGCCGATTATCATACACAAAACCAACAATAACGCTACTAAAAACATGTTCATTTTGAGCGTTATCAGTTGCACGCCTCTAAAATAGCGACTTGAAGAGCCTCAACTACTAAGAGAAATAGGAAGGGCAACAAGGGATCACCTTGTCTAAGGCCCCTCTCCATTTTGAACTCTATGGAAGGAGCGCCATTTATGAGGACCGAAATAGAAGCCGATGAAAGACATGCTCCAATCTACTTCCTCCATTTCAACCCAAAACCCATTTGAGACATTATATCACTAAGAAAACCCCAACATACGCTATCAAACACCTTCTCGAAATCAACCTTGAAAAGAAGAAGCTTAAGATCTTCAAGGTTGGCCATACAAATAATTTCATTAGCGATTAGGCAACCATATAATATTTGTCTCCCGGCTAGAAAATCATATTGATTTGGGCCGATAATAGAGGGGATAACTTTAGCCAACCTCGTAGCTAAAATCTTGGATATAACTTTATAGACGCAACCAATAAGGCTAATTGACCTATAATCCGAAAACCCAAGCGGATCACAAATTTTCGGGATCGACACAATGAACGATGGATTACACCCGTTTGCTATTTTGCCAGAGGCTTCAAAATATTTGATGCAGTCAAAGAACTCATCTTTAATGATGTTCCAGTAGGTCTTAAAGTTAAAATTCAACCCATCCGGCCCCGGGGATTTAGAACTGCAACAATTCCAAACAGCAACCTTAACTTCCTCCATAGAAATACTTGATTCCAAATATAAAGCATCCTCCACAGATAGTTTCCTAAAATACGAGAAGATAAATTTTGGTCTGACTTGAGCACGCTCTTTAAATCTGGAGGCAAAATGATCTACATCAGCCAACTTAATTAAATCAGGGGAGACACACCAGGAGCCATTAATTTGAATCCCTTTGATGGAATTAGCTGCTGATTTATGTTTGAGAATTGAATGAAAAAATATTGAGTTTTCGTCCCCCTCGATAGCCCATTTTACGCGACTTTTTTGCTTAAGGTCCTCTTTTTCCAATTGCTCTAAAGCTTGTAGGTCCATAAGCCATTCTTCACGCTTATTAATATTGGAGGAAGTAAGGAGGCCACACTCAGCTTTGTTATCCCAGTCGGCAAGAGAATGAAGGAGCTTCTTTTTTGAATTATTTTGGGCTGCAAGTTGATTAGAGGTCCATGTTCTGATATCGTATCTGAGCTTCTTGATTTTGTTTTTCAGCCTCAAATCAGATGTGAGGGATACCGAACCCGCAGGACAACTAGACCAAGATTTAGGAATTACATCCAACATCTCCAAATTTCCAATCCATTTATCAAATATTTTGAAAGGCTTAGGCCCAAAATCCGGAAGGCCACAACTAATAAGGATTGGGCAGTGATCCGAGAAAGTTCGACAAAGAACAGTCACAGAAGCATCATTCCAAGAACGAGGAATCTATCGAGCTTACTTAATTTAGAGCCACCTTTGTCGAATCTATTGAACTTTCTAGCACCAAGGGGAAAGTCAAACAAACCCACTCTAGCAATGAAGTCATTGAAAACGCTAGCCTCTCTTTGATCAAAATTCGACCCTGCTCTTTCTTCTCTACTTCGAACAACATTAAAATCACCGAAAATAATCCATATCGCATTAATGGAATTAATAAGCCGCTCTATAGACAACCACAATGCCTCCTTACCAGAACTAGCTTGAGGCCATATATATTATGCAAACCCACCTTTCCGGACACCCAAACCAAGATCCAACAATACCGAGAAAGTTAGGATCCAAAAATTGTTGCTCTTTAACAAAATAACAAGAATCCCACATAGTAAGAATTCCCCCGAGGCCCCAGTAGATTTACAAAACGCAAAGTCCACATTCAAGTTCGGCCATATGGAGCGAATTAAAAAGGAATCGATACGTTCAAGCTTAGTTTCCTGAATCCCAAAAAAGACAGGGAGCTCAACCTTAATAATATCATTAACCCAATTCATTTTACGAGAAGAACCAAGACCATTACAATTTAGTGAAATGCCTCTCATTAGGAAACAAATAAACGCCAAAAATAAGCCATAGAAAACATCAGGATGAGCCTGTGCTCCTACCATTATCACCATGTTTAAACACAAAACCTATGTGCTCACCAATTCTCTTTATAGCTTGGCACTCGTCCAACATCTCATCGTTCTTACTTCGCGAAATTATGGAAGGCGAGCTAATGCTAGATCCAGTTGCAAGCTTTTTCTTCCTCGATCTGTTCTTCTTTTTTATGTTACCAGAGCGTTGAATATTGCTTGAGGAGTCAACCATACGCTGGAAGCTTGATAAAATATCATCCATTTCTTTATCCTCAATATTATTATCAAATTTTTGACTAGCTTGGAAGTTAAGATATGGTTTAAAGCCCAAGTGATCTTTTCCTAAGCAATAAGGCCCAACACTAGGCCCAACAACTTCGTGGGCTTGATCCAAAGATAGAGTGTCTTGTATAACAATATTCATGCTGCCCCTAGGGTCCACATGTTCCAATGAATCACCAGAGTCACAAGGCATAACGTTATTATTTTTCTTGTTATTAGAACAATTAGCCTCGAGACTAGCATCTTCCCTACACCTAGACGCCACCCTAGGAGAGTTAACAGGTGAAAGTCTTTCGTCTTCCATTCCCACATTCCAATGTTTGCTTGAGAAATTTTCACCGCCATTAACGTCTAATGTAGGACCAACAAATTCCTCTTCAAATATATTATCATCGAAATCAAGCACATCAACATCATTTGGGAACCTTTTTGATGTAATGTCCTGGCTAGCTAAATCTGGGAGATGGGATGATATAAGATGAAGAGAATGTCGATGATCTTCGAACACATTAACTGAATGCACCTTTCCATTTAGCTTGATATTAATAACCTGATTTATCTCGATCATTGAAGGCGCAAGGACAAGAGCATTGACATGTTGTAGGATTGGGGAATCAAAATCTAGCCTTCAAACTTCAAGAACCATGCCAAACTCCTTAGCAATAGTGGTTACAGCCTTCAAATTCCTTGCAATGATAGGAAGACCCTCCAAATTGATCCATGTAAGTCTCCCGTGGTGGTCACAGTTTGCATCCCACATTTTGAGATCTTCAAACCATTGTTCCAACCACAGTTTGTTTGACTCCAGCCCTTCGATCGCAGCATCTTTAGATGAACATTCAAATAGAAACGTAAGGCCCCCCACGTATTTGATCTTACAATCTTCCAAACCACTATTTTTTATGATGTCCCATGCACTTTGAAGCACCTCAAAATTTTTTGCTTTCCTGATCCAGCAATTGTTTAACCTTGCACATAACTTTTCATCTTCTTCCAGCTCAATACACTTGGCTGGCGCTAATTTAGTTTGTGGTTTAGAGCCACCTACAACATCTTTATAAGAGCATGTAGTATGATTTTTACCTGGATTCTGCACCGGGAAAGGAGGAAAATCATCATTACGGAAGCTAATACTCTTTTTAGGGATGTTATCAATGGGCACCCCCTTTTAGCGACCTTGATAAATTTAGCCCTGTTAATAACAATCTTTGTCTCACCAATCGTAATGCCTTTTAATCTATTTTCGAAACTTTCAGGCTCACCAATATTGATGAACCTAACGAATCCGAACTTAGTCCCAAGCTTAGTTCTTTTGAATGCCACATAAACATCCACCACTTTGCCATATCGATAAAACATCTTCCATAGGGCGCTAACATCCCAGGAGTCTGGAAAGTTAGTGAAGAAGAAAGAAGTAGCTTTGTCCTTCATCACTTTATCAAAGTCACTAAGACGGTTCCAGTTGAAACGTGAATGTGTTGTTCCCTATTCACTATCGTAAAAATAGTTAAGTATTAAAAACAGATAATAGTGAATCAATGACTGAAGTAAGATGTAAGCAAAACACACTGATAAATTTTCAACATAATATTCTTTATTAGAAATCAATCAAAAGAATACATTACCCAAGTACTTGCAGGATAGTACTTGGGATTGAAATGACAAAGGGTTGGTACTCCTCACTAAGTTCAGGCTAAGTCTGAACACAACTACTATGGAACCACTGAGCTATCTCAGGGTCTGAGTTGTATTTGGAGGAGTGAAAGATGGCTTGTGTGTGTGTGTGTGTTTTACAATTCATAAGCTTAATCTTTCACTCCATCTTTTATGCTATTTATACAAGTATGAGTTTTAACTCTATCCTAAGTGACAAACTGACATTTTGCAGAAGACAAAGTACTGATGTATTTTGTCTCTGTTTACAAAGACTATATCAAGTAAGAGACAAGTCAGCTTTCCATAAGTCAGTGATGACACTGAGCCTGATAGTTTGCGATCTGGAAAAGTTGACTTTGGTTGATACGGACTTCGTCTTATCTGATTCGAACTAATCCCGCCTTATTCCGCTCATTCTTCAGTCTTCATTGTCTTCAGTCTTCAACTTCAGTTTGTCTTCAGTGTAAGTAGTTGGTGAGGAGTTTAGGGATTCAGTGAGTTATTGTCATCACTCACTGAATCCACCATCTCCTTCTTGACTCAGTCTTCACCCTTTAAGTTCCGCCTTACTAAGTTGAGAGACTTCTTCGCCTCTTACTGAGTATCCTGAAGATGGCTCTTTGAGAGACTATGCACTCAGTGACCTGTTAGTGTTTAACGGTCTAAACACTTAGGGTATTTTCTATTCAAATCCTAGATTAAGGGGTTTGGGTATTTACTGAACCCAACAGTCTCCCCCTATTTGGATATACAAATAGCCTAAGTGTTTGATCAGTGTAAGTAAGCAAATAGCTTCTTCTTACACTGAATGTACTAATGAATACAATAAGGAACACTGAGTATTTTAACAAAACATACATCTTTTATTGATCACATTACATGGTTCCTATCACTAGTACAAAAGGATAAAACAAAATGATGTCAATTAAGATGGATCCTCAGTGCTTCAAGCTTGACTTTCTTTGTGATGAGTGTTTCTCTGTCAGGGTGCTCATTTATCTTGGCGTTTAAATCGGCACAGAACCTGACGTTTGCAGGGGTCTGAATTTAGGAGGCCAATGGTATGTAGCTCAGCATTGTAGCCACACCTGCCTGATCAATGTCACTCCACCTTTGAAACGCAGGGTTTCCATAGACATCAATGAAGAACAATCCTCTTTCAAGTTTTTCAATCACAAGACAGTTGACAAACTTCACCCCTTCAGGTAGCTTCCTATTACATTCCAGTCCAAGCACTTTGATCTCAGGCTGGAACTCAACCCTCTTTCATTTGCCCTGTGATGCTTGAGGTTGAGATCCTTGAGGTGCTATTAAGGCAGGCTGAATTCCTAGTATTGCTGGTGCTTCCCTCAGTCTTTCATACCTTTTGCTGAGCATTTTCATCAGCTCCTTAACCACCGTGTTCTGCTTCTTTTCAATAATAGGACCAAGTTCATCGAGTTCAGTGATCCCAAAGTCAGTGAATTTCAGGGGATCATGAACCTGGAAGTGTCTTTTATCATCCCCCCTGTAGACGTTCATTGCCAGTGGTTTGGACTTGGGGATGATTCTGACATCAGTGATTTTCTCAGGCAGCCTTCTGCTTGTCATTGACCAGTTGTAGTGGTCAATTCTTTCTTGCCTGATGGCTGCAGCTTTCTTGTTCTTTTCTTCCAATTTCTTTTTCATTTCAGCCATTTTAGCAGCCTGAGCATCCTTGAACTTTTGTCCTGCCTGTCCCTTTTCAAGCTTCTTAGGATCAATTCCTATGTTCTCAGCTTTCTCAGCAACAACTTGTACCAGTGCTTCTTTGCTCTTTCTTTCTTCCTCAGCTAGTTTCCTTCTCCTTTCTTCCTTAGCCAGATAGGCACTTAGCTGTTGTGGAGTGAGCATGTACTCAGTGTTTTCGATCATATAGGGGATCTTCTCAGGCTCAGGTGTTTGCATTATTGCCTTTCCTTTGTCCTGGCCTGAGGAAGATGATGCTACCAATGGTGGTGTTGTTGTCATGATAGGTGTAACCGTCAGTGGTGTTGTTGTTGTCGGTGGGACTGATGAGATGGGTGTTGCTGAAACTGGTGGGAGTGATGAAATAGGTGTTTCAGAGACTGGTTGAGCAGGCTCCCCCTCAGTATGAGAGGAAGTCTCTTCAGTGGTCTTCTCCCCCTCAACTGTTGCCGCAACATTAGTAAGGTCAAGAGTTGCCTCGGACACTGGGGGAGTTGATGTTGCTTGACCTTTGAAGGCTTGATAGATCTCAGTGACCATAGCCTTGATGTCCGTTGTATCTTTGTGAAGATCAATGACCTTTTCAGCTAGAGTAGCCTGAGAGAGTTCCAAGGCAGTCATTCTTGGCCCAAGATTCCAAGCCATTGAAGATGATGCCTTAGCCAAAGTGGTCACCTGAGTATCCAACGAACCCAGTGTTGCCTGAAGAGACTGAACTGAAGAATGAAGACCCTGAACATTGGCAGACTTTAGCATGTTGATTAGTTCAGTGAGGTCTGAGGAATTCTTCAAGTAAGCCTCAGTAGCCTCCAACACTTTTGAGTTGAGTGTTGAGTCTTCTTTGACTGAGTCCCTGATTTCATCAATCTTTGTCCCATAACCCTGAAGATGCTTTAGAAATTTGACCAAGTTGTCATCCAGTCTGTGAAGATGTTGGTACATGAGATCTCTGTGTTCATCAGTGTTTGCATCAAAGGCATGTACCTCAGCCTTCAGATCTGCATCGCTGGCAGCAGCTTCAGTGTGCTGTTCCCATAATGTTTCAGTAACCCCATAATATAGCTTCCTTGAAGCTTTAGTGATCCACATAACAAGTTGCCTCTCTGTCAGTGGAAGAGTATTATTAAACTTTCTGAATTCTTCAGGACATGAAGATGCAAAAGAGTCAGAGTCATTATCTTCAGGCTGGAAAGGTGACTCTTTAGGCTCTTGTGGATCAGGCTGATGCTCTTGTTCAATTTGAACATCATCGTCCACTTCTTCTCATGCTGATAGAATTTCATCTTCACTTTCAGCTTGTTCTTCATCAGAGAAAAGTATTTCATTAACTTCAGCAACCGTCAGTAAACCAGTGGTGGTGATGGGTTCCATATCAGCGGGTGGTATTAATCCCTCTAAGTCTTTGTCCCCCGTTGCTCCTTCAAGCACTGATGGGTTTTTCCCAGTGCTATCCCTAGAAGCAGTGGCAGTGAGATCCCTATCAGCGGGTTGTTCAGTTCCCTCTGAGTCTTTGGGATCATTCAGTTGGCCCTCAGACAAAAGCTGTGATTTGCGAATGTCATCTTTGGGCAGTGTGGAAGGCGCTCCCCTACCAGCGGGTTATATGTTTCCCTCTGGATCTTGGGGAGTAGTAGTTGGGACCAAGGGCACTGACTGTGATGTATCAGTGTCATTCATTGTCACCGGAGTGGATGTTGTTTGGTCACCAGTGGGTGACAGATCAGTCTGGGGCTTCTTTTGCCTTTTAGGCTGTGCTCCAGAAGCCTCAGGGCCCTGAGACTTGGGTTTGGTCATAGTCCCAGTCTGAGACTTCCTCTTTATCTTTTTAACAGCAGGGTTTGGAGACACCGAGTCCCTTTGGTTGTTTACAGCAACCATATGGGCCGTCAATTCAATAGCAGTGACTTGGGATGGGTCCTTTTGAAAATTTGATTGACTCAGGACACCAGGTAAAGCAGTGTATTTAAATTCCCGAGGGTAATTGCAACCCAATAACACTTGTAAAGCACATGAGACAAACCTAGGGTACGAAACGTATTTCGTCCTAGTTTTGCTCAGTAGCTTGGTTACGAGATCACTGTAAATGATCTCCCCTATGTCGACAGTGACCCCATTCATCAAGCAGTATGCCACCATCAACTGAATAGAATTAACTTGTTCAGTGGATGAGTGGTTCCCGCCGAGAACCTGAATCACAAATGTGAACAGGATCTTCCAAGCCACAGGAAATGAGTTCTTGGTGACTGGGGTTCTGTCCAAAAATTTTGGATCCAAAACAATTTGTTTTAACCCATCCTTAATTGTGGAGGGTGTGAAAACGTAGAGGGGGGGGGGTGAATACGTTACCATTTAAAAACTTTAGATCTTTAGTATCAAATTGCTTATGAAGCTTGTTATAATATGAGAGTTCCAATTATTGTTTGTGACCAATGTAAAGCATAGTAAACCAAGTTGTCATATAAGCATTAACATCAAACCACATCACAAGTAATAGTGTAGTGCAATAATAAAAGTAAAGAGATAAAGAAAGGAAAGTGCAAACCGAACACGAGGATTTATAGTGGTTCGGTCACGGATCTCCTTTCCGCCCTACTCCACTCCCCGAGTACCCAACTCGAGAGTTACTTCACTAAATCAACAAGCTCCCTTCTCGGCGGAGAAAACCTTACAATCGTCGCTTACACTTTTTCCGGTACAAAGCTAAATACTTGGTTCTAGTTCGAGGTAGAACCAACCTAACGTCGCTTATACAATATTTCCGACACTAAGCTAGATGTCGAGTTCTTTTACAAGGGTACAAACACTCCCATTATGTTTTATGGCCCAACATAACAAACCTTGTGTTTTATGGCACAAACACATAAACCATCTAATCTAATTTGGTGAAAGTGTTGTGATGATGCAATGATGTTCTACAATAATGATCCATGACACAAATGTCTAATGGATATGAATGACTACTTCTAAATGATCTTCCATTGATAGGAAGCCTTCATGATGAAGATCACAAGTTCCCTAAACTTGTTGTGATAGATCTTCAGCTTGTGGTGAGTGGGAATGGCTAGATCTTCAAGCTTTCCTTGGTTGATCAAAATGTAGAGTATGCTTACAACAAAAGATGAATGTTAAAAGCATTATGATCATGATCATTAGGGTGTTTAATGTATGTTACTACATTTTTAATGATAGATCTAAATGTATGCAAGAAGGTGGAGAAGATGTGTTTTGAAGTGATGAAGAAATGAGAAAACAATGGGATTCTATTTATAGGCAAAAGGGAACAGGAGCATCCACGGACCAAGGAACCAAAAAAAGGGTTCCGCCCTTTATACATTTTGGTTCCGTGGGTGCCTGACAGAAAATCTAAAAAATCTTTCTTCAAATCTTTCCAAAATATTACCATATCTTACTAAGATCTCATTTGATATATTGAGTGTCAATCTAACCAAAATATTCAAGAGATCTTTCAAGGATTTCAAAGATGATGATGTAATATGTGTTTCTATTTTAGATTAAAAAGTTTATCAAAGTAAACTTGTAAAATGTAATATGTAACTAGTTAATAAAATGTCTAGTTACCTTTTGTGAAATAAAATATCTAGTTGAGTGCTTGTCAAAATAAAATATATTTTGTCAAGTGTAAGTAAACCTTAGTATTTGTATGAAATACTTCTGAATGCAAAATGTAAAATGAGGTTCTAAATAGAATGGTTAACCTATTAAAATACTTAGTGACTCTAAACGTATTTTAAACATTCTAAATGATTTGTTAATGGGTTTGATCATAATGCCACATAACAAACATGTACGAACCTGTGTTGTAACATACGAGGACTTGAGACATCGAGAGGTGTTGAATGTATGTTGAGACAAAGTGTGATTACAAGTAACTTGTACATTTTACGTTATGTATTACAAGTTACATGTTTGTCATCAATCAAAACAAACGAGACTGTATAGATTAAATATCGTAATATTTGCACTAACAGAGGGTTCAGGATGGGCAACATAGACTCCATTATTATAGTCTAACCCTGTTGCAGTACAAAATGTTTTATAATCCAGGGTGACTGACTGTTCCCCATTGAAAAGACTAAATTTAATGAGATACTCTCTGAGTGGTCATAGGTCAGTCTCATTAGTTGAGGGTGTCGGGTCATAGGCCACAGCTGTAGCCCAAAACTCCCTGAGGAGGTTTTGGTACAGAATTGATGGGGACTGAGTAAAGGCCTTTTTTAGTGGGCAGTTGAATAAAAACTTCATAATGTCCTTATAGGCTGGGACATTTGGGGGGTATTCAAAATTGCCTATAACGTTGTTTGTTTTAAATTCAACATTACTGAGATCCCCTACCCACTGTGGTGCAAACTGAAGAGATTGTGTTCTTGCCATTTCCATTAAAGAGTTTTAGGGTTTTGAAAAAAATATCTTGACAAGAACAATCAAAGAGTTTGAATCTCTTAAGTTTGTAGTGAAAAAACTTTTGTAAATGTTTACAGAGAATATTTTAGTGAAAAACTTGTTTTGAGGATTGAAGAACACAAAGATTTCTTGTTTTTGAGAAGAGATTTTGACAGAGTTTGTTTGCAGAAATTCTTTGTATGTGTTTATTAATGTTTTGAGAAGGGTATTTATAGAGTGGTGAGAGGGGTAAATTTAGTATAAATGAGAATTCGTAAAGTCATTTTTTGAAAACGTTTTGAATCTCTTCATTTAATGCCACCACTCCACTACCCGCAGTAAAATCCCGGTTTTCAAGGGAACAATTGCAGTGCACAGTAAAAGTGCATTTTGCAGTAATAAAATATCATTAGGATATTTCATGTGAGAGGAGGCATTTAATGCCAAGTGGGGTGAGGTAAGGTGTTAAGAGACCCTTGACTTGGATGACAGTAAGACAAAGAGACATATATTCCTATATTAAATTGGCATGGTTACCAACCTAGGACATTCTGATACTTGGTGCATTTAGTTACTCATTCAATGCTCAATGTCTAAAGTCAGGGTCCCTGAATAAGTCTTACTCATTCAGTGAGAGGTTTGTTTTGGGGTCTTGTTCAAGGAGGATGAACCATTTAAGAGAAAACTTACTGAGATTGGGATTGATTTTCAGGCTGCTGACTTTCAATGTCTAGCATTCCCAATTCAGCTTTCAGTCTCCTGAAGGTAGGTTCATCTAAGGGCTTGGTGAAGATATCAACAACTTGATATTCAGTAGGGATGAAATGAAGCTCTATGTCTCCTTTCATTATGTGGTCCCTGATGAAGTGATATCTGATATCAATGTGTTTGGTTCTTTGGTGAAGGACAGGGTTGTTGGAGAATGCAATGGCATTGGTGTTATCATAGAAGATGGGCACCATTTTGTAATGGATGTCATAGTCACTTAGTTGACTTTTCATCCATAAGACATTGGCACAGCACCCTACAACAGCCACATACTCAGCTTCAGCTGAAGACATAGCCACTGATTGTTGCTTTTTAGCACTCCAACAAACCAGTTTTCCTCCAAGAAATTGACAGGACCCTGAGGTACTTTTTCTGTCCATGTTGCAGCCAGCATAATCAGAGTCAGAATATCATTTGAGATCAAACCCTGAGCACTTTGGATAGTAGAGTCCAAGGCTTAGAGTTCCCTTCAGGTATCTGAGTATTCTTTTGGCTGCAGTGAGATAGGATTCTTTGGGATTGGACTGATATCTTGCTATTAGACAGACTGAGAATTGTATGTCTGGTCTGGAAGCAGTTAGATACATCAGTGAGCCAACAATCCCTCTAAAATGGGTTTGATTGACTGATTTGCCAGTGAGATCAGGTCCAAGGTTGTTAGGAGGGACCATTGGTGTCTTCACTGAGGCACAGTCAGATATCTCATATTTCTTCAAGAGATTTCTGGTGTACTTCTCTTGACTGATGGAGATTCCTTTATCAATTTTCCTGATTTGTAGTCCAAGGAAGTATGTGAGTTCACCCATCATGCTCATTTCAAACTTCTTTGTCATTAGTTTTTTAAACTGTTTGCAAAGAGTGTAGTTTGTTGAGCCAAAGATGATGTCATCAACATATACTTGGACTAGTATCACATCTTGTTTTGTCCTGTAGATAAACAATGTGTTGTCTATCTTTCCTCTGACAAACTTGTTTTGAATCAGGAAGGCTGAGAGAGTTTCATACCATGCCCTGGGAGCTTGTTTAAGTCCATAAAGGGCTTTGTCAAGCTTGCAGACATAGTCAGGGAATTCACTACTCTCAAAGCCAGGAGGTTGCTGAACATACACATCTTCCTTGAGTTCACCATTCAGGAATGCACTTTTTACATCCATTTGGTAAACTTTGAAGTTCATGTAGGTAGCATATGCAAGGAAGATCCTGATGGCTTCCATTCTTGCAACATGAGAAAATGTCTCATCATAGTCAATGCCTTCTTGTTGACTGTAACCTTTGGCTACAAGTCTGGCTTTGTTTTTAATGACAGTGTCGTTTTCATCAGTTTTGTTTTTGAAAACCTACTTCATTCCTATGACAATGACATCCTGAGGACATTTGATCAAGGTCATGACCTTGTTTTTATCAAACTGTTGAAGTTCTTCTTGCATGGCCTGAACCCAGCTTGGGTGTTTTAGAGCCTCAGTGACACTTTTGGGTTCTATTTCTGATAGGTAATCGGCATATAGACATTCATTTGCTGAAGCTGCAGTTAGTTTAGCAGCCATGCTTCTTGTAAGCATGCCCTCAGTGGGTTCACCAATGATGTTTACAAGCTCAATGTCATGAGATTTTGTCCACTTACTTTGTGGTCTAGGATCTGAGCTTGAAGAGGTCACTGGAAAATCAGGAGTGAGTTCAGGTGCAGGAGCCACATAATCATTTAGATCATCTGTTGAGATGTCTTGTTCAGGTTGGGGTTCTTGAATCACAGGTTCCTGAACATTTGGTTCAGTGTTACCTATCCCAGCAGGGACCGATTGATTATCAATGAATTCACTGATAGTTGGTTGAGTAAGGTTGTGAGGTAAGACATAATATGAGATGTCAGCATCAGCTTGGTATGAGGAATTGATTTCAGTGTTATACTCATCAGGAGGATATCTTGATGAGTTATCAATTCCTATTTCCTCCACTGAGGTGTTGGTGAACCCGATGCTTTCTGAACTCTCATCAAAGGTGACATGAAAGGTTTCCTCAACTTGTTGTCTCCTTGTGTTAAATACCCTGAAGGCTTTAGAGATCAGTGAGTAACCTAGAAAGTATCCATCATCAGCTTTAGCATCAAACTTGCCTAGATGATCCTTGTGGTTATGAATAAACACATGACATCCAAACACATGAAAGTAACTGATATAAGGAAGTCTACCTTTGAATATCTCATTGGGGTTTTGTTATGTCTTTTGACAATGATTGACCTGTTTTGGGTGTAACAGGCTGTTTTGACTGCTTCAGTCCAGAAATGTTTAGAGAGGGCTGAGCCATTTAACATAGTTCTAGCAGCCTCAATGAGAGTTCTGTTTTTCCTTTCAGCTACCCCATTTTGTTCAGGGGTGTAAGGAGATGAAAAATTCTGGGAGATTCCTTTTTCATCACAGAAATTCTCAAGCTCTTCATTTCTGAACTCAGTACCATTGTCGGTTCTGATTTGTTTAACAGTAATGTCATTCTGGTTTTCAATGTTCCTGATGAATGACATTATAGTATCAGCTGCCTGACTCTTTTTGGAAAGAAAGTATACCTAAGTGTATCTTGAAAACTCATCAACAATGACAAGTTTATACTTCTCATGCTGGATTGATCTAGGTCTGACTGGTTCAAAGAGATCCATGTGCAGGAGGTGAAGGCAACTTTTGATTGAGAAATTTTGTTTTGTTTTGAAGGATGCTCTTTGGTGTTTGCCTTTTTCACAGGCTGAGCATGGTTTATCTTTTGCAAAAACCAGTGATGGTAAGCCAAGGACCTTGTTTTGTTTTGCCAAGTTGTTGATGTTTTTGAAATTTAAGTGTGAGAGTCTCTTGTGCCACAGCCAGTTGATAGTTTCAGTGGCTTTGGCAAAGAGACAAGTTCCATTTTGAGAGAGTGTTGACATGTCTAAGACATAAACATCATCTCTTCTAGGCGCTATCAAAACAACTTATTTTTTGGCATTGAAAATGGTACCTTGTTTGTCATTGAATTGCACAATGTACTTTGCATCACAGAGTTGACTGACACTGATGAGATTGTATTTGGGACCATTGACGTAAGCTATTCTAGAGAAAAGTATTCCATTGCAGTATACTGAACCACAACCTTCAGTGGGACATGATGAGTTATCACCAAATACTACCTTGGGTCCTGGTTCCTTTACATACTTGTTCAGATACTCCTTAACACCAGTCATGCTTCTTGAGCATCCACTATCTAGATGCCAAATAGGCTCCCTGGCGTGTCTCTGCACAAATAGTAAACTGGATTAGTTTTTCTTGCTGACCCACATACTAGTGGGCTTGGGCCTAAAGGTCTGTTTGAATTTGGCAATTGACTCATGGTCAGTGGTTGAGTGCATTGTGCTACCACAGGTGTTGCATTTGGAGACAGAGGATGACTCAGTGATTCTGGGTTGCTTGGAACTTCTCCTTGCTTGGATGACACTGTCATGCTGGGATGTCTCATGAGCTGGATTTCCGCAAATATCACAGCATGTGTTCATGAGACAATCATCAGGATGATGATCATTAAAGCCACAGTGTGGGCAAGGAGGAAAGGGTTTTGCTCTAAACTTTTGAGCAGATTTGGAGGTTGAAGCATACTGATGACCAACTTTGGTATAGTTTGCTTTACTGAGTGAACTTACATATTGTAAGTGATCAGAAATTCTGTGATAATCCTTTTTGCAGATCATACAAAAAAGGATTCTATAATAGTTGTCAGTGGTATGACTGGTATAGTGGCATAGATCACACTTCTGCTTGGGTTTGGTGGTGGCTTTTGACTTTGAGGAACTAGAGGAGGCTGACTTTGTTTCCTTGATTGATTCAGGGACTTTTTCGATGGATTCCATCTTATCAGTTAGCTTCCTCACAAGTTCAGTCAGTTGTTGAATTTGGTTAGCTTCAGTGGTGATAGGGGATGTGGAAGTCTCAGTAGGGGTAGATTCTTGTTGAATTAGTTTTGATGGTCTTTTCAGGATGGTTCTACCAAGTCCAGACCTTTCTTTTGGTGAGTGAGGATTGAATTGTAATGGAGTAAGCTCAGAGCTAGGAGCAGCACCCTGAAGAGGTTCCAGGGGTGGAAGTGGTGCTTGAGATTCTGCTTCAGACTCAGAGATATGTTCAGTACTACTGGGCACATCAGGGAGTCCAAGCATGCTCTTTAGTAGGGCTGAGCAAAACCGACCGAAACCGATTTAGCCCGTCAAACCGACCCGACCGAATGTAACCCGAAACCGAACCGACCAAAAACTGGTCGGGATTCGGTTTTAACAAATCAATATAATCGGTATCGGGCCGGGTCAGGACGGAAACCCGACTGTAGCCCCGACTTAACCCGCTAGCCCGTTTACAATTAGTTTTATACAAAAATTAAGCACCCTCTCTAAAAATCAAGAACACAGCCGAATTAGGTTTACAATTACGTTTATAACACAACCAATCCAAGCACCCCCATGCTTCATTTAATATACGATTCATATCAAGAAAGTACAAAACAATCTGTTTCATACTTCCTTTGAGTCGTTTATATGAAATCGTAAAGAAAAAAACAATCCTTGAACCAACCTGAGAT
The DNA here is from genome assembly GCA_019973895.1 of Chrysanthemum seticuspe. Classification (NCBI taxonomy): domain Eukaryota; kingdom Viridiplantae; phylum Streptophyta; class Magnoliopsida; order Asterales; family Asteraceae; genus Chrysanthemum; species Chrysanthemum seticuspe. The sequence goes on from BPTQ01000004.1 coordinate 97,203,735, forward strand.
CTTATTTAATCAAGACCTTGTATTCGTTTGGGAATAAAGAAGGTAGGGTTTATATGATGGAGTTGTTTGTGATTCGTATATGATGATGATGAGCAAATTCGTATCTGTTTTCTCATAGCATATGTGTCTTGGAGATGATGAGCAGATTCAGATTGGATTTGATGTGGTAGATGAGAGAAGAATGGATGAGTGGATGAGAGAAGATCTTGATTTTAAGGTTATCACTAGTCGGGCTTGGCATATAAAACCCGATTTCGAACCGACAGTCCCGTTTGGGACCCGAAACCGAACCGACACAAACGGGTCGGGATTCGATATTGATTTTTACTTTCAATCGGTATCGGGCTTAGGCGGGTCGGGTCGGGACGGGTCGGGATCCGGCCCGATGCTCAGCCCTACTCTTTAGAGCTTGACTTTCAGGCTCTAGAATCCTTCTAGAATCGAAATTTGGAAGCTTACTCTCAGGATTAACCCGTTCAATCCAATCACAGGGCTTGGGAATAGTCAACACATTGGTAATCATGCCACCAGACACAAATGGTTTGGGAGACTGGTCTTTGTAGTGAGGGTCAGGGAGATGATCTTCACCTATGACTCTTTTTTTGCTACTAGGGGATCCCACAACATCAAAGACTCTTGGATTCTTAGCAGTCCAACTAGCAATGATATCCTTTTCTTTCTTAAGTTCATCTTGAAGAGCCTGATTTCTTTTAACTAATTCAGTGTTTTGAATTTGTAAAGTGATAGCCTCAAGCTTATTTTGTTTTAAAAGAAGCAGTTCATCCCTACACTTGTTTAGTTCAAAACTTAGCTTGTTATATTTTGAAAAAAGATTTAATCGTTGCTCTTCTACAAACTTAAGGTCAACATTGATATAGTTCATATAGGACTTCCAATCAGAGTCGTCATCCATAGAAAGTAAAATATTTACCTTCTTCATTGTGATGTTGACCCATGATGCGTGCCAAACCGTCAAGTTTTTCTCACTCAAGTCTGCCACTTGTGAATGGCAGACCGTAAGAAACTTAAAACGGCTAAGACACGAACTCAATGAAGATCTAAGGAGTATAGTGTTTCCCCGGGTCGTTATGTCCCAGCGAGCTATGCAATGGATTATCAAACGTAAAGTGATCGAGAAATTTGAACGGGAAAAGGGATTTGAATTATGATTATAACTAAGGAAAAACCAACAAATTACAACGGCTTAAATGCAAATTAAAGGAAATTAAAAAGATAAAATATATTAAATAAACGCTATCACTATTTTAAAATTTATGAACGTTTAAGACTTAAAACTTAAAACTTACGTTTAAAATAAAATTACGTAAACGTACAAAATAAAAAGTGAAATCTAAGAAATAAAAGTCCTAAAAATATGAAAATGACATTTTTACAAACCTAATGATAAAAGAAAATTTATAGAAAAAGAAAATTATTTTTACAACTATTATTCTAATTATTATTAATTAAAAACTATTTTTAACTATTAAATAATAACCTAAAACACAAGAAAATATGAAATAAGGCTTGAAAAATAAAATTAAGACTTAGAAAAATCTAAAATATCAAAATAGAATTTTCAAAACTATTTTTGTAATTTTCTGATTATTTTTCTATTTTCTAGGAATTAAAAACTATTAAAAACTAATTAAATTATTTAAAAATACAAATTTAACTAAGAAAAATCTAGAAAAATATTTTTTTGTCTTTTTATATTTATCTAAACTTAAGAAAAATGAAAAATTATTTTTTTGAAGCTTTTCTTAATTAATTGTATTAAATGCTATTTAAAAATGCTTAAAAACTAATTTAAATTAAGAAAAATAGCAAACAAGCTTGGAAAAATATGAAAATTTCAGGAAAAGTCTAAAATTATATTAGGAAGCTAGGAAAAATGGAAAAACATGGGGCTGAGTGGAGGAAAATGAAACTGATGACCAAGTGCTTATTGAAATAAGCACTTGAATAAGCTAAGAAGTATCAAAGACCACCAAACTGAAACAGAAGCATGAATAAGCTAAAATAACCAAAATGCAACAAGAATCAACAAGCCTAAACCATTGATTTGCAATTACAACAGATTTGGATGATATGAACTTTTAAGCTAAAACAGATTCTAGGGGGGCTACTTTGAGCTAGAATATAAGCCACCAAATAAGCTAAGACTAAAAACTAAAAGCTGGAACTTGAACTAGACCTGGCTAAGACCTTATAAACCAAATATCAGACCTAGGTGAGCTCAACTGAGCTCTGCACAAGCTCTGCAAAACCTGGACAAACCCTGTGCAGACTTAATGCCCTGCACAGGGCATATGGCACCATTTTGACAAGCTCAAATGAAGCTTCTATAAAATTCACAAAAATGTAATAAAATGGAGATAAGAAATTAGACCAGTAGGACTTTTAAAAACCACAAGTTTCATTTAGATTGGCTCAGAAATGAGTTCACAAAAAATCCCTCTAGCTTGGCCAAAACTGAGATTTTCAGTTTGACTTTTGACATAAAAATGGAAAAGTTGACTTAAATGAGTTTTGAAGCCAATTTTTGGACTGAAATAGATTTAATGTGATGAAATAAAACTGAAACAAGCTAGACCTATGAATTTGGAACACAAAACAAATGATTTGATTTCTAAAAACACAACAGATAAGCTGTTAACATAGTTAATAAGCAATTTTGACTTTAACAGTTGCAAGTGCAGTTTTTAAGACTTGAATGAGTTAAATACAGCTAAACAATCATAACACCACAAGCATTAACCACTGAACCCACCTCCAATGCAGAGAAACAAGCTGATCCAAACACCTCTTAATGATCTGATAAGCAATTTAAATGACCTAAGCTACTGAACTACCTTGCTATATTTGATCAAATTAAGTTTACTAGACCTAAAAACAACTAATTAAACAAACCTAAACAGTTTATAACTAAGTACAAACAAAATATGCAAGAGAACTTGAAAACTGAAAATGAGATAATAACTCACAGGAGTTCAACTGGTGTTGCAGGCTAAAATCAAACCCAATCCTATGCTAATCCAATCTAATACAACCCAAATCAACCCCTGCTTCAACCCATTCCATGTCCAAACCACTTGAATCACAATTGCCCTTCACAGTTGACTTTAGTTGACCACTTCACAAATTTATTTGAAAATGATTATTAAGCTTACAAAAGGCTGTAAATAGCTTATATAAGCTTAGCTGAGTTTAGAAATAAGCCTCTAAGAGCTTATGCATAAGACTTGTAAACTGAAATTTGCAACAGTTAGCTTAAAATTTGAAACTTATAATAGAACTTGGAATTATTAATTCAAAACACATTACACTGAAAGTTTTACTTAAATATGATTCATAGAAACTGAAACTACATCATTTAGATATAAACTACAACATTCATTAAAAAAAACGACATTAAGGTAAAAAATAAAACTAACTACTTGCTTCTCCTTATCTCTTCCTTCCTTTTTATAGCTTCAAATACTTCTCTCTCCTCTTCTGAATGTTTCCCACCTCTGTTTGAGGCCTTTGGATGACTTTTGATGAATCTTGGCCCTTGATTGGTTTTGGCGGGAAAAAGTGATTTAGCAGTTGGGGTTGAGTGCTTGGGTAGAAGAGGCATTAAATGCCCTTGGATGGATGTTGAGGAGGGGGGAACAAAATGTGGAGTAGGGGGACAAAGTGTGGAGTAGAGGTGGTGTTGTGTTGGGTTTTGCAGAAAAAGGAGGGAAAAAAGGAAGAAGAAAGGGGAGGGTGTCTGTTTGACTTGGGATTGACTGGTGGTTAATAATGTCAGGGGGGTCAATTGGGAAAGGGGGTCCAAAATGGTTAAAGACAGGGGTCACAATGGTTTGTGAAGGGTCCAAATGGGTTTAAAAGGTTTAATAAGCATAGGGACCAATAGTGTAAATTCTAAAAATTCAGGGACCAATCCTGTCAATTTTGCAAAGTTGTTCCAAGGGTTAAAAGTGACAAGTTTTAATAATATAAGGACTAAACTTGACATTTTCAAAATTCCAGGGACTAATTTTGCCAATTTTTAAACTTGGAGGACCAAACTTGTAATTTTCTCAAACTTTTTATATTTTTCACCAAAGGACTAATTTTGACAAGTTATGATTTAAAAAGGACCTTTGGTGATTTTTCTTTTGAAATTAGGACTCAGGGACTATTTCTGACAATTTTAGAAACTTGGGGGACTGAAACTGCCAATTATGCAAACTTTGCTCATTTTTCATCTGTTTTTGAACATTTTGCATCTGAAACATATAAAATGCAATTTTGGAATATTTTCAGTATTTTGATGCATTTCTGAGCATTTTTAAACGTTTTGCAGTTCAGATTGACCCAAAAATGATGAGTATTTACACACTCATCAACCCACTCTCCATTCCTGGCATGATTCTTCCCAACAGCTAGCTTGTCCTCTTCTGAGAGGGCCATCAGTGCACTGACATGCACCATTTCATCATCAGATGAGACTGGCTCTTCATCCCAGTCGAAGGTTTCAGCAACAAGGCCTTTGTTTTTACCCTGCACAGATTTAACATTGTTTGTTGTTTCTGAGGGACTGGCCTCAAGCAATGCAAGCTTAGCTTTGACTTTCCTGTACTTAGCTTCAAAATCAATGGTTTTGTTTTGATCAGATTTGTTTTAAAATTTTTGATGAGACTGATAGATTTTTGGTTGAAATTTGCTAAAGCCTGAGGACTGATTTGACCCTGATGGTTTATTAGAGGGTTCAGAGATTATTTTTGAAAAATAGACTTTTGCAAAATGACCTCTTTTGTGACACTTAAAGCATTCAGTGTCTTCATTTGCTTTAGCATTTGAAAAACCTTTGTTTCTTTTTATAAACCTCCAAGAGTTAGCAAGGAGTGCCCTTTCCTGAAATTCAACGTTCAGGTCATTTAGGTACTCCTCACTTGATCTCTCATCAGGCTCATCATCTGAATTTTCCTGGAAATCTTGAACCACATTGTTAGAATAAAAAGCAGTTGATATTGGTGTTGAAGTGGTGGTCAGGGACTTCTTGACTTCCTGAGACTTCTTTAAGTCAGGGTATCGTCTGTTGATGAGGTTTTCCTCATACACAAATTTCCCATAAATTTCAGGAAGTTCAAGGTTCTAAATGTGATTAGCATTCCTAAGTCCCTGAGAGAAATTCAGCCACTTCTCAGGAAGACTATTGACAAAACCAACATTGATTTCATGTTTGGACAACTTAACACCATCATTTGACAGTTCATGTAGCAAGGTTTTGTACCGGGTGTAAGTTTGAGATAGAGTTTCTTAGTCCTTAGCCCTGAAGGTGTTATACTCAAGTTTCAGGTCCATTATCCTGTTTTCCTTGGTATCAGATGGGCCTTCATGACTATGGACTAGGTCATCCCAGGTTTGTTTAGCTGACTACAGCTTATAACTGACTCCATAATATCATTAGGAAGACATGATATGATGATACTTTTGAGTCTTTGGTCCTGGTTGACCACTCTTATCTCATCCTGAGTCCACTGAGCTTCAGGTTTAGGCAAACCTTCAGCATTCTTTGGGATAAATGGACCTTCATTTATACACTTGATATAATAAGGTTCCATCCCAATCAAATAGCAAAGCATACGCTTTTTCCATTTGTTAAATTTACCAACTTCAAGTCTAGGGGCAACAACTGAATAAGCTCCACCCTTTTTATCGACTAGTTGGGATACATCAATTTCAGCCATTAGGATCCTGATTTAAAAAACGTTTTAGAGCGGCTTAAAAAAGGGTTTTATAATCAGCCAAGCTCTGATACCACTTGTTGTTCCCTATTCACTATCGTAAAAACAGTTAAGTATTAAAAACAGATAATAGTGAATCAATGACTGAAGTAAGATGTAAGCAAAACACACTGATAAATTTTCAACATAATATTCTTTATTAGAAATCAATCAAAATAATACATTACCCAAGTACTTGCGGAATAGTACTTGAGATTGAAATGACAAAGGGTTGGTACTCCTCACTAAGTTCAGGCTAAGTCTGAACACAACTACTATGGAACCACTGAGCTATCTCAGGGACTGAGTTGTATTTGGAGGAGTGAAAGATGGCTTGTGTGTGTGTGTGTGTTTTACAATTCACAAGCTTAATCTTTCACTCCATCTCTTATGCTATTTATACAAGTATGAGTTTTAACTCTATCCTAAGTGACAAACTGACATTTTACAGAAGACAAAATAATGATGTATTTTGTCTCTGTTTACAAAGATTATATCAAGTAAGAGACAAGGCAACTTTCCATAAGTCAGTGATGACACTGAGCCTGATAGTTTGCCATTCTGGGAAAGTTGACTTTGGTTGATACGGACTTCGTCTTATCTGATTCGAACTTATCCCACCTTATCACGCTCATTCTTCAGTCTTCATTGTCTTCAGTCTTCTACTTCAGTTTGTCTTCAGTGTAAGTAGTTGGTGAGGAGTTTAGGGATTCAGTGAGTTATTGTCATCATTCACTGAATCCACCATCTCCTTCTTGACTCAGTCTTCACCCTTTAAGTTCTGCCTTACTGAGTGGAGAGACTTCTTCGCCTCTTACTGAGTATCCTGAAGATAGCTCACTTAGAGACTATGCACTCAGTGACCTGTTAGTGTTTAACGGTCTAAACACTTAGGGTATTTTCTATTCAAATCCTAGATTAAGGGGTTTGGGTATTTACTGAACCCAACAGAATGGCCTGACATGTTCTTGTTGTCTTTGATTCCACCCCGTTGTCTCTTGTTCACTTTTACCCAGCCATATTCCTCACCACCTGTTCGCATCCCCTCATTTTCTCTCTCACCTAAATCTGCAGCTAATTCCATGATAAAAGCGAGACAAAAGCAACAAGAAATCTATTTTAATAACAGGAGAAAATTCCAACCTGCACAAATAACTTAATTGCGTGAATGATTGAAAACATTCGATTTTCAGAAAAAAACATTTTTTAATAATTAATTCAATATTCACAAAAACCATAATATTCTTAAATGATTAATTTTAGAATAAAACTATTAAGTAAAAACTTTAGCAAATATGCTACACAATATTATTGGGTGACCACTAACAAATTCAACTCATAGCTTTTTATGCATATATTTTGCCATAGTTGCTATTCTGAATAAAACAACAAATAAGTGTCATATGCCTCAGACCTGTGTCGTCTCCTTAACCTAAGCCACCAACAACATTTGCACTTTTTTCAACTGACACGCCATACCACACAAAAAGTTCATAATTTGTGTTCAATTCATTCAATTTGATAAAAACTAAAAAAAAAAAATAATATATATACAAGACAACTTAATGTGGAATCAAACATTAGACTGACTACGAACCACATTTGCATATTATGCTACCCAGTTTGTGCGACATTGGTGTCATGATCGAAATTTGCAAACTCACGACATGAAGACTGGTTTTTAAACATCAACCATAACCAAGTACTCCACTCATCAACTCAATAAAAATAGCACCTATGACCATATATCAGAAAAAATAGCCCGCACCACTTACGGAGGCAAATACGAGTACAAATCATACACTATGTATAAGTTAAACACTCATGCCCACACACGAAGCTGTAAAAGATGTGACAAACATTAAACAAAAACAAACACACACATATCATCTAGTTAATGCATTTTCAAAACAAATGTATAACACCCATAAAAGGGAAAAAAATACTTAAAACGATGTGTCCCATAAATCAACTACTCAACAACATCTACTGACAAACAAATTACCTCTGATGTCCTGCAGCTAATATGCATGTTGAAAACTTTTAGCCTCGACCTGCACAAAAATCACATGATAACAACTTCAGTAGCTAAAAAACATAAATTCATATAAAAGAACATATCTACACTGAAGAGCAGTAACCGCAAAAAATATTAAGACTTGTGTATTGTCTTTTCAAACTCACCTCATACAAGGACACAAAATGAACCAAAAAATTGTTTTCTTTTCTTAACCAACTTCTAAACAGTTTCAATGAGAACTTTATAATTCTTAGTCCAAATAAATTGACCTAACACTGAACAAAAACCCTAATGCCACGATTAACTATATTAGCCAGCTGTAATGATACAACAGCCATAGTCAGACACTCTACACATCATTCTGAACAAAATTCCTAGAATAATTCAACCCTAAATAACAATAAATTTTGCGTAAAATAAATTCCAGGTCTAATTTTCTTACCCACACCTCTTTTGTGTGCGTAAAAAACTAAAAAAATGAAACACCAACCTCTTATATAAATGGATCGAGAACTGATAATAGAAAACATGTATACAACATGCAGCGAAACCATAAATCCCTGATAATGAAAAACAGGTGTACAACACGCAACGAACCCCAACAATTTGCCAAATAAGCAAAAACTCACTAATCATTTTTTAATCCATTTAAGCCATCGGCTCAGTGTGTAAACAATGTCGGCTCAAGCCACGGCTCCACATTGCTCCAAGCCGTCCCACTCCCTCGAGCCGACCTCCTAATCGACGGCCTCGGAACAACGCCGACTCTAAGTTCCACTTCTAAAAATGTTATATATAGTACAATGACTTCTACGTCTTCAACATTCCAAACTTCCATTTTATATGCCTAAACTTATATCAAGGATTATTTTTCATAATTATTTTATTTATATAAATATAGATATCACTAATTCTCTTAGAGCATTCACAATGCAAAAAGTCTTTAATGACTTTTTGCATTTAATGCATATCATATTTAATGAACAAGACTTTGAGAAAAGATTTGAAGTTTTTCAAGTCTTTCTAAAAAGCTTTCAATGCAATGTATAAATACTTTTATAAAAAACTTTTTGAAATAGTAAAAAGCCATTTTTAGTTTATGCTGTATACAACCCCGGATTTAACGCCCCCCGAGGTTGTTATGAAAATATTATTTTTGTTCTATGACCAAGTCCACATACACTTCGTAGTATGTGCATTAGGTATTTGTTCTTTGGGTTGTTTTAGTTTCAACACTACGGAAAGTCATATGGTATGGAAGTGATACACATACAACCGTTAACTAGTTTAGGTGTTATCCAACTTAAATTATGTTTTATCTTTTATATAATGCAAGTAACCCTTATATAGCCTGCTCATACCGCATCTAAATAATCACCTTTCATGTTGTATGATGGTACCACACCAACTCAATCTCATCAACAGATCCAACACTTCACCCATCACCATGTGCTTCACAAACTATATATGCCACTTGAATTCAGTTACGATGGTTGCAACTACCGATGCCCAGCATGCGATTTTGACCTCCATGAACTTTGTGCTATGTGTCCGAACTATATTTCCTCCAATATCCACCCTGGACACTAGCTCGTCTTAGTAATCCGCCCCCAAACTCTCACCGTTGTGACGTTTGTTGTGGCTACACTAATGGGCTTAGCTACACTTGTGGAACATGTGACTTTGATGCACATCCTTTATGTACTCGGATTCCTGTGGCGATACCTGTTGCATCCTTTGGTAGGTATCATGGGGTGAATAATTACCATCCTGTGATGATCAACCAACAACGACGCCAAAAGGGCTCTAGTAATTACTCGAAAGTAGGCAAGTTTACTACTAAGCTTCTTTTTAGCTCCCTTACTAAAGAGAATGGAAGCAAAATGTAGTCTTTCATTATTGGAGGGAAAATTACTTACAAATGATTTGAAAAGTGAAATACATTGCTTGAACTAAAATGTGATACAACTAGCCTACTTATATACATGAGATTCTTCTAGAAGCTAATCTAACTAACTGTTACATCTTGCTGCAATCCACTTTAGCCTTATGATGTAATTGAAACTTTGCTGGTAGTGTTGACTTTTGGTTTAACTTGTGAACACTGTTGACTTTGTGAGTCTTGGACTGAATTAGTGAGCTTTTTGCCTTTGTCTAGGATGTCTGCTTGTCCATCTTTGCCTTCTATACTTACTGGTGATTTATCAGCCTTTTCTCTTCCAATTGAACAGATTTGTGAGTCATAACAGTCTATCACATAAGGTTTGGCAATAACTTTTTGTTGTTTTCCTTATTTGGAATCACCTCTCGCGAGACAGGAATTAATTGTGTAATGTGTATTTAATGTCAATAATAAGTGTGATTGATTTTGGTAACAGTTTCGAACAAAAGGAACAAGTGCAGTTTATGCATTTGTTTCAATTTGGTTCATTAATGTCGTATGTATAAACGTGTGAAACAAGTTGGTCGGATTGGTTTTCCTTGCAACTTCGAAATAAAATGAGCATAATTTATAATAGTTTTAGATCCCCCTCCACACAGAGGGCTTTGGGTTTAATTTTTGTTAGATTATATAGATTTGGTATTGTGCAAGTACATGTAAATAAATTAAGACAATATAATAAATCATAGAGTAAACTACACCATTCGTCCTTGTGGTATGCGTTGACCGACAAGTTTTGTCCTTTGACCAAAAAAATGCACTGTCCATCCTTAACTGCGAAACATTATGTATTGTTAGTCCCTCACTCTAACTGGCATCACTAATGGTCGTTATACCTCATCAACTCGAGGGTATTTTAGTCTTTTCCCAACCATAAGGACCAACAGTGTAATTTTCTCTTTTTATTATTTATTTAAATATTAATAAATAATAGTTTTCATATATTTTTATACGTTTTCATTTGTTTAATTCATTTTTATCCGTTTTCATTCATTTTTATAGGTTTTCATACGTTTCTATCCGTTTTTATACGTTTTTATGCGTTTTGTCTGTTTTTATACGTTTTCATCCGGTTTTATAAGTTTTCGACCAATTTTCTTACATTTTCAAACGTTTTTATCCGTCTTTATTTGTTTTCATCCGTTTTTATACGTGTTCGTCCATTTTTATACATTTTCATACGTTTTTATCCATTTTAACATGGTTTTATACATTTTTGTCTGTTTTTATACGTTTTCATCCGGTTTTCTTACGTTATTATTCATCTTTATCCGTTTTCATCCGTTTTTATACGTTTTCGTCTGTTTTCATACGTCTTTATACGTTTTTATGCGTTTTGTCTGTTTTATACGTTTTCATCCGGTTTTACACGTTTTCGTCCGGTTTTCTTACGTTTTCATACGTTTTTATCCGTTTTTATCCGTTTTTAATACGTTTTATGAGTTTTTGTCCATTTTTATATGTTTTATCCATTTTATACGTTTTCGTCCGTTTTTCTTACGTTTTCATACGTTTTCATCCATTTTTATGCGTTTTTGTTTGTTTTTATTTGTTTTCATCCGTTTTTTACATTTTTGTCCGGTTTTCTTACGTTTTTATCCATTCTATTCTGTTTTTATACGTTTTCGTCTGTTTTTGTGCATTTTCGTCCGTTTTTATCCCTTTTTAAATGTTTTCATCCAGTTTAATACCCTTTTGTCCGTTTTTATACCCTTTCAGATGAAAACTTTTACATATATATAAGTTTCCTTGTAAGGTTTTAGTTAAGAATTCAATTTTTTTTGGTTATTTGTTTTGTTTAAATGTTGTTAAAAATCGTTCACCCGAATGTCTCATGGTTACCTACAAAATCAGCTTACCCACACACCCTCGTCCTATCACTAACTTTAGCATTAAGAGTATGACATAACTTGAAAACACAAAAATAAATAGCACATTATATGTAGTTAGAATGTACCTCCCAAGCTCGTTTCATATTTCTCATTCGAAAAATTCATCTTTCAAGAACATTATTGATTTATTAAACAACTTCTATGATCTAATTTGGGTATTTACAAAGATCTAGCAAAAGCATCATCAGTTTTTGTGCACAACTCTGACGAGCTGACTTCCAAAATCAGGAATCAGTTGTGTGTACATATATAACCAGTTAACGACAAACGATTGCATTCAAGTGGCAGAGTCTTTAGTCTTTTTCCTTGGGCCATGATTGCTTGTTTGGGTAGCGACTTCTTTTCTTAGGGTGCCCATATGGGATTTTGCAATTGTCTTTTAGCAGGGATTGATGGGATACACTGGTCTTCCCGTTTTGGTGGACCAAGAAGAGTTGAGACTGAGCCAAGTTCAGGCTTGTAACAGGTGACGTGCCTGTTGGTTTGTACTCTTTTTACGACATGTATTTTTGTCTCTGTCTGACCGTGAAATTTGATCTCATAGGGGCGTATAAAGGCAACAATTGTATGTCCATGAACTGATATAGCAATAGCTAATCCAACTTATGTAGCGCACAAGTTAAGTTTTGAGATACTGGATTATTCGGCAGCGTGTTTAATCTTAACTTGTGTTGGTCTAGTGGTTATCACATTTACTAATGTTGCTAACACCCCAGGTTCGATTCTCTCCAAGTACATTTTTAAATTTAATTATTCCCGAATTTTAGCTCATTTAATATATGCTTAGGTGGCATTAAATTGTGATGACATGGAATTAATGGCTGCTTACTGGGATCAGGAGAATAAATGACGTCATATACTCATACATTGAATGATGACATGGCTTTATGACTTGGCATTATGGGATGCCAAGTGAAATTATATGTGGCATGTCTCCTCTTATATAAATGTATAAAAATGAATGAAAATGAATAAAGACAGACAAAAATGTTTAAAAACTGATGAAAGCGGATAAAAACGTATAAAAAGGTAAGAAACACGGACGAAAGCGTATAAAAACGGATGAAAAAATAAAAAAACGGACAAAAACGCATAAAACGGATGAGAACGGATAACAAAATATAAAAATGTAATAAAAATGGACGAAAGCATATAAAGACGGATGAAAACGTATAAAAACGGATAAAAACACATAAAAACGTAAGAAAAACTTATGAAAGCGTATAAAAATGGATGAAACCGTATAAAACGGACAAAAATAGATGAAAACGGTAAAAAAAAACGTATGAAAATAAATAAAAACATAAGAAAAGCGGATGAAAGCGTATAAAAACGGATGAAAACGTATAAAAATGGACACAAACGTATAAAAACGCACAAAAACGCATAAAAACAGATAAAAATGTATGAAAACGTATAAAAACGGACGAAAACGTATGAAAAGGCATGAAAATGGATAAATACGGATACAAACGTAAGAAAACCAGACGAAAGCATATAAAAACGGATAAAACGTATAAAAAAGGACAAAAACGCATAGAAACGAATAAAAGGTATGAAAACTTAAGAAAAACGGACGAAAGCGTATAAAAATGGATGAGAACGTATAAAAATGACAAAAACGTATAAAACGGACAAAAAGGCATAAAACGTATCAAAAACGAAATTAAAACGCATAAAACCGGACAAAAACATATAACAACATATGAAAACGTAAGAAAACTGGACGAAAATGTATAAAACCGGATGAAAACGGATAAAAACGAATAAAAAAGGATAAAGATGTATGAAAACAAACCAAAACGGATGAAAACGTATAAAAACGGACGAAAACGTTCGAAAATTATTATTTATTAATTGTTAAATAAATAATAAAAAGAGTAAATTACACCGTTGGTCCTTATGGTTGGGAAAAGACTGAAATACCCTCAAGTGGATGAGGTATAACGACCGTTAATAATGCCAGTTAGAGTGAGGGACTAATGTTAGGATTTAGTAAATCCAGTTATTAAAGAGTCGGTCACCTCATGTATATGTAATCGTTAGAAAGCTCGTAGTTGTAGATTATTTTACGATAAGTAATATTTAGTTAAGTAACACCATGGAGGACGGACGGGTCTTTACCCACTGTATGCCTGATCCACAGCCCGTAGGTGGCTATTTATGTAAGAACTATAAATACTCTCTACCTCCCAAGGTAGAGAGTTGGAGCTCATAATAATACTTTCATTTTCTCTCACTAAGTTCCCAAACCTCCAACTCTTTCTCTCTCTAAAACCTCATCTTGTACGCCTACTTGTGTTTATGATATGATGTGTTTGTGAAATCCAATATGTTACAAATGGTATCAAGAGCCATGGTTTGATCATCTCTCTTACATATCCTTGGATTTCTAGTGGTTTTAGATGGTTTTTGAGTTTGAAAAAGTTTAGTGGTTTTTGGATCATTTGGATCATTTCTAGTGTTAAAGTTTTAATTTTGGGTGTACTTTTGTGTTTAGAATCATTGTAAGTGCTTGGGTCTTGATTTGGTAATCTTGAATCACTGTGGTTGAGCTTGTTTTGGATTGAAAAGTGAGTTTTTGAAGTTTTTCTTGCTAGCGACTTGGTTCTCGTAGTGTTTTTCATCGTAGCGACTTGCTTTAGTAAAAGGTAGCGAGTTGTAGTGTTAATTGTTAGCGATTTGGTCCTAGCGACTTGTCTATTGAGACAAGTCGACAAACAGTACAACTTAGTGGATTCTCCACTACGGCTAGCGACTTGGTGAAGTTAGCGGCTTGCTTTCAATCTTGTTAGCGACTTGTACTTAGTATTCTTAGCGACTTGGTGTTAGCGACATGGACCTTAGCGAGTTGCTCTTTAGCGACTTGACTGTGTATCGACTTGGTGCTTTAGCAACTTGTGTCCAGCGACTTGGATCTTAGCGAGTTGCTACTTAGCGACTTGGTGCTTAGCGACTTGGTTCAAGAATTCTTAGCGACTTGGTTGATTTTTATTTGTAATACGGTTTTCTCTTGATTTAGTAAAATCTCGTGAAAGAATCTATTTCCCGGTTTAATCATGGATTTATAAAATCCCGTGTAATCTGTTAACATGTCTACCAACGTACCTACAATCATCTCCACTGTTGCTGAGGATGTTCAAGCAGCTGGTTTAGATACTCGTCTACCCATGCTTGACAGAACTGACTACGACTCTTGGGCTCAACGAATCAGATTGTACTGTCTTGGAAAGGAAAATGGGGTCAACATTCTCAAATCCATTGATGAAGGACCTTATCAGATTGAGACTACAAGAGACTTAATTGATACAGCTGCAGATGGAACAATGATATATGGATTAGTGATAACGCTACACGCGTCGTTCGGGGTCAAAGGAACTTCCTTTTCTTCGAGCAAGTTTTATAACACCCTAGGCAGTGAACCTAATCGTTGTAGTGTAGTATTAGGGTAAGCCACGGGTATTGATATCGTTCTTTAGGGGAATAGGAATGCTAGTGAGAAGCTACTACGCTAAGGTTGGGGTTGAGGAAGATTATTTTTTATCTTTTTATATTTTTTTAGAAAATGGAAAGGTACGAATCTCGGGGTTTGGATTTGGGGGTTGGTATTTCTACCGATTGCTCTACTTATCTAATTATCTAATCTAAGGTGTATGTAGTCTATGTCTAATTATTATGTGCTCGTATGATAGTTTAAAGATGTGTTCACTTAGGTTTTATTACTCCTTAATTATCTCCTATTGATGGTTAAATTGTCACGTCCTTATTCTTAATCGCGTTGTGTGTCTAAAGTCGTAGGGTATGCGTTTATCCCTAACTCTTTGAACTTACCAAAGGGTCTCGTCTACAAAACCCTCTAGGGATTATAAACTCTAACTCTAAGGCACTCTTTGGATGGTTTAGCCTACAACCGCTCTAAGTGCTATAGCCCAAGGTTCACAAAGATTAATCAAGCATTAATTACACAACGATTGACCTATCGTATTACTAGATCATTAATCAATTAAGATAAGAGACAAACAATCAATATTTAATAATTAAGTTTCATATTCCCTAAGCAAACACACAAGTAAATTAGCCGGACATGGAGAACATGCAAGCATACACACAAATATTTGAAGACATAATTGAATTAATGAAGTAAAACACTTATCTTGATGTAAGATAGGGTTTGGAACCCTAAAATACTGTACAAGACAGCCTTGGTTCGGTTTAGGTTTTTACTCCAAAAGACTACACACTAAAACTGAAAAATTCGGATTCTATATATAATATTACAATCGCGACGGCGTCACCTTATGATTTGTGACGCCGTCGGGTCGCCGTCATTAGGGTTTCGTCTTGGCCGCGTTAGTCTTGCGACGGCGTCACCTTGTGCTTGTGACGCCGTCCTCTTCAGCTTCTGATGCCGTCTGGATCAAATCTAGGCCGTCTGAGTTGCGACGGCCTACTCTTTTAAAGCCTGACACCGTCACTTGAAAATAAGAAATTTGTCTTCTGTGTCGTCACAAAATGCTCCGACGGCGTCGCAGTTAAGCATTGACGCCGTCACCTTGTTTTTCAGCAGCTTGAGTGTCTCGATTCTTGACTTTGGCCATTTTCTTCGTATATCCGCGCCTTTTCGTCCAAATAAGTGCCATTACAGCAATTTGCCTTTAAGAGACCTAAAAAGTGAAAAGGAACGATATTAAGTAATAACGGATACAAAAGTGATCAAATAAGGGCTTAAACGACCCCTCAAAAAGGTACATTTTAAAAGCTTATCAATTAGACAGACCAAAGACGTATGATGAGCTCAGTGATAAGGAGAAAAAGAGATTCGATGCTGATATCAGGGCTTCTAACATTATACTTCAGGGTCTTCCAAAAGATATCTACAAACTTATCAATCACAACACTGAAGCCAAGGCAGTTTGGGATAATGTCAAGATGCTTCTCTCAGGTTCTGAATTAACCAA
The DNA here is from genome assembly GCA_019973895.1 of Chrysanthemum seticuspe. Taxonomy (NCBI): domain Eukaryota; kingdom Viridiplantae; phylum Streptophyta; class Magnoliopsida; order Asterales; family Asteraceae; genus Chrysanthemum; species Chrysanthemum seticuspe. The sequence continues at coordinate 97,220,306 of BPTQ01000004.1, forward strand.
GGAAGACAGAGAATCACAACTGTATGATGAGTTTGAGCACTTCAAGATGAAACCTGATGAGAGTGTCTATGAGTACTACGTGAGATTCCATAAGCTTGTGAATGATAGTTGGAACATCAAAATGACCATGCCAAATATTCAGCTGAACTCAAAGTTTGTGAACAACATGAATCCCGAATGGCACAAATTTGTCACCGCTATGAAGCTAACCAAAGGATTGAAGAATACAAACTATGAGCAACTGTATGCCTTTCTTCTTCAAAATGAGAGACATGCTATGTTTGAAAAAAGGATTCTGGAACAGTTCAAAACCAATCAGGTAGAAACAAGTTCTTCAAATGATTCAACGGCCTTTTATACAAATGTTGGAATTACCACCAAAGCTTCTCAAGTTATACCCACGGGTAATGGTAATCACAAACTCATTCCCGATCCAATGTTCAAACAAGCTGATGCTGATGCAGTCATGGGACACTTCATCAATCAACTGGCTCTTATGGTTAAACAAAACTTGACTCTCAATCCACATACCAACAGTCTTTACACTAACAATGAGATCAGAACTGCATCCAACCTTCACAATCATGTGGTTGTCAGAGATGGAAAAGTTATGGTGCAACCAGTTCAAGGAAGGCAATATGAACAGGGAAGAGGTGGAGTAGGTGGAGGTTATATTGGAAATCAGAATCGGGGAAGGAATGGAAATCAAGGTCAAGAAAAGCCAATTAAGTGCTACAACTGTGGTGGTGAGGGACATATTGCTAGGAACTGCACATCTCCAAAACGTCCACAGAATGCAGAATACTTCAGAGACAAGATGTTGCTTGTGCAAGCTCAGGATAATGGAGCCGCTTTGGATGAAGAGGAGTTGTTGTTTCTTGCTGAGGGAAATGCCCGAACCTATGATGCTGATGTTGATGAACAGCCAATTCAGGAGATAGGTCATAATCATCAAAATGCCTTTCATGTAGCTGACTGTGATGCATTTGACTCTGACGTCGATGATGAACCTACTGCCCAAACAATCTTCATGGCTAGCATCTCACCAATGGTCTCTCCAAAGGTCTCTCCACCACAACAAGCTGGTCCATTCAAAGACAAAATCATTTAAGAGGTATTAAAACTATATGATGATGTTGATAAACAAAAGATGCATAATAAAGTACAATCTCTTGAAACTTATGAATCAGATATTGATGATGAGGGTAATAGCAATATTGTCCCATATGATCAATATGTGAAGCAAAGTGAAAGTGAGGTTGTATCAAGTAATGCATCTTCCGCAGTCAATGATGACTATGTTTTTGATGAATACACTGCATGTGCCCCTGATGATTCTGTTATCTCTGAACTGAATGCCTATAAAGAACAAGTTGCTATCTATGAACAACGTGCTAAGTTTGAGTTAACCACCCGTGAGCAGGAAATGGATGACCAAATGCGTATAATTATTAGAAAAAGTAATTTTAGAGAAGAAGTATTAAAACAAGAGTTAAACTCCTTACAAGAAAAGCTTTCTAAAACTGTTAAGCAAGATAATGTTAAAGTGCTTAAACAAGAATTTAATGCTAAGGAATCAAAACTTTTGAATGACTTTTCAAATCTAAAAACTTTGAAAAACAAGCTTGAAAATAAGTTGTACGTACAAGGGAACACCATTCAGATTGCTCACATGATCACTAAGCATAGAGTCTTAAGCGATAAGCATAGTATCCCCATTATAAAGGAATCCAACCCTGAGTGTGGTAAGAAAGCAAAAGCTGCTCAAAATGTAATCTATGATGGTAATGAGATTCTTAAACCTAGACAGAAACCTAGTTGCATTCAGTGTACTGAGGAAGATAGAAAATTAGATGATGCATCTAGGGAGAAAATGGATATGAAGCTTAACAATCATGCGTGTAAAGAGAATAACATAACGATCAAACCCCATGATTACAGTAAGGAAAATTGGATCTCCTTAAACAAGTTTAAGCCTCAGACTCTATTAACCCCTGAACAATTGTTCTGGAAAAAGGATATGGATATGCAAAAAGCTGAAAATCTTGTTGAAAAAAATCCCCCATGTAGGAGAATGCTTCTTGCCACTGTTTATCCCCCAAATACCCAAATGCATTTAGTTCCTAGATCTATACCCACTAAGAGCAAGACCTTAATCAGTCAATATGTAATCTTTCAATTATTTGTTGAATTTGAGAAAACTTGTAAGAAAAGGATCACACCCACTGGGATAACTGAAGGGGAAAGGGGTTTTGAGCAAACTAAAGAATGCTATTTAACTGAGGTCATGCCTTTCTTGAAACAATTAAAAGATCAATTTGAGAGTCTAAAAAAGGGGACATATTCTGATATTAAAGAAATGGAAAAGGAATTTGATGCAATGATAGTTGAAGTTAGTGACTATGAGCATGAATTAAAATATAATGAGATTGAGAGGAAGAACTTGCATACCTTGAATGAGAATCTTATTTCTGAATGCATTACTCAAGATGTGTTTTACACTGCTATGAATTGTTCCATTAATGCTTCTCAATTTCATGAATTATTTGTTGCTCTGAAAGTCTCCCATGATCGTGTCATTGAGCTTGAAAAATCTAATTCTAAATTGCATGAGAAAATTGATCAGGATGATCACGATAATTTGGTAAAACATCTTTCTAAACTAGAAGTTGAACATTTTGATTTGCAACTAAAATATCAACATCTTAAAGAAAATGTCAAAACCAAAAATATCAAGACATCCTCAGATGTTCCAGAGTTTGATGCAGTTTTTCAGATAAACAAACGTGACGAACAAATTCAAGCTCATTGTAACACGATCAGAAAGTTGAAAGCCCAAATTTCACAATTAAAGGGTGAAAAGAACAATGTGACTAGCTCCCAAATGCCTCCTCCTTTAGATTCTCAGTACTCTCAAACATTTCATCTTCAAAACTTGGTTAATGTTTTGCAAAAGGAAAATGAGAGTTTTCTAGAAGAAAATGAAAAGGTTAAACGACACTTTAAAGAGTTATATGATTCAATGAAAGTCACTCGTGACAAAAACAACGAAAAAATAATGTCCTTACAAAAAGAGATTGAAAATCTGAGGAGACAGGAAAAAGGGAAACTGCCACTTGTTTTTAATGAGAATGTTGAATCAAAGTCATCTACAGACTGCAAATATACTGTGACTGTTAGATACATTCCTCCTCATCTTAGGAATAATGAACTTGTATTTCGTAACTACTTCGCTCACCTTAAGGATAATATAGAATGTCTCCGTGAGATTGTGGAAGAGGATTTCATTAATAAACCTCTTGATAGAGAAATTAGATTTGCTTGCATTCAGGCCAAACGATCTCAGGAGCTGCTAGAATGTTTAATTGCAACATGTCCTAAATCCTTAAGTGCGAAAGGTAAAGCTGTGATGCCTTGTTCTATGCCTAGTGCCAACTATACAAACCATTCTATGCCCAGTAATATGAAAGTGAACTCTAAGGTGCCTTCTAGTAGTTCAGATCCTTGCACGTCTAGTTCAGGAATGCAAAAGGAAGCTCAATCAACTAATGTTCCCATAATTCCCTCTATAGGAGTAATCAGTGACATAAAAGCAAGCGGGTCAAAGCCTCCAGGAAATTCCAAGCAAGATAGGACCTCGCAAGCTAAGAATGTGCATTGGAAGAGAGTAGAAGACCATCATAGGAACTTTAAGTTTGTGTTGAATAAAATGAATCGTGTTGGTTCTAGTATTAGCCATAGGCGTACTGTAATTAATTCGAATTCTGCTACTATCTGCAAACCTTGTAATGATGACTGCTTGATTTCTGTTACTAATCATGAATGTGATGTGAATGTTTTGTCTAATGCTGTCAAATGCCCAGTTAAAATTGTTAATGTTAAAAATCAAGCTAAGAAGGCTAAAAGGCAAAGGCGAGAGAAAGTTAGAAAACAGTGGAAACCCACAGGGAGAAAATTCAGTAATATAGGTTATCAATCGATACCTACTGGCCATAAGGTTAATGAGTTTTGCCTTAAATTTGCTAATACAATGCCCACTAGAAAATGGATGCCTACTGGTAGAACTATTCCCTTAAGAAGTGAACATACTTTGAATAGGTCAAATACGGACACTAGCACTGCATCTATTTCCAATGATTCCATTGTTTCTGCTTTTGATGTGGGTGTTCTAATCAATGTTACTAACCAAGTGGAACCCATTATTGCATGGGGTTCCCAATTATCCAGTTATCCACTATTGTCTGTGTTCAACTGCAGATCGTTCAAATCGTTCTGTGGTACCTGGACTCAGGCTGTTCCAAGCATATGACTGGTGATCACTCGCGGCTCATGAACTTCATGAGTAAATTCATCGGGACTGTTAGATTCGGGAACGACCATTTTGGAGCAATTATGGGTTATGGTAACTATGTAGTTGGCAAAAGTGTAATCTACAGGGTATATTATGTTGAAGGTCTTGGTCATAACTTGTTTTTTGTTGGTCAATTCTGTGATTCTGATCTAGAAGTGGCATTTAGAAAACATACTTGTTTCGTTAGAGAACTCGATGGTGTGGAACTATTAAGAGGAACCCGTGGTTCAAATCTATACACCATCTCTATCGAAGACATGATGAAGTCCTCTCCAATCTGCTTGTTGTCAAAGGCTTCGAAAACAAATTCATGGTTATGGCATCGTTGTCTCAATCACTTGAACTTCGGCACCATTAATAACCTTTCCAGAAAGGACCTTGTCAGAGGCTTACCCAGATTAAAATATGAAAAAGATCATCTTTGTTCAGCTTGCCAATTGGGAAAAAGCACAAAATATGCCCACAAACCAAAACCCACAAACTCAGTAATGGAAGTTCTTCATACCCTTCATATGGATCTGTGCGGACCAATGAGAGTGCAAACTATAAATGGGAAGAAATACATTCTAGTCATTGTAGATGACTACTCTCGATTTACTTGGGTAAATTTTTTGAGGACAAAGGATGAAACTCCAGATGTCATCATCAAACTTATCAAACAGCTTCAGGTTCGACTCAACAATACTGTTAGAATTGTTCGAACAGACAATGGCACAGAGTTTGTTAACAAAGACTTAATTCAGTTTTATGAAAGTGTTGGAATCAGTCATCAAAGAAGTGTTCCACAAACTCCTCAACAGAACGGTGTGGCTGAAAGACGAAATCGAACTCTTGTGGAAGCCGCAAGAACAATGCTAATTTATTCAAAGGTTCCAATGTTTCTATGGGCTGAAGCCATTGCCACTGCTTGCTACACCCAAAATCGTTCCCTTATACATACCTCTCATGGAAAAACTCCATATGAACTTGTCCATAAACGAAAACCTGATCTCTCCTACCTTCGTGTGTTTGGTGCTTTGTGCTACCCAACGAATGACGGTCAAGATTTAGGTAAATTAAGAGATAAGGCGGACATCAGAGTTTTTGTAGGTTATGCATCAAAAAAGAAGGGTTACCAAATCTACAACAAAAGAACTTGAGATATCATGGAAACTATTCACGTCACGTTCGATGAGCTGTCCGGGCAAATGGCTCCAGGACAATCCAGTTCTGGACCCGCATCTCAACCTTCATCAAGTAGTCCTATCAGTTCTACTCTTGTCTCTAATCCCTCTCCAGCAACTCCTTATGTACCTCCATCAGAAGATGATTTAAAGAAATTGTTTGATCCAATGTTTGATGAACACTATGAGCCAAATGCTAATGAAATGACAATTCCATCAACAGAGGCTGCTCATATCCCTGTCAATGAAGTCAACCCTTCAGTTTCAATATCATTAAGTCAAGAAGCGCCTGCTGCTGATCACTCTATCTCATCAACAAATCATCAATCATCGAATGTACATCATGGAATTGTTTCTGGCACCCATGATGAAGTTAATCCCTTTGCTATCGGCTATGGGCTGAAGCCATTGCCACTGCTTGCTACACCCAAAATCGTTCCCTTATTCACACCTCTCATGGAAAAACTCCATATGAACTTATTCATAAACGAAAACCTGATCTCTCCTACCTTCGTGTGTTTGGTGCCTTGTGTTATCCAACGAATGATGGTCAAGACTTAGGAAAATTAAGAGCAAAGGCAGATATTGGAGTTTTAGTTGGTTATGCTCCAAACAAGAAGGGTTACAGAATCTACAACAAAAGAACCCGAAATATCATGGAAACAATTCACATTACGTTCGATGAGCTGACCGATCATATGGCTCCTGGACAATCCAGTTCTGGACCCGCACTTCAAAACAGTCCCATTGGTTCATCCCTTGAAACAAATTCCTCTCCAGCAACTCCATATGTACCTCCAACTGAAGATGATTTGAAGAAATTGTTTGATCCGATGTTTGATGAACTCTATGAGCCAAGTGCTAATGAACTGTTAATTCCCACAACAGAGGTTGCTCATATCCCTGTGAATGAAGTCAATCCTTCAGTCTCAATATCACTTAGTCAAGAAGTGCCTGCTGCTGATCACTCTGTCTCATCAACAAATCATCAATCTTTAAATGTGCATCATGGAACTGTTTCTGGCATCAATGATGAAGTTAATCCCTTTGCTACTCCTGAAGATGCTCCATTTGAAAACATATTTGCTCTTGAATCATCATCAGAACCATCTTCTTCAGGAGACATCGACTCTGATACTTCAGTCCCTCAACAACAGCCACATGAACACCTCAGAAAATGGACTCACGATCATCCATTAGACAACATCATTGGAAATCCCTCTCGTCCAGTATCCACCCGAAAACAACTGGCAGCCGATGCCTTATGGTGCTTCTTCAACTCCGTTCTCTCTCAGATCAAACCTAAAGATGTTAAAGTTGCCATGAATGAAGACAGATGGTTCAATGCTATGCAAGAAGAAATTCATGAGTTTGATCGACTTGATGTATGGGAATTAGTACCTGCTCCAGATTGTGCTATGATCATTGCTCTAAAATGGATCTTCAAAGTGAAACTTGATGAGCATGGTGATGTGTTAAAGAACAAGGCTCGATTAGTTGCAAAAGGATACCGTCAAGAGGAGGGTATAGACTTTGAAGAATCATTTGCTCCTGTTGCTCGTATCGAGGCAATCAGAATCTTCTTGGATAATGCTGCAAGTAAGAACATGGTAGTCTATCAGATGGATGTAAAAACGGCTTTTCTTAATGGTGATCTTAAAGAAGTCGTATACGTCAGCCAACCTGAAGGGTTTGTGAATCCAGAGCATCCTACACACGTCTATCATTTGAAGAAGGCTCTTTACGGTTTGAAGCAAGCTCCAAGGGCATGGTATGATACGCTATCAAAGTTTCTTCTATCTACTGGATTCAGCAAAGGAGCAGTTGATCCGACATTGTTCACCAAAAAGTCAGGCAAACATTTAATTCACGTTCAAATATATGTTGATGATATTATCTTTGCCTCGACTGACCCCAATGAATGTGATCGTTTTTCAAATGAAATGGGTTCCAAATTTCAAATGTCTATGATGGGACAAATGTCATTTTTCTTTGGATTACAAATTTCACAAAGTCCCGGAGGCATTTTTATAAATCAATCTAAATATGCAAATGAGATTTTAAAGAAATTTGGATTTGATTCTAGTGACCCTGTTGACACTCCCATGATAGAGCGTACTAAACTGGATGATGACCACTCAGGGATCATGGTAGACCAAAAAAAATATCGTAGTATGATTGGATCCCTGATTTACCTCAGAGCCAGTAGACCAGACACTCTGTTCGCTGTATGCATGTGTGCTAGATATCATGCTAAGCCTACCAAAAAGCACTTTGAAGTGGTTAAACGGGTCTTTCGGTATCTCCAAGGAACCATCAATATGGGACTTTGGTACCCGAAGGACACTGGTATGTCACTAACAGCCTATGCAGATGTTGATCATGCAGGATGTCAAGATACACGTCGAAGTACGTCTGGAGGTGCTCAGTTTTTGGGTGATAAGCTTGTGAGCTGGTCTTCAAAGAAGCAAATGAGTACTTCTATTTCCTCTATAGAGGCTGAATACATAGCCATGTCATCTTGTTGTGCTCAAATCCTATGGATGAGATCCCAATTATCTGACTATGGCTTTGAATTCAACAAAATCCCTCTGTACTGTAATAATAAAAGTGTTATTGCTCTCTCATGCAACAACGTACAACACTCAAGAGCAAAGCACATCGACATTCGACATCATTTCATCAGGGAGTGAAGGATCTTGGTTTAACACAAACAAGGTAGGCGGCGTTAGGTTAAGAGTTTATAGAGAGAAAGTGGGAGAGAAAGGGAACCCTAGAGAGACAAAGAAAAATGTATTATGAAGCTCCAACCCTTTGCCTTGGAGGGCAAAGGGTATTTATAGGGTACAAGCTTAGACGCCTCTAAAAGGCTGTGGATCAGGCATACAGTGGGTAAAGACCCGTCCGTCCTCCACGGTGTTACAAAGTAATCTAAATACTAACTCTGAATTACTACGACTACGAGCTTTCAAACGAGTATACATAATTGAGGTGACCGACACTTTAAGTACTGGATTTACTAAATCCCAACAATCTCCCCCTAAGGGAGGTCACCTCAACATACAATGATTACAAACAGATATAACATTATGTTGTTCTTGGTTTCTTTGATTAAGCACTTTTGTTCTTTAGCTCGTAGTCTTTGATTCATCATGTTCTGCATGTTTTGAAATTTCGAGTGGAGGTCTTAAAATGATCCACGTGATGTTAGAGCATTTGAACCAGCTTTGCCATTATCAGCAACTATAAATCTCTGACTCTTCCATTGTGGTGTTAGTAGTATGTGATGTTGTGACTTTTGGACCGACATGCTCACATTCTGGATCGTGATAACTTCTTATCAGAGTAGCGGAAGCTTTAGCTGATTCATGATATTTGCAGCAACGTAGCAGAAGCATGGAGTGAAAACATCAGAGTCATTGATGCACTTATCATGATTTCTTTAGAGATGAATGTAATGTGTGAGCATGCGGCTATGGATTGACTGCTTCATTCTGATCAGCTGCAAACGTCGGGTGTTCCTGCATAAAACAGTTAGCAATAAAGCACACAAAAGTGTCTTTGATCACTTTTGTTGAATTGAGGTACACGGCCCACGGTTCTCCGTTGAACAGTACAAGTACTGCCTGTATCAGGTATAACTCCGAAGAATTTCCTTGACAGGGTTTCGCAGCTGCTCTAGCTGTTCTCAAACCGGAACGTCTCAAAGAAGACAACACGGAGTGAGTGAACCAGCGAATAGAGATTCACTGATTGATGAAAAGTGATTTGAGAACAATCGTGTATTGCTTTATAGAAAGTGTTTTGCAATACCACGAAGGTTTTATGGAAAATCAATTATCAATCATAAATACCCTTTAATTTTGAAACATTAATACACAGTCGATGTGCTATGGAAAAGAACTTTTAAGCACAACGACTGGTTTTTCAAAGGTATCCGTCAATCCATAACCTGAACCAGGATTGATTCAAAAGATTGAATCGCCCCATTGTTTCTGTTCAGTTGTCACATGGTTGATCTATAGAATATATCTCACATGCCACCTACCAGGAGCTTGTTTGATGTTGGCTCCAAAAGGCTTTCCATCTTCATTGTGAATATGTTTGCATATCACTCGGATGTTCTGGCAATACCACAAGGATAATGCGTAGGACTCAAGATATAATCTCTCTTTCCACATTGTGTGAAACAAAGAGTCTTCATTGAAAGTGTCCTAATGATATTTTATAGATGATCTCGTGGCTCTAAACTCAATATGTGCATATTTGGTTCCTGTGCCGGAGACTAGGTAGAGGGTCTCCTTCTTCCATATCAACAATCTCTAAGAGAAAGTCGATAGATAATGTAGGTTCCCCGTGAGAATGAAACAAGTCCTTTTAAGAGGAACTTGAGTGGTTTGGGAAGTTGAAGTGCAGTGCGTCACTGGGTCCATGACGTCTTGTCTTCAATACCAGTGTTACGTTGGTAACCACCAGTAGCAAATGAATTGAACCCGGTTTCTGCCCTAAGGTTGAATAATTGGAGGGCCATTTGTTTTCACCCTTTTCTCATTCAATTCTTTTTCATTCTTCAACCCCTTCAGTGCTTACCGAGACTTCATAGCAAGAACCTTGTTGGGTTTATTCCAGTACTTGCTCTGTCTCAGTCCGCACTCTTCCCATATCTCATTTTTCTCCTTTTATCATCATACCTAAGGACTTCTACACTAGCTAGTGGATTGTCCCTGGGTAGATCCCTCCGGTTCTGGCGGATCATGGGAACAAATACCTAACCTTATCATCCTTATATCACCATACATAAAGTAAAGTTGGTCGGTCTATTTGGTATTGTTCATCTGCCATTGGAACCAATTGAAAACCATTTGAAAATCAATCCAGATGCTTGTGATATATTATCAAAGCATTTTGTACCTGAATTGTTTTTGATATTTTTAGAACAAGAGCTCCCCCTCAACATGTGCATCAAGTGTTTGAAATCGTTTTGCACATGGAGGCAAGAGAAAGAGTTAACTTCTTTGAATTCCATTTTCTAAAAGATATCAACATCACTTCCCTAATCAAGTCAAGTAGATAAATCATTTTGGGGAAGGATAAGGTTTTCAAAGTTTTGATCCCCCTCAATATGTGCCTCGAGGTTTGAAAAGAGTTTTGCACATACTAGAGGGAACCTGCACATTGAGATAAATGATCGCGTTTCAAATCATTGTGGTTTAAGATAGATGCTCCCCCTCAACATGTGCATGGAAAATTTGAAATCGTTTGGCACATGTGGGAAGGAGAGCTTGTACATCCTTATATAACCATTTACCAAATTATCAGTTTGAATCCAATTTAAATCACAAATTCTCCCCCGATCACAATTATCAAATCCTTTGAGATTTGTGATCTCTTGTAGATTTAAATTGATTTTAAAGCTTTTAAGGAGAATTGTGACTTGATTATGAAAGCGTTTTAACTGATAAGGATCGGATTTTAAGACTTTAAACTCCATTGATCAAACATGCATGAATATCTTTTGAAAACAATTGAATGACAAATAAATTGTTAATTTAATTGAAATCATTATCCCCCTCAATCAATGACATAAGTTGTTGATTGAGTGATAGATATTTTGACAAACTTTTAAGTTCAGATGATTTCCAAAAATAGAGTCCGAGTTATTTTTCAAACCAACTAGTTTTCATTAGATATTAAGATAAGTGTTTATAGAATCAGAGCATGAGATTTGAAAAACATGATAAAGCATGGCTCTGTTCTTTCTTTGAAAAGCGGGTTACTGTCTGAAATTACAATAAACAAACATTTTTCTTCATCTCGTTTTTTTTTTTTTTTTTTTTTTCGAACTTCATCTAGAGACCCGTGCCATTCTTAGAGTGACATCTCAAAGTGCGTAGATGTTATCGAACTGACAAGTAAAGCATGATACATAAACAATATTTTTGAAGATTTTCAAGATTTTCTGATTTTTATGGATTTTGAAAAGTTTTATATTTTTCTATTTTTGTTTTGTTGGTTTTGTATTTTTGTATTTGGTTTTTGAAAAGATATATACAAAGAATAGATAGAGTTGAACACCTTTACTCCTCGATGTCTTCCTGAAGACGTTTGAGCGTTTCTGGTTGAAGGCTCTTTAAGCCTAGTCGTGGAAGAATAAACTCAAAGCGTTCTCGAGAAAGAGCTTTTGTGAAGATGTCTGCTAGTTGATATTCAGTCCTTACGAAGTATAGTTCAACCACGCCATTTTCAACTTGTTCCCTGATGAAGTGATGTCGAATGTCGATGTGCTTTGCTCTAGAGTGTTGAACATTGTTGCAACAGAGAGCAATGGCACTTTTGTTATCACAGTACATAGGAATTTTGTTGAATACAAAGCCATAGTCAGATAATTGGGATCTCATCCATAAGATTTGAGCACAACAAGATGACATGGCTATGTATTCAGCCTCTGTAGAGGATATGGAAGTGCTCATTTGTTTCTTTGAAGACCAGCTTACGAGCTTGTTACCTAAGAATTGAGCACCGCCTGAAGTACTTTGACGAGTGTCTTGACATCCTGCATGGTCAGCATCTGCATAGGCTGTTAGAAACATACCGGAGTCCTTCGGGTACCAAAGTCCCATGTTAATGGTTCCTTGAAGATACCGAAAGACTCGTTTAACCGCTTCAAGGTGCTTTTTGGTAGGTTTAGCCTGGTATCTTGCACACATGCATACAGCGAACAAAATGTTTGGTCGACTGGCTGTGAGGTACATCAGGGATCCAATCATACTACGATATTTCGTTTGATCTACTATTATCCCTGAGTGGTCCTCATCCAGTTTTGTACGCTCCACCATAGGAGTGTCAACGGGGTCACTAGAGGTAAATCCAAATTTCTTTAAGATTTCATTAGCGTATTTAGATTGATTTATAAAAATGCCTCCGGGACTTTGTGAAATTTGTAATCCCAAGAAAAATGACATTTGTCCCATCATTGACATTTGAAATTTGGAGCCTATCTCCATAGAAAAACGATCACATTCATTAGGGTCAGTCGAGGCAAAGATAATATCATCAACGTAAATTTGAACGTGAATTAAATGTTTGCCTGACTTTCTGGTGAACAATGTTGGATCAACTGCTCCTTTGCTGAATCCGGTGGATAGAAGAAACTTTGATAGCGTATCATACCATGCCCTTGGAGCTTGCTTCAAACCATATAGGGCCTTTTTCAAGCGATAGACATGAGTAGGATGTTCTGGATTCACAAAACCTTCTGGTTGGCTGACGTATACGACTTCTTTAAGGTCTCCGTTGAGAAAAGCCGTCTTTACATCCATCTGATAGACAATCATATTCTTATTTGCAGCATTAGCCAGGAAGATTCTGATTGCTTCGATGCGTGCAACAGAAGCAAAAGATTCCTCAAAGTCGATACCTTCTTCTTGATGATAACCTTTAGCAACTAATCGTGCCTTATTTTTCAGAACATCACCGTGCTCATCAAGCTTCACTTTGAAGATCCACTTGAGAGCAATGATCATTGCACAATCTGGAACTGGTACTAATTCCCATACATCTAGACGATCGAACTCATGAATTTCTTCTTGCATTGCATTAAACCAGCTGTCCTCAGACATTGCAGTTTTAACATCTTTTGGTTCGATCTTGGAGAGTACTGAGTTGAAGGAGCACCATAAGGCATCAGTAGCTAATTGTTTTCGAGTTGATACGGAACGAGAAGGATTTCCAATGATGTTATCCAATGGATGGTCATGTGTCCATTTTCTAAGATGTTCGTGTGGTTGTTGTTGAAGGACTGATGTAGCAGAGTTTATATCCCCTGATGAAGATGGTTCAGGTGTTGGTTCAAGGGAAAAGATGTTTTCAAATGGAGCATCTTCGGGAGTAGCAAAGGGATTAACTTCATCATTGATTCCAGAAACAGTTCCATGATGTACATTCGAAGATTGATGATTTGTTGATGAGACTGAGTGATCAGCAGCAGGCGCTTCTTGACTTAATGATATTGAGACTGTAGGATTGACTTCATTCTCAGTGTTATGAGCAGCCTCTGTTGTGGGAATTGACAGTTCAATAGCACTTGGCTCATAGAGTTCATCAAACATAGGATCAAACAATTTCTTTAAATCATCTTCAGATGGAGGTACATATGGAGTTGCTGGAGAAGAATTATGTACAAGGGATGAACCAATGGGACTGTTTTGAAGTGCGGGTCCTGAACTGGATTGTCCAGGAGCCATTTGACCGGTCAGCTCATCGAATGTAACGTGAATTGTTTCCATGATATTTCGGGTTCTCTTGTTGTAGATTCTGTAACCCTTCTTATTTGGTGCATAACCAACAAAAACTCCAATATCTGCCTTTGCTCTTAATTTTCCTAAGTCTTGACCGTCATCCGTTGGATAGCACAAGGCAACAAACACACGAAGGTAGGAGAGATCAGGTTTTCGTTTATGAACTAGTTCATATGGAGTCTTTTCATGAGAGGTGTGTATAAGAGAACGATTTTGGGTGTAGCAAGCAGTGGCAATGGCTTCAGCCCATAGAAACATTGGAACCTTTGAATAAATTAGCATTGTTCTTGCGGCTTCCACAAGAGTTCGATTTCGTCTTTCAACTACACCGTTCTGTTGAGGAGTTCGTGGAACACTTCTTTGATGACTGATTCCAATACTTTCATAAAATTGACTTAAGTCTTTGTTAACGAACTCGGTGCCATTGTCAGTTCGAACAATTCTAACCGTGTTGTTAAGACGAACCTGAAGTTGCTTGATAAGTTTGATGATGACAGCTGGAGTTTCATCCTTAGTCCTCAAAAACTTTACCCAAGTAAATCTAGAATAGTCATCAACAACGACTAAAATATATTTCTTCCCATTAATCGTTTGCACTCTCATTGGTCCGCACAGATCCATATGAAGGGTATGAAGAACTTCCATTACTGAGTTTGTGGGTTTTGGTTTGTGAGCATATTTCGTGCTTTTTTCCAATTGGCAAGCTGAACAAAGGTGATCCTTTTCAAATTTTAATCTGGGTAAGCCTCTGACAAGATCCTTTCTGGCAAGGTTATTAATGGTGCCGAAGTTCAAGTGATTGAGACGACGATGCCATAACCATGACTTTGTTTTCGAAGCCTTTGACAACAAGCAAATTGGAGAGGACTTCATCATGTCTTCGATAGAGATGGTGTATAGGTTTGAACCACGAGTTCCTCTTAACAATTCCTCACCATCAAGTTCTCTAACGAAACAAGTATGTTTTCTAAAAGCCACTTCAAGATCGGAATCACAGAATTGTCCAACAGAGAACAAGTTATGACCAAGACCTTCCACATAGTATACCCGGGAAATTACACTATCTCCAACCACATAATCTCCATAACCCATAATAACTCCAAAATGGTCGTTTCCGAATCTAACTGTCCCGATGAATTTGCTCACGAAGTTCATGAGCCGCGACCGGTCTCCAGTCATATGCTTGGAACAGCCTGAGTCCAGGTACCACTGAACAATTTGAACGATCTGAAGTTGAACACAGACAAGAATGGATAACTGGATAATTGGGATCCCCATGTAAGAATGGGTTCCATTTGGTTAGTAACAGTGATTGGGACACCCACATCAGAAATATGAGCAATGGAATCATTAGGAATAGATGCAGTGCTGGTGTCAGTATTTGACCTATTCAAAGTATGCTCACTTCTTAATGGAATAGTTCTACCAGTAGGCATCCATTTTCTAGTGGGCATTATCTGATTAACCTTATGGCCAACAGGTATCCATTGATAACCTATCTTACTAAAAGTTCTTCCTGTGGGCTTCCACTGTTTTCTAACTTTCTTTAGCCTTTGCCTTTTTACCTTCTTAGCATGATATTTTGCTTTAACAATGTTAACTGGAGATTTGACAGTTTTAGACAAAACATTCACACCACATTCATGATTAGTAACAGAATTCAAGCAGACATCATTACACGGTTTGCAAATAGTATCAGAATTTGAATTAATTACAGTATGCCTATGGCAAATTCTAGAATCAACACGATTCGTTTTATTCGGCTCAAACTTAAAGTTCCTAGGTTGGTCTTCTACTCTCTTCCAATGCACATTCTTAGCTTGCGAGGTCCTATCATTCCTTGTATTGTCTTGAGACTTTGACCTGCTCGCTTTAATGTCACTGATTACTCCTGTAGAGGTAATGGGAACATTAGTTGGTTTTGCTACTTTTTGCATTTCCTGTTTAGATGTGCTGGGTTCTGAACTACTTGAAGGCATACCAGAGTTCACATTCATGGTATTGGGCATTAAATGAGTTGTATGCTTGGCACTAGGCATAGAACAGGGTATCAAGGGATTGACTTGCTCACCTAAGGTTTTGGGGCATATTGTAATTAAGCATTCTAGAAGTTCTTGAGATCGTTTGGCATATAGGCATGCATGGCTAATTGCATTATCAAGTGGTTTCTCTAACTTATCCTCTTCTACAATCTCACGGAGACATTCTAGGCTGTCTTTAAGGTATGAGAAATATGTTTGAATAGCAAGTTTGTTATTCCTAAGATGAGGAGGAACATATTTCACAGTCAAATCATATTTATTACAGACATGCACCTTTGACGCACCATTCTCCCCATTTGTCATTGGCATTTTCCCTTTTACCTGACTCTTTAGATTCTCAATTTCCTTTTGCAACGAGGTTATTTTTTCATTATTTTTGTTACGAGTGACTTTTATTGTCTCAAATAACTCATTGAAATGACGTTTAACCTTTTCATTTTCTTCTAGAAAACTCTCATTTTCCTTTTGTAAAGCATTAACCAAGTTTTGAAGATGAAAATTTTGAGAGTTCCGAGAATCTAAAGGAGGAGGCATTCGGGAGCCAATCACATTGTTCATTTCACCCTTTAATTGAGAGATTTGGGCTTTCAACTTTCTGATCGTGTTACAATGAGCTTGAATCTGTTCATCACGTTTGTTAATTTGAAAAACTGCATCAAACTCTGGAGCATTTGAGGATGTCTTGATATTTGAAGTTTTGACATTTTCTTTAAGATGTTGATATTTTAGTTGTAAATTAAAATGCTCAACCTCTAGTTTAGAAAAATGTTTAACCAAATTGTCGTGATCATCCAGTTCAATTTTCTCATTTAGTTTAGAATTAGTTTTTTCAAGCTCAATGACACGATCATGGGAGACTTTCAGAGCAACAGATAATTCATGAAATTGAGAAGCATTAATAGAACAATTTGTAGCAGTGTAAAACACATCTTGAGCAATACATTCAGAAATAAGATTCTCATTCAAGGTATGCAAGTTCTTCCTCTCAATCTCATTGTATTTTAGTTCTCGCTCATAGTCACTGACCTCGACAATCATTGCATCAAATTCCTTTTCCATTTCTTTAATATCAGTGTTTATTCCAATTTTAAGACTCTCAAATTGACCTTTTAACTGTTTAAAGAAAGGCATGACCTCGGTTAAATAACATTCTTTGGTTTGCTCAAAGCCCCTTTCCCCCTCAGTAATCCCTGTAGGTGTGATTCTCTTCTTACACGTTTTCTCAAAATCAACAAACAGCTGATAAACAACATATAGGCTGATTAAGGTCCTGCTATTAGTGGCAATAGATCTAGGAACTAGGTTCATTGGTGTATTAGGAGGATACACCGTTGCTTTTGGCAATTTCCTAAGGGGAGGGTTAGAAACAACAAGATTCTCTGCTTTTTGCTTATCTAAATCCATTTTCCAGAACATTTGTTCAGGAGTTAGAAGTTTCTGAGTCTTAAACTTGTTTAAGGAGATCCATTTTTCCTTAGTGTAATCATGAGGTTTGATCGTTATGTTATTCTTTTTACACTCAGGATTTTCAAACTTCTTGTTCATTTTCTCCCTAGTGACTTCATCTGATTTCTTATCTTCCTCAGTGCACTCAACGCAGCTAGGTTTTTACCTAGGCTTAAGGATTTCATTACCATCATAAAGTACCTTATGAGCAGCTCTAGCCTTTTTAATAACCTCTGGACTTGGTTCCTCAACAAGGGGAATGCTATGCTTATCGCTTAAGACTCTATGCTTAGTGATCATGTGAGCAGTCTGAATGGTATTCCCTTGTACGTACAACTTATTCTCAAGTTTGTTTTTCAAAGTTTTTAGATTGGAAAAATCATTCAAAAGTTTTGATTCCTTAGCATTGAATTCTTGCTTAAGCATTTTCACATTTTCTTGAAGTTCTTGTTTTTGCTTAGCGGTTTTAGAAAGCTTTTCTTGTAAGGAGTTTAACTCTTGTTTTAATACTTCTTCTCTAAAATTACTTTTTCTAATAGTTGTACGCATTTGGTCATCCATATCCTGCTCACGGGTAGTTAACTCAAACTTAGCACGCTGTTCATAAATAGCAACTTGTTCCTTATAGGTATTGAGCTCAATGGTCAAGGAATCATCAGGCACAAATGCAGTGTATTCATCTGGCATGCATTCATTGTTAATTACAGAAGATTCATCACTACGTACAACAAGACTGTCATCTTGTTTCACATATTGTTCATATGGGATAACCTTGTTATTTCCCATATTTTCAATATCTGACTCAATGACTTCAGTAGATTGTACTTCATGGTGAATCTTTTGCTCATCAACCACATCATATAGTTTGAGTACCTCTTTAATGATGGATTCCTTG
Source organism: Chrysanthemum seticuspe (assembly GCA_019973895.1). Lineage (NCBI taxonomy): Eukaryota > Viridiplantae > Streptophyta > Magnoliopsida > Asterales > Asteraceae > Chrysanthemum > Chrysanthemum seticuspe. The sequence goes on from BPTQ01000004.1 coordinate 97,238,500, forward strand.
GATGGACTGGCTTGTTGAGATGAAGAGGTCATTGGAGAGATATTAGCCATGAAGATAGTTTGTGCACATGGTTCATCATCAACGTCCGAGTCAAATGCATCACAGTCTGCAACTTGAAAGGCGTTGGGATTGTTCTGAGCAGCATGCACTGGTTGTTCGTCCACATCTCCATCATATGTTCTAGCATTCCCATCAGTCAAGAACAACAGCTCCTCTTCATTCAACATTACACCATTATCTTGTGCTTGAACCAACAACATCTTGTCCCTGAAGTATTCTGCGTTTTGAGGGCGTTTTGGTTGAGTACAGTTCCTAGCAATTTTCCCTTCTCCACCACAGTTGTAGCACTTGATTGGCTTTGCTTGACCCTGGTTTCCATTCCTTCCCCAATTCTGATTTGCAGCATAGCCTCTACCAGCTCCACCTCTTCCTTGTTCGTACTGCCTTTCTTGAACTGGTTGCACAGTAACCTTTCCATCTCTGACCAAAGCATGGTTGTATAGATTGGATGCAGTCCTGATTTCATTGTTAGTGTGAAGTCTGTTGGTATGTGGAGAGAAGGTTAAGTTTTGTTTAACCATAAAAGCCAATTTATTGATAAAGTGCTCCATGACTTCATCAGAATTAGGTTGCTTATATCCCGAATCAGGAATGGGCTTGTGATTATCATTTCCAGTGGGTGTGACATGTGATGCTTTGGTGAAGAATGCAGTTGTATCATTTGATGAGCTTGTTTCTCCTGGTTGAGATTTGAATTGTTCAAGAATCCTTTTTTCAAACATAACATGTTTCTCATTCTGAAGAAGGAAGGCATACAATTGCTCATAGTTGGTGTTCTTTAGTCCTTTGGTAAGCTTCACTGAAGTGACAAACTTGTGCCATTCGGGATTCATGTTGTTTACGAATTTTGAGTTCAGCTGAATGTTTGGCATAGTCATCTTGATATTCCTCATATCATTCACCAGCTTGTGGAATCTCACGTAATATTCATAAACACTCTCTTCAGGTTTCATCTTAAAGTGTTCAAATTCATCATACAGCTATGATTCTCTGTCTTCGATAGTCAGTTCGGAACCCGAGAGAAGCATCTTGACATTATCCCAAAATGCCTTAGCTTCTGTGTTGTGATTGATCAGCTTGTAGATGTCTTTAGGAAGACCCTGAAGTATGATGTTAGAAGCCCTGATATCAGCATCAAATCGCTTTTTCTCCTTATCACTCAGCTCATCATATGTCTTTGGTCTGTCTAACCCAAAGATCATTGTACCATCTGCTGCAGTATCAATTAAGTCTCTTGTGGTCTCAACCCGATAAGGTCCCTCATCAATTGACTTAAGGATGTTAATTCCATTCTCCTTTCCTAAGCAGTACAGCCTGATTCTTTGTGACCAAGACTCATAGTCAGTTCTATCAAGCATGGGAGGACGAGTATCAGATCATGCAGCTTGCACATCATCAGCAACGGAAGACATGTTTAAATTCTACGGGATTTTACAAATCTTTGACTTAACCGGGAAATAGATTCTTTCACGGGATTTTACAAAATCAAGAAATAAACCGTAAAACTTATACACTTATGCGTAGACAGCAACTTTACGCGTAGAAACTTATGCGTAGAAAAGAGCTTACGCGTAGACAGCAGTTTACGCGTAACTTACAACTTACGAGTAGACATAAGCTTACGCGTAGACTTTTAGGGTAAAAGGCTTAAGTTTATGCGTAAACCAAAGCTTAGGCGTAAGAAACTTATGCGTAAGTCTCCCTTATGCGTAAGACAAGCTTATGCGTAAGAAAAAGCTTATGCGTAAGAATTGTTACGCGTACGTTTTATGCTTATGCGTAAAATTAGGGTTTTACCCACAAAGATCTCTTACACTTCACAGTGCACGAGATATCCAAAGTCGAAGTGTTTTTCAGGCTTATCCAAGCAAGAAGAACACTGAGTAACCACCAGAAATGAAGATCAAGTGACAAATACCTTACGCGTAGGATTAGGGTTTCGTTATGCGTAGAAAGTACAAATTTTGCCAAACACGTTTTTATGATCAAAACCTTATACTAAACTTGATTATGATGATGAAACAACCTTGAAAACACCAAAACAACAAAGCTTGAGGATCAAAACCACCTTTCTCTCTTACGCGTAGTACCGTACACTCGTATCCAAACACGCATAAAAACCAATAAAAACTTGTAAAGTTTGAACCTTTTTGCAAGAAACTGAAAGTTTAACACTCAATAAACCTTAACCCATGAGAATCTTGGATTAAAAAGTGTAAAATTTAAAGCTTTAAGGATTCAAAAACTCATATACGAGACACCCTTTTTACGCGTAAAACAAAACTAAACCTTAACCCAAAACAATAACTATCAAACCAAGAACATGAGATATGGATGATCAAACCATGGCTCTTGATACCATTTGAAGGATCTTGGTTTAACACAAACAAGGTAGGCGGCATTAGGTTAAGAGTTTAGAGAGAGAAAGTGGGAGAGAAAGGGAACCCTAGAGAGACAAAGAAAAATGTATTATGAAGCTCCAACCCTTTGCCTTGGAGGGCAAAGGGTATTTATAGGGTACAAGCTTAGATGCCTCTAAAAGGCTGTGGATCAGGCATACAGTGGGTAAAGACCCGTCCGTCCTCCACGGTGTTACAAAGTAATCTAAATACTAACTCTGAATTACTACGACTACGAGCTTTCTAACGAGTATACATACTTGAGGTGACCGACACTTTAAGTACTGGATTTACTAAATCCCAACAGGGAGCAAGTAGAAAACAGTGTGGTGGAACTCTATTTTGTGAGGTCAAAATACCAGTTAGCAGACATCTTCACCAAAGCTCTTCCTAGAGAACGTTTTGAGTTTATCCTCCCATGACTTGGTCTAAAGAGTCTTCAAACGGAAACACTCAAACGTCTTCAAGAGGAAGACGAGGAGTAAAGGTCTTTCTTCATCTATCTCTTGTAAATATTTATTCGAAAAGCAAAATACAAAATTACAAAACCTTCAAAAAGCAAATAGAAAAATATAAAACTTTCAAAAACCCATAAAAATTTGAAAATCTTGAAAAATTCCAAAATTATTGTCTTTTTGTCACGTTTTTCTCGATTCAAAAATATCTATGGTCTTTGTGATGTCATTCAAAGAATGACACGGGACTTTAGATATTGTTCGAATTTAAAAAAAAATCAAATAAAAAAAAAGAAAATTTTTTTTTTGAGAAAATGAAACTATGGTTTATTGTCATTTCAGGCAGTAACCCGTTTTTCAATGAAAGAACAGAGCCATGCTTTATCTTGTTTTTCAAATCTCATGCTCTGATTCTATAAACAATTACTTACTATCTAATGAAAACTAATTGCTTTGTAAAATAACTCGGACTCTATTTTTGAAAATCATCTGGACTTAAAGTTTGTCAAAAATATCTACCACTCAATCAACAACTTATGTCATTGATTGAGGGGGAGAATGATTTCAATTAAATCAAAAGGTTATTTGTCATACAATTTTTTTCAAAAGATAATCATGCATGTCTAATCAATGGAGTGTAAAGTCTCAAAATCCGATCCTTATCAGTTAAAATGTTTTCATAATCAAGTCACAATTCTCCTCAAAAGCTTTCAAAAATCAATTTAAATCTACAGAGATCACAAATATCAAATGATTTGAAAATTGTAATCGGGGGAGAATTTGTGATTTAAATTGGATGTAAACTGATAATTTGATAAATGGTTTCATAAGTCTTTAGCAAGCTTTCCTCCCAACATGTGCCAAACGATTTCAAGTTTTCCATGCACATGTTGAGGGGGAGCATCTATTTCAAACCACAAAGAATTGAAACGTGATTGATTTGTATTTAAGTGCATATTCCTTCTAATATGTGCAAAACTCTTTCAAACCTCGAGGCACATATTGAGGGGGAGCAAAATTATGAAAACCTCATCCTTCCCCAATATGCTTTATCTACTTGATTTAATCAGGGAAGTGATGTTGATATCTTTTAGAAAATGGTAATCAAAGAAGTTAATCCTTCCTCTTGCCTCTGTGTGCTAAAACGATTTCAAATACATGATGCACATGTTGAGGGGGAGCTCTTTTTCTAAAAATATCAAAAACAATTCAGGTACAAAATGCTTTGATAATATATCACAAGTATCTGGATTGATTTTCAAATGGTTTTCGATTATTCCAATGGCAGATGAACAATACCAAATAGACCGACCAAATTTACTTTATGTATGGTGATAAGGATGATAAGGTTAGGTATTTGTTCCCATGATCCGCCAGAACCGGATGGATCTACCCAGGGACAATCCACTAGTTAGTGTAGAGTTCTTAGGTATGATGATAAAAGGAGAAAAATGAGATATGGGAAGAGTGCGGACTGAGATTGAGCTAGTACTAGAATAAACCCAACAAGGTTCTAGTTATGAAGTCTCGGTAAGCACTGAAGGGGTTGAAGAATGAAAAATAATTGAATGTGAAAATGGGTGAAAAGAAATAGCCCTCCATTTATTCAACCTTAGGACAGAAACCAGGTTCAATTCATATGCTATTGGTGGTTACCAAGGTAACATCGGTATTGAGGAAAGACGTCATGGACCCAGTGACGCACTGAACCTCAACTTCCCAAGCTACTCAAGTTCCTATTAAAAGGGCTTGTTTCATTCTTACGGGGAACCTACATTATCTATCGACTTTCTCTTAGAGTTTGTTGATATTGAAGAAGGAGACCCTCTCCCTAGTCTCCAGCATAGGAACCAAATATGCACAATTGAGTCTAGAGCCTCGAGATCATCATATAAATCTCTTTAGGACACTGTCAATGAAGACTCTCTGTTTCACACAATGTGGAAAGAGAGATTATATCTTATGAGTCCTACGCATTATCCTTGTGGTATTGCCAGAACATCTGAGTGATATGCAAACATATTCATAATGAAGATGGAAAGCCTTCTGGAGCCAACATTAAACAAGCTCCTGGTAGGTGGCATGTGAGATCTATCCAATAGATCAACCATGTGAAAACTGAACAGAAACAATGGGGCGATTCAATCTTTTGAATCAATACTGGTTCAGGATATGGATTGACGGATACCTTTGAAAAACCGGTCGTTGTGCTTAAAAAATCTTTTCTTTAGCACATTGACTGTGTACTCATATTTCAAAATAAAAGGTGTTTATGATTGATAATTGATTTTCATTAAAACCTTCGTGGTATTGCAAAAACAATTTCTATTGTGCGGTACACGTTTGTTTTTCAAATCTCTTTTCATCAATCAGTGAATCTCAATTCGCTGGTCCACTCACTCCGTGTTGTCTTCTTTGAGACGTTCCGGTTTGAGAACAGCTAGAGCAGCTGCAAAGCCCTGTCAAGGAAATTCTTCGGAATTATACCTGATCACAGGCAGTACTTGTACTGATCAACGGGGAACCGTGGGCCGTGTACCTCAATTCAATGAAAGTGATCAAAGACACTTTCGTGCGCTTTATTGCTAACTGTTATATGCAGGTACGCCCAACGTTTACAGTTGATCAGAATGAAGCAGTCAATCCATAGCCGCATGCTCACACAACGCATTCATTTCTAAAGAAATCATGATTAGTGCATCAATGACTCTGATATTTTCACTCCATGCTTCTGCTACGCTGCTGCCAATATCATGAATCAACGAAAGCTTCCGCTACTTTGATGAGAATATATCATGATCCAGAATGTGAGCATGTCAGTCCAAATGTCACAACATCACATAATACCAACACCACAATGGAAGAGTCAGAGATTTATGTTAGCTGATGATCTCAACGCTGGCTCAAAACTCATTATCACGTGGATCAGTTAAAGACCTCCACTTGGATTAACCAATCATGCAACAATGATGAATCAATGACTACGAGCTGCAGAGCAAAGAACATTAACAAGAATCCAAGAACAATCTCATTGTAATATTTGTTCGTATTCAATGTATTTTTGAGGTGACCTCCCTTAGGGGGAGATTGTTAGGATTTAGTAAATCCAGTTATTAAAGAGTCGGTCACCTCAAGTATATGTAATCGTTAGAAAGCTCGTAGTCGTAGATTATTTTATGATAAGTAGTATTTAGTTAAGTAACACCGTGGAGGACGGACGGGTCTTTACCCACTGTATGCCTGATCCACAGCCCGTAGGTGGCGATTTATGTAAGAACTATAAATACTCTCTACCTCCCAAGGTAGAGAGTTGGAGCTCATAATAATACGGATGAGAACGGATAACAAAATATAAAAATGTAATAAAAATGGATGAAAGCATATAAAGACGGATGAAAACGTATAAAAACGGATAAAAACACATAAAAACGTAAGAAAAACTTATGAAAGCGTATAAAAATGGATGAAACCGTATAAAACGGACAAAAATAGATGAAAACGGTAAAAAAAAACGTATGAAAATAAATAAAAACGTAAGAAAAGCGGATGAAAGCGTATAAAAACGGATGAAAACGTATAAAAATGGACACAAACGTATAAAAACGCACAAAAACGCATAAAAACAGATAAAAATGTATGAAAACGTATAAAAACGGACGAAAACGTATGAAAAGGCATGAAAATGGATAAATACGGATACAAACGTAAGAAAACCAGACGAAAGCATATAAAAACGGATAAAACGTATAAAAAAGGACAAAAACGCATAGAAACGAATAAAAGGTATGAAAACGTAAGAAAAACGGACGAAAGCGTATAAAAATGGATGAGAACGTATAAAAACGACAAAAACGTATAAAACGGACAAAAAGGCATAAAACGTATCAAAAACGAAATTAAAACGCATAAAACCGGACAAAAGCATATAACAACATATGAAAACGTAAGAAAACTGGACGAAAATGTATAAAACCGGATGAAAACGGATAAAAACGAATAAAAAAGGATAAAGATGTATGAAAACAAACCAAAACGGATAAAAACGGATGAAAACGTATAAAAACGGACGAAAACGTTCGAAAATTATTATTTATTAATTGTTAAATAAATAATAAAAAGAGTAAATTACACCGTTGGTCCTTATGGTTGGGAAAAGACTGAAATACCCTCAAGTGGATGAGGTATAACGACCGTTAATAATGCCAGTTAGAGTGAGGGACTAATGTTAGGATTTAGTAAATCCAGTTATTAAAGAGTTGGTCACCTCATGTATATGTAATCGTTAGAAAGCTCGTAGTCGTAGATTATTTTACGATAAGTAATATTTAGTTAAGTAACACCATGGAGGACGGACGGGTCTTTACCCACTGTATGCCTGATCCATAGCCCGTAGGTGGCTATTTATGTAAGAACTATAAATACTCTCTACCTCCCAAGGTAGAGAGTTGGAGCTCATAATAATACTTTCATTTTCTCTCACTAAGTTCCCAAACCTCCAACTCTTTCTCTCTCTAAAACCTCATCTTGTACGCCTACTTGTGTTTATGATATGATGTGTTTGTGAAATCCAATATGTTACAACTAACGATACATAACGTTTCGCATTTAAGAATGAACGGTGCATTTTTTTTGGTCAAATGATGAAACTTGTCGGTCAACGCATACCACAAGGACGAATGGTGTAGTTTACTCTAAATCATAATATAGGAAACATATTTAATTATGATATTCAAACAAAACACAATAAAAACATAAATGAATACGTAATGTATATAATAAATTCATTTGAAGAAAAAGACAATTCTCCATAAGATAAAACATAATATATCAAAACATAATATATTTAATATAAAACATTGCCACATCCCAAAACTTGTGTTACACTGACCATTTTTCTCATTGGTAACAGACATAGCATCCTAAAAACATGTATAATATTGTAAAGTTTAGAATAAGACGCAATGGTAGTTCAATGTATCTCAACAAATGTTAAAAAAAAATTCACAATATTTGTTTCATAAGTATACCTCAAGGTGTAGATTACTTGTATGAAGCTCAGGTACACCATGATGATCATCCGTCATTTTAAGAACATTGTACACGTGCCGTTTAGAAATTTCAACTTTAAATGCAAACTTCCTACCCACAAACTTTTCAAAAACTTGTGGGAATGAGTGGATGTCACCGGCCTGTGTAAACATAATAGACTGTTAGTGATTACAAAATTAAACGTTTAGTAATATTGTAGCATTGTAAATTATTTGTATACATGTTGTATTTCTAGTAACTCTACAGCATTCTTGTTGTAAGTTTGGACACTTGTCTGTCAAACATTAAAAAACGAGTACTCCCACTGACATCAACAACTCTTGTTTGTAACCTGAACCTATAATATTGTATTCAAACATTAATATTTTGATGAATTTACTTGATTATATACTTGATGGAGAAAAATAAGTAAATCAGAAATACTATACCTAGGCACAAAAAGTTGTGGTTTAATTTTGCAAAGCTTGCACCACATATAATTATTTATTGAAATGAAATCAGTAGGCTTTGGAACAACACTAACCACATCATTCCTATTAGTAACTTTCATGTGACAATCACAACAACTCATGTAAAACCATGATTTGTCAGTATCGAAAGACACAATAGATGCCAAAACAAAAACGTTGCCCTCTGTCAAATAAAAGGAATACTAAATGTTTGATATTCCTTATTTTGAAAGTATAAATTGGATTAAAGAAAATTAATGTAACATTTCTTATTCTTTTCCTTGTTTAAAGATATTCGTGAAGCTATTTTTCTTTCATCATCATCGATCAGTAGCCTTTATAGAAATGAACAATATTTAGTACTGATAGCACAAAAAATAACAAATCTATTATGCTTAAACATATTAGACATATGTTTAACATACTTGTGTTTGAATTCTTCAATTTCAGGAAACTTTGAGTTTATGAACAAACGGGTGACATGACAACCATTTTGAATGCTTATATTATCTATAAAACAAAAAATATAGTAGATTCTTGAATCAGATAATCGAGCATGTGCAAACTAACGTGGTTAATAAAAATAGCATCGTAATACGTTAACATTAGATAATTATTACCTTTCTGAATCTTACACCGCCCATATTGAAGAATAATGACATTGCTTGGATTGTTATTGCTATCATCGTCATTAACATATTTGTGTAATCGCCAGACATAGTCTCCATAGAAAGTGCAGTACAAACGATTGTAACTGTGGAAATAACTCAAATCAAATATGAGACCTATTTACAATATAAAGGTGCATAAAAAAATTGTTTAAATATAAACAACATACTTTAGATCCATAATGTTGCACTCCAATTTTATAACATGATACCCATTTAACTCAATATCTTCAATATCATAACATCCTTTGAAAAAACCTATCAAGTCTACATAAAGTAGAGAAAATGTTCTGTAACATAAAACAATTAAGAATGATCTAATACAAGTTGGTAGTTAAAAATTCATACTACATAACTTACCAATGCAGGCATTATATTCCACATAGTAATTAAGTATCTTATCAAATTCAAAAAAATGGAAACGATTGTAGCCAACTTCAAAGCTGCTACAATCCTTCACTTTGGTGTTTCTGTTAAAATTAATTTTGTAGCTATGATCTGTGTACTTAGTTTTACATTGGTACTCATGTACACCAAAATTGGATATATGTACGTAATTGGTTCGCAAGTATGTTTTAAAAACTATTTACAAATTGAGCTGCAACAGATGCATGTATTCTGTGACCATGTTTAAAAGAAGAGGGGATTGAAGATGTACTCGCCAAAGACCTTTCTCAACTTGTTTGGAAGATGAGGGACGCCTTACTACCAACAACATCATTGTAGAAGGAAAGCTGATCATGCATCTTCAAAATACTAGTCTCTCCAATGAGGTATTCGAGACATCAAATTCATCAGCCAAATCGGGTAAGGTAATGAGTGGAGATCACCACCCACTAAGGTACCCATTTTACTTATCGTATCTCCCTACTATAGCAATTTACACTCCTTTGGTGTTTATTGCTATTATCATCCGCACTTGATCTCAAGTGGGGGGACGTACACCCTTTTACACAGTAAATAATGTTGGAGTCAGGCTTGTGACTCTAACAAAAACAACCGCTCCGTGGGAGGCAACCCATGTTTATCTTTTTATGTTATTTCTGATTTTTGTATTGAGTCTGTCAGATAAGTAAGTTGATACGGCGTATTCATAACTATAGATATGGCGTATTTCCCTTACTGATCATTATCTATCTTAATTTATTTGCATTTTAATTTATTTTTATTCTAGGCTCGATACGGCGCATCTTAATTAATAATGTGCAGCATATTGACTGACTTGGTGATTTATAGTATGTAACACCCCCCGAGATCATAATGACAGCGGAAGACTAATCGGGGTGTTACTCGAATGGAGATCATAGTCAACAATTATAGAAAATGACTCGAAAGAGGCGTTTTATTAAAAATAGTTATCATTCATCGAAAACTCATAGTTGTTACAAAATATTGTAAATCGTTCAAGTGTTTTCCCAAAATAAAGAGCATGAGTTTGAAAGAAATGACAACTTTATGTTTACACCACAAGAAAGGTCTTGGTATGCCCCACTCCGTGCCTTAGACATAATCTTCACTGTTTACCTGAGATAACATGCTTAAAAAGGTCAACAAATATGTTGAGTGAAGTTCATAGGTTTAAATAACAGTTGAACACAAGAATATGAGCATGATCATTGTAAACTAACAATATCATAAAGAAAATCACAGATTATTATGTGTTAAGCTCATGCAACCAAGACTCAACTGCATTCACCGAATTACTGGTGTACGTAAGTGATGACGTATAGTCCGCATTCGGGTTACGAACACGACCAATGACTACTACTAACACTCCCAACATGATTGGGCTAACCCAATAACGGTTTGGGCTCACGAGGGCCCAAACCCAAAGTTATTTATGGCTAACAATATCGGATATCTCCTATCTTGGGAGATAAGCATCCGATAACCGACTTAGGCGGGATACGCCGAAGCTTGAGGAACACGAAACCAACAAGGATTCCGTGTGTATATAAAGGGTATCTCAGCCCTCATTAAAGGTATGATCTAAAACCTAACTCTCCATTGAAACCTAAAACCGATTACTTGCTCTCACGTCGGAGGATAATCGTGGGAGACAATCCCACGATAAGCCTAACGGTGTTTTCTATTTACTTAGTGCGCAGGTCTCAAGCATCAAGATTCAATTGCTACGAGAACCGGATTCCAAACAAGGAACGCCCAACTTTTGTATCAACAAGTGGCGCCATCCGTGGGACCAATCACTAAGAACTAGAATGACGAAGCAAGGAAACCAAAACCAGCGATCGCATGGTGACATACATGGAAAAAAGCAGCAAACTGGATCGGTTTCTAAACAGGTCTCTGGGATAACCAACACTACTAGAAACCAAGGATCAGGCCCAGATCTAGTCTTCCCAATGGTGGAACCACGCCCGGGGACAACCCAGGCCACCCCAACAACCACTGGCACAGAAGGTCCACTGCGCACTCCTTTTACCACTCCACTCCAATCGGTGTGTGGAAAACTAGAAGGGGGGATGAATAGTTTTACCAATTTAAAACTTCCTTTTAAATATTTAGATCGACTTATGTCAATCTACTTGATTGTTTATGTTGGACGTTGATAGATAGATATATAAACGTGTAATGAAAGATAAAGAGTAAGAAGCACATCACCACGACACAAGTATTTATAGTGGTTCGGCTACAAGGACACCTTCCTTGCCCTACTCCACTCCCTGAGTCACCTACTCGAGAGTTCGTAAACACTACACCAACTCCTTATGGCGGAGAAGCCATCACAATGTCGCTTAACCTTTTTCCGGTACAAAGCTAAATACCGGGTTCTTTCACACCAAGGCGAACCACACCTAACACAACGTCGCCTACCCTTTATACGGTGCTAGGCTAACCACCGAGTTCTTTCACACCTTAGGAGAACTAATCCTTCACAACGTCGCCTACCCTTTATTAGGTACTAGGCTAAGCACCTAGTTCTTTCACACCTTAGGTGAACTACACCTTCACGACACAACACCTAATCTCAAGGAGATCTACTCCTTGTTACAACACCATCAAGGATATCACCATCCTTGTATATAAACAAATACATATATGTATAACGATGCACCTCATCGATTATACGACCTAGGCATTCTTCTCAAATGCTACTTGATTTGATTCTTTGGCATCCTTCACTAATGCCTTTGACACAACGCTTGGCACCCTTCACTAATGCCTTCGTCTTGACCCCTTTAGCATCCTTCACTAATGCTTTGACACGGATGATGAGCACCTTTCACTAATGCTTTCATCTTGACACTTTCGGCATTCTTCACTAATGCCTTCAACCCAACATCTATGGAGAAAGGAAGAACTATCAACAAGATAACCTTAGTAGTCTTGATGATGACGAAGCATGGCAACTCATGGACTTTGAGCGTGCACGTCTTCAAGAGGTGGTGATCTTTCCTTAAAGAGGAACCTAGTAGATCACACAAAAACAAAAGACAAACTACATAGATCACTTAGATCTAAGGTTAGAGGGTTAGAATACTTTGGGGAAGTATATGTAAAAAGCACACCTAGAGAGGAAGAAATGGCTCTCTATTTATAGAGGAAATTCTATTCTGTTTCCCCGGATCCCACGGATCCCTACCACAAGGGATCCGGCTAGCACAAAGCTAGGGATCCGTGATAAGCTCCTCTTTGCCCATGGGTATTTTTGGTTAAGGGTCATGGGTCATGGGTTATGGGTTGATCCATGGTTTTCTTTCTAGATACAATGTATCTTAAGGATACAATGAACTTGGTTAAGTGGTATATATAAAACCATGGGTTATGGGTCAAAACCATTTGCTAGTATTTACCCATTTAGTATATACTTGTATTTACCCAATTTAGCATACACTTAGTTTTTACCCATTTTAGTATACTTAGTTTAAGTATATGTTTAACCCAATATGTAAACACTAGTTGTTGTACATATGTATCTAAATCATAAAATCACTTATACTTGTTTTAGTGTTTTATGTGAAAGAGTAAGTGTGTTAGATAACTATTAACTCAAACTATTTACGTACAGTAATTAGTTTCGTTAAAATGATTTTATATTTGTTATCGACAAAATATTAGAAGATCGTAAAATATAAATAAACGTTTTCACGGCTTATTTGTTTAACACGGTGCTAGAGGCGAACCTCACAAAAGCACCAGACGCACCTGACAGAAACAAGGGTCTAGTGGTAGAAACAGAAACCCCTGCTCTAGAAGGGGTTGCGCCGGAACTAGCGCCAAGTGATTTCGTGTCTCAAAACTATGAAACCTTGGCTGCTCTCATGCAAGAGGAAGCTAAAAAGAGGTCTAGTCGGAGTTTGCATGCCCGACTCGATTTCGGCTCGGAATATGAGATATCTCCACCGCGTCATCAGAAGGAAAAGCGCGGAAATGATAACTGACAACCCCCAGTATTTACCAGGATTGGGAGGAGAGTTGAGAATGATGAAGCAGTGGACATACAGTACCTTGGGGAACACGAGGAAGATGGACGGCGTACCAATGTCCACACTAGGCTTGGTAGCCGCAGGGTCCATGACAGACTGGGACGACGGTACTTACCAAGGGAAAGCTCAAGTGAAAGCCCTTCAAGTGGGAACTCTGAGGACAGTTGGCGCAAGCGCCGAAAGAGGGAAAACTCGTCCTCTGGTAACTCCACGGACAACGAGGATAGCGAAACCGGGCACTGGAAGTCCAGGAGGAAATATCGCGACCAGGAGGAGGAAGACATATCCCTTCCATGGCGCCGCCAAAAAGTAGATGCGTTCACTCAGTGCATCAGCGATTTCTCAGAAAATAAAAGGAGGCGCATGCCCGCCAATGTGAAAACCTATGATGGAACAGCTGATCCGGACGATCACCTAAAATTTTTTGAACCAGCCTCTACCATCGAAAACTGGCCACAACCTGTGTGGTGCCACATATTCATTTCCACACTAGTGGGAAACGCGCGAAACTGGTTCAGTAAGCTTCCACGCAGAAGCATTGATGGCTTTGAAGAGTTGCGGAAGGCGTTTCGCCTGAATTTCACTCAAAGGAAAAAGTGCGCTAAAAACCCTGTCGAACTCGCCAGGGTAAAACAGCGCCAGGGGGAATCCACAACCGCTTATGTGGAGCGCTTCAAAGATGAGTGCATACAGGTCAAGGCATGCCCCGAAGTACTGAAGATCTCAGGGTTCATGAACGGGATCAATAACCCAGAACTCATTAAAAGGCTAAATGACATAATCCCCCAAACATTTGATGAACTTATGAAGCGCACCAGGTCCTTTATCCAAGGAGAAGTCGCCGCGGCAGATAGCAAGAAAGGTTACTCAAACTATAAGTCACAGGAACAACCTCGGAGACAATCCATTGACCAGAGTAGCAACCGCAACAAGAGCTACCGAGGCTAAGGGAGTGGACGGGATAACGACAAGTATACCCCGCTCACAAAGACCCCAAAGGAGATATTCGCAACGGAAGGCGCGAACTTCCCAAGACCCCCACCCATGCGCACTCCAGAAGAACGGCGCGTGGGGAATGGATACTGCGACTACCATGGACAGAAGGGCCACACTACCAACGAATGTGTTAAACTGCGCCAATTCATTGAAAAACTAGTGAAAGAAGGCAGATTGGACCATTTGGTTAAAAACATCAAGGATGGGAAGGATAAGCAAAAGACGGGGAACAAGAAAGAAGTACCCAAGGACAAAGCCGATACCATATACATGATACAATCATGGCAGCGGATGACTAGACAGAAGATCGGCCAAAAGTTTAACCGTGGCAACGAAATATCTTTCCCCACCTTGGATGCGGACAACGCAGTAGTGGAACCGCTCACCATTGAGATCAACGCAGGGGGTCACGATATCCACCACATGTATGTTGATGGAGGAGCGTCCGCGGATATTATGTATGAACATTGTTTCAAGCGACTGCGACCTGAGATACGCATCCAACTAAGCCCGGCCACGACGGCATTGACTGGTTTCACAAGCGAAAAAATATGGCCCATGGGGCAAATACGCCTGCTAGTCAATGTAGGAAATAAGGAGCATTCGGCGACAGCTTGGATGACCTTTATGGTAGTCAAATCCCCTTCGCCATACAATGGCATTATTGGAAGACCAGGGATATCCGCTATACGCGCGGTACCATCTACAGCACATGGGATGCTTAAGTTCCCGGTGGATGGGGGCATTGTCACTCTCTACAATACCACCACACCACCCAGAGAATGTAACACGATTACACATGAAACGGCACCCATTCCGGAACAGCGTGCAACGAAAATACCAAACCTGAAGGTCGCAATTCATCCCGAATACCTGGAGCAAGAAGTATCGATCGGGGGATCGCTATCTGATAACGGCATGGAAGCTGTGTGCGCACTCTTGCAAAAGAATCTGGATGTTTTCGCATGGGAACGAAAGCACATGACCGGGGTACCACGCTCAATCACCGAGCACAAGTTGAGAATCCGACAAGGATACTCCCCAGTACGACAAAAGAAGCGTGGCCAAGCCCCAGAGCGTGCACAAGCAATTATGGCAGAAGTACACAAACTCGTGGACGCAGGTATCATATGAGAGGTCTACTACCATGACTGGCTTTCCAATCCAGTGATGGTTAAGAAGAGCGATGGTAGTTGGAGGATGTTTGTAGACTTCACAGATCTCAACAAAGCATGTCCACAAGACTGCTACCCGCTACCGTAGATAGACTGGAAGGTAGAATCCTTGTGCGGATACCCACTTAAAAGCTTCCTGGACGCATACAAAGGATACCACCAAATTCAGATGGCTAAGGAAGATGAAGAAAAAACAGCTTTCCATACAAGCCAAGGCGTCTAGTGCTATACTAAGATGCCCTTTGGTTTAAAAAATGCAGGCGCCACTTACCAACGGTTGGTGGATAACGCATTTAAAAAATAGGTGGGCCGCAACTTAGAGGTTTATGTTGATGACCTCGTAATAAAAAGCCATACGGAAGATGAATTGGTGCGCGACATTGAGGAAACATTTAAGACACTAAAAGAGATCAACATGAAGCTAAATCCTAAGAAATGCACTTTTAGGGCTATGGAAGGCATGTTCCTCGGATATCTTATAGAGCTCGATGGCATCAAACCATGCCCATAAAAAACGAAGGCTGTCATCCAACTTCCTTCACCACGCATGTTGAAAGAAGTCCAATCCCTAAATGGAAAGCTAGCCGGTTTGAACAGATTTTTGTCCAAGTCAGCAGACAAGTCACTCCCTCTCTTCAAAACGCTCAAGAAGTGTACAAAAAAGGGAGACTTTCGCTGGACCATGGAAGCAGAAGAAGCTTTCATACAACTTAAACAGCACTTAGCAGCACTCCTCACGCTGGTGGCACCTCGCCCAGGGGAAGAGTTAATCATGTACTTGTCGGCAACTCATGGAGCAGTAAGCGCAGTGCTATTAACAGACAGGGATTCAGTGCAAACACCGGTGTATTTTGTAAGCAAGGCACTCAAGAAGACGGAGATTAACTACAGTGCAATGGAAAAGCTGGTCCTAGCACTAGTATTTGCTGCAAAGCGGTTACGCATGTACTTCCAGGCACACCCAATAGCAGTGATTACAGACCAACCCATCAAGAAAATTATCTCCAAACCTGATGCATCAGGACGTCTACAGAAGTGGAGTGTGTTACTAGGTGAGCACAACATTTCCTACACGCCACGCACTGCGGTTAAGGGGCAAGTACTAGCAGACTTTATCATCGAAAAACCGGATCCTGAGGACTTACCCTCACAAAGTAAGGTGGAAATACAAGACCCATGGATCTTGTTCACGGACGGATCTTCATGCGTGGATGGGTCAGGAGCAGGCCTTATCCTCACAAGCCCAGAGGGAATGGAATTCACTTACGCACTGCGTTTTGAATTCACAACGACAAACAATGAGGCAGAGTATGAAGCCCTAATCGTCGGACTACGCATTGCAGCTAGAATGGGCGTACGCAACTTGGAAGCAAATGTGGATTCCCGGCTAGTGGCCAACCATGTGTTGGGCGAGTATGTGGCTAAAGAAGAAAACATGATCCAATACCTCGACAAGACCAAGTCACTAATTCAGAGTTTCGACAGGTTTACCATCAAACAAGTTCCTAGAGGTGAAAACAGGAAGGTAGATGCACTGAGCAAGATTGCATCCACAAGCTTTGCGCACCTGTCAAAACAGGTATTAGTGGAAACGCTGAAAAGCAAGTCCATCTCAGAGATGGAAATATCCACGGTAATAGAGGAGGAAGGTCCTACATGGATGACACCAATAATTGAATTCATAAGCAAGGGCGTATTGCCCCAAGAGCAGAAGGAAGCCCGAAGAATACGGCGCACAGCACAGAGGTTTGAACTTCGAGACGGTATACTATATCGACGCTCCTTCCTACAACCATGGCTACGCTGTGTCGGACCCCTGCAAGCAAATTATGTAATGCGGGAAATCCACGCCGTTTCATGCAGCATGCATTCAGGACCACGGTCCGTGGTGGCGCGCGCTTTACGGTCAGGATACTACTGGCCCACCATGCACCGTGATGCGCGGGACTTAATAAGAAAGTGCGGTGACTGCCAGGTTCACAGACCCGTTCCACGCCAACCACAACAGGAGCTAACACCTATTACAGCACCATGGCCATTCTACAAGTGGGGTATCGACATTGCATGTCCCTTTCCTATTGCAGCAGGAGGATTGAAGTTCCTCATAGTAGCCATAGACTATTTCACCAAGTGGATCGAAGCAAAGGCGGTTGTAACAATCACTGGCAATCAGGTAAAACGCTTTGTTTGGGAAAATATTGTATGCCGCTTCGGATTACCTGGGGAAATCATCTCGGACAATGGGAAACAATTCTGTGACAACCCTTTCAAGGACTGGTGCGAGAAGTTAAATATCACACAGCACTTCGCATCGGTTAAACACCCACAAACCAATGGCTTAGTAGAGCGTGCAAATCGAAGTCTGGTTGAAGGAATTAAGGCACGTCTGGACAAGCAAAAAGGAAGGTGAGTGGAAGAATTATCGCATGTTCTGTGGGCACACCGCACTTCAATCAAAACTAGCACGGGAGACACTCCCTTTTCTCTTGTCTATGGGACAGAAGCCGTCATACTAGCAGAAATTGGGATGCCAACTATTCGCACTGCCGAAATTAACGTTGCAACCAATAACGATGAACGGCGTATCGACTTAGACCTGTTGGAAGAGAGACGCGAGCGCGCAGCTATATGTGAAGCGAGATCCAAGGCAAAAATGAATGGATACTACGATGCTAAAGTGCGAAGTGTTTCATTCAGACCAGGCGACTTCGTATACCGTGCCAATGATGCGAGCCACGCAGAAGATACAGGAAAACTTGGACCAAAGTGGGAAGGACCTTATGAGGTCATTGAAGCATTAGGAAAAGGCGCGTACAAGCTGCGTGACATGGATAGCCGTGAACTACCACGCACATGGAACATCTGCAATCTCAAACGATGCTATCTCTAGGAACAGCTACGGCCCAGCGCACGGATACTCCTGCACTTTAGTATGGTGTTCAATAAATATCCGTGTATTTACATTTTGTTTACTTAGGCAGATATTTTTCTTTTCTTTTTTACAAAAACTTGCAAGTATTAATAAAATGTCGCGGTTTCTAGCTAACTCCACGACACATTTTAATTTGTTATTTACGTATTATTCATATCTCAACATTGTTCTTATATTATCTTTTGCCTACATGGCGCGCATGCACATAATAAACCCACGATGGTAAAAGGATGAGTAAACCTACTAAATAACTCGTTGAGTAAGAGGGTTGCAAGCCCATCAACATTGGATCACGCATCCTTGTTAAACACCTTATTTTCAAGACGTTGGAATAAGTTCAATGCGCATTCCACGATAGATGCGCAGCAATGCATAACATGCGCGTTTAACAAAACTAGGAATCAAGACTCTTGGCTCCTTACTATGATATTTACAGTACGCTGAATATCACACCATATACGATTATGTTAAAAATACTTAAAACATTATAAGTATGATAGTTCATACATAATTATGAACTCCAAAGATTCGTTGCGCTTATACAACAGTTTGCTTCTTAGACAATAAGCATGTTTTTTATGCAAAGACAGGTAACTAAGTACAAATATTGTAAGTCGCAACCACATTCAACACAAGTAATATTTCATTAAGTACCATGCATTCTTACAAAATGATATTTACAATACAAGTTACAATCTATATGCTCTTACAACGCCTAAGAGATGAGCTCCCCACACGGCTTGCAGCGTCCCCAACCTCGTTTAGCTTCTTCAACAAGTCGGAGTCTTGGCGGGATACCGTGGCAACACTAACCGGTACCCCGTCAGACCTGGGGAGATGAGCTGCGCTAATACCGCACAAAATAGCCTTGCCTTTAACACCTTCCTTCTTGGCAAGTCTTGTAGCATGAGCTTCCAAGACTTGCTTTAAAGGAACTTCCTTCTCCAGGGTGAAAGGATTCAAGATGTCGCGGGGGCGAGCAAACACAGGTACCTGCAGCTGGGACTCGTCAGGTTTCAAAAAATAATCAAGCTGTGCCTCTGCATTTTCATCACGATGCCGAGCCAAGGTTAGCCCCTCCATAATTACCCCTATGGGATAATCCTGGTCGCGCTCCAATTCAGCAATGAGAGGAAACTCCAACAGCTTCATCTTCTCCATTGCGGCAACCAGATCATCATACGCATGCTCATTATAGCCAGGTACCTTATTAGCAGGCACCTTCAACAGATCAGCCTCATGGAGCTCCTCTAGCTTATGCCTTGCCCCGTGCCAACGCGCACTGCACAACCCCCCCCCCCCCCCCAAACGCGTCTACTACCTCCTACGACTCCAAGGTACTGAGGGCAGCAAGGCGCAGACCATGGCCGATGAGCCACCTGCGCTCAGCGATTAAAGACATGGGCTGGGGATATAACTCCTCATCATACTCAATGCTGAGCTTGCGCAACTTCACCTCCTGCACTTCCAGTGAGCTTCCCACAGTTGCACCAAAATTCCCTAACTTAGAGAACAACTCTTCCTTCCCCTTCTCAAGATATTTCAGCGCCCAGAGACACGAAGCCTTATACTCCGCTGATGCAGCACGCTCCTGACTTATTTGGCCCAGTAGTGCCATCTTTTCTTCAGCAAGTCTTTGGGTGTACGAGCTCATGGCCTCTGCTTCAACCTTTGCACTGGCCAAACGTGCCTCCAGCAACGCAATTTGTTGGTCCTTTTGCGCGCTCTGGCTACTTTCTCCAGAGTACTTAGCCTTTAGATACGCAACCAACGTAGCTTGGTGCGCAGTAGCCAGCACTAGATCTTCAACAAGCTGATCCATTGGCGCATCCCCATATGCCAATGGCTCAGCGCTTTGGCTCTTCGGTTCAGAAGATTCAGCACGCATAGGACTATCCGTGGGGGGCGACTCTACAGAGTGTTCAAACCTGCACACATACAAGCGAATTAGCAATTGTTTCATAACATCAAAAGGGAATGCAATAAGGACTTTGAAAATAACACTTACTGAGGAGCATTAGTATCAGCTGAATGGGGAGGTGATGCAACGTCACTGGATGATGACTCAACGACCAGAATAACGGGACGCTTCTTCCTAGATTAGCTCGCGCCATCGCCATCAAGCGATCTCTTGCGCTTTAACCTTTGGCTCTCCTCCTCTTCTTCTTCCATGCTCTCCGCCACTTCTAATTGTAACGGCTCCACTAATGGGGAGGGAGCCCTAGGGCTAGGCACGCTTTGAAGAGGGGTTGCCTCCAGCGCGACGGAAGAACTACCCCTGTCTCTCCCAGCTCCATTTCTAGGGTACGCCCTGTTGTGGCTTCCAGAATGGGCTCTTCCCCCTCCCTCAGCGGGCGCGTCCCTACATTCACTTGGCGAGGCTTCGCCAACTGAACAACTCTGAATAGATCCATCTCTGCGCAACAAAAAACAAACAACAAACATGTTATGAAAAGCACAAAGATTAAAAGAAAGGCTCACATTAATAAGCAAAGGAATGCGAAAGGACGAGCATCCACTCTGGCCATCCACGTCCAAGAAGATTGGCACCTCATCAGGTCTACCAAAGTAATTATGACTGATGCCCATATGCACCAAAAATTCCTCGGGGTAGGAATTGATGGGAATACGGTTGGTGTTTATCGTATCAGCATCCTCAGCGTTGTATGTTCCAGGGTGGGGGCGCTCATCCTTTGGCAGCGAACCCTGGGTATAGAAGTCAAAGTCCCAGGGAAATAGCGCCTTATCAACCCAGAAAAAATTTTCCCTCCAGTTCCTAAGCGCGTCCAGTTTCTCCGTGTAACATTTCAGTCTACCGGCGCGCTTAGCAAACGATACCCACCCGTTTGACCACGTTGTGTGGTAAAATGCGCGGAATAGGTGGATAGTCGGGTTAATTGCCAGGAGACGGCAATTAACCTCGAAGTTTGTTATTTTGGCTGGGCCTATGCAGTGCAGCTAGGATATGTGTAGACGGTAGTAATTTAACACGTCGCTCAAGAATAAGGATATGGGCACATGTTGATTCGCGAACTCGAAAAAACGCGTGTATACCCCTACTTTCCCTTCGGGGAAGTCTGCAATTGACGCCTGCGCATCTGGAACTTCCAGATGCAGCGCGAAGGGAATATAATAATCTGAGGTGAACTCGAGAAGTTCATCCTCGGTCATGTCGGAGGTGAAATCAGCTAAACCACGGACCATGGTATAGTTATTTAAAGGCGCACGCGCGGTTACCTTTAGGATATCAAGGGTTTCTTGGTTGCAAGTTGGAGCTTTTTTAACAATGGCGGAAATGATTTTTACTGTGATAATCACAGTAATAAGGAGGCGGAAAGTTATATAAGTTTCTTCATCCATGCGATGAACGCCACGTGGATCCCACTATCTCTAAATGAGTGGATAGGATCTGTTGATGTGACACAGTTACAGTTACTTTCCCCCGATTTACGAGGCATTCTTTTGAGATATTTTGACTAGATTCACCGTGTCTTCTTCAAGGCGGGAAACTTCTTTAAGCTTCTCCGCTACGCTTTGAAGAATTTAGGTGCTACAGTTATTAGTCTAGCATCCGCAGGTTTCCCCGCGCATACTAGACTGGGGGGACATGATGACGTATAGTCCGCATTCGGGTTACGAACACGACCAATGACTACTACTAACACGCCCAAGATGATTGGGCTAACCCAATAACGGTTTTGGCTCACGAGGGCCCAAATCCAAAGTTATTTATGGCTAACAATATCGGATATCTCCTATCTTGGGAGATAAGCATCCGATAACCGACTTAGGCGGGATACGCCGAAGCTTGAGGAACACGAAACCAACAAGGATTCAGTGTGTATAAAACGGTATCTCAACCCTCATTAAAGGTATGATCTAAAACCTAACTCTCCATTAAACCCTAAAACCGATTACTTACTCTCACGCCGGAGGATAATCATGGGAGACAATCCCACGATAAGCCTAACGGTGTTTTCTGTTTACTTAGTGCGCAGGTCTCAAGCATCAAGATTCAATTGGTACGAGAACCGGAGTCCAAACAAGGAACGCCCAACTTTTGTATCAACAGTAAGTTTTACCCCAAAGGAGGTAATAGCCAATTACCTAATGCAATTCAAATATGGTGTGCCCTGGTTATTTCTCTATAACCAAGACGGGGTCGTTACTCCCCATAGTACTATTCACGATATCTGCGTTCACTCGCGGTGACTAATAGTTCATGATACAGGGGACTTATGGCTAAATACTTAGGCAATTCCAATAATCAAGAAGCGAAAATTTATGAAAACCTTGTGTTCTAGTTTAGAGCATGTATCTCCCTCGCGGGGTTTGCAAAATAAAGTAAAAGCGGGGGTATGAACTCACCTTGATGATAATCAACAAGCACAAACAGATCAAGCACAATGTAGCAGAGGTTCCAAACCGAACCTAAAAATGATGAGATGGCGAGTCTCAGAATATGATAAACATTTTGGTTCGTGACCAAAATAATAGAGCATTGAATATTCTTATTCAATAGATCATTGAATTGTCCAATTCAATAGGGTGTATGCGTGCTTAGCGTTTTAAGATAATTTACTTGCTACATTGCCTTAGTTGATATTTATTAATGGTCCTCACTTACGCGTAAGTGAATTGTTCCCCTTTGTGATCTCGTAAAAATGATAGTGTTGTTGAGTATTTTAGCTTGTTTAGATCTCACGTGCATTTTATCGGATTTTACATATATATATATATATATATATATATATATATATATATATATATATATATATATATATATATGTAATATATTTAACGATATCCGATAATAAAATACCTTGAGAACACTTATATGATCAAAATACTCGTTTTTACGTAGTTACGTTAAGTTTATAAGTTTTTCTAAACTTTTTCTGAATTTACACTTTTTACCCTCAAGTTTCAAAATGTACGATTTTTTGTCCCTCAACTTTGAATAAATGACAATTTTTACCCGAAACATATTTTATATCAAAACATTCAAAATTGACAGTTTTAACCCCCTAATGAAACTGTTTTATAGAAATACCCCCAAAGTTACACTTTTACGCATTAAACCTTAATGTTTTCCAACTTTACTCTCTTTTAGCCCAAAGGTTTATTATAACTAGTTTTGCCAAATTACAAAAAAACCCTTGTAGTTTTAATACATACATGTACACGTATACTTTTACCCTTCATCTTCCGAATATATACATATTTAGTCCCTAGACTTTCCATGCATATATTTTACGTAAAAACCAAACCTTTTACTTTTGAAAATGTTTCCTTTTCTACCCAATTTCCTTACATTTTGCAAATTAAGTCCGAAACATGATTTAATTTTACAAAAACTTTTCAACATCTTTATAAGCTTATTTCTAGCTTATTTTTTGGTCTTTAGCTTATTTTTCTTCTAATTGGGTTGGGTATACTATCCTTGGGCTCGTTTCTTGCGTATTGGGCCTTAAGGCCCATTTTGTGGGTTTTTCAAAGTGAACGAGGGGATGAGGAGGTTTCAAAAGAGTTTTTATAAACCATTTTTACTAAGTATTCAAGTCTATTAGATGTTCACGTGTTATATTTAGGGTGAGGATGAGTGTCGAGTTGTGATTAAACGAGACATACAAGGAAGTTTTAGTGCTTAGCGTGCGTTTATGACTTTAAACGTGTGATACGACATATATTATAGTGACAATGGTAAAAGAAATTGACAAGGTTTTTAATAAGACTTACAACACTCGATTTGAGTGGAGATGAGAGCACAATGATGAACGAATGAGAGCTATAGCAAGACCTTTGTTCTCCTTATAACCTTACACGATTTTATATGACCCTTGATTTGTTACCCTTTGCCTTTATTCCTTCCTAAAGCTCACGAATTAATTTCCACAATGGATGAATTTGTAGTGTATGAGTGTTTGAGTGAGTTGAGAGTTTGAGTGAGTTGTGTGTTTGGCAAAATGTCATAAGGGGTGTGTTATAAAGAAGACTAGGTATGGCCTTATGATTTTAATATGGTTTAGTGTGTGTTTGTTTATGAAACGTGAGGGGAGGGCAGCGAGATTCAAGGAATGCCAATTCCAAGTCCCATCTAATGCTAGCATGAAAAACATTATATCCAATGGTTTATTTAGTCAAAGGGTGGTCAAGGCTTAAGGGGATTATAAAAATGGGATTAGGGTGGCTAAAGCATGCTGCTTTGTCCCTTCTTTACACACATACACAACTCGTTAGGGACCAAGGGGGGATGAACTTGGTCTAAACTTTGATATATTTGGTTGTTGTGTTTTCCCTTTTTGCTCGACCGGTTACAAAAGAAGAAAAAGACATAACATTTTGACAAGTTTTGTTTTGACAAAATTATTTTGTGTGTTGGGCTTGGAGTAGCGAGGCCCAAAAGAAATAAAACATTGGGCTTGGGCTCGTGTATGGTTCGAAATAATAAACGAAGGCCCAAAAGTAAATCCAAGTGAGTTGGGCTTGAGTATTAGGCGAGGCCCAATAGGGTTGAGTGTTGGGCTTAGGCCCGGTCCATGTGGTAATTTATTTATTTTTATTTTTATTTATTTTATATTTTTATAAAATTTTATTTATATTATATTAAATATTTAAGAATATCGGGATCGTGGGGAATCTTGTTCTGATCACAATGGTGTATTTAAAATGATCAAGTTGCGTTGATCATGCATATGCCAAATGATATGCGAATGTGATAATTAGAAAATTTCATGATGATGTAAATCGTGCTTTATTTCTGATTAAAGTCTTAAGTACAATAAAATTTTCCGGGAGCTTACAGTAGCTACCCTTTAAGAGAACCGCGTCCCGCGGTTTAACTCGCAGAGGTTGTCATGGGTGGTTAGATGAACAGGTGGGGATACTTGGAACGCATTACATCCTCGCGCTCCCAGGTAACTCTACACCTCGTTTCTTATGATTCCATCGAACTTTAACGATAGGAAAGCGGCTTTGCTTAAGCCTCTTGACTTCCCTGTCCATGATCTCAACGGGTTCTTCTACGAAGCTAAGTTTATCATTGAGTTGTATGTTCTTTAGAGGTGCGACTAGGGTTTCATCCGATAGACACTTCTTAAGATTTGAAACATGGAAAGTGTCATGTACTCGACTAAGCTCTTTGGGAAGTTCAAGCTTATATGCCACTGGACCAATTCTTTGCAGAATTTTGAACGGTCCTACGTATCGAGGTTTGAGTTTTCCTCTCTTTCCAAACCTAACCATTCCTTTCCAGGGTGATACTTTGAGCATGACTTGATCTCCAACTTGGAATTCCATCGGTTTTCTCCTGACGTCTGCGTAGCTCTTTTGTCTATCTCAAGTTGCTTGTAATCGTTTCCTGATTTACATTATCTTTTCAGTTGTCTCCTGGACAATCTCAGGGCCTGTGAGTTGTACTTCTCCAACTTCTGCCCAGCAAACAGGCGATCGGCATTTTCTTCCATAAAGCGCTTCAAAAGGAGCGGCTTTAATGCTGGCGTGGTAACTGTTATTGTAGGAGAATTCTGCCAGAGGTAAGTGCTTATCCCATCCTTTTCTGAAATCGATCACACATGCTCTCAGCATGTCTTCCAGAGTTTGGATCGTTCTTTCACTTTGTCCATCTGTTTGAGGATGGTATGCGGTACTCATATCCAATTTGGTACCCATGGCGTTTTGGAGTGTTTGCCAAAATCTCGAGGTGAATTGGCTATATCGATCAGATATGATAGAGATTGGTACACCGTGGCTAGAAACAATCTCCTTGATGTACAGCCTAGCGAGTGTAATCATCTCGTCGTTCTCCTTGATAGGCAGAAAATGAGCAGATTTCATGAGACGGTCTACAATGACCCTAATGGTGTCAAAACCATTAGAAGTTCTCGGTAACTTTGTGATGAAATCCATGGTGATCCTTTCCCATTTTCATACGGGAAGTTTCGGTTGGGTTAACAATCCTGACGGCTTTTGATGCTCTGCTTTGACTCTCAAACATGTCAAGCATTTACTGGTATATTCGGCGATATCAGCCTTCATGTTTGGCCACCAGTATAAAAGCTTTAGATCTTGATACATCTTGTTGGGACCGGGATTTATGGAATACTTCGATTTATGTGATTCATGCATGATGAGTTCTCGGATACCTCCGTAGAGCGGAATCCAACTTCGATCTTTGAAACATAACGTTTCGTCCGATCTTTTCACAAATCCATTTTCATTCTCCGGCATGCCATAAATCTTCTCATTTGGTCTATTTTCTTCTTTAAGAGCTTCAATCTGAGCTTCAAGAATTTTCGATGGTAGGGGTAAATTGATTACCATTCCCAATGATCTCACTCTAAGTGGCTTAGGTCGATCTTTTCTACTCAAGGCGTCGGCAACAACGTTCGCCTTTCCGGGAAGGTAACGAATCTCGCAGTCATAATCACTGAGCAATTCTAGCAAGCGGCGTTGACGCATATTCAGTTCCTTTTGATCTAAGATGTGTTGAAGACTTTTGTGATCAGTGTACACTATACACTTGGTTCCATATAAATAATGTCTCCATAACTTGAGTACAAATACCACAGCGTCGAGTTCTAGATCATGAGTAGTATAATTCTTCTCATGAGTTTTGAGTTGACGTGATGAGTAAGCAATCACTTTGTTCCTTTGCATAAGAACAGAGCCTAAACCCATATGTGAAGCATCACAGTATACTACAAAATCTTCTACTCCTTCGGGTAGTGCCAAGATGGGTGCTTCGCAAAGCTTGTTCTTAAGGAGTTGAAAAGCTGATTCTTGATCGTCTCCCCATTTGAATTTCTTCGTTTTCTGGGTTAACTCGGTCAATGGTTTAGCTATCTTCGAAAAACCTTCGATGAATCTCCGGTAATAACCGGCAAGACCTAAAAATTGACGGATCTCAGTGGGTTTGGTTGGTACGGACCAATTCTTTACGGATTTGATCTTTGCGGGATCCACATGGATTCCTTTACTGTCGATCACATGACCAAGAAATTGGATTGTCTTAATCCAAAAATCGCATTTGGAAAACTTTGCGTACAATTCTTCATCCTTGAGTAACTTCAGGACAGTTCTCAGATGTTCCGCATGTTCTTCTTTATCACGAGAGTAGATAAGAATATCGTCAATGAACACAATGATGAATTTATCCAGGTATGGTTTACAGACTCTATTCATGAGTTCCATAAATACAGCGGGTGCATTGGTTAAACCGAATGGCATTACTTGGAATTCATAATGACCATATCGAGTTCTGCATGCGGTCTTGGGTATATCTTCCTCTTTTACCCTTAATTGATGGTATCCAGATCTTAAATCAATCTTCGAGTATACACTCAAGCCTTGTAACTGATCAAACAGATCATCGATTCTTGGTAAGGGATAGGCGGATAGCGGTTCTTGATTGTGAGATTATTCAATTCTCTGTAATCGATACACATCCGAAATGATCCATCTTTCTTCTTAACGAATAAAACCGGTGCTCCCCTGGGTGAGGAACTTGGTCTAATGAATCCTTTGTCAGATAGCTCTTCTAGTTGTTTAGACAATTCTTGCATTTCCGAGGGTGCTAAACGGTATGGTGCTCGTGCTACGGGAGTAGCTCCGGGAATAAGGTCGATTTGAAATTTGACTTGTCGAGCAGGTGGGAGTCCAGGAAAATATTCTGGAAATACTTCAGGGAATTCTCTAACTACAGGTACATCCTCTAGTCATTTCTCTTCCGACTTCTTTTCCGTTACCTGAGCTAAGAAGGCATAACATCCTTTCTCCATGTACTTTATCGACTCGCACAAGATATGATACTTAAGTACTTTCTACTTTGATCTCCTTGAATAACTAAGGTTTCACCGTTGATTGGGATATGAATGGTTTTCTCATCGCAAACAATCCTAGCACGGTGTTTAGACAACCAATCCATGCCAATTACGACGTTGAAACTACCAAGTTTGATTGGCAAAAGATCTATAAGGAACGAGTGGTCTTGTAACAGAATAGGGCAATTATGGATTACGGTGTTGGTTCCTATTATCTTTCCATTGGCTAGTTATATCTCATAAGTTTTATCTAAGGCAATCGGGGAAATTTCAAGTAGTGGTGCAAAGGTATTAGATACAAAACTCTTATCGACTCCAGAGTCAAACAAGATTTTTGCAGAATGATTGTTAAGAGAATACGTACCCGTCACAACATCAGGGTTCAACAGCATGTCTCCATCTCCTAGCACGTACGCCCTTGCACGCCCATTGTTCGGTTGAGCTGCATTCATCTTTGGGCATTGACTCTTGAAATGACCCTTCTCTTCACATCCATAACAGCTTATATTTGCCATAGTGTTTCCACTTCCAGGGTATCGGCAATGCTTACCTTGATGACCTATCTTGTTTCACTTGTCACACTTCACAGTGCATGGTCCAGAATGGTGCATCAAACATCTATTGCACTGGGGATGTGGTCCGGCATACCCTTTTCCTGCAGTGGGTATAGCATAAGCCCTTGCGGCTTCTTGTCTTCGGTTTTGCCGATTGTGATGTTGGTTTCTGTTGCGGTGATACTGGTTGTTGTTGTTGTTCCGATTGTTGTTGTTTGACTGATGGTGGTTGGAATTTGAGCTTTTCCGATCATCAAGCTTTCTTTTGTTGTCACTTGAGCTTTGTGGATTTGCAAGCTTCAATATCGGCTCCATAAGGCGGTGGGATACAATGACAACTTCCTCAACAGTCTTCGGATTAGAAGCGATGAAATCTCCTTCAATGCTTCGAGGTACACCTCCGATCAAAGCTTCCAAAAGCTTTTCATTGGTAGGGAACAGATGAGGACACATAGCTCTCAGCTCGTGGAATCTCTTGAAGTATGTCTTGAGATCATTACCTTTAGCAGCCAAATGGTAATACTCATCTTCTAGTTTCTTTATCTCAGTTCTCGGGCAGTACTGTTTCATCAACAGTTGTTTCAGATCTGACCATGAAATCCTACAAGCTTCTTCCATTCCGATTGGTTGGGCATGGGCTTTCCACCAAGATAACGCATCTTCTAGCAAAGTTCCAGTTGCAAACTTGACCTTGCAATCATCTATGCAGTCACTTAGTAGAAATACAGTCTTGGTTCTCTCCAACCAATGAAGTAGACCAATAGCACCTTTTGTGCCCTTGAAGAATGTTGGCTTGCAGTTCATGAATTCCTTGTAGCTACACTTACGAGCTACGGAAGACTCACTTTGATTTGTTGGAGTGTTGGTTTCATTTGGGTTTGCCATTTCAACAATTCGTGCTGCTGCTGCGACAGGAGTTGATTCAGCAAGTCGAGCAGCCTCGACTTCACGTGCTGCTTGGGCAACACGCTCAGTTTCAGCTTCTCGGGTGATCTCCGCTTCTCGGGCAATCTCAGCTTCTCTTGCAATTTCAGCCTCTCTTGCAATCTTAGCTTCTCTTGCAATCTCGGCTTCTCTTGCGGCAACTTCAGCTTCACGTGCCTCTTGGGCAATTCGTTCAGCTTCAGCAATGCGTTCGGCTTCAGCTCTAGGAGTGTCAGCGGCATGCTTAGCTATAGCAGCGCTAACACTTTAAGCGACCATTTTTCGGACAGCAGTCGGGGTGATGGTGGATGAGGTAGCTTTCTTCTTGAATTTTTTTCTAAAATTACCAAGAAATAAACACCAAGATTAAGAATCATCGACGATAATAAAAGTGATTACATATTATAAATATCATAATAGTCAAGATCATCACTTTAAATCAATGAGATGATATCGTTATGAACAGTAATAAGTGAATCATGATTTATCTCAACAAAATCATAACATATATAAGGACATAATGATTGGTTCGACATATATGACCGATGAATAATATCACAACACAAGAATATAGAAATACAACCATAGATAGCATAGAATACATCGATACATAGTAATTGTTCACAACCATAGGTTACAACATCAACATTCTTGTTCCATAGTTACAAACCAAAAAGATACAAGCCTTAATGCCTCATATGGCGGCTTTATGATACATACTACAATAAAGATGACTAGAACCTATGCATCTCCCGATGCGTCATAATGACGACGACGAATCTCCTCAACCATGGCTGTCAAATCTCGGATCTGTTGCTCATGTGCTCGATCTCTCGCCTCGAGGTCATCAATCCTCTGCTCTAGTATAGCGGTATGAGCATGAGCGGATGCAAGCTCATGATGTAAGGCTCTCTCTCGGCCTAAGGCAGTGTCTCTCAAAGTACTGGCATCTCGAACATTAGTCTCAAGTCTCTGGGTCAAGCTGGTCACGGCATCTCTCGCTTCCACAATCTGGGCGCTCATCATGTCAAATACAATCTCAATGGAACAACGACCTATCACGAGGTTTTCGACCTCTTCCTCCAAGCTCTCTATCTTAACTAACGGAATCTCATCATAATGTGCCAGGAGCTCATTCAGCTGGTCCTCGTGTCTAACGAGTCTAGTCGCCAACAGAGGAATAGTGTAGTGTACAGGCTCACTAGTGACTGGCAGAACTGAAGCTGGTGCAGTAGTTGAGCTCTCTCCAAGCTCGAAAGGACTCGGTGCTCCCTCATCTTCTCTCCAACGACGAAGTATAGGTATCAATAATGACCATTGTCTAGCGTCGGCCTTCTTCCTAGGTCCGGACTGGACGTCCACACGAGTAGGCATGTAAGGATCAGACAGTGATGGAGGATAACATATAATGCTAAGTGGTAAAGGTGGCTCACTGAAAGTATCTAATGATGGTGAGGCTACAGGTGGTGACGAAGCAGGAACAATAGTGGTCTGATAGTAGAATACAGTAGATGGCGGTGGTGGTGAAGTAGTAGTAGGTGGAACAGTGGGTGAAACTGGTAATGACTGAGCAGGTGGTGACTGAGCTGATGGTGTCACAAGAGTCATAGTGATGGATCGCACACACTTCCTAGCCGTGTGTTTGAAGATGGTGCCCTTAGGATGCAGTCTGAAAGACACTCCGAATGGCTCGGGCTCATATGGCTTCAGGACACGGATCCTACGTCGGCGACGATGGATCGGTAGGGAAGATGATACAGAAGAGTCTGATGAGACAGAATCAGTGCTCTTGGATGACTAGGATGATGTATCATCCACTGCGACATCTGAAGCAGGTAGCCATTGCTGCGACTCATAATACTGATCTAGTGTCATAGAAGCAAAAGCAGTACGCTCTTGAGAGCGAGCAGTCATAGCTGGAATGGTAGGAGTTCGGGCAACCTCGCCTTCCTCAAAAGGTTCGGTCTCGTCCGAAACAGTGGCTGGTATGACTGGACTGGGATGAACTGGCATATTGACAGTCGTAGAGGACATAGTATCTTCCATCTCATTGTCTGAGGACAGAACAACCGGGTGTGAAGCAGACATGGTACTGTAATAACCCATAAAATAATCATGTAAGTAAAATGCCAAATAGTATGATTAATAAGATTTTAGTTGGTTGCGCACATCTGCCAAGCAAATATCCATGCCTAACTAAAATGAATGCAATTTACTTATGATCTAGCGATGCATCAATCCTAATGCATAGAGCGATCACAGAAGGGCATAGGGCAGTGGTGTAAAATAGTCCCGTTTTAAAAGTGTGGTTATAGTCCAAATGTTTTTGAAAAACTCTTTGGTTCTCTATAACCTTGGCTCTGATGCCAATCTGTAACACCCCCCGAGATCATAATGACAGCGGAATACTAATCGGAGTGTTACTCGAATGGAGATCATAGTCAACAATTATAGAAAACGACTCGAAAGAGGCGTTTTATTAAAAGTAGTTATCATTCATCGAAAACTCATAGTTGTTACAAAATATTGTAAATTGTTCAAGTGTTTTCCCAAAATAAAGAGTATGAGTTTGAAAGAAATGACAAATTTATGTTTACACCACAAGAAAGGTCTTGGTATGCCCCACTCCGTGCCTTGGACATAATCTTCACTGATTACCTGAGATAACATGCTTAAAAAGGTCAACAAAAATGTTGAGTGAAGTTCATAGGTTTAAATAACAGTTGAACACAAGAATATGAGCATGATCATTGTAAACTAACAATATCATAAAGAAAATCACATATTATTATGCGCTAAGCTCATGCAACCAAGACTCAACTGCATACACCGAATTACTGGTGTACGTAAGTTTTGCCCCAAAGGAGGTAATAGCCAATTACCTAATGCAATTCAAATATGGTGCGCCCCGGTTATTTCTCTATAACCAAGACGGGGTTGTTACTCCCTATATTACTATTCACGATATCTGCGTTCACTCGCGGTGACTAATGGTTCATGATACAGGGGACTTATGGCTAAATACTTAGGCAATTCCAATAATCAAGAATCGAACATTTATGAAAAACCTTGTGTTCTAGTTTAGAGCATGTATCTCCCTCGCGGGGTTTGCAAAATAAAGTAAAAGCGAGGGTATGAACTCACCTTGATGATAATGAACAAGCACAAACAGATCATACACAATGTAGCGGAGGTTCCAAACCGAACCTAAAAATGATGAGATGGCGAGTCTCAGAATATGATAAACATTTTGGTTCGCGACCAAAATAATAGAGCATTGAATATTCTTATTCAATAGATCATTGAATTGTCCAATTCAATAGGGTGTGTGCGTGCTTAGCGTTTTAAGTTAATTTACTTGCTACATTGCCTTAGTTGATATTTATTAATGATCCTCACTTACACATAAGTGAAATGTTTCCCATTGTGATCTCGTAAAAATGATA
Organism: Chrysanthemum seticuspe; assembly: GCA_019973895.1. Taxonomy (NCBI): domain Eukaryota; kingdom Viridiplantae; phylum Streptophyta; class Magnoliopsida; order Asterales; family Asteraceae; genus Chrysanthemum; species Chrysanthemum seticuspe. The sequence continues at coordinate 97,271,876 of BPTQ01000004.1, forward strand.
GTGTTGTTGAGTATTTTAGCTTGTTTAGATCCCACGGTCATTTTATCGGATTATATATATATATATATATATATATATAATTATAATCTTATAAATATAAATATATATATATATATATATATATGTAATATATTTAACGATATCCGATAATAAAATACATTGAGAACATTTATATGATCAAAATACTCGTTTTTACGAAGTTACGTTAAGTTTATAAGTTTTTCTAAACTTTTCCGAATTTACACTTTTTACCCTCAAGTTTCAAAATGTACGAGTTTAGTCCCTCAACTTTGAGTAAATGACATTTTTTACCCGAAACATGTTTTATATCAAAACTTTCAAAATTGACAGTTTTAACCCCCTAACGAAACTGTTTTACAGAAATACCCCCAAAGTTACACTTTTACGCTTTAAACCTTAATGTTTTCCAACTTTACTCTCTTTTAGTCCAAAAGTTTATTATAACTAGTTTTGCCAAATTACAAAACAACCCTTGTAGTTTTAACACATACATGCACACGTATACTTTTTCCCTTCATCTTTCGAATATATACATATTTAGTCCCTAGATTTTCCATGCATATATTTTACGTAAAAACCAAACCTTTTACTTTTGAAAATGTTTCCTTTTCTACCCAATTTCATTACGTTTTGCAAATTAAGTCCGAAACATGATTTAATTTCACAAAAACTTTTCAACATCTTTATAAGCTTATTTCTAGCTTATTTTTAGGTCTTTAGCTTATTTTTCTCCTAATTGGGCCGGGTATACTATCCTTGGGCTCGTTTCTTACGTATTGGGCCTTAAGGCCCATTTGGTTTCGTGGGTTTTTCAAAGTGAACGAGGGGATGAGGAGGTTTCAAAAGAGTTTTTATAAATCGGTTTTACTAAGTATTCAAGTCTATTAGATGTTCACGTGTTATATTTAGGGTGAGGATGAGTGTCGAGTTGTGATTACACGAGACATACAAGGAAGTTTTAGTGCTTAGCGTGCGTTTATGACTTTAAACGTGTGATACGACATATATTATAGTGACAATGGTAAAAGAAATCGACAAGGTTTTTAAGAAGACTTACAACACTCGATTTGAGTGGAGATGAGAGCACAATGATGAACGAATGAGAGTTATAGCAAGACCTTTGTTCTCCTTATAACCTTACACTATTTTATATGACCCTTGATTTGTTACCCTTTGCCTTTCTTACTTCCTAAAGCTCAAGAACTAATTTCCACAATGGATGAATTTGTAGTGTGTGAGTGTTTGAGTGAGTTGAGAGTTTGAGTGAGTTGTGTGTTTGGCAAAATGTCATAAGGGGTGTGTTATAAAGAAGACTAGGTATGGCCTTATGATTTAAATATGGTTTAGTGTGTGTTTGTTTGTGAAACGTGAGGGGAGGGCATCGAGATTCAAGGCATGCCAATGCCAAGTCCCATCTAATGCTAGCATGAAAAACATTATATCCAATGGTTTATTTAGTCAAAGGGTGGTCAAGGCTTTAGGGGATTATAAAAATGGGATTAGGGTGGCTAAAGCATGGTGCTTTGTCCCTTCTTTACACACACGCGCAACTCGTTAGGGACCAAGGGGGGGTGAACTTGGTCTAAAATTTGATATATTTGGTTGTTGTGTTTTCCCTTTTTGCTCGACCGATTACAAAAGAAGAAAAAGACATAACATTTTGACAAGTTTTGTTTTGACAAAATTATTTTGTGTGTTGGGCTTGGAGTAGCGAGGCCTAAAAGAAATAAAACATTGGGCTTGGGCTCGTGTATGGTTCGGAATAATAAACAAAGGTCCAAAATTAAATCCAAGTGAGTTGGGCTTGAGTATTAGGCGAGGCCCAATAGGGTTGAGTGTTGGGCTTAGGCCTGGTCCATGTGGTAATTTATTTATTTTTATTTTTATTTATTTTATATTTTTATAAAGTTTTATTTATAAGTATTAAATATTTAAGAATATCGGGATCGTGGGGAATCTTGTTCTGATCACAACGGTGTATTTTAGAACGCTCAAGCTGCGTTGATCATGCATATGCCAAATGATATGCAAATGTGATAATTAGTAAATTTCATGATGATGTAAATCGTGCTTTATTTCTGATTAAAGTCTTAAGTACAATAAAATTTTCCGGGAGCTTACATAGTTTTATTTTTATTTTTATTTTAGCTAACCATCAAAGCACTAGATGTGATTCTTATGCATTTATACAGGTTAAGTGGTATTTATACGAAGGAAATAGAGGTGTACAAAATACCTTGTATTTTCTGTGTACACCATTCATGGAGGCTTGAACGCCCTTCACACACAGAAAATAAAAATGTTTCTCACAAACGCATCATGGAGGATCATACCGAGCTAATCTCAGGGGAGTTTCCCATTCTAATTCTTTCTATTTTCTGTTTTTAATTTTATTTTACAGAACAAGGACGTTGTTTATCTTAAGTGGGGATGGAGAATTAGAACCTAGCCTGTACTTATTTTCAAAAAAAGAGTCAATATGTGCTTAATATATCAAATTTTCAAATTTTTCTAGCATATTTTTGTGAAATCAAAGTTGCATGACCCGCACACATAACCCTTATTTCCAAATTGTGAGAATTACGCCTTATCCGTTTCTAATATTTTACCCAAATTTTACAAAAATATGAGTGTGCCGGTGACTTGCAGTAAACTTTAGAACTTAGCTTAGATACTATTCGAGACCACCATAATCAGTATTATTGATATAATTTGAGTAAATTTTCTAACTAGGTAAATTTCTAGGATTACGTCTAAAAAGCCTTTATATGTCATGTTTATTAACTAACTACACTGGTTAGTTAACCCCTGTATAAACCCTTTTGTTACTCTCATTTTTAGAGTAAGATACCCCTAGAAAAACCCTCAGAACCATTCATTTATTTTCTTACACCCAATATATGTTTCGTTACACCTATACACCTTAGCCTACGTTGTAGATTAAGTTCGTGGTTAGTTACTTTGGTTTATTTTCTATGTCTTTGTGTATGTTTTAGGTCGGGAATTGCACAATACATTCGGAAGTGAAAGTAGATATTGTATTTTGTTTTTCGTGTGTTTACTACTTTCATTATTATTTTTATATCTGAAGTATTAAAAAGTATAGAGAAAAACTATCCAGATTTATTTTTATGGTAAGGTGGTAAAATTTTACACGTTTATTTGATTTTTAAATCTTTTTAAAAAAAATCGAAAAAAGAGAGTAAAAAAGGTGAGGAAAGTGAGATAATCGCTTTGTAAAAGCTTAAACCGAAGTTATATTAGGAGCTTATCGATTATTCGTTGGTACTTATTATAAACCAACGATGTAACTTATTTATTAATGGAGATATCGCCACTATTTGTTGTACTATATTTATGGATTGCAAGGGAGTTGGTTGTTATGGGAACGCCAACTAAGGTTTGTTCTTTGATTGAGTCATCATTGAGTCTAATTTTTGTCTACCAAAATCTTGAGTCTTCATGTTAAAGCGTGAGTTAATCGATGATTTGTGTCTTTTTCAAGGGAAGGTCGGGAAGTGATTAACCACATTGTTTCGTTTGTATGGACTTAATTTATTCGTTTTGTGATTTTCTCTTAACAACATTTTACCTTATCCCTACCCTTTTATAGCTTAGTGAGAATGTCAAATGCATGAATAAGGTAGTGACCATCCAAGTTTTTTGAGGAATTAAATGACGCGCCAGCGATCTGGTGTGTATTTTGGTGACCATCCGTTATGCAAATAACGCGCCAACGATCCAAGGTACACACTAGTGACCATCCGTTGTTTGAGGAATCAAGGATTCACGCCAGCGATCTATTGAGTTTATGTAGGAGATGTTTGAACAAAATCCATGTACAACCTTATCACATTTAACCCAATTTACCGCTTTAGGCTTGTTACTCCTTAGCTTTAGTGGGGGAGATGTGTACCCTTGCCAAGCTTATGATAGAATATTCGTCACGACTGAGCAATTGAGCGAATTACTTAAATGTTACCACACATATTAGTTGAGTTATTTGAGTGATTTCATTTTCCTATTTCGTGAGGTGTTTGGGTGTGCAATTGAGATAAAACGAATGAATGCTTAATTATAAAAACATCCTTGACAATGGTTTATGATACATTTTCATAAGTTTAAATCTAGAGTTTACTTGAGGACAAGTAAAGTTCAAGTGGGGGGATATTTGATGATATAAAATAACAACCGTTTATTAGCATCATTTATCCTATTTATATTACTTGTTTTGTATTATTTTATATGAAAATTGATACTTAATCGCTTACTTTTGTAAATCTAAGTTATGAACAAGCATTTGTTGAAAGTTAGCTATTTTGAACGTAAATTAGAGCAAAATCAAGTTGGTAAAGTCTGTTGAACTGAAGGAAGATATGCCGTATCATTCTAGACATATACACCGTACATCAAGACTTAGACGAATTTGAAGACCATTTCTTGACTTTGAAGAATACGCCGCATGGAATTCTTTCATGCACCGTATATGAAACCTTGGTCAACACAAAGATCTGACTTATCTGCTTAAGATATGCCGCATAAATACTTTGACATGCGCTGTATCAACCTGAAGACTTCACCAAAAAATACCAAGATTACAAGACACATACGCCATATCAACATTGAAGATCCGTCGTATCATATGGTGCTGTATGAATATTTCATAATATAATAATCTTGGACCCCACGCGAAGTTACCTAGATACGGCGTATCGAGTAAACTGATACGCCGTATCGATGTTGTTTTCGGAATGTATAAATAAAGGATCGACTGCCATTCGACACACACATAACTCCACAGAGGGCGACGACCAGACCACACAAGACACAACCAGAAGAAGAATTCGGAGGCATAAGTAGGTCCTGTTAGTGCTTTAATTCATAAGTAGATTTCACTTTATTTGTATTAGTACTCTTTAATCCATCAGGATTGCGTGCATTGTCTCCAACGTTTGACTCGCATTTAATATGCTTTTCCATCGATTATAAGTTTATTTGGATGTTCATGCGTATGTTTTGATTACTTACATAGTTTATCATGCCCTGTCAACCTTAGGCTCGCACAATTACTTCATTAATATCGTTACATAACTAATGTAAGCCCTAACAGGATAAATAATATATAAACTTAGTAATCATTAAGGTGGTTTTAATGCAGGTTTAATTAATCGTGACAAGATTAGTTTGTTGAAAGACTTAAAGAAAGAATCTAGATATCTAGGTGCGCCTAGGCTTAGGAATGATATACGTAGACACGTGAACAAGCAATGAGAAAGACCATAATTAGTACTCATCATATATAACTAAGCAACTAAGCGAATAAAATCTACTTTACTATCGACCAGGCCTCTTATCCGCAATATGTATTCTTATCTGTGTACATGTATGTCAGTTGCCTTATTTACAGTTTTACTTAATCTAAATATTGTGTCAGTCTCTCAGGCTGAAAACCCCTCTTGCGTTAGATTAGGTTTAATTAGACTAACTTTAGAATTAAAATAATGATATATATCTAAGTGTTAACGTTTCACTTTTAGTGATCGACACTCTACTTACCAAATAGACTACACTGATCGGGTATACTGCTCGTTAGTATTTGTTATAGGTTAAGTCGGCTAAATATAAATATTAAAACTTGAATTCACAAATAGACCTATACTAAACGATACATCAGCCCCCTTGCCTCTCTTGCACTTTCTTTGCCTTTTGTCCTTGTGTATGTGTTTCTCTTGTGGCTTATGCTTTTTGTTTGTTTTTTCTTTTTCTCTAAGTTTTTATGATGGTTTTTGTTTATGGATTGTTTGCTTGTTTGATTGTTTAATTGTTTGCTTGCTTTTTGTCGTATGTTTTATGTGTTTCCCGTGTACTTGTTGTTGCCCCTCTCGCTCTTTTTCCTTGAACTTTTCTCAAATTCATAATTACACGCGATTACACTGGTCGAAGGTCTTCCTGGAATCAGTCTCTCCATTGTCAGGTTTATCGTGATGATAGGGGTAGGATCTATCTACATTTCACTTCCTATTTACCCTGTTCCAATAATAATTGGGTTTTGTTGTTATTGTTGTAACTTGAAACTACATCAAGTTAATTGAACCTCGATTATTATTTGCGAGTCATTGTTACTCTAGGTTTGGAACTTATTCGTGATGCACCGCTGCTTAAAATCAACTCTATATCAACACAAATTAATACAGTTACGGGGCCATTTTTCTAAAAAAAATAAAAAGAATACCGTAGAGTTATGGGGCCATGATTGCATACAAAACAAAATTCAAACTATTTAGGTTTTTTAAGCTTTGTAGTTGCAGTTTTTTTGTGATAAATAAAATATATAGGCATATTTATTGTAGAATTAACATTAATCAATCTACAAGCATAACAGCTGTTGTGGACTCATGCACAAATTATTTTGGTTTGGTGTCCATGAGCTTGGTTCGTTTAAATACCTTTTGGCTAAGTGTAGCATCAAATAAGTCTGGGTGGTGTAGTCGGTTATCACGCTAGTCTCACACACTAGAGGTCCCCGGTTCGAACCCGGGCTCAGACACTGAAGGCTATCATAAAGCAAAACAACACTTTGCTTTACTTAGCAACTAAACAGAATCAGAAGTTAACGGAGATTGAAGAAAAGTTTGACAGGCTCAAACAAGAAGTCCAAATTGTTATTAAACAAAAGACTCAGCCAGCAGACCTTGAAGACTCAATATCAAGTTTAGCCAAAAGACTTGATAGTTTCTCCATCAGTGGGAAACTCCCGGTAAAGAAAAGTGAAGGACAGATATACGTCTTTGAAGATCCCAACAAAATCTTTAAAGAACAATACGGGAAGGAGTCAAAGAAATGACTTCTAGAAGGCCTAGCATCCTCAATAGGGGTTCTACACAAACTCAAACAGAACTCCCAACCCAAGAAGATCAAATCCGTGGTTACCGGCAAATGACTCGGAGTAGGTACCAAGCAGCTAGGACAACAAGAAGGGTATTTGGAAGAAACAACTACAATCGAACCTTAGAGTCCGTTGTAGATCCAGAAAGACAACTTGAGATATCAAGAGAAAGACGAGCAAGTCTTGTTCCAGCAGAAGTACTCTATTCAAACAATAGAAGTACGGCAAGACACAGAGTATATGAACACTACTCTGAGCAAAGAATCCTATGTGTCGGTGAAAATCAGGTGAACCTTCGACTGTGTAACCAAGAGAGTTACCAGAGCTTGAGAGCTTCAGGGCTTCAGCATATTCACCTGGGGATATTCATGATCAGATTACATGCACTCCACCGGAGAAGTGCAGGAACAAATGCTCTAATTGTTCTTCGTGACACTAGATGGGAAGATAGTCGACAAATTATTGGAACCATGGAAGTAGACCTCTCTGCAGGAACACAGCTAGTATACATGTTCCCTGATATGGTTCTAAGTATTGACGATTTCCATAACCATGTGGAAGTTGTTATACAAACTCATGGATATGAAGCTTGGCAAGGAGGTGAAAGTAACCTTTTAATCACAATGGCCATGACGGGTAGGCTATCAAACACCAGCTATATGGGATTCCAATACAGTGTAGAAAATGTTGTGGACCACCTCACAACGAACGGCATCACAGCAATCCCTGGTGAAAGGAGAAGTGTAGAAGAGCTTGAAGGAATGAGCTGGAATTTAAAGCCATCCGAGCAAACCACAGTACGTGTACCATCAAGGGTAGCAGTACAAGAAAGACTTAACAGGTCATTAAGTCTTCATTTTGAAAGGTACCGTCAAGCACCCCAACCACCAAGATACTCTGTTGACCAGCATGATCGAGAAGCACTAGGTAATGATCACCTAGATGAAGATGAAGAACATTTCATTGGAGTCTGTTTGCAAGAATAACAAACAGAACATATCTCATATGATGTATGTTTCTGTAAAGAATGCTTGAGTGAAGAAAGAAGATTGGAAGACGAACCATTGAACCAAACTAGACGCTCCAATAAGCCTAAACGATCAAAACATAGGTGGTCGACTCTTGGTGAACCATCCGGAAAATGGGATTACTATGTCAAATATGATGCTCCAGCACCAACAATCCCAATTGAAGAAATTGCAGCAACTGGCTGGGGAGATGAATTCTCAGACGATGAAATTACCCCAGGAAGAGTGACAATTATTGAAGAATCAGATGATTGGAATGACGATGAAAGAAGTGGCGGAAAGATCCTTGTTCTACAAGAAGAATTTTCAAAAAATCAGCAAGACTTTCTTGATGAATATCTGCCGCAGTGGGATGACAAACTTGCTACACAAAAATCAGAGTCTAAATGGGAAAACCCATTTGCAGCGAAGCATGGTGAGAACCATACAATTCTTCATCTTTCCAAAGAAAATGATGATGACAACCTGCCATACCCAAAGTTCCGAAACTTTAAGCAAATGGCAGCACAAATTATCAATAAACATGAGGAACATGCTTTCCCAGCAGCAAATGATGCAGAATCCGGAGCAAGCTATCAACCACCAAATGATGCAATATTAGGACCAGCTGTTTACCCGCCAGCTCGACAGAATCCACAGCCAACTTATAGACCAGACTATCAGTTTGGTTATCCTCAAGGAAGAAACAATGTTTTTAATGGAGGATATGGTGAATACCACAACTCACAGTGGACTCTGCCGCCAGCATGGACAGAATCAGGTGTGATGCTTGTCCTACCAGCAGATCCAGGCTTATGGTCAGACGTAATAGCAAGATGGGAGTCTATAACAATCAATAGACTCAACAGTCAAACATGGACTGACAATAAAGCAAAGTTAACATTTGTGGAGAATCTTCTTGGAGAAAGCGAAAAATTAATGTGGCAACAATGGCGAACTGCATACCCGGATGTGTATGCTGCCCTTGAAGCAATTGCTGATGAACCACAAAATATAACATCACAAGTAAGGCAACTAATATTGTTGGAGGATCCGTATCGAGGCTCAACTGATGAACAAGACAGAGCCTACAGAGACTTAGACAGGATAACTTGTGAAGAAACCAAGAACTTGTGGTCATTCTTGGAAGATTTCAGACAGTTAGCGATAAAATCAGGGAAATTGTATTTCCCCTCAACAACAGAAAAGCTTTTTGCTAAACTCCCACCTTCTTTGTCCAAGAAAGTAGAAGAATCGTTTAAAGCCAAGCACCCTGGTCTCAGTGCAGGAGTCTTGCCAGCAATCAAGTTCACTCATACTTTTATCTCAGAAATGTGCAAAGATGCGGCGCTTGCTAAAGAACTTAGAGACTTATCTCTTTGTTCAGCTATACCAATTCCTGGTTATTACAAAAATAACAGGAAGAAGTATGGAATGAGGAAATCAAGAACCTACAAAGGAAAGCCACATGGTTCTCATGTAAAGCCATTCAAGAGAAAGTATAAGGATGACAGAGGACGAGTCAAGAAGTGCAAATGCTTTATTTGTGGAAAGGAAGGACATTTTGCAAAAGATTGCAAAAGCAAGCAAGGAAATATTGCAAGATCAGCCGTCTATCAAGAACTGGATCTTGATGACAACTGGGATATTGTCTCAGCAGACTTTGACGACACCAGTGTCTATAGCATATCAGAAGGAGAAGGCGATGCTCATCAAAGTATCAGTGTCATGGTCCAAGATACCCCATTTGAAGAAGCAGCTTTCACAATAATACATGAAGATAATGGAAGCAACAGCGAAAATGACCAAACTAGTCATTTTGCTTTTATGTTCCATCCAGGACCACCAACAAAAGTAGCAGACATGGTTCAATCTGTAGGATCGTGGAAACCAAGCAAAGAACTGCCGGCTCAAAGTAAAAGTTGTGAGCATGATTGGAAGGAGAACACGGTCACAAATTACACGATATGCTATTTCTGTGGAATACTAACCACAGATGTGTCAAGACTTAACTGTCCCAAGTGCCAACTTACAACATGTGCTCTTTGTGCAAAAAATTATCTTGGCAAAACGGTTAATGTTAAAAGAAAGCAGCAGTGCAAGCAGGAAGAAGAAAATGACTTCAGCAGTAGAGAGGTAAAACTTCTCAAAGAGCTTTTGAAAGAAAAGACAGAACAAGTTCAGCAGATGATAAGAGATCGAGCAAAAGAGTATTATGAAACAAAGGCAGAGATTCAAAAGAAGGAAGAAGCATGGCAGCTTGAAAAGAGCTTGCTAGTAAAAGACCTTGCAGATACTCTTAGGATAATTGATCAGCTTAAAGCTGAACAAACAAGGTTTGAAGAACAGAAGAATGAAGAAATAAGAAGGCTTAAAGCACAACTGCAAGAGAAGAAAGAAGAAGGAGTAGGGTTTCAATACTCTAATGAAGAATTCCCACCATTAAATGATACTCATGAAGCAAGACCATTCATGGAAGCAGAACTTCATTACTCTGGGAATGCCGCTGTAGTTCCAAAAGTAAGGAAGGTAACTAACTCACTTTACAATGTGAAGGTTGAGTTTTTTATCCCCAATTGTCCTTCATTTGGAACCACTGCAATAATAGACACAGGAGCATCAGCATGCTGTATAAACAAAAAGGTTGTCCCTGAGGAAGCGCTTGAACTATTAACCTACAACGTCTTCTTCAATGGCCTAAATTCAAGACAGCAAGCTACTCATAAACTGAAGCAGGGCTCTTTCCTTATTGAAGGAAACACTTTTAAAATTCCTCTCATATATGCATTTGATATGCATGACAGTAATGGCATTGAAATGCTAATAGGAGCCAATTTCATAAGGGCTATGAAAGGAGGAATTCGTATAGAAGGAGATGAGATAACCATTTACAAGAAGGTTACCAAGATTAAGACTTCAGACCAAGCCGAAGTTGCTGAAGTTGCCATCACCGAGCTTGAAATTAGTGAAGAAGATTTCTTTGAGATAAATGAATCTATTTATTTCAACCAAGAAGGCAACAACGCATTCCTGAAGCAGTTTAAACCTGTCATTGATAGGTTGAAACTTCAAGGATACATCGGAGAAGAACCTTTAAAGCATTGGAAGAAAAATGGCGAATTTTGTAAGCTGGATATTATCAATCCAGACGTTACAATTGAAGACCGACCATTAAAACATGTGACACCAGCAATGGAAGATTCATTCAGAAAACATGTTGATAGTCTTCTCAAAATTGGTGCTATTCGTCCAAGTACGAGCAGACACAGAACGATGGCAATGATCGTAAATTCAGGAACAACAATTGATCCTGCAACTGGAAGAGAAATCAAAGGGAAGGAAAGAATGGTGTTCAATTATAAATCCTTGAATGATAACACATACAAGGACCAATACTCCCTACCAGGAATAAATACGATCATCAGGAGAATAGGAAACGCGAAGATATTCTCAAAGTTTGACCTCAAATCAGGGTTCCATCAAGTCGCCATGGATGAAGAGTCAATCCCATGGACCGCATTCTTAGTACCTGGAGGACTTTATGAATGGCTGGTTATGCCATTTGGATTGAAGAATGCCCCAGCAGTGTTTCAAAGAAAGATGGATAAATGCTTCAAAGGAACAGAGTCATTCATCGCAGTATATATTGATGATATACTGGTTTTCTCAAATAACGAAAAGGAGCATGCAAAGCACCTGGAAAAGATGCTAAAAATTTGTGAAGATAATGGCTTAGTCTTATCTCCAACAAAGATGAAGATAGCAGTTCCAACAATAGATTTTCTAGGAGCAGTCATAGGAGAAGGAACCATAAAGTTACAACCACATATCATAAAGAAGATTGTGAACTTCAACGAAGAAGAATTAAAGACTAAGAAGGGGTTAAGGTCATTCTTAGGAATCCTCAATTATGCTCGCACTCATATCCCAAAACTAGGGATACTCCTAAGACCGTTGTACGAAAAGACGAATGCTCATGGAGATAAAAGATTGAAGCCTTCTGATTATGAACTAATCAGAAAAATCAAAGCACAAGTTCAAAATCTCCCAGACCTGGAGATACCACCTGAAAATGCTTACATCATCCTTGAAACAGATGGATGTATGGAAGGATGGGGAGGAATTGTTAAATGGAAGAATAACAAGGAAGGTCCAAGGAATTCAGAAAGAATCTGCGCATATGCAAGTGGCAAATTTTCAACAACTCAATCGACAATCGATGCTGAAATCAATGCCTGTATCAACACTTTGGAAAAGTTAAAGATCTACTACCTTGATAAACAAGAGATAACTCTAAGAACAGATTGTCAAGCCATTATTAGCTTTTACAATAAAGCTAATAGCAACAAATCTTCAAGGGTTAGATGGATCAAGTTTGCAGATGCAGTCACAGGAACGGGCGTTAAGATCAACATAGAACATATAGAAGGAAAACATAATACGCTAGCTGATTCTCTCTCAAGACTTGTTAATCTTTGTTTTGCAGAATGCACAGGAGAAATGAAGCAATTAGCAGTAGCAGCGCTTTACTCAGTGGAGGAAGTTCTACAGTCCCCCTATGCCTCTCAGAAGAATATGAAGATCACTTGCGAAGAAATCATGAAGACTTTCAACCACTCCCAAGAATCTTCACTAAAACAATCTTCATGCATGAAGAACCAGGAGCAATGTACAGACACTACCAGCTCAAAGCCAACCACACCCCAATCAGAATGGATAAATCTGATGCATGGAGGTCAGTCGCTCAAGATATCGAATTATCAGCAGCAAAAGAAGCAGTCAAAGCAATGCGAAACTTACAAGCAATCATACAATGTAAAGCCCAAGTTTGCTTTGGATTATCAACAAAGGACAACCACTGGTCTGACCAGAAAGAAGACGTACGAATCCAGAATAAAGAAGCTCGAAGAATCCTCATCGAACTGGAAGCCCTCGCACAACGATTGGGTCGCAACAATATCTGAAACCATAGAAGTCCAAGACAATAACCAAGAAGAAGACAGTTGCAGCTACAACAGGAAAGGATTTCTAGAAGATAGTGACGACAGTGATGACGATTCAATTTTTATTGTGGACCCCGGGTGGGATGATTATTGTCTGCATAAGTTAAAATTGAATCGTCCCATGGATAAGCATGTCTACCCAAAAGCTCGAAGGGCCCGCATGTGAATTATTTCACATATCACGGGTTTCAAAAGACAACAGCTGTATAATTATTAAAGTAAAAGTTGGTATTATCAGTCCGTGTCGGCCAATTGTATCAAAATTAATAATGGCCTGGAATATTCCTTGGCATATGCTATGGTTTATTCTCTGGAATATGCTAGATGCCAAAGCATATTCTTAGTTTATTCTCTTTCGTTTAGCCTATCTGCCGCAGTGGGATGACAAACTTGCTACACAAAAATCAGAGTCTAAATGGGAAAACCCATTTGCAGCGAAGCATGGTGAGAACCATACAATTCTTCATCTTTCCAAAGAAAATGATGATGACAACCTGCCATACCCAAAGTTCCGAAACTTTAAGCAAATGGCAGCACAAATTATCAATAAACATGAGGAACATGCTTTCCCAGCAGCAAATGATGCAGAATCCGGAGCAAGCTATCAACCACCAAATGATGCAATATTAGGACCAGCTGTTTACCCGCCAGCTCGACAGAATCCACAGCCAACTTATAGACCAGACTATCAGTTTGGTTATCCTCAAGGAAGAAACAATGTTTTTAATGGAGGATATGGTGAATACCACAACTCACAGTGGACTCTGCCGCCAGCATGGACAGAATCAGGTGTGATGCTTGTCCTACCAGCAGATCCAGGCTTATGGTCAGACGTAATAGCAAGATGGGAGTCTATAACAATCAATAGACTCAACAGTCAAACATGGACTGACAATAAAGCAAAGTTAACATTTGTGGAGAATCTTCTTGGAGAAAGCGAAAAATTAATGTGGCAACAATGGCGAACTGCATACCCGGATGTGTATGCTGCCCTTGAAGCAATTGCTGATGAACCACAAAATATAACATCACAAGTAAGGCAACTAATATTGTTGGAGGATCCGTATCGAGGCTCAACTGATGAACAAGACAGAGCCTACAGAGACTTAGACAGGATAACTTGTGAAGAAACCAAGAACTTGTGGTCATTCTTGGAAGATTTCAGACAGTTAGCGATAAAATCAGGGAAATTGTATTTCCCCTCAACAACAGAAAAGCTTTTTGCTAAACTCCCACCTTCTTTGTCCAAGAAAGTAGAAGAATCGTTTAAAGCCAAGCACCCTGGTCTCAGTGCAGGAGTCTTGCCAGCAATCAAGTTCACTCATACTTTTATCTCAGAAATGTGCAAAGATGCGGCGCTTGCTAAAGAACTTAGAGACTTATCTCTTTGTTCAGCTATACCAATTCCTGGTTATTACAAAAATAACAGGAAGAAGTATGGAATGAGGAAATCAAGAACCTACAAAGGAAAGCCACATGGTTCTCATGTAAAGCCATTCAAGAGAAAGTATAAGGATGACAGAGGACGAGTCAAGAAGTGCAAATGCTTTATTTGTGGAAAGGAAGGACATTTTGCAAAAGATTGCAAAAGCAAGCAAGGAAATATTGCAAGATCAGCCGTCTATCAAGAACTGGATCTTGATGACAACTGGGATATTGTCTCAGCAGACTTTGACGACACCAGTGTCTATAGCATATCAGAAGGAGAAGGCGATGCTCATCAAAGTATCAGTGTCATGGTCCAAGATACCCCATTTGAAGAAGCAGCTTTCACAATAATACATGAAGATAATGGAAGCAACAGCGAAAATGACCAAACTAGTCATTTTGCTTTTATGTTCCATCCAGGACCACCAACAAAAGTAGCAGACATGGTTCAATCTGTAGGATCGTGGAAACCAAGCAAAGAACTGCCGGCTCAAAGTAAAAGTTGTGAGCATGATTGGAAGGAGAACACGGTCACAAATTACACGATATGCTATTTCTGTGGAATACTAACCACAGATGTGTCAAGACTTAACTGTCCCAAGTGCCAACTTACAACATGTGCTCTTTGTGCAAAAAATTATCTTGGCAAAACGGTTAATGTTAAAAGAAAGCAGCAGTGCAAGCAGGAAGAAGAAAATGACTTCAGCAGTAGAGAGGTAAAACTTCTCAAAGAGCTTTTGAAAGAAAAGACAGAACAAGTTCAGCAGATGATAAGAGATCAAGCAAAAGAGTATTATGAAACAAAGGCAGAGATTCAAAAGAAGGAAGAAGCATGGCAGCTTGAAAAGAGCTTGCTAGTAAAAGACCTTGCAGATACTCTTAGGATAATTGATCAGCTTAAAGCTGAACAAACAAGGTTTGAAGAACAGAAGAATGAAGAAATAAGAAGGCTTAAAGCACAACTGCAAGAGAAGAAAGAAGAAGGAGTAGGGTTTCAATACTCTAATGAAGAATTCCCACCATTAAATGATACTCATGAAGCAAGACCATTCATGGAAGCAGAACTTCATTACTCTGGGAATGCCGCTGTAGTTCCAAAAGTAAGGAAGGTAACTAACTCACTTTACAATGTGAAGGTTGAGTTTTTTATCCCCAATTGTCCTTCATTTGGAACCACTGCAATAATAGACACAGGAGCATCAGCATGCTGTATAAACAAAAAGGTTGTCCCTGAGGAAGCGCTTGAACTATTAACCTACAACGTCTTCTTCAATGGCCTAAATTCAAGACAGCAAGCTACTCATAAACTGAAGCAGGGCTCTTTCCTTATTGAAGGAAACACTTTTAAAATTCCTCTCATATATGCATTTGATATGCATGACAGTAATGGCATTGAAATGCTAATAGGAGCCAATTTCATAAGGGCTATGAAAGGAGGAATTCGTATAGAAGGAGATGAGATAACCATTTACAAGAAGGTTACCAAGATTAAGACTTCAGACCAAGCCGAAGTTGCTGAAGTTGCCATCACCGAGCTTGAAATTAGTGAAGAAGATTTCTTTGAGATAAATGAATCTATTTATTTCAACCAAGAAGGCAACAACGCATTCCTGAAGCAGTTTAAACCTGTCATTGATAGGTTGAAACTTCAAGGATACATCGGAGAAGAACCTTTAAAGCATTGGAAGAAAAATGGCGAATTTTGTAAGCTGGATATTATCAATCCAGACGTTACAATTGAAGACCGACCATTAAAACATGTGACACCAGCAATGGAAGATTCATTCAGAAAACATGTTGATAGTCTTCTCAAAATTGGTGCTATTCGTCCAAGTACGAGCAGACACAGAACGATGGCAATGATCGTAAATTCAGGAACAACAATTGATCCTGCAACTGGAAGAGAAATCAAAGGGAAGGAAAGAATGGTGTTCAATTATAAATCCTTGAATGATAACACATACAAGGACCAATACTCCCTACCAGGAATAAATACGATCATCAGGAGAATAGGAAACGCGAAGATATTCTCAAAGTTTGACCTCAAATCAGGGTTCCATCAAGTCGCCATGGATGAAGAGTCAATCCCATGGACCGCATTCTTAGTACCTGGAGGACTTTATGAATGGCTGGTTATGCCATTTGGATTGAAGAATGCCCCAGCAGTGTTTCAAAGAAAGATGGATAAATGCTTCAAAGGAACAGAGTCATTCATCGCAGTATATATTGATGATATACTGGTTTTCTCAAATAACGAAAAGGAGCATGCAAAGCACCTGGAAAAGATGCTAAAAATTTGTGAAGATAATGGCTTAGTCTTATCTCCAACAAAGATGAAGATAGCAGTTCCAACAATAGATTTTCTAGGAGCAGTCATAGGAGAAGGAACCATAAAGTTACAACCACATATCATAAAGAAGATTGTGAACTTCAACGAAGAAGAATTAAAGACTAAGAAGGGGTTAAGGTCATTCTTAGGAATCCTCAATTATGCTCGCACTCATATCCCAAAACTAGGGATACTCCTAAGACCGTTGTACGAAAAGACGAATGCTCATGGAGATAAAAGATTGAAGCCTTCTGATTATGAACTAATCAGAAAAATCAAAGCACAAGTTCAAAATCTCCCAGACCTGGAGATACCACCTGAAAATGCTTACATCATCCTTGAAACAGATGGATGTATGGAAGGATGGGGAGGAATTGTTAAATGGAAGAATAACAAGGAAGGTCCAAGGAATTCAGAAAGAATCTGCGCATATGCAAGTGGCAAATTTTCAACAACTCAATCGACAATCGATGCTGAAATCAATGCCTGTATCAACACTTTGGAAAAGTTAAAGATCTACTACCTTGATAAACAAGAGATAACTCTAAGAACAGATTGTCAAGCCATTATTAGCTTTTACAATAAAGCTAATAGCAACAAATCTTCAAGGGTTAGATGGATCAAGTTTGCAGATGCAGTCACAGGAACGGGCGTTAAGATCAACATAGAACATATAGAAGGAAAACATAATACGCTAGCTGATTCTCTCTCAAGACTTGTTAATCTTTGTTTTGCAGAATGCACAGGAGAAATGAAGCAATTAGCAGTAGCAGCGCTTTACTCAGTGGAGGAAGTTCTACAGTCCCCCTATGCCTCTCAGAAGAATATGAAGATCACTTGCGAAGAAATCATGAAGACTTTCAACCACTCCCAAGAATCTTCACTAAAACAATCTTCATGCATGAAGAACCAGGAGCAATGTACAGACACTACCAGCTCAAAGCCAACCACACCCCAATCAGAATGGATAAATCTGATGCATGGAGGTCAGTCGCTCAAGATATCGAATTATCAGCAGCAAAAGAAGCAGTCAAAGCAATGCGAAACTTACAAGCAATCATACAATGTAAAGCCCAAGTTTGCTTTGGATTATCAACAAAGGACAACCACTGGTCTGACCAGAAAGAAGACGTACGAATCCAGAATAAAGAAGCTCGAAGAATCCTCATCGAACTGGAAGCCCTCGCACAACGATTGGGTCGCAACAATATCTGAAACCATAGAAGTCCAAGACAATAACCAAGAAGAAGACAGTTGCAGCTACAACAGGAAAGGATTTCTAGAAGATAGTGACGACAGTGATGACGATTCAATTTTTATTGTGGACCCCGGGTGGGATGATTATTGTCTGCATAAGTTAAAATTGAATCGTCCCATGGATAAGCATGTCTACCCAAAAGCTCGAAGGGCCCGCATGTGAATTATTTCACATATCACGGGTTTCAAAAGACAACAGCTGTATAATTATTAAAGTAAAAGTTGGTATTATCAGTCCGTGTCGGCCAATTGTATCAAAATTAATAATGGCCTGGAATATTCCTTGGCATATGCTATGGTTTATTCTCTGGAATATGCTAGATGCCAAAGCATATTCTTAGTTTATTCTCTTTCGTTTAGCCTATAAAAGGCCTTGTAATTCAGTGTATTGAATCACCCATCCCCCTACAATCACCACCACCACCATTGTAACAAAGCTTCCGCAGTATTTTAATAAAAAGGTGTGTTTTAAGTACTTTAAAGTTTTAGTTTTTGAGCTAATATCTCGTTTATAATTTGGCATTCGTTTCTTTCCTTCAAGTCCGGTAGCACTTTTCTGAAGTTGATGCTCACAAGTCACGACACGTCATGTTGATTTATGTGTTTATCGACAGATATAATATCTTCTTTAAAGATTTACGACAAATTATTTAATCAAAACGGCTCGAATCTAATACCTCATTTCTTACCAAAATCGGCAGCTAGCTTTTGGCACTAGTTGACCTTCACTTACTAAAACAATTACCAAGTTGTGCAGTTGCTTTCAGCGAATGTTTAATTCAATCTCATTTCGTAAGTCTACTACCAAAAAGTCTATGCGCGTAAATTTTTTAACAAAAGAAAATAAGTTCACGAATACAATCCACATGTTACAGATTTTATTTCATTTGACCAAGTCCACCAACGTATGCATACTTCATCACTAGTTTGTTCCTTCACCAACCTAAACACTTGCATTGTATAATTAGCATTAAAACTTGTAAATTACAACAATAAAAGTTGTACTTATTTCATATTTTAGTAAGTCAAAGTCTGAAAAAGTTTATATCTTGTGTTTAAGTCTTTAAGACATAAACTTTAACTTTGAATTCTTATTTTGCATTCACAAGAAAAAATGGCTCCTCTATTACAGAAATCAAATTCTGCAATTCAAGCTGATCAATTGCTAATCCAACACTTCGCACATCCACACATGCTTCATAAAGTATACATGACATCTGAGTTCAATTGTGACGGATGCAACACGGGTGGACACGGTGTAAGATATCGTTGTTCAGCTTGCGATTTTGATCTACATGAAAAATGCGCCACGACTCCTCATCGTACTACCACACACTTACACCCACAGCATCAGCTTATCCTTGTTAACCGTCCTGGTGACTCGCACTTTTGCAATGTGTGTAGAGGGTTTACCAATGGGCTAAGCTACACATGTGAGTGCCAGACATGTGAGTTTGATGTGCATGTTTTGTGTATCGAGACTCCCGTGGCGAAAGGCGTCCCGTCCACTTTGGATCGTAGTCAGAGCGCAGGTGGGTTGTCGTGGGGACAGCCTGCGACCGCTGTTGGGGGTTTTAATGGTGTTGGTAATAGTCAACCTATAATGATGAACCAGCAACAGCTCGAGCACCAGCAACAACAGATGCAGAAGCAAGGAATGCCAATGACTGCATTTAATGGTAATATTGGAATGAATAATACTCAGCCTATGATGGTCAACCATCACCAACAGCAGCAAGTTATGCCTACGACAGCGTTTGTAGGTTATAATGGAGCGAATACTAATCAACAAATGATGATCAATCAGCAGCCCCAACAGCAGCAATTTTATAATAAAACGATCACTAATCAGCCTCTTATGGTAAACCAGCAGCAACAACAATTTGGTGGTTATCCGGGAGTAAACACCAATCAAATGATGATGATCAACCCCCAACAGCAGCAAATGCCTATGACGATGTATGGCGGTTATAATTTAGTCAACAATAATCAAAATATGATGATGAACCAGCAGAAGCAGCAACAGCAACAGCAACAAGGGAGCTCTAGTAATTACGCGAAGGTGGGGAAGGTTGCTGCTAATATTCTTACCACTTCTCTTATTGGGATTCCGATATTTAACACCAGAAGGTAATCAGCTTTTGCTATGGCTAAGTCCGTTGTCATAGGTCTGGCGATAACTTTGCCAACGGATTAGTCATGCAAAGTTCATTCCAATTTCCACATCTATTGGATGCTAGTCCCAAATTTGGTTGGTTTTCTTTGTGGTTTTAAGTACAATGATCAATTGTATATCCTTTTCAAAGTGTGATTTCCCTTTCAAATTACATTATGTTATGCATATTTTATTTACTTTTTTTTTTTCTTTTCTAACACATGATCAATCTCTCTAATCAATTTCTCTGCGAATAAGCGATGATCTACTATGCAGAAAAGAAAAGAAAATATTATGTTCTAGTTCAGTATTTACATTGTAATAATTTTGGCAAATATAGTTTATTGCTACAATGGTTGATCCTTGAAGATCACCAAAACAATGAACTGAGGTTAAAAGTCAACTTCTTGTATCATAGTTATATGCAACTTGTTTGTTGTTTGTTTAGACATGATAGGTCATAATGTTGGGATTTGTTTTGTGGGTTTGGAACTTTCTATATTGAAAGAGAGCATTTATATGAATTATTTCAATGTATTTATGCAGCATATTGTGAAAGTATTAAGATGAATAATGTTCGTATTGTTACATACATTTAGGGGCGTGCAGCGGTACAAAATTATATCTTATCACTATAGGAAACCAGAAATAGGAATCCAAACTGGTAAGAACTAGTATCAGTCTTTTAGAACCAGTTCTATCCCAAACCATAACGTGAACAGTGTTAGTTTTTGGTCTGTTTTAATGTAATGCTAAATGGAGCCTGTTTAAAAGTAATGGTAAAGGGAACTCGCATGTGTAGGCCTCGACCTCTATGCCCCTTAGCCAACATGGAGGAGGTCTTGGTGCTAACCGCATGCAAGAGAGACATGAGACAGGGATTTAAACACATTAGAGTTGCATATCCCGAAAGGTTTTATGGATATTTTAAATATACGTATGACCGGATTCGAACTCGAGACTTCGGGATTGCACACATTACGTATGAGAATTGATGTTAAATAATTAATATATATAAATGTTATTATTATTAATTATTTGTCACGAAATAAATACTTAATTATAGTTAATATTTAACGAGGTTTGGCTAACGGTCGTTAAATGTAAACTAAAGGGACTAGAGATGAAATTAGAAGTCGGAAAGGATCTAGAATCCCTCTTGGGATTGTTTGGCCGATCGGTTGGGTTCCCAAACCCAAACCCACACAAACTTGTTCTCCAAGATTGGTTACCTATATATACAAACCCTTGTATTCATTCTTAACCTAATCTTGGTGACTTGCAAACCTAATTTCTCTTCTTCTTTCCCTCTTTCTTGTGCTTGGCCGATCGGTTAATACCCTCCCCAAGGGTTTCGATTTTTCCAACTCAAGAATAAGTGTTTGGTTTGTTTGTGATCAAGAACCTAGTCTTTCACTTCAATTCAATATTAGTACGTGTGTACAAGAGCGAAGGACAAATACACTTGTGTTTGTGGGATTTCTTGGTGGTCGACTTTATTGGGTCGAATTATATTAAACCCTAAGCTAGGGTTTCGGGTTTTTGTTCCTCATTCACATTAACGTGTGTTTTTTGATTTGCTAAAAGGTACGCACATTCTTATTCGGTTAATTACTTAAATATATTATTCTTATTCTTCCGCTGCATGCTTTGATGATGTTTACTTGCTTTTGTAATTGTTATGATTAGTAAAACCGAACATATCCTTGACCGCTAATGTGCCATCACAGGTAGCTTTTGGCCTGTTATTTTTAAAGTAATGGTGAAACTACCTTCATTTTTAGATTGTTTTTGTTGTTTCTAAAGAATAGTCACAAAGAATCAACATCCCAAATACACATGCTAGCTAGTAATATCAGCTAATTTTAGAGAGATGGCAAAAGATAAACTAATTGTGTGCTATAAACTCATATTAGACGAATCACTTCACAGGAGTCAAACATTGTATTGGGTTACACATGCTAGCTAGTAATATCAGCTAATTTTAGAGAGATGGCAAAAGATAAACTAATTGTGTGCTACAAACTCATATTAGACGAATCACTTCACAGGAGTCAAACATTGTATTGGGTTACACATACAAGTTTACCATCTAATAATACCTTACACATGTCTCATTCGAGATTCTAATCATCTGGTTGATGAGTTACTTGATGAGTCTCTAAATACTCATCATTTTTATACAAAATAAACTGCAAATTCATCTGAAAACACTCAGAAACACATCAAAATGATCAAAATATCACAAATCAGTGTTTTATGTGTTTTAAATTCAAAAATATCAAAATCAGATGAAAAACATATCAATTTTGCAAAAATTGCAGTTTCAGTCCCCCAAGTTTCAAGAATTGTCAAAAATAGTCCCTGAGCCCGAATTTCAAAAGTATAAATCACCAAAGGTCCTTTTTAAATCATAAGTTGTCAAATTTAGTCCTTTGGTGAAAAATATGAAAAGTTTGAGAAAATTACAAAAATGGTCCTTCAACTTTCAAAATTGACAGAATTGGTCCCTGGAAAATGTGAAAAAGGCAACATTGGTCCTTGTACTTTCTGAGAATGTCACTTTTGGTCCCTTGAGACAAGTTTGAGATGTTGGCAGCTTAGGCCCCTACATTTTCAGGATTTACATCTTTAGTCCCTATAGTTTTAAACCTTTTTACCCATTGTGAACCCCCTGTCATTAAACCATTGTGAACCCCCCTTGTTTATTATTAGCCTGGTCAATATTGGTCAAAACAAGCAACCCCGCCAAAAAGTCTCACCCTCTCCACTTGAGTCTGCAACTCAGAAACCCATTCCCCCTCCTCACCAATCACTCAAAATTGTTCCCTCACCCCTAACTAACATCCAATATGCATTTAATGCATTTCCCTCCCCCTCACTCAACCCCATTTGTCAAACACCCATTTTGGCGCCAAAAACAGGTTTAAACGGGTGAGATCAATTTGAAGCAATCCAAGGGTCAAGATTGGTGGGAAAGGATCAGAAGTAAGAGAAAAAGGGATTGGGTTATAAAAAGAGAAGGAAAGAGAAGAAAGAAGTAGTAGTTATTTAGTTTTAATTTACTTTCATGTCGTTTTTTTTTATTATGTCTTAGTTAAAACTCTAAAGTTGTAATCTTCTTTGTTTAAGCATCATTTTCAAGTTACATTTTCAGATTATCCAAGTTTTAATTATCAATTCAAAGTTTCATTTAGTTTCATGCTTATGTGGCTACTGTTGAAAATTCCTATTTCCATTACTTAAACCCAAGCTTCAATAAGCTTGTGTATCAGTTTATATAAGCTTAGATAAGCTTTTTATAGCTTTTCATAAGCTTAAAAATTAAGTTCCAAGCATTTTGTACTCGGGTCAACAAAAGTCAACTGGGGATCAATATTGGACATGGACTTGGAAATGGGTGATTCAGAAGTTGCAATGGGTTGATTTTAGTTCATTTGGGTTGAAATATAGGTTAGTGGCTCATTGGGTATCTGTGCAAGCCACAGTGGCTTAAGGACCTTTTGTAAGTGTTTTTCAATTTTTAATGCATAATCTGCTAGTGTAGTTAAATATGGTTTAATCTTGTCAAATTAGTTGTATTTAGGATTTATATAAGTAGTTGGATCATTAACATCAGTTTGATCATGGTCTAGCTTAGTTTTTAGTGCACAACAGTTAGTTAAGGGAGTGTTTGGATTTGTAGTTTAAACTGCCCTTGGGGCTTGATCAATAGTTCATTACTTTTGGTAAGTGATTGTTAGCTCAAAATAAACTCACTTGAGTCATTAATTGGTGCTTATTACTTGTAAAAGTCAAAATTCATGTTAACTGTTTCCAACAGTTAACCTGTTGAAATTTTGGAAATCCAAACTTGTGTTTTGTGTTTAAAAATCTCAACCAAAGCTTGCAGAGGCTTCATTACACCTTATAACTTCATAATCAATCATAAAATTGGATCCAAACTTCATAAAAGTCAACTGTGTGCTGTTTTCAAAAAAGTCAAAAATGTCAAAAGATTGGTTTTGTGCAGAAAGTGCAGCATCTGCACAGGTTTCACTTAAGGTTTTCAAGGTCTGAGTTTTTGGTTACAAGTAGTGTTCTAGGTGGTCTATAAGACCTATTACCTGTTTTCAACTTAAGCTTTGTGGATAAGCTTGTGCAGGGGCTTAAAGTGACCCCCTTGTGCCCTGCTCCATAACTCAGTGAATACTGAGTTTTACTCAGTTTTTGCATCAAGTGTACAGAGCTTATAAGAGCTCACCATGGCCTCATTTTTGGCACAATTGGTCTCACCCAGGTCTGCTGTAGGTTCCATTTGGTATTTTTAAGTTTCAACTTATTTTGAGTCTTGTGCAAGTGCCCAAAGTTACCCCTCTAGAACTGTTTTTAGCTTTTATCTCATACATCAAATCTGATCTAGCTTGTGTTTCTGTGATATAAGCTTGTTGATTTTAGTTGGAATTAGTCACTTATAGCATCTTTGAGTTCCTGTAATCAGTTGGTGTACTTTGGTGAGCTTTTAGCTTATCAAAGTGCTTATTAATAAGCACTTTGGATAGCAGATTTATAATCCTCCACACAAGCACTTGTTTTCTCATTTTTCTTATATTCCTAATATTAATTTAGATTTTTCCTGAAATTTTCAGATTTTTCCAAGTTCATTTGCTATTTTTCTTAATTTAAATTAGTTTTTAATCATTTTTAAATAGCTTTTAATACAAAAAAATTAGAAAAAGGTTCAAAAAAATAATTTTTCAATTTTCTTAGACTTAGATAAATATAAGAAGTAGAAAAAGTAATTTTCTAGATTTTTCATAGTTTATTTGGTAATTTTTAATAATTAAATTAGTTTTAAATAGTTTAAAAATCATAAAAAAATAGAAAAATAACCAGAAAAATACAAAAATAGTTTTTAAAAATTCTCTTTTGATATTTCAGACTTTTCCATTTCATAATTTTATTTTTCAAGCCTTATTTCCTATTTTCTTTCATTTTAGGTTATTTTTAAATAGTTAAAAATAGTTTTTATTTAATAGTAATTAATTAAATAGTTATAAAAATAATTTTCTTTTTCTATAAATTTTCTTTTATCATTAGGATTGTAAAAATGTATTTTTCATATTTTTAGGACTTTTATTTCTTAGATTTCACTTTTTATTTTGTACGTTTACGTTATTCTTAATTTAAACGTACGTTTTTAGTTTTAAACGTTCATCACTTTAAAAATAGTGATAGCGTTTATTTAATAGGTTTTATCTTTTTAATTTTCTTCTCTTTTGCATTTAAGCCGTCTTCATTTGTTGGCTTTTCTGTAGTTAATATCTTATCCAGATCCCATTCCCATATCCTTTTCCCGTTCAAACTCCTCGATCACTAAACGTTTGATAATCCATTGCACAACTCGCTGGGACATAACGACCCTGGGAAACATTGTACTCCTCTGATCTTCATTGATTTCGTGCTGAAGCTGTTTTAAGGTTTCTTACGCTTGCGTGAGAGAACTTGACTGTTTTGCGCGAATCAAATTTTGGCGCCGCTGCCGGGGAGCTGTGCTGATCTATCTTCCGTATAGCAGATTAGTTGTTTGAATCCTCACTCATTGTTTATATCATCCATCTCTGTATATATATATATCCATATTTTCTTCTAAAAAATCCAAAAACCCAAAAACAAGCAAAAACGTATAAAACACAAAAATATTTTCTCTTTTGTTTCTATATATGTATCAAATAATAAAAACACAAAAAGAATCGTCGTTTTCTCTAATAATTAACAACTTAAAAGATTACCACCGAAAACCAAGGCAGTGCACTACCTAACTGGGGGTGCGACCATAATAAGTTCCCGAACTAAAGATATAAAACTTGCCTTTGTGTCCATTGTGATTGGTGTACCTTTTTCAAAGAAGCCATTCATCTTGGATTATTGGTTAAGTTCACTGTTGTTTTGCCTCGATTTTGTGTTAATTGATTTTGTTGTGATATCGACGTTTCAGAACCAGAAAACCCATAAAGATTCTTCTCACCACCATTTTTACAAACCGTCTTCATAATTCTCATTCTCATCTGAAGATTTTCATAATTCCCATTTCTCTTCTTAACTCTGAGATCCCTTAGAGTTATCTCTAGTGCATGCGCACTCGTTCTTCTAGATCATTGAGTCCTTTGCGTGATCTAGCAGAAATTCCAAGAAGACGTTCTCGTAGGCGTGCTGCCCAAATAGTCGAACCCGAGATTCGTACTATTTCTAGCAACAACATGGCAGACGAACGTACCATGGCGGAAATGCTCCAGGCACCCACCGAGGGTTATGGAGATGCCATCGTCTTACCGGTAATCAATTCTGATCACTTCGAATTGAAGACACATTTAATCCAACTTGTGTCTACGAATCAATTCCGCGGGTCTGATCGAGAAGACCCGTATGCACACATCCGTTGGTTCAACCATTTGACATCAACTCTCAATTACAAAGATGTGCCACAACAGGTGATCAAATTGATGCTATTTCCGTTCTCACTTGCGGGGGCAGCCCGGATTTGGCTGGAAAAAGAACCCCCTCGATCCATCGAAACTTGGGAGGATCTTGTCCAAAAGTTTGTCAATTATTTCTTCCCTCCATCAAAGACGACTAATCTTAAAAATGAAATTTCTGGATTTCGTCAAAATTTCGATGAAAATTTTGGAGAGGCATGGGAGAGATTCAAAGATCTCCTCAGGAAATGCCCCCATCATGAATTCACGGAGCTTCAACAAGTTAATATCTTTTACAATGGGTTGAACGGTAATGATCAAGATTCTTTGAACGCATCCGCGGGTGGCAATATCTTGAATCGTAAACCTAAAGATGTGCTTGAAATTTGCGAGAGTAAATCAAAAGTTCCTTTTTCTCGCAACAAAGTCAATGTTCCGAACACTCCTGCTTCTTCATCCGGTAACTCTTCTGAGTTAGCAGCTCCGATAGCTGCTCTAACGGACATCATCCATTGTATGATAAAAGAGGTAAAGGAAATCAAAAGCGAAATTCATAAGCCCGAACCAGTCAAAGCCGTAAACAAGGTGTGTGAAACTTGTAGTGGTCCACACGCGTATTATGATTGTCAAGCAACCGATGCTTCCTTTTACCAAGCTCCCGTAGCTTCGGTAAACCACAATCAATACCGACCACAAGCTGATCCTCATTACCGTGCACCTAGCGGTATGACACCACCTGGTTTTCCTCCTGTGCAAAACCATGGAAATCAAAATCGCTTTGTTCCGAATCAAGGGCAAAATTTCAATAACCCTCCAAATTTCAATCAAAACCGGAACAATTTCAACCAACCTCAGCCATATCAAGCTCCTAATCATCAAAGTTATCAACCACCTCCTCAAGCTCCCATGCCAAATGACTTCATGAAAATGACTGAGGCAAACATGCGATCAATGCAAACTCAGATCAATAACATGAGAGGTGAGCTAAAAAGGGAAATTGATACCACATTATCTCGGCAGACAAATGAGTTAAAGAATATGATGAGCAGTTTCATGAACATGAATATGAACAAAGCTTCACCATCTTCTGGAGGACTCCCAAGCAATACAGTTACCAATCCAAATGCCGAGTTGAAAGCCGTCACCACTCGTAGTGGTAAGACGCACAATGGACCTACGACTCCTATGCCCCCTCCTCCTGTGGCATTTAGTCAAGTTACCAAGGAGACAACGGACAAGGTGCATTATTCAAGCCCACGAAGTACCGCACACGTCCCACCTTCGGTAGTCCAAGCTTTAAGTCCGAAACCCGATGTTCCGAGGAAAAATCCTGAGCCAGAAAACACTTCCATCCCGGCTCAAAAGTCTAGTCAGCTTCCTTACCCATCAAGAATGAATGATGAGAAGCTCAAAGACAAAAACAAAGAGCAAATGGAAAAATTTTTCCAAATCTTCAATGAGCTTCACTTTGATATAAGCTTCGTTGATGCTCTCGTTCTAATGCCTAAATTTGCATCCACGCTTAAAGGCTTACTCACCAACAAAGATAAGCTATCAGAGATGGCTAAAACTCCTCTCAATGAGCAATGCTCAGCTGCCATTCTTAATAAGCTTCCCGAAAAGCTTGAAGACCCTGGCCGGTTCTTAATCCCGTGTGATTTCTTGGGGATGTTTCAATGCTCCGCCTTGGCCGATCTTGGCGCTAGCATTAACCTCATGCCTCTCTCAGTATGGAAGAAACTGTCTCTTCCTGAACTTTCATCCACTCATATGACACTCGAGCTAGCGGATCGTACCGTAACTCGTCCACTTGGGATAGCCGAGGATGTCGTGATGAAAGTGGGAAAGTTTCACTTTCATGCTGACTTTGTTGTTGTAGACTTCGATGCAGATCCTAGAGTTCCCCTTATCTTAGGGAGAGCTTTCTTAAGAACGAGTCGTGCTCTAATTGATGTGTTTGCGGAAGAGTTAACCATACGGGTTGACAACGAAGAGCTCACGTTGAATATTAACCAGAACTCTAAACCTCTATACAAAAAGAGTGTTGCCAAAATTGATCAAAAATCTGAAAGAATCAATGCAACACTCTCAAATTTCACGGTTAAGAGTGTTCACCAAAAACGTGCTGAGCTCAAATCTTTGAAAATTACCCCTGGTTCAAACAAATGGTTTGAAAGCTGTACCAGGGAAGTCAAGAGTGTTCTTGATGATGATGACGATGATCTAGATTCGGAGACTTCATCGGAAGTGGTGGAAACTGCTAGCTCTAAGAGCACACCACTTGTCCCACCTCCGGCATCAGTTTGTCGCATCGAGATTGTTAAGTCTGTGGATGAAACCAATCTATCTTCAGTTTCATCTGAGTTGGATGATGATGTTTGTGATCCAATGGGAGACATTCTTCCCATTGATGAAATGCTCAAAAATGATCCATCATCCTCTAGTCTTATTCCCGACTCTTCCATCCCTTCCCTCACTCCTGATGAGGAAGATGACAACTTTTGGAATGAAGTCGAGGCCTTTCTTAGTGATGAGTCAATTCCAACGGGAATTGATAACACTTACGTTGATCCGGAGGGAGACATCCTTTTTCTGGAAAGTTTGTTGATTGCAGAACCATTTCCCACCCTCCCTCCCGGACATCTTCTTGACAATCACCATCTAAGCTTCAAGTTTAAGCTTAAAGATGTCAAAACTGGTGATTTGCTTCTCTCTGCTGAAGAATGGACATGCATTCTCATGTACGTCTTTATTCCATTCTTCACAGATGGTGTGGTTGCTCTTTCCCTTTTCTCTTTCGGGAATGAGGACACCATCTTTGACCCCGGTATCATCCTTTATAGTTTCTACTATTAAACAATACCGAGGTTATATCTCGTCGGTGTGGAACTTTCTGATGTTCATATGTTCATTAACATTGTGAACGAAAGTCCGATCGAGATCGGTTTTCCACGTTACTTTCCCCATGAACAAATGAATTCGGGGTCGAGTCAAGCTAGCGACTCGGGAATCAAAAACAGTAGCATGCCATATGGGTTTTCACCCATATTTCTGTCTTCTCACCTCTTTCTACCACCCTAGTGTGGGGGGGTTGCCCACATGTTTAAAAAAAAAAGATAAAAAAAAAAAAAAAAAAAAAAAAAAAAAAAAAAAAAAAATCTCTTCTAAATAATGGCCGTAGTATTTCCCTTTTACGTTCTTTGTTTCGGCATAACCGCCGGTACTTTGAATATTGAGGGCAATATTCATTTCTAAGTGTGGGGGGGAATTCTCACGAATTTCATCATATAATTATACCAATTCCCCCGTTTTTGGCCAAAATTTTTTTTGGAGTAAGTGTTTTACACTTTCTCATTTGGTTATCAATCCGCCATGTCTGTAAGACAAAAGGATTGGCTAATCCAGGAGCAAACGGCTCTTGGTAAAGATGTATCAAATCCGTTTATATGGCTTGCAATTTGCCCAAAATTGTATGGTATTCAGCTCACCATATCCTAAAAAGTGAAGAGTTGGCTAGCCCGCAAGATTATGGCTTGTGGTAAAGGCAGTGGAAAAACCATAATTGGTAATCAGCTCACCAAAGATAATATTGATAATTTATCTAAGATTTGGCTAGTCCAGAAGGGTACGGCTTCTGGTAAAGACAAATCAAATCCGTTGGAAGCTGGTGATTTGCTCAAAATCACATGGTTATCAGTGTACCATGGTTCTTATTTGAACTGAAACATTTGGCTACTCCAGAAGTAATGGCTTTTGGTAAAGAGTTTAAAATCCATTATGTTTTCTCAAATCATTGCTAGGGACTAGCAATATCTCAGTGTGGGGGATTGATGAGTCTCTAAATACTCATCATTTTTATACAAAATAAACTGCAAATTCATCTGAAAACACTCAGAAACACATCAAAATGATCAAAATATCACAAATCAGTGTTTTATGTGTTTTAAATTCAAAAATATCAAAATCAGATGAAAAACATATCAATTTTGCAAAAATTGCAGTTTCAGTCCCCCAAGTTTCAAGAATTGTCAAAAATAGTCCCTGAGCCCGAATTTCAAAAGTATAAATCACCAAAGGTCCTTTTTAAATCATAAGTTGTCAAATTTAGTCCTTTGGTGAAAAATATGAAAAGTTTGAGAAAATTACAAAAATGGTCCTTCAACTTTCAAAATTGACAGAATTGGTCCCTGGAAAATGTGAAAAAGGCAACATTGGTCCTTGTACTTTCTGAGAATGTCACTTTTGGTCCCTTGAGACAAGTTTGAGATGTTGGCAGCTTAGGCCCCTACATTTTCAGGATTTACATCTTTAGTCCCTATAGTTTTAAACCTTTTTACCCATTGTGAACCCCCTGTCATTAAACCATTGTGAACCCCCCTTGTTTATTATTAGCCTGGTCAATATTGGTCAAAACAAGCAACCCCGCCAAAAAGTCTCACCCTCTCCACTTGAGTCTGCAACTCAGAAACCCATTCCCCCTCCTCACCAATCACTCAAAATTGTTCCCTCACCCCTAACTAACATCCAATATGCATTTAATGCATTTCCCTCCCCCTCACTCAACCCCATTTGTCAAACACCCATTTTGGCGCCAAAAACAGGTTTAAACGGGTGAGATCAATTTGAAGCAATCCAAGGGTCAAGATTGGTGGGAAAGGATCAGAAGTAAGAGAAAAAGGGATTGGGTTATAAAAAGAGAAGGAAAGAGAAGAAAGAAGTAGTAGTTATTTAGTTTTAATTTACTTTCATGTCGTTTTTTTTTATTATGTCTTAGTTAAAACTCTAAAGTTGTAATCTTCTTTGTTTAAGCATCATTTTCAAGTTACATTTTCAGATTATCCAAGTTTTAATTATCAATTCAAAGTTTCATTTAGTTTCATGCTTATGTGGCTACTGTTGAAAATTCCTATTTCCATTACTTAAACCCAAGCTTCAATAAGCTTGTGTATCAGTTTATATAAGCTTAGATAAGCTTTTTATAGCTTTTCATAAGCTTAAAAATTAAGTTCCAAGCATTTTGTACTCGGGTCAACAAAAGTCAACTGGGGATCAATATTGGACATGGACTTGGAAATGGGTGATTCAGAAGTTGCAATGGGTTGATTTTAGTTCATTTGGGTTGAAATATAGGTTAGTGGCTCATTGGGTATCTGTGCAAGCCACAGTGGCTTAAGGACCTTTTGTAAGTGTTTTTCAATTTTTAATGCATAATCTGCTAGTGTAGTTAAATATGGTTTAATCTTGTCAAATTAGTTGTATTTAGGATTTATATAAGTAGTTGGATCATTAACATCAGTTTGATCATGGTCTAGCTTAGTTTTTAGTGCACAACAGTTAGTTAAGGGAGTGTTTGGATTTGTAGTTTAAACTGCCCTTGGGGCTTGATCAATAGTTCATTACTTTTGGTAAGTGATTGTTAGCTCAAAATAAACTCACTTGAGTCATTAATTGGTGCTTATTACTTGTAAAAGTCAAAATTCATGTTAACTGTTTCCAACAGTTAACCTGTTGAAATTTTGGAAATCCAAACTTGTGTTTTGTGTTTAAAAATCTCAACCAAAGCTTGCAGAGGCTTCATTACACCTTATAACTTCATAATCAATCATAAAATTGGATCCAAACTTCATAAAAGTCAACTGTGTGCTGTTTTCAAAAAAGTCAAAAATGTCAAAAGATTGGTTTTGTGCAGAAAGTGCAGCATCTGCACAGGTTTCACTTAAGGTTTTCAAGGTCTGAGTTTTTGGTTACAAGTAGTGTTCTAGGTGGTCTATAAGACCTATTACCTGTTTTCAACTTAAGCTTTGTGGATAAGCTTGTGCAGGGGCTTAAAGTGACCCCCTTGTGCCCTGCTCCATAACT
Organism: Chrysanthemum seticuspe; assembly: GCA_019973895.1. Lineage (NCBI taxonomy): Eukaryota > Viridiplantae > Streptophyta > Magnoliopsida > Asterales > Asteraceae > Chrysanthemum > Chrysanthemum seticuspe. Next base: position 97,304,276 of record BPTQ01000004.1, read on the forward strand.
CAGTGAATACTGAGTTTTACTCAGTTTTTGCATCAAGTGTACAGAGCTTATAAGAGCTCACCATGGCCTCATTTTTGGCACAATTGGTCTCACCCAGGTCTGCTGTAGGTTCCATTTGGTATTTTTAAGTTTCAACTTATTTTGAGTCTTGTGCAAGTGCCCAAAGTTACCCCTCTAGAACTGTTTTTAGCTTTTATCTCATACATCAAATCTGATCTAGCTTGTGTTTCTGTGATATAAGCTTGTTGATTTTAGTTGGAATTAGTCACTTATAGCATCTTTGAGTTCCTGTAATCAGTTGGTGTACTTTGGTGAGCTTTTAGCTTATCAAAGTGCTTATTAATAAGCACTTTGGATAGCAGATTTATAATCCTCCACACAAGCACTTGTTTTCTCATTTTTCTTATATTCCTAATATTAATTTAGATTTTTCCTGAAATTTTCAGATTTTTCCAAGTTCATTTGCTATTTTTCTTAATTTAAATTAGTTTTTAATCATTTTTAAATAGCTTTTAATACAAAAAAATTAGAAAAAGGTTCAAAAAAATAATTTTTCAATTTTCTTAGACTTAGATAAATATAAGAAGTAGAAAAAGTAATTTTCTAGATTTTTCATAGTTTATTTGGTAATTTTTAATAATTAAATTAGTTTTAAATAGTTTAAAAATCATAAAAAAATAGAAAAATAACCAGAAAAATACAAAAATAGTTTTTAAAAATTCTCTTTTGATATTTCAGACTTTTCCATTTCATAATTTTATTTTTCAAGCCTTATTTCCTATTTTCTTTCATTTTAGGTTATTTTTAAATAGTTAAAAATAGTTTTTATTTAATAGTAATTAATTAAATAGTTATAAAAATAATTTTCTTTTTCTATAAATTTTCTTTTATCATTAGGATTGTAAAAATGTATTTTTCATATTTTTAGGACTTTTATTTCTTAGATTTCACTTTTTATTTTGTACGTTTACGTTATTCTTAATTTAAACGTACGTTTTTAGTTTTAAACGTTCATCACTTTAAAAATAGTGATAGCGTTTATTTAATAGGTTTTATCTTTTTAATTTTCTTCTCTTTTGCATTTAAGCCGTCTTCATTTGTTGGCTTTTCTGTAGTTAATATCTTATCCAGATCCCATTCCCATATCCTTTTCCCGTTCAAACTCCTCGATCACTAAACGTTTGATAATCCATTGCACAACTCGCTGGGACATAACGACCCTGGGAAACATTGTACTCCTCTGATCTTCATTGATTTCGTGCTGAAGCTGTTTTAAGGTTTCTTACGCTTGCGTGAGAGAACTTGACTGTTTTGCGCGAATCATTACTCACGTACCATAATCTATATCTTTAACATGTATAGTTCTGGTTAATTTAACCGTTTCAAATACTGAGTTCTACGCTTCTGCACAAACTAACATGCTTACATTTTTTATTTATAGACAATGACTCTTGTACATCATAATGTGTGTGTGTTTTTCTTTTTGGTGAATGACTTTTTTACATCTTCAACATTCCGAAATTCCCTTTTATATACTATCAACGATTATTCTCCATAATTCTTTTATATAAATATAGACATCACTGATTTTTTTACACAGTTAACTAAAGGGCTAATAACCTTTTAAAGCATTATACTTGTTAAGAATGGCAGTTCTGCGTAGCGAACTAAAAAAATAACTCTTTTAGACATTAAAGTTGACATTTTTGTGTTTCTTTAATTATTATGACCATATTATGACTATTTTACCCTTTGAAAAATATTTCATAAAAAAAAGAAATTCGAAAAAAAATTTCAAAAATTTCAAAAAAAAAAGTATTTCGAAAAAAAAATTCAGAAAAAAAATTTTGGAAAAAAAATTTCGAAAAAAAAGGTGTTCGAAAAAAATTTAGAAAGGGTAAAATGGTCATAATACTTTAAGCAAAACAAAAATGTCAACTTTAATGCCTAAAAGAGTTATTTTTTTAGTTCGCTACGCAGAACTACCATTTTTGACAAGTATAGTGCTTTAAAAGGTTATTATTTTTGTTCGATACGTTATATATATACAACCCCAAAGACGTTGTTATGAAAATATTATTTTTGTTCTATGACCAAGTCCACGTGCACATTGCAGTATGTGCATTGAGTATATGTTCTTTGGGTTGTTTTAGTTTCAACCTATGTTGCACGGGGACGGATACGGACACGGGGACGGAAATGGGTACTTAGAAACGCCAATATCCTAGTATTCAAGAAACGGGTACGGCCAGAAACGCTTGTGTAATTTATATAAATGTATAGTAATTAATAAATAAAATTCAAGAAAGTGCTACAATTATAACATTTGTAAACTATTAAGTCTTCAATTGGGCTTAAATATATGTTTTTAATAGTAGAAAAGCTTTTAAATGGCCCAGAAACGTATTAACGTTTCCAATACGTTTCTGCCTAACACCGGATGTTTCCAAATGATGTGAAAAGTTTCCTATTTTTTAGAAACGTTTCTAAGGTGTTTCTAGGCGTTTCGCGTTTCCGAAACGTTTTCGGTACGAAAACGTCACCCCGACGGAGTTTCCGTGCAACATAGGTTTCAACACTACAGAAAGTCATATGGTGTTGGGAGTGATAGTTTAGGTGTTATCCCACTTAAATATTATGTTCTATTACGAGTATCTTTTATATAATGCAAGTAACCCTTATATAGTCTGCTCATATATACCTCATCTTGATAATCAGCTTTCATGTTGTATGATGGTACCAACAACTCAATCTCATCCACAGATCCAACACTTCACCCATCACCATGTCCTTCGCAAACTATATATGCCCTTTGAATTCAGTTACGATGGTTGCAACACTCGTGGACATGGTACTAGATACTGATGCCCAGCATGCGATTTTGAACTCCATGAACTTTGTGCTACTTGTCCGTACTATATTTCCTCCAATGTCCACCCTGGCCACTAGCTGATCGTCCTAGTCAACCGCCCCCCCCAAACTCTCACTACTGTGATGTTTGTCGTGGCTACACTAATGGGCTTAGCTACACTTGTGGAACATGTGTGTTTGATGCACATCCTTTATGTACTCAGATTCCTATGGCGATGCCTGTTGCGTCCTTTTGGAGGTTATCGTGGGGTGAATAATAACCATCCTGTGATGATCAACCAACAAAGACACCAAAAGGGTTCTAGTAATCACTCGAGCGTGGGCAAGTTTGCTACGAAGCTTCTTTTGAGCTCTCTTACTAGTGTTTGATGCACAAAAGTCTGTCACATAAGGTTTGGCGACAAACAAGTATGATTGGTTTGGGTAACACTTTCAAATAAAAGGAACAAGTGTTGTTTCTGCTTTTATTTTTATCTGGTTCATCAATGTCGTGTATATGAACGTTTGACAAAATTTGGATTGATTTTCCTTGCAATTTCGAATTTAAACAAACTAGTGTGTGGTGTATCATCTGTTTTTGTTTCTATTCAAAATGAGCATTTATATGTCACTATAAACTTTTATATTTGATTAGTTTAACACTGAAAAGCAAAAAAATAAAATAATAATAAAACACACATAATGAATGAAAACACACCTATAAACATTCACAGTTTATGACTATTTGTCATATATGGCAAGATATCTCACAAAAGTTTTGAAAAACTCTACATGACATACGAAGTCTTACCGTTTCGACCTGAATTCATTTCAATCCATAACCTAACCCACTCGGTTTGGCACCTCTGATAATAATGAGTAACCCACTCGGTTTGGCACGTCTGATAATAATGAGTAATTATGAAGCTACATATATTACAACTATGTTATATTTAGTCGTTTAATAAGTTAAAACAGTATACATGCTAACAAAAATAACAGCCTAAGCTTATTCTCATTAACAATATACTTTATTTCAAAACACCATCATTATAAGTTAAGATTTTATGATGCCATTTCTTTAAGTAACGACGCAACACTCCTTAAATAGATTTCGTCCGAGAATCTACTCTCAGTTGAGACGAGTGTATTTGTCGCACTATTTTCCTAACAAGATAGTACGTCATCAAACTGTATGGCTCTATCTGAAATCACGGATGTTACACTTTTCCCCTTTTGGCTTCTACCTCAAAAGGTAAAGTGTTAACCTTTTGCTTGCGCATACAAGATTTGAACCTATGACCTCATGGTTAGGAGCCTTGCGAACTAACAAATTGCCCTACTCTTCGTCGAAGAAAAGAACTAAAAGACTAACATATTGGAATTTACATTGTTCAACTTCGCGTGATGATAAACTCGGACCTTGTTAGTTTTACGGCATAAATTGAACAACATATTTGAAAAAAAAAGTTAAATTACAACTACCTCTGTCACAATTTTATTGTGCATCTTTCATATTTAGTGTGTTACAAAATAATTGTCCATTACTAAAAATAGTAGTTGTATTTGTAAAAGTTTATTATATTAATATTTACAAAATAAAGAAAAAATAAATTAATTAACTGTTAAGGGGTAAACCGGCTTCTTTTTTTTTTTAAAACCAAAGCAGTGATTAATGTATTTTTTTTCCTTCTTAAATATTGTGTTTTTTGTTTGTTGACAATAGTTTGGAATGGAAAGAGTATTTAACTTAGTAAGTAACTAGCAGGGTACCCGCACATTGCAGCGGCGGGCGGGTACCATGTAACTATGTTTTACGGTTGACAATCTTTTTTTTTATTATACTTTTCTCGTGAAAACAAAATTGCAGAGGGTGAGTATAATATTTTCTCGTTAAAAAGTCTTTTTTCGTGACAACAATATGTTTTTTATTTTCTCGTTAAAAGTCTTTTTTCATCTCAATATTATAGTTCATCTCAATCTTTTTTTATTAGACTTTCATCTCATAATTTCTTCTAATCAAAGCCCAGTACAAATATTTATACTTGGCCCACCAACTAAACAATTATATAGCCCAGCACAAGTAGTACTACCCTAACCTTACAACACTTATAATTTTACTCCTGCCCTAAAAACAAACGCAGTCAACAAACTCCTTCTTATCTTTCTTTCACAAAATTTAATCTACCATTTTCTTTTTTCTTACACTACACAAAACCAAATAACAAATCAAAAGACCCTTCTTCAATCGAAACACCAACACAAAGATGAAGAACACTTTTTGATCTTTTGGTTTCGAGTAACCCGTCAACACAAATGTTTTTTGGCTTCAAGATCCTATACACGGGTCTCGGGTAAGTTGCATGTTTTCTTTTCTTTTAAGATCTATGATGAGATGGTGTTTTGAATCTAAAAAGATTTTGTTCTGTAACAAACAAACACGTATCTGAGATCTTGATGTTTCATTCTTTTTTGAAATAGGATGTAGATCTGAGGTCAAACACAGTGGTCAACTGAGAAGGTCATATGTTTGTTAAAACCATAGGTTGAAATCGGTTGTGACACTACTGTCGTGGTAGACTGTTGGGGCAGCGGTAAGATGTGTTCTGGTGGCATGTGGTTGTGGTTGTGTGGTTGGAAGTTTTTTTTTTTGGGTTATATATGGTGATGATGGTGTTAATGAGGTGTGTTACAACTTACAATTAAATAGGCAGTTACAACTTACAATTTAATGGCTGTTACAAGTCTCGGTTGTTACTTTTTTATTTTATTTAATGATATGCTTATTTGCTTGTAAGTCTGAAAATTATGTGCTTGCAAGTGTTGTACATCATGCTAAATTAGTTGTGAGTCTGAAAGTCTGAAACTTTAATAAGAGAGAGATTCATTGGTGCATTATAAGTAGTAGTGATGATCTAAACAACTAAAGATAAGAATAATTGGATTATCTCCAAACTGAAACCCTAGTTTCAAATTTCAAATCAATCTTTCATATAATAAGAGAAAAATATTTTGTTGCAATCAATTAACTGATAGAAGAGCTCATTTTTTAAATCGAGCCCTCTATTGGCTAATAAAAAACAATTAATTTTAATTTGGACAATAATCGCATTTGAATTTCGTCCATTAAATAAACATTTAGAAAATATAAGTGTCGATTTTGTAAAAGGAGAAAAACTGAAAAAAAAAAAAAAAAAAAAAAAAAAAAAAAAAAAAAAAAAAAAGGTAATCAATAGAACTCTAGTTGTTGAATTTTAAATATATTTGACTTAACTATAAAATTATCAGTTTTCATGCTTTTTAATAATCTTATAAATTTAATAAACACCTTTTACAGTTTTTATTTCTTTTAAAAATACATATATGTTGTTGTTGTTATAAATATTATTATTATTATTATAGATATTATTATAGATATTATTTATTATTATTATAGGTCAGATTAATGTGTATGAACGAGATTATAAATATCAAAATGAAGCAAGAGCTAATGTGATATATAAATTGACAACATGCGATTGTACATATACGAACGACTCATGTTATTTTTCTTTATAAATTTAAGTATGGATATCTAGGAAAATATTTTTTACTACTTGTGTTGAATAACAACTCATGTTATTTTTTTTTATAAGTTTAACCCGTGTATTAAAAATTAAATGCAACTAAAGTTATTATTAACGGGAATATAAATATCCAAATGAAAGCCATGTTACTGAGATATGAAAAAAAAATACACGCAATTGTACATATAGAAAAGACTCGTATAATTCATTTTTAAAATTTAAATAAGAATATCCCGAAAAACATTTATTTTAACTTTACCGCCACTCCACACCCCTTCCAACCCCACAGCCCGTGCGCACCCGAAAACAAAACTCCAAATACTTCAGTGACTCATTCATCAACACCACAACTTTTCACCCAATTCCCACGACAATTGAACCTCATACATATAACCAAGCTCTCAAAGACCCTAAGTGGCGCCAAACAATGGATCAAGAATTTAATGCTCTCATGCCACTATCCAATTGGCTATAAAAGGGTCTTTTGGATTAAACGAAATCCAGAGGGTACAATTTCCAAATACAAAGCCTGTTTGTTCGCCAAAGGCTTCCTACAACAGTATGGGAAGGATTGCTTTGATACTTTCAGTCTAGTTGCAAAACCCGTGAGGCCGTGACCATTCAAATCATTCTATCTCTGGCTCTTTCTCACGACTGGAACATACGCCAGCTTGATGTGAACAATGAATTCCTTCATGGGACTCTCCTTGAGGAAGTCTTCATGACCCAACCACCAGGATTCACTCACCTAACATTTCCCGTCGATTCCGGAAATCCCTCTATGGCTTAAAACAAGCACCACGAGCATGGTACATGGAACTGAGATCCTTCCTTCTAAATTGTGGCTTTCGAAAATCATGAGCTGATGCATCTATTTTCATCTATAATCATGATAGTATCTAGTGCCCTTTTATGGTCTATGTTTTCTTACAGGTAACAACAATGCCTTTCTTGATCAATTCATTAGTACCTTAGCAAATCGTTTTGAAAAAAAGCTATAAATACATAACGTACTTTTAAAAAAAACTCATTATGCTCTATCTACTTCACTTATTGTCATAATACATAACCGTTTTCATTTTATTCGGTTATTTTCTGACCGTTTTTATCCGTTTTCGTAAATCGTCCATTTTTGCCCGTTTTCATTTTAATATGTCCGGATAAAAACGAATAAACCGTTTTGACGTGGATAATAAAAACGGTTTTTATCCGTTTTTATCTGTTTTTATCCGGACAGATTAAAATGAAAACGGATAAAAATGGACGATTTACGAAAACGGATAAAAACGGACAGAAAATAACCGAATAAAATAAAAACGGTTATGTATTATGACAATAAGTGAAGTAGATAGAGCATAGCGAGTTTTTTTGTAAAGTAAGTTATGAATTTATTGCTTTATTCAAATCGTTTTTCCATCAAAGACTTGGGTTCCCTATACCTAGAGATGGCAAAAAAGCTCGAACCTGATGGGGAAACCCGAAACCCGAAATTTTTGGAGCCGGGCGGGGCATGCTTATCGGGTTACGGGGCGGGGAGCGGGGCATAGTATCCCAACCCGCTCCGCTCCAAAACACACACACACATATATATATATATATATATATATATATATATATATATATATATATATATATATATATATATATATACATTATATATAAGAGGAGGCATGCCACATAAAATGCCACTTGGCATCCCATAATGCCATGTCATATTTCCATGTCATCATATTGTATTTATGTGGCATTTTTTTTAATTTTTTTAATGACATGTGGCGTTTTTTATTTTTTTTAATTTTAAATTTTAAAATTCGGTATATTTCCATGTCATCATATTGTATTTATGTGGCATTTTTTTTAATTTTTTTAATGACATGTGGCGTTTTTTATTTTTTTTAATTTTAAATTTTAAAATTCGGTAATTTTAAATGTATAAAATTTCGGAATTAAATTTTAAAAAGTGATACATGCATAGTTCGAACTTGGGTTGGGCATATGATTGACATGCATCTTAACCACTAGACCAACACATTACTTGGTTTTAATTTTGGAACTTATAGTTTATAAAGGTATGTAATTAAATAACCCCTACCATTTAGCTGGATAAAATTTACTATATGAAACCCTAATCTCACGTTAAAAAAATACGTTCATTCATAATTACTTTTTCTCCAAACCCTAATATCATATTTTCCTTGGCCATCTCCTCTAATGATCGTCACTTTTTATTGTGTAGTTGATTTGGAATTTGTTTTCGGCTATTCATAATTCATTATTGATCTTCATATTAATTTTTTTATATGCTTACAAATGTGTTAAAGTTTTTATCATTAACTATAATTCAATTACATGTTGTGTTTTTATTTTACAGCACCAATGCTAATGATGCAGCTCAAGGTCAAGAGTAAATTTGTGGTGTATTTCGTTATGAGGTCTAAAAAAATGGCTTACGAAGAAACTCGAATGCATATCAAGGAATCAGGATACTAGGTAATTTTAATCTTATTCTTTTTTATATGCTCATCTTTTGGTCTAAGGTGGTCTCTTTGTTTGCTTATATTATTTTTGCAGAAAGTTTGAGAGGGAGTTTGGTTAACTGGAATATTTTGATCATGTTTCGCATAAGGTACCTTTTTATCAAGAACCACAACAAGATCGGGATTTTAATTAGGGTTTGATGATAATACTGAATCTATCATCTTGAACCAAGTTTGTTCAATTTTTAATGCAGTTCATATAAAGAATCAATATTTGTTTTTATTGATTCATAAAATTCTTATTCTCAATGATGATGTGGAGAATTTAGTCATGACACACTTCCATATCTTAAAACGCCATGAAGAGTCAAATCCTGTTAATATGGCAGAGAAAGAACCTGGTGTAGATGTTGAAGCTTCCATTGACGAAACTGAAACTCTGGAGTTGCTAAGGCTTCCCAATTGCAGAATAAATTTGGTAAAGGTAATGACGAAAGATCTAAGTTTTACATGAATATATCAAAATGGTGATGTTATTTTTTGCTTTATTTCAAATATGTAGTGGATGTTGAGTTTCCTCCTGCCTCAAGCACAGTGCCCGATGATATTGAGCATTTGGTTATGGCCAGATTGAATGTTTTGAAACACAGAGGTGAGTCAGACTTGGTTAATCTGATCTTGAGCACCAAGTTTTGGCAGATGGTGCTCATGCTGAAGCTTCAGATAAAGAAAGTCATAGCCATAGTTTAATGGCAGGACCTCATTTCCACCACCATGCTGGTAAAAGGTAATTAATTAATGATGTGTATCTGGTGGTCTACAGTCTACACAATAAACATGATGAAACATAGAGGTAGACAAATTGCAGGCCAGGAGGTTGGGTAATGGATAAATACCAATGATTTGAAACCCTGGAGACAAAACCCTGTTGGAGGGCCAGTTTGACCAGGGCCAGTTTGACCAGTTGAACCAGTTCAACCATTTTATAAACCAATTGAGGCAAAAGAAAATCAGATACATTAATAAACTTTATTAGACTTATAAGCAGCCATCAGGTAGATAATAAAACATACACGCCAATTTAAAGAGAGCATTTAAAACGCTAGGAAAAATAAGATAAAATTCTTATTCTCAATCCAAAAATTAATATTTCATTTATGAAGAAATTTTTGGAGCAAATATGCTATTTATTACTGAAATTAAAACATACAATGTGGTCAAATATTGATTGGATTGGTTGCTATAAGCATTCTTAAACCAGTAACTTTGGAACTCAGTGGAAAATCACCTTTCTTTGTGTGTTAGGATGCCAACGTTGATAAAGCTGTTTTACAATCAGGTTTATTTAGGAATTCTGTCAACAACATCTGTAACTTTTATAATACCAAGCTAATTCATAATGGATTCTTTCCACGCCAGGTATCCTGATATAGTGGTATGTCAATGTGTAGTCTGTTATATGCTTATTTTTTGTCATTTGATTAACATTACATTCAAATTATAGGAATATGATCATAAAAGAGCAAGAGCTTCGATACTTGGCTAACCTGTTTGTGTTCATATGAAATTTGGAGCTTAAAACATGTGACTTCTTGAGCCGGTAAGCAAGGTATGGATATTGAAGTCCAATTATATTCCAGATTAGTTACAATTTGATGAATTGTTTCGTCCATTACATATAGGCTGATGCTGGCATTAGCATTAAGATCAATAAAAACCCCAACAAATGTTTTTTCATTTTGGTTTTTCTACAGAATCACGACCTTGAGAGAGCCAATGGCGATCGGTTATCAGCATTTTCCGATATGTTTGAAGCAAAGCTCTATATGTCGGTAGTTAAGAGATAAAAAAAATATCTTGAGGCTAAGCTCAAGCTCAGTCAACTTGAGGTGCCTTGCTCTTCTTCTTTCTTATTTGTCTTTTGGCCTTATGCTTAACCATAATTAGGAATTTAGACTCTCTTTTTTTTTTAACCTGTTTAGAAAGCAAAACTACAAAATGACAACAAAGAATTAGAAGAGTCCATCATTCTTGAGCGTTATCAGGTGGAAAATCTCAGCAATGAGAACCAAGAGTTGATGAAGCAATTGCAAATCTGCAAGGTATATACTATGGCTGTTATCAACGTTTAAGGTGGTACTCTCTTTTTGAATTCATAGACACCGCCTTTACATGGTAATATTTAATTTTTTAAATAGAAATCCACTTCTTTAACTAGATGAAAAATCAGTTTTGGTTAATTTACATCGCCAAAAGATTGCTGATGCGTAAAAGCTTAAACATACTGCGCTTGAGCTTGAAAAAGCTTTTCGCGATGGTGGTGTACGGGAAGTACAAGACATGATCGTTAAAGTACCTTTATATTCTTTTATAGTAGTTAACAACATTTGATCCTTCTGTTGATTTTAAACACGTAGGGCATGCATCTTTCCAAGCTTGCGGGGTAATCTTGCTATAACCAACTGTGCTGTAAGATCTGAAGTGCATTTTAAAGTAGCTATATGTTGGTAACCTTTTTTTTTATGTTAGCAAATGGGAAGGTTGGTTATGTCCGTTAACCTCATAGGTCTTCCCTTGTTTGTGTCGAAACAGACCGTGTTGGCTTGGCCTAAAACCTTCTTTCCCCGAATAGATTGATAATGTTTCATTAATACTTAATAATCGAATACACCCAGCCATGTATACTATATTTCAAAGGTTATAATCTTACTTATTACCTTGCTTAAATGATGATGTTTTTACCGGTTTACAATAAATATAAGAAACTGATGATTTGAGTCATGTTTATACATGATAAAAAATGTATATACCGCCTGACATGAATTAGTAGAATTATGTCGATAGAAATCAAATCAGGTGACGTGTGTGCCTCTTTATCCACCTGATTGACCCATTGTCATCAAAATCTTAACATTAATATTTCTTTAATATCTTATCGCTCTAAGTTTTGTGCTGTTTGAATAATTAAATCATATAGTAGGTATCGACGGTAAGATCACCAAGCTTGATCATCCGCAATACAGCCTTTAAAGCAATGGACTTAGTACATTTATTGTTGAGAAAAATCTTCTCAATATGATCCCATGCTTCTTTAACGATTTGGGGATCCGCCACAACAAGTCGTTCTTGAAGTGTGGGGGAACTAACGTGCTTCATTATGTGAGATAATGGTGACTACACGCCGTACATCCCAAGGTATATTATACATGTATCAGTTTTGTAGATAATTAAACAGATGGAATGGTGTTTTTTATAGATTCGATCTCGACATATAATGGCGGCTTAGGTTGATACGCTGAAGAAGAGGCTTGGACAAGAAGAGCATGTGCATATATAGAGTACTTGAAAGAGAATGTATGGAATAGTATGCCCGTTTGCCTCCCGTCTGGGCTTACCGTCCAGGTGTCTTGCCTTTTTTTTGTGGCATATGGGCCTGCAGAAGATCTCTATGGCATGTTAATCATTTAATAGTTTAATCATTTTTTACAGAAGCAAGCTGGACATCTAACTGATAACAAACTGTTGGATCACACATGTTCGAGGCTTTGGTGATAATAATGCTAATATTATTACTATTGGATTCCTCAACTCTATTTCTTTTTTCACTTCCGACTATGACTATTGGGTTCCTGGGCAGGCCAATGTATGGATAGAATGGTTGCATAAAGTAGACGGTTACAATCGAGTGGTTACATATAACTTTTTCTTAAGCTAACGCATCTTTAATTGTAACTTTTTTTCCTCTATTTTAATAGTGCGGCCGCTTTCAAATACGTCCTACTTATCCAGTTAGAGCTGTTATTTTTATAGGTGCTAAACGACAAAGAATGACAACCCGTGCATGGCCAGTTACACATCTTTTGGTAGCATGAATAGTGGTGAGGCTGTAAAACAAAGTGTTTGCATGCATTTATTTTTCATGTATAGTATATACTATTAGGCATTAGCAGAAATGATTTGTTTATCCTGGTGTGATGCAAAATTAAGAGCAAATCAGATATACACTAATATACGCATATTTGTTTTTTTAGTGAAATATCAATGGTCTATACGAGTATCGATAACCATTTAGGATTTAAATATATTGGACTAAATACAGAGACCTTTCACTACAAGTCTACAAGCTGATATGGATAGTATCTATATGGTAATTGGACTTATGATATACATCGGCAGCCTTATTAGTGGCTGTACGTTGTGTTCCTACGTATTACGATCAATTCATGTGTGTCTGGGCATGTAACAAATGATGTTTTAACAGAATTTAATATATTATGTCAAGTTCTAGAAACACAGGGCAAAGGTTGTCGTAAGGGATCTATCGAAGTTATATGACTTCGAATAATAAAACGAGCTATTCGAGAAGGGATAATGTTGGTATACGAATTTATTGTTTACAGCTAGAATAAGTAGATAATCAACATTTTCAATGTTTGGCAAGTTTTGATTATTTAAGAGATTAATATCTGAAATGACCTAGGATGACATTTGTGAAAAGGAAGATACCTCTTGGCAAATGATAGTTGCAGTTTTATATCAGGTTAAAAAGGGGGCAACTAATCTTTAAATTTTTGATAGTTTAAGATTTACAATTACTATTTTCTAGCTGGGAGGAATAGTACAAGAGCTCAGTTTTGTTGTATTTAGTATGAAACTGATTATCGAAAGCTGTTTATGTGACATCTAAGTGACATAATCTGCTTATCAAATCGATTACTATGAGTTGCGACTACAATCATATAACTATTTTTATATATAATTCCAAACACCACCTAGGAACTGTATATTATCCTTTATGTAATGTAATATTGTGAGTATTTTATTTTTCTGATTTATGGTGAAAGTCTTAAATAATTTTCAGGCTCAAGAAGCATCATTGAGATCCTTTCCAGATATAGTGGTGGCCACCCCGAGACGTATGATTGATCATTTGCGCAATTCTATGTCCGTGGACTTGGATGATCTTGCAGTTCTAATTCTAGATGAAACAGATCATCTTTTAGAGCTTAGATTCGATGCCGAGATTTGTGACTTGGTAATAATGCTGAACTCTCAGGGTTTATACTTTGATAGACATTGGAGGTGGCAAGTTCTACCCATTAACTGATGGGTTGATTCAAGCTATGGTTTATCTTTAACATGTCAAATGGCCTAATGGGTCCAAAATCACCCATAGTAATTATTTTTAAAGGGGCAAAACCTCTAAAAGATCAGATCACTATAAAAATACTTGTATTATTTATCAGAAATATGAACTCTCGGGTTCAACTTACTGCTATGCCCTTTTAAAACAGGTCAAATTTAAAGTCTCTTAAGTTGTGTTAATCAGTTTATTACCATAGTGTTTAGCTTGACCAATATGTTTAGGATTCTAGAGATTGTATTGTATAACTTAAATGTTATTTTGCTTAGTCAAAATAAATTAGCTCAATTCTGTATGCAGCATCACATGATCAACTAATGTTTAAATGATTGTATCCACTTATTCATATGTAAAAACTATTGCTAAATGTTTGTGTTTGATTAATACATCAGTTTCTCTTGCTAGGTTTTGGAATATCGGCTGCGCGGTTAGGCCTGCGAAAGGCTGGATAAATTTCTTATGGAGAAATGTTGGACCAAGGGAGACTTATTATTGAAGCGGTGTCTATTCTGGTGGTAGGTGATGGGGATAACGGGTATGGAAATGCCATGAAAGTTAAGAGAACTGTTAAGGGGTTTATTAAAGCGGGCTTTGTCGGAATACTTCTTGAAGATCAGGTTCATTTCCCAATATCTACTTGATAGGAACCAACAAATATTGCTCCTATATTGAAACTAACACCATAATAGCCATCTGTCGAAAATATACCATCTATTCTCTAATAATGGACTAATGTATCATATATTAAGCTAATTAGTTATGTTAGTTAAATAGTTGCTACTTGTGTAATATGATTAGATTATAACTTATATGGGGATAATAGTTGCTAAGCGTACTAATCATAATGGAATAAAGCTCATTAGTTATGGATATACTTAAGTCACAAGTCTAGCGCTACAATAGAATTTTTGTAACTTGTGATATGAACGAATAAAGGGGGTGTTTGGATGACCGTTTTCAAAATGAGCATTGTTATTTAAATAATTAGAATCAGAATCAGATGCTATATTACTTCTATCATCTACTTTTTTGCCTACTTATTACCTGATAAAATCAACCTTATAGAGTATAAGAAATTCAAAATTATTAGTCATAATAAAATTTTGGCCAACAGTAGTGTAGACTGTAAACACACATCCAAGCACCTGAAAAGCCTTATTCACATTTCTACCAGTATATTAAACAATCTAGATTAAATTGTTTTCGCAATGATAGTTCACATGTAAATTATTTATCAAAAAATCCCGAACCAGCCCGTTTAAACACTATATATCACAGTATATTCTTGTGCAACTTTATCTTGATTTCTATTCTTGCAACCATTTTAACATGGTATATTTGTTTCTCAGGTAGCAGCAACCCATACAGTATCCAACGAAGCGGTCAGTATGATACAGAACAAAAAGGTCAAGGCCCAACTGAGCCCATTGTCGAGCTGCTAAGCCCAGATAAGTATGGTGTAGGCGATGGGAACAACCCGTTCTAGGGATCTGGACCGTACATTGAGAGTCAAAATCATTGGGCAAGATGGCTTCGAAAAACTTGATATCCGAAACCCCCTATGTCATTGCTCTTGAAAACCAATAGTCAAAATCAGTTTTATATTTTCTAAAAAAATTACAAAAAAAGCTGTTGCACTAAGCAAACCGGCCCGTTTTGACATGTATCTTTGTAGTTGTAGGATGAACATCTTAAATCTATATGGTTCAACCATTCGTAAAGTCAATGAGAGGCCGAAGTTGTGAAATGTATTGTTTGTGGAGGACTTTAGTACTTAAATAGAAGTATCACGCATCCTTAGTCTCTAAGAGACAATGAATCACCAGAAGAGCATTTGTAATGGTACATTCCTTTTTAGTTATGGTGATAGACTCAACATGCAACAACTTATTATCCCTTACCAATACGTACATGACTTTTCAATTTGAAGCAACCACGACCAAAATCGAGATATATGTTTAGACCTAGAGCCTGGCAGTTAAACGAGTAAATGTAATATAACATGTCTTTCTATTTCTTTATCGTCTTTTTTGTAACCTGTTACATGATACAATAATTTGGTTTGAGTTTGATGTTTATTTAACCTTTATTATCTTGGGTTCTATATATTTTTCCTGACAATTAACTTTTTTGAGCTTAATGATAATGGCGACGATGATAAGGTGGAGCTGACCCAAACCTCTTTTTATAAAGATAAAACTGACAATTTATAAGCAAATTACAACTTTCAGGTCGAAAAACACAGCTCTCCACAGTAAGATTATTTTAAGTAAAAAAACATGTAAGATTATTCTGATGGGTTTATGAAGGTACTCAGCACGCTTTCCAAGGATACGCAAATCATTAAAAATACTGCAATGTCATATGTTTCTGTGATTCTTAGAAATATGGTCTATGTAATTTTTTAAGGATGCTAAAAGGGGTGGTTTACGCATGTTGTATAACGGGTTTGGTTGACATGTCGGTATTTTCCGGATCGGGTTAATGTGTCAATAGCACTTGCTACTTGCACCTTGCTTGGGCTCCAATCAACTGAATCTCAAAAAATGGGAGTTTTAAAGGTAAAAGAAGATGCTTGCAGATATGCTTGAAACTCATAAAAACGCCACTGAAGCGCTTCGGGTTAATTTCTAGATTATTTATATGTATTCTTGGTGTATGACAGCTATTTCAGATGTTGTACCCTGATCAGCACAACGTTTGGCGGCAAGGGTGAGGTGACGGAAGCTAAGCGACAAGACACAAGAGCTCGGGAAGCTATGCACGCTCCATTAGAAGAATCTTGGGCAATCGTATTCCATGATACCACACAGTAAAACGTGTAGGATAAAGGTGTGAAATATGTTGTCACAGTTGTTATGTGTTACATTCATTGGAACAACATTGGTTTTCTGTCTTATTTAGATACCTGATGCAGGACATTTATTTCAGCATCGTTGTAGGCTCGGAGTGAGAACCTAAGGTCTGGATTTTGGACAAGGGCTTATTGCTGTCAAAAGTAACAATGCAGGGGTCATGGCTCCAGCATTCACGCTTTCAAAAGACATAATGGAACTATAGTTTGTCACAAACCATTTAGGTATGTAGACAAGTTTGATGGGTCGGGCTGGATTTAGTTACGGGTCAGATTTGGTTATTTTGACACTGGTCAAATGGGATTGGGTTGGTCCTATTTGAATGTACGGTTTGTTGCTGTATTCATTTGATTTAAAGCTTTATATTTGAAACAACTTACGTGATTTTTTCCATAGATACAGATGCCGGAGAGTGACAAGGTACATGGCAACATAGTAGATTACTTCGGGTTTTTTCTTTACATATTAATTAAAAAAAATAGATTCTCCTGTTGCTACCTAATCTTTTTTACCCATAACCTGTTTATAGGGTGCGAGGAGCAATAATGGGCTGCGAAATTCCTTACAGATGCAAGAGAGCTGAGATCTAGCTCCATTACATTAACCTTAGCAGTAGGTGTCTCACTGAGTAAATATTTGTTAATTTTTATACCACCTTCTGTATTTCTTACTGCCATAACCACATGTACACCTTGCATGGAAAGGACTCGTGTTGTTCAGCGTCGATACCATTTGAAGCTCCTAATACACAGACAAATACTATATGACTAAATGTTATCAAATAAACTCAAATGCAACAATAAGTTGCATTCCCTTCAGGTTGAACCAACCTACTGAACCACACAATTATGAGAAGTGTAAATCAAGGTTAAGTTTAGCTTTTGCTATATAAATATATAAATAGTTTGTGCTATTAAAAGTAACAATGCAGAGATAATGGCTCCACCATTCACGCTTTCAAAAGATATAATAGAACTATAGTTTGACACAAACCATTTAGGTATGTAGACAACAACATATCGAATATACAAGACTGGGGTTGCATTATATGGAATGAGATGGCTACAATGTTTGATATGGAAGCATATGAAGCCATATATTTTGGTATGTTTTATGCATATAATTAGTTAAGAGGGTATTTGGATCAGTACTATAAAGTGATACTCTTCATAAAAATAATACAATAAGTAGCTTTATTATCGAAAATCGAAATTGATTTACTTAAAAGGGGTGTTTTGATTAACTTATTCTGAAATGGTTATGTCATTAACTATTAATCTAATAAATGAGTTAGTTTCAGTTTATAACAATTTGTTCCTATTCTAAATTGTATGGTTCTATTTGGTTATAAATATTGGTCACTGAGTACGTGATTCAGAATCCTGGATCCACAAATCTGCCACTGAGTCTCAGTGAAGCTAAAAGATGGCAATGCTTGCAATCAATGGTATATCACATTGTCATCATTGGGTCTGGTTGCAACCCAACACTTCTAAGCTTCCGGTTTCTTGCTTTATGCCACCTCCTTCATATACATGTATCTTTTGTTATTGGAACAATTTCTTCTCTGTATATCTTTGAAACCCATACGAGTGATTGATAGTAAAGTGGCAATAAATTGACAAAATTTATGCAATTTAGGGGTGTTGATTTTCTACTATGGCGTGAGTTGTACTGTCTTTATTGACCATATATAATATAGGAACTCATGGATCAAGATTGGGCCCTAAACGACCTGGAAGATTGGAAGGGCTGGAAAGAGCATGGATGACTCGGTGCAGCGGAAAATGGAGAAGTTCTATGAAGGACCTAATGGCCCACCACTCCGTATTCTTCCCATTGGAGGTCTAGGAGAATTTGGAATGAATTTCATGCTTGTTGGGAATTATGATCGTTATATTTTGATTGATGCTGGTGTCATGTTTCCAGTGTAAGATCTTATTTTAGGAACATGTGTATGTTACACTAATATTTTATTAATTTACTTTCTTCTTATTCATATGGATTGACCTTAACACATGAAGCCATCCAGCTATGATGAACTCGGTGTTCAGAAAATTATACTAGATACCACATTTATAAATAAACTCGGTGTTCAAAAAATTATACTAGATACCACATTTATAAATAAATGGAGCCACTAGATTGAAGCCATTGTTATAACACACGGGCATAAGAACTTCTGTACCGTAATTACTTGATGCTGAAACCTTTTATTTTATTAGAACTGAAAGATGAATCTAATGACTACTTCCTTTGTAGTTATGCATTTTATGATCTCATCAAAGTTATTGCCGTAGATAGAAGCAAATGATACCTCAAATGCAAAATGCTAATATCTTACTATTTCCTTTGTTTTTACTTTATTTCAGTTTGTCTTTAAGATAAAATATATAATCGTATAGTTTTCCCAATATTGATTTTAAAACGTATAGGGTTATAGAATAAACTATCTTACCGTTCTGGAGAACTTTGGAGGGACAAAATTCAAATTGTTGATACTGATGATTTCTATGAACATAATCCTACGAATGAAAAGGTATCTTCACAATTAAACCATATTCCAATTTAAATGGTGATTTTTTTTAAACAGAAAATGGTGAGTAATTTAATAACAATTGGTGAGTCCGTGACCATTACCACAAACCGCTATGGCAATGTCCTTCTCCACCACCTCCTCTGCACGAATTGGCTCAATGCCAAGCTCCCATCATAAACTCCATTTCCAATTCTCATATTAGAACTCACTTAATTTTCCAACGCCTTACCCAGTGGTAAAAACCATGCCTTGCTGACCCAAATAACCGGGTAAGGTTTTTATAAGCATTATAAATTCTCAGGGTTATAATTGTCACAAGATATATTAGCGTCACGAGCAGCTTTAGCTCATACGTGAATTGGAGAAAAGATTTGGTAATTATCTATTATTTACCATTTTAATTGATGAATTAAAAGCTTTTAAAGTGTTTGCATTATTACCCTTATATGGAAATATGGTAAAAGAACTGTCTTTGTGAATGGTTTGAGATATGTTGTTTTTTGAAAAAAATGAATGTGGCTATGTAAGTAGACAATGAATGGGATTTTTGACTGCCTGGTTATTTACTGCGGGTACACATTGCTGAAAAAGTAGTTTGAAAGCTCAGTTTTGAGGAAGAGGGTGAGATTAGCAAAGAAGCGCAAAATGCTCCATCTTTCGCTACAAGTACGTTCGACAAACTTTGCTGGTAGTTGTTGTATTTTGATAGTGTGGCAGTGCAAGTATTTAGTGTTGGTCAAACTGCTCGATCTGGCAGAGAAGGATATGTTGTTACTTTTATCACCGACAATGACTGATCTCTTCTAAAGGCTATTGTGAGTACATCACATATACATAAAGAGGGAGGTTATTATGGTATAGTGGGTTAAAGTAAGAAGTGTAGAGAGTCATCTTAACCATTAGATCTATTAAAGATTGTGTATCATCACTTTAAATATGGAGGTTTTTATGTGAGCATAGAGCCTAAGTGTAGTTTTATAGGTTAAGGAGTGTAATTTATTAGGTTATTGGCGTTTAATTTTCATAGAACATAAACCAAAGTAAAGAAAAAAAGTTCAGAACCCAACTATCAAACAAAATTATGAGAAACAGATATGAAACATGTATTTAGATATATTAAAGGGCTCGAGATTAATAATTATAAGATACAAATACAATAAGTTATCGAATAACCATTCTTTTTTTGTTGAGTTCATTATGCACTATATAAGTGTATTATAAAATTTATTCTCATGCCTTTGCCTTTGCCCGTTAGGAAAGTAAATTACGTAGATAAAAATTAATAAAAAAACAAACTTAAAAAAAATAAAAAACGCATATATATATATATATATATATATATATATATATATATATATATATATATATATATATATATATATATATATATATATATATATATATATATATATATATATATATATATATATAGGGAAGGGATCGGGTGCGGATTACATTTTAAGTAGGGATGGTGCGGATAATATCACAGTAACATTCAAAAAAAAATTAATTCAAAAAAATCTGAAAAAATTAAAAAAAGAAAGAGGACAACAATTTATTAAGAATCGCTGAAAAAAAATTCAGAAAAAAAATCATTTTCATGGTTAAAAGGTACAATGATATTATGAATTTTGTTAATATCACCGTAATTATCAAGTTTTCTTAATATCACTACTAACTAAGGCTAGCAGTAGTTTCACTAAGGCTAGCAGTAGTTTCACTAAGGTAGCAGTAGTTTCTAAACTAGCAGTGATATTAAGTTTTTTTCTAATATCAAAGTAACTTTTTAAGTAAAATTGTTAATATCCCAGTTACTTTTTACATGTTTTCTTAATATCAAAGTTAATTTTTTTAATATCACCGTAAGTTTTCTTAATATCGTAATAAAAAAGGCAGTGATATTAAGTAAAATTGTTAATATCACAGTAGGACTCATAATATCGTTAATATCACGATAGAACTCATAATCAAAAAAACAAAAATTGCTCATAAAAATCTGAAAAAATTAAAAAATGAAAGAAGATAACAATAGTAACGATCCCTCAAAAGGAAAAAAATTAAAAAAAATCGTTTACATGGTCAATTGCTACCGTGATCTTGACTTTTTTACAAAAAGTCAAGATCAGATCTGGAATGGGCGGTCCAGATCCATCCGCACATCCGCACGAATTAAAAAAATCCGCACCTGATCCTCACTCTATATATATATATATATATATATATATATATATATATAGGATAAAGATCAAATAAAAAGACAAATATCCGTAAAAAGATAAAAAGTTTTTTTTTTTCAAAAAAAGTTCACGAAAAATTCCCAAAAAATCCCACAATATCGGGTATGATGGTGCATGAAAAAGTTGTGAAAAACTTTTTTCTAAAAGTGGATATTTTTTTCCGAAAAAAAATTATGAAAATATACGTTTGCGCATTAAATCTTTTTTTTGTGCATCAAAAATTGGTTTTTGCACCCAACTTCTTTTGACTTTTTTCATCAAAATAACATTGCGCATCAAACTAAAACAAGTTAAAAATTTTGTGCATCAAAATTTTTTTGCGCATCAAAATTCGTTTTTTGTGCATTAAAAAAAACGTATCAAAACTCAAAATTATAAAAAATGTTTTCACAAAAGTTTTATGCACCAACATACCCGAACTTGTGGGATTTTTTGGAAATTTTTCGTGAACTTTTTTTGAAAAAAAAAATCTTTTTATTCTTTTTACGGATATTTGTCTTTTTATTTTAACTTCACCCTATATATATATATATATATATATATATATATATATATATATATATATATATATATATATATATATATATATATATATATATATATATATATATATATAGGGTGGTGTTATTGTGGTGTACACCTTAAAATGAAAGAAAATAGGCACAAATCTGAACCATTGGATGTAAGAGTGATTATGTCATTAGATCTTATTAATGATGTCATTAGATTTTATTAATTGAATGGCATTCCTGTAAATACTCTAAAGATTAAAGCCATTTTCATATAACAAATATCACGTGCAAAAGTCATCATCACACATCTAATTTCAATTTCTTTTTCTTTTAACAAGCTTTTATTTACGTACGTAAATATGTACAACTTGCACCAAGCATACTACTTTTATATATTTTATGCAATACTATATTTTTTTATATATATACACGTAAATATCACATCTAATCTCTTTAACAAATCACCAAATATACTATTTTTATATATTTTATGCATTACCCAGTTTCTTTTCGATACACACCGACTTGCACCAATTTATATACGTATTTAGCGGCACACAATTATTTATAACACGCTAAATTTTTTGATACATATCTAATGGCACATCAAATTTTTATAATAATTTATAGTGACACATTAATTTTTATATTGACACACTGCATATTATATTTTATTTATTATAAATTTATAATGACACACATATTTTTTATACCTATATAGTGACACATCAATTTTTTTATACACAATATCTTCATACATATATAGTGACATTAGTTTTTTTGACACATTTGTAGTGTGAGTGTGTGACACTAATTTTTTTTATACATATATAGTGACACATTAAAATTTTAATATATATGCAGTGGCACTATTTTTTGGTACATTTATAGTGACTAATTAAAATTTTCTTGATACATATATAGTGACATACTAGATTTATCACACGATTTTTTTATACATATATAGTGACACATTGAATTTTATGATACATTTGTAAAGACACATTAAATTTTATGACACATTGTTAATAACACATTTAATTTTATAATACGTTTTTAGTGACACACTTATTTGCTTGCATTTAATTTTATAATATGTTTTTAGTGACACACTTATTTGCTTGATACATTTATAGTGACAGGTTAACTCTTTTGCTACATTTACAATAAAGACAAGACCCAGCCCAATCTGCTACAAATTAAGTAACTGATTCACAAAATTCACAATAAATGAATATTATTGAAACACAAAATAATACTAACCCATAAAAATACACTATTAAACTTAATTTATCACTGATGCATGACAACTTCCTTTGTATCCATTGATATGCATGAACAAAGATACATTATAAATAACTTAACAACAAACAAACTTACATTCACCAAAACAAACCCATTTAAATTCATCGACTGATTGTCAAGAAAAAACGGTTAATACACAACCCGAAAACAAGAAATATTATCGGAATTTAATTATAAATCACTTGTTACACCAGCGATTCATACACAATCAAATTATTGAAACATGAATTAAAAAATAAAAAAATAAAAAACTTTACTTGTTGCAAGTATTAGTACAAAAATAACTAATAGCAACTATTGATTTACAAATGGGTAGCGTTAAACCAGGAAACACGAAATTGAATCCGCCGAAAACTTTAAAAAAAGTGACTATCAAGAAACCATCGACTAAGGTTCCGAACAAATAAACAAAAGAGAATCTTGCCACTTTCGTCTAGTAATCAAATTTGTTGGTGGCTTGGGTCCCGATTTATAAGAGGTTGAAACCGACAATCGAAAATGTCAATATAACTCGACAATCACTGAACAACCACAACGATGACGATCGATTAAACGGCTAGACATGAGCAGATCGTGACAAGCAAAAACTCATAATAGATCGCCGGTGACCAAACGTTGTCCCCATCACAAATCGAAAACCCATATTTTGTTATGGGTGATTGAAAACTCATACTTTATTTGCAGATGTAGTCATGGGTGATGCAACGAAAAGCCAAATGGATTAATGTTTGATTATTTAGATCTATAAATATTATATTGACATGTGAGAGAATGATGGAACAATTGATTTTGGAAGGAAGAGAAATAACAGATGCTAAAAAAAGTGACGGTAAATTATGGGGTCATACTATTGCAACCCCCCCTACCCCCTAGCTGCCACCTTGTCCCCCCTTTGTCCCCCCGTTTTTTCCAGTATAACACAGTTTTTTGTCAGTTTCTGTTCCGTATTTCTGACAGTTTTAAGCGTTTGGCTTATTAAACTTTATATTTACAGTTCCGTATTTTCAGGTTTATAGCTTTTTGATATAAACAAAATTATAAAAATAAAAAAAAAATAAAAAAAAATAAAAAAAAACAAAAAAAAGTGGGGGGGGTCTTAATAACCAAATAGGGGGGGTGGCAATAACTCAACCCAAATTATGTGTGTAGTAGGTTATATGAGAAATTGGGTTGTATTAAATACCTAAAATACCCTTTTAGCTTTTTTTTAATTTTATTTGCTAATTAACTTCATAAAGTCTACATGTCCATATATCATTGGTTCCTATTATAATGTATTTTAAAGTGTTCACCATATGAACACAAATCTATATATATATATATATATATATATATATATATATATATATATATATATATATATATATATATATATATATATATACATATATATTATGGTAACATCAATTATAGTTGTAAATTGTTTAATTTAACTTTTAATTACTTTTTAGTATATATTTTTTCTACTAAAACCTAAAAATAAAAACCACAAGTCATACCCGTCCATCGGACGGGTTTTGACACTAGTATATATATATATATATATATATATATATATATATATATATATATATTGTTGTATTCTATACAGTACCAATATTAGATACAGTACTTTACAGTACCATCTTTAACCAATCAGAATTTAATTAATTAATTTTCATTTATTTAATTCATAATATCATCCAAGGTTATTTATGGTATTTACTAATTATATTATATTATCTTGAAATTCCTCCATATTTTTAGGTAACTCACAAATCAGTTATCTCATCTCTCCTGCATTTCAATTTTCATCTACTTCTTCTTCACCACAAACCCTAACACCTTATCAATCTCTCCCTACAATATTTTTTTCTCACCCCTAAAATATGATAAATCAATCGATCTACATTAATCCTGCTTTAACAGAAAAGAAATCCATATAGTTTGTTTCTTATTCGGTTTAGCATAAAAGATCTTGAATAATGGTCACGGGTAAGATATTGTTCTTTGATTTTCAATTTTTTTTTGCAAGATCTATGATAGCAAGATACAAGATACATGAAACATTTAAAATTAATGTTATTACCTCAGGCAGTTTCTTTTTAATGTTTATTTTATTTGAGAATATCATATCTTAATATTTATGTATGCATTCCTCTTTTAATTTGGCTTAGTTTTAATAATAATATTCCTACTTCATATCCAGATCAGAATAAAAGCTATCCGTATAATGATTGTACATTAAGTCAGCATAGTAAAACCTCCCTATGTTTATCTTATTTTAAATTGTTTTTTGCCAATTATTCGATATATCTAGGTGAAAACTCCTACGTTGTTCCTCTTAAGTGCTAAAGATCTGCGTGTCCCGGTTACAAACGGGTTACAAGTGAGCACCGTTTTAATTATACAAAACCAAAAACCGAACCAACCTTACCGAATAAGGTCGGTTCAGTTCGGCCCGGTTTCGGTCGATTTGTCGGTTCGGGTGATTTTGCTCAGCCCTATATAGTATGTTATTTTTTTAAAGTATCCGATCGTTTTTAAAGAAATCCTAATGTTTGTCTCTTGGTTGTAATTTGGCTTAGTTTTTTTTTTTTTTTTTTTTTTTTTTTTTTTTTTTCTTTCCTGCATATCAATTTTCTCTATTGCCCTTTTGGGCTCTATCTTGGAGCTCCTTTTTTAAGTATTTTTATAAGCTTTTCAAAAAAAAATGTCATTTACATGATTGGTTAAGCTTTATGCTTAGGTGTCTTATGTATTGAAATTGTTTGGTGGTAGTCATCAAGATGCATAGATGTTCAGGTGACAAAAAACTCAAGCCTAGTTGAGGCCTTTAAGTTGTGCTTGATCATGTATTAGGAAAAAGTGCAGTAGGATAGCCAAAATACCATTGAACATGAATGTCATATTGTTAAAGTCATATATGTAAATATTTGTGTAGATCCAACTTGTTGACATGCTAACAAATCATGTTCACTATTATATTTTTATCAATATTTCTATCATGTAAATATTTGCCGTCATGTATAATTGCTAATTTATGTTTGAGGTAAGTTTTTAAGTTTAGCATGCATATGTGTTTCAAGGTTAATATAAAACTAATGGAAGGGTGCACATGTGTTTTACGATAGATATAAAATCAATAAAATGGGGTGTTACAAATGTTATGTTCGAATTCTTTTCCTAACGCAAATAATGTGCATATATGTTATGTTAGTTGTAATGTTATTTATTTATTTATTATTATTATTTTGCTTAATATGATGCAAGCAAATGGTGCATATGTGTTTTGTGGTTGTTATGAAAATAATGAATGGTTTGTACATATGTATTTTAAGTTTAATATAAAATCAAAGAAATAGGTACTAAATTTTGTATATGTGTTTTAAGGTTACTGTTGTTATGGGGCTGTTTCTTTCATTCTTGTCATATTGTACAATTATTCTTGCCCAAGTTTTTTTTTGGAAGTCACTGGTCATGAATTTTGGTTTAGAACATACATGTTTTCTTGTTTATTTTTTTATATTTTACTAACTAATTTATTTACATCATTCATTTGATATAAACAAAGAGAGTGCATATGTGTTATGCTAGTTGTTTAGATTTCAAAATTCATTTACTCATTTTTTGTGGTCTAATTATATTTGAACATGTTTGTATCAGGATTTATGAAGGTGATTTTGACATTCAAGACCTATTAGAATGATATTGAAGGAATGTAGATGAATGCACACATGCATACAAAAAGATAATTTGAGGAAGCAATATGATTATTACTTATGTGTTTTTTTAGTGCGAGCGCACAAATAAAATTCATCAAGAAACACAATTATTGCATATGTGTTTTTTTTACTTGTAATCAAATGAAATGTAAAGTAAAGTATATGATTTTTGAATTATTGTAGAGGTTTTATTCTCTAGTTTTTGTTTAAAACTTGAAAAGTATAACTTAACATATATGTTAAGAAAGATTGGTTGATTGAATATTATTAATTTTAGTAATATATATTATGCAACTCTACACTAAAAACACACATGTTATATAGGAAAAACATATATGCACCGACATTAAAACATGCTTAAAAA